>CM040920.1:9567500-10167500 GCA_023029165.1 Gobiocypris rarus
CACTTAAAAATCAGCAAATTAGCTTGTTTTATATTCAAGCTTGTCATTATTTTAACAAATGTTTTGATTTGTCAAACTTCAGAAATTTGAATATGAATGTATATGGTCCAAGATCCCAAGCAAATGGAACACTGATCACCATTATGGTGACTTCAAAACAATTACATTACTGAACAATATAATTTCTTACAGTGGCATGGTTACATTTATAATGTGAATTCACAGTAAAACAAGAGCAGTAAATTACTGTGATGTCAGCATCATTTTGCTGTTGATTAACAGTAATTTGTAAGAAAATTACCCAGCATGCATTCCTTCACTGTAAATTTCCGACTACATAATTTGTTGTAAAATAATTCTCTTCCTAAATCCTGTAAATTTCTAGCAATTTTTTACAGTGTATATCGGAATCTGATGTCAAATCCTGTCTAATGAGAATGAGATAACTTCATCTGATACATTTTTGAAGCATAGATGTATCCTAAAAATGTTTGTGTGCTGCTGTGCACCCCTGTGTGTGTAATAAGCATTTCTAGCGTGGAATTAGTATTGTTGTAAATATTCGCTTTTTCTCTATTTTGTTGTAGATCATTTAACCATTATGCTACCTAAGAATTCTGTCTGAAATCCGTTTCATGAGGTACCTTCGTGGCACATCCCAATTTTGCCGAGTTAGACACGTTCCTGGGTCAATATATTTTGTTGATCTTGGAACATCAGTCCTGTCCAAACCATATCCATACCCCTAAACCTAACCCTACCCATTTGTTATTGCTAAAATCAGAGGGAAATTATACTGTGAATAAGAGTGATGTAGAAGCACCAAACTTCGGTTGTAAGTTTGACATATACTGTAAACTTGTCCCTCAAATTTTGGTTGAATGGAATGTTGCTCCATGCAAGATCAACAAAGATGTTGCAGGAACATGTTGTACTTGGCAAAATCAGGTTCTGCACTTTAGTACAGGTCAACGTGATTTTGCAGAGTTAGACATATTTTGTTGATCCCGAAGCAAGATTCCTGTCAGAAAATATAGTCCTACCCCTTTCCTAACAATAACAATAACTTATCCCTAAAATCAGAGGATATGGGCTAGGTGAATAACACTGACATATAAGCACCTAACCCTAACTGTAAACATAAACTGTAAATGTGTCACTCAAATCTGATTGGTTGATCAGAATGTTGTTCCAGGATCAACAAAGATGTTGATCCAGAAACATGTTGTACTTGATAAATTCACAAAGGCTGCCATTACCTGATAGGGCAGTAAGGCAACAAGTCATCGGCCTAAGCTTTCGGATGCAGTCAATGTGATATACCTAGTTGTTCTAGGTGGTTGCTAGGGTGTTGCTTGGTCTATGTATGATTTGGTATCTAGATACTACTCGGGTCCATGCTTCAATGTAAGTCTATGGGATTTATTCAGCCATTTTAATCATCATCCAGGTGAAAATCACTTAAAAATGCAATAACTCACCTTCTCTACACAATTTTCTACATAATTTGAGGCATCAATCTTTCATCCCCGATAATATATGACTTTCTTTCTGCAGATAAAGTGATCACACAGTGGCAAACAAAACATTTTTTTTTTTTTAACTTTTTACCAGCATGTGTGTGGTTTTTCAAGTCTCAGCCATTCAACAGCATTATATCGACTCACAGAGATGGATTATTTTCCTAAAAATCCTCATTTGTGTTATCTGAAGAAAGAAAGTCATATACACAGGGGTGGCAGAGGGCGAGAGAATTGTATTTTTGATTTTAATTTCATATCCCTTAAACCTTTAATTTGAGCAATAGCAATAATGATTCCTGCCTTTGCAAACACCGGCAATTAAATTTTCAATACTTCATACCTGGTTTAGCGTTATGGGCCACTCTGCGAGACAAAATATAAAATCGTTCCTCTGGAGTGTCAAGCTTTGAAGACCATGTGACATCTTTGCTGTATATAAAGGTAAAGAGAGACATTATAGGTGCACACACACGTTTTGTTTTCATGTTTCATAGGGACTTTCCATAGACACTGGTGAATATATACTGTACAATCTGTATTTTTCTTTCGCCCTAACGCTACCCCAAAACCTACCAATTACAAAAAGCCACACACACACACACACACACACACACACACACACACACACACACACACACACACACACACACACACACACACACACACACACACACACACACACACACACACACACACACACACACACACGCACGCACACACACTTTGTCACTTTAATCCCCTCTTATCCCACAGTGTTTCAGTGCCAAGTGTTCTGCGGCCCCTCCTGATAGTCATTGTGTTCAAAGGCCCACCAAATTGAAAGTTGTCATTCTCTAATGTGCTATCCAACCTGCTCTATAATGATAGCATGTGGCCTGGCAGATATCCCACAGATCTATCCCTGGAGTGAGATAAACTGTCCCCCCTCTCTCCTCGCCTGCCCGTCTCTCTCTCCCGCTAAACAGTTGTCATGGAAGTCCACTTGCCCCTGGCAACGTACCAGAGTCGGGTACGTCGGCTGGCCGAGAGCGGGTGAACGAGACGTGGCAAAGGGGATTGTGGGCAGCTAGTGGCATCCTCGTGCCAGTGGAGTGCCATGGGGTCATCTGCAACATAAACACACAGTGAGAGAAAATCTGAGTCAAGAATAGGATGAAGTGATCCAGATATTTGAGCTTTGAGCAAACATATGTCTGTGACAGATGGCTGTTTGCATTAATGAAAATGAGAGAAAATGATGAAAAATGAATGAAAATTTAGAATATAGAAATAACGCTTTTAAATATGCTTTGTTTCATCACTCCAGCAAGCACGCCTTGTTTGGACAGTTCTTACCTTTTGAAATAATACATTTACTTTATATTTTGAAATAATGCTATGAATACTTTTGTACTTCTCATTAGTATTATTAATAATTAAAATCTACGAATATTGTGATTTTTTTAAATTATCATTTTGAATGCAATCTTTGCAACCCTGTTACTGTAACACAATTTGGGACATGACCGAAGTTTAAAACACAGATCTCACAATAAATATTAGCTAAAAATAAATCTATAATCTATAAATGCAGTTTATGCCATTACACTCTCAGAAAAAAGGTACAAAAGCTATCATTGGGCTGGTACCTTTTCAAAAGTTACACTTTTGTACCTAAAGGGTGCATATTGGTACCTTAAACAGTACCTAAATTTTACATATTAGTACATAAAAGGAACAAAAGTATATGCTTTAAAAAGGTACTGCCCCAGTTACAGCATTCATACCTTTTTTTCTGAGTGTAAATAAAAGGTTTAAAATGATGCCTGAATGGGCAAACAGTGTTGCTGACTTGCATAAAAACCCCATCAAACTGCAATAATAAAAAAGGACACTTTCAACAGTGTATACAATTCACCCAGCAATCAATAGCCATCATTTCACTGTCTCAGTTAACTATAGTCCCGATATAGTCTGCCTATGAGTAACCCACTTCTAGCCAAAATCACCTTGAATTTGGTTATTTCATATTGGTTATATGTCGTTTTGGCCAAAATAACTTGTGAGGTGTATGATATTCCATCAAGTAAGCAAAGTCAACAGTGATTACAAGGTGTTTGGTTTCATTTCCTTGATATGTTCATGTTCTAGATGAGTCTATTCTTTGGATATGGTTAGACGTCTATTAAATTTTCACTGACACCTTGTTTTAGCCTAGACGTCAGGGCTTGACATATTTTAAATGCATGTTTGCTTGCTGGGTTAGCAATTGTTTGTTTTTCTAAAAAATAGATCTTGTTAGTTTCAGTGATACAGTTTTGTATATCTGTAATCATCTGTTGCACATTTTTAAATTGAGCTGGGGTGGTGTAACAAGCTGAGAGTTGGCTCATCATCATGAGAAAATGGAAAAATCACCATTTAATAATCCTCATCATGGTTTTGTCAAACCTGTATGACATTCTTTCTTATGCGGAACACAAAGGAAGAACTTTTGTGAAACGGAAGTCAATGGTCAAATTTTGGTTACCAACAAATCCAAATATCTTCTTTTGTGTCTACAGAAGAAAGCAAGTAATACAGGTTTGGAACAACAAGACGGCGTTTAAATCATATTTAATTAACATATTTAATAGTTCTCACTTCAACAACATGGGGTTTGGGCCTTCATGGCTTTGCCAGAGTAATAGGACACCAGTTTGTTATTTGTGGAGAGTGTCTTTAAACATCCCCATATTCAGTCTCTCGGATGTGAAAAGAATCAGCACAGCTATAGCTTTATATAACTCCAATAATAAGAAGCATTCAATTCAACATTCAATTCAAGCAGATGCCTCTCAGCATGTCCACCTCTATTTCACTGCAATATTCTGACTATTCTAAATTAAACTCACAGAAGCCTGGCACAGGAATCAAAAGCCATACTGCCTTTCTTAGTGTTTTCTGTAAAGAGCGTTTATGTGCGTAACTGCCAATTCCTCGTATACCACTTCTGTGCCAAAACCCTACAGGTGCCTATCTCTAAAATGATGCCAGGTTTGTGACACCAGGTCGGCGGGTTGGCACAGAGTGGCACTCGTATCCCCCTGGCAAAGCCAGGATTCTGGCAAAAGTCAACGCTGAAGACGCGCTGTGGCACTATGGGTAAAACCCATCGCATTAATGAGAGTTGGCTAATCCTTGATAAAAAAAAAAGCTTTTTCCAAGTCTGAACACTCTTTCAGAAGAATAAATGTTTCATCATGAATGTTTCACCATGATTAATAGACACATTTGATTATCTATTCAGTGTTTTTGTAATAAATAAAGTAGGAGTATAAAACCGCTAGACAAAATTTTAAAAAATTTATGATGTAATATTGTATTTTTTAGGATACTTACAATAATTTCAAATACACAAACTGTCTTTATAGCCAATAAATTAAATTGCATTTTTATCATAGTTGTTTCTTTTATATACACAGATCATAACATTATGGCCACTGAGAAGTAAAGTTAATAACACTGATGATCTCTTCATCACTGCACCTGTTAGAGGGTGGAATATATTAGGCAACAAGTGAACATTTTGTCCTCAAAGTTGATGTGTTAGAAGCAGGAAAAATGGGCGAGAATAAGGATTTGAGCGAGTTTGACACGGGCCAAATTGTGATGGCTTGACGACTGGGTCAGAGCATCTCCAAAACTGCAGCTCTTGTGGGGTGTTCCCAGGTCTGCAGTGGTCTGTATCTATCAAAAGTTCTCCAAAGAAGGAACAGTGCTGAACCGACGACTGGGTCATGGGCAGCCAAGGGTCATTGATGCAAATGGGGAGCGAAGGCTGGCCGATGTGGTCTGCTCAAACAGACGAACGACTGTTGCTCAAATTGCTCAAGAAGGTAAATGCTAGTTCTGATAGTAAGGTGTCAGAATACAGAGTGCATCGCAGTTTGTTGTGTATGGGGCTGCATAGCCGCAGACCAGTCAGGGTGCCCATGCTGACCCCTGTCCACTACCGAAAGTGCTAACAGTGGGCACGTGAACATCAGAACTTGACCATGGAACAATGGAAAATGGTAACCTGGTCTGATGAATCACGCTTTCTTTTACATCACATGGATGACCGGGTGCGTGTGCGTCTCTTACCTGGGGAACACATGGCACCAGGATGCACTATGGGAAGAAGGCAAGCAGGTGGAGGCAGTGTGATGCTTTGGGCAATGTTCTGCTGGGAAACCTTGGGTCCTGCCATCCATGTCGATGTTACTTTTGACAAGTACCACCAACCTAAGCATTGTTGCAGACCATGTACACCCTTTCATGGAAATGGTATTACCTGGTGGCTGTGGCCTCTTTCAGCAGGATAATGTGCCCTGCCACAAAGCAAAAGTGGTTCAAGAATGGTTTGAGGAGCACAACAAGTTTGAGGTTTTGACTTGGCCTCCAAAATTCCCGGATCGCAATCCAGTCGAGCATCTGTGGGATGTGCTGAACATACAAGACTAATCCATGGAGGCCCCACCTCACAACTTACAGGACTTAAAGGATCTGCTGCTAACATCTTGGTGGCAGATACCACAGCACACCTTCAGGGGTCTAGTGGAGTCCATGCTTTGAACAGGTCAGGGCCGTTTTGGCAGCAAAAGGGGGACCAACACAATATTAGGTCATAGTGCCTGATCGGTATATATATATATATATATATATTATTGATTTTTTTCAGTAACATTCTGGCATTGAAGCATCCAAAAGTAGCAGTGTCCAAAAATCTTTTTGTATTTGTTGTATGTCTTGTATTTAGGTATTTGCTGGGCCTTATAAATATTTTATAAGATATCTTGTATTGTGTTATAATGTTTTTTAATTGTTATGATGTTTTGACATGTATTAGGTTATGGTATTTATCCCATTATATTTAACATTTATTATTTTATTGTGATAAAAGGTTTTGATAAAAGGATATGGTAGAGCAGTGATAACGTATTGTCCAAGAACACTATACAATTGTATTAAATTATACATTATTCAGTATTCCAAACTGATCAAAATATGTGATTCGTTTGCATTTTTAGTCTGATTGCAAATCTCACCTGAATTATTTTTTCTGTCTGATGATTTATTGCCAAACTCCTCTGCCCTCTGAACCTGTGCCTGTCCCAGTAGGTCACTTCCTAAAGCACCTGGCAGCTGCCAGCGGTTAGTGTGGCCAGCTTGTGTGCGCTGACCTAGTGAGCGAGCTGACACCTGTTAGAATCATGGAATAACAGTAAGTGATGTGCAAAATGTTTCAAAGGACAATAAATATATTTGATACAGAGTCATGAAGAAGATTCAAACTTACACTTCTTGTAGAGTTTTGTTGTGAAATGTGGGAGGTTATCAGCACCGACCTAAAAAACATTTAAATCAATAATTAATTAGGGACAGTATATTGGTTTCTACTATAGCATACAGTTGAGAAGGGGCTACAAGGGAGTACTAGGGGGCCCAAAGAGGGGTTTACAGTAAAAAAAAAAAAAAAGATAAAAAATAAGATTGTGGCAAGGGGGGCGGGGCAAAGAGACGTGGGAATGGGGCGAGTTAAT
Organism: Gobiocypris rarus; assembly: GCA_023029165.1. Taxonomy (NCBI): domain Eukaryota; kingdom Metazoa; phylum Chordata; class Actinopteri; order Cypriniformes; family Gobionidae; genus Gobiocypris; species Gobiocypris rarus. The sequence goes on from CM040920.1 coordinate 9,574,567, forward strand.
GAATCCCATGGAGGAGCTAAGGAAGGATAAAAGGAGGAGTGATGACAGTGGAAGAGAGGGTTAGGAGTGAGGACCAGGTGCCTATATCATGATGGTAGTCGAAAAACTGCAATTCACTTCTGGCGAGAGAATCAACAAAATTTTTTCTTTTCTTTCTTCTGCTGAAGATTAAGAGATCAAGAACATGACGTATAGGCTACATAAATGAATGTACACATTAAGAAGAAAATTTTTGCTATATCAGTGCAAGTTGTAAGGTTAGTTTATATAGTCGATAGCATATATAGCCTAGGTAAACAGAGACTTGGAAACGTAAGTTTAAATGAAGTCATTTTTATTGATTTTCAAATGCTTTTCAGAATACAACATAATACATCTGTAAATATGTAGTAATTTTTAAAGCTTTAACTGATTCCTTTATATTACATATTATCTGCATATAATTTTGTTCATTTAAACTACATTTTTAATAATAATTATTTAACTAAAATTGCTGATGAGTAATGGATTAGGGGTATAATAAGTATATAAATCATATAAAATTATTATAATAAATAATCATCACTAAAAGCCAGACAGTTTTGTATTTAAAATGATACAAGACACATCTCTAACCTAGAACATAATCTGCCCTGGAACAGGTTAGCTGTGGAGCGTGAGTCTTCTGGGGTGTGGACAGCAGATTGTCTTCTATTAATTGTTACAAATCTCCTGGCCCAGACATGATCCCCTAAGAATACCAAAGGAGTTTGCATGTTTATTCAGTAATCCAATTTGTGAAATCATAAACAGCTCTTTTGTGGAAGGGGTTGTTCCTGGACAATGGAAGGAGGTTACTGTTGTACCCATACTGGAAATATGTGGATGACATGACAATTGCCCAGAGGTTCCAACAGACATTGGATGGCCTTGATGTTTGGGTAGAGAGGCACAGAATGAAAATGGAAGGTTTTACATGTTTTACACTAGCATGAGACAGGTTAACCCTAGGGCATCACTCTCTGTGACAGTGTTAAAGTTTTGGGGCTCAACACACAGAGTCACTTAAGATGGGATAGTCAAGTGGATCACATGATGACCTCAGCCAACAGAAAGCTTTTTGCTCTCCATTGGTTAAAGAAAGTTGGTGTCCACCATGACCCTGAACTGGTTACCATCTATAATCGCACAGTTCATTGACTGCAAAACAAGTTAAAAGCCTGGAAAGTGTGCAGAAACAGAAAAATTATACTTGGTCGAAGGTTACTCTGATGCTGCTCTCAAACACCTTGGACACCTTGCACTCTTGCAGAGAGATGAAGTCAACTGTGTCTTGAATTTGCCAGAAAGTTAGACAAGTCTAGTCCAGTGGTTTTCAAACCTGTCCTGGAGTCACCCCTGCCCTGCACATTTTGTATGTCTCCTGGACAAAATGTGCAGGGCTGGGGTGCCCTCCAGGACTGGTTTGAAAACCACTGGACTAGTCTCAGGGTCTGGCTTTACTTTGAGTCTGGTTTTACTGGCGCTTTACTTTGGTTTCCGCTTCCTTCTTCCCTTTACTTTAAACTTTCTTATAAAGATTAAACTAACTAAACAAATAAGTAAATACATGAATAAATAAATAATAATAAAAAAAAATCTTACAGCATATATTTATTTAGGGCCATACCATAGTAGAACAAAAAGGAAAATAATGTGATGTAATATAAACGTTATTTTGTCACTTATTGCGCAGTGGGCTAGATGGAGCCGTTTACCTCCAGTCTTTGTGCTAAGCTAGGTTAGCGGTGGGTGCGTCAGCGTCATACAGAGTTATGGCATGCACAGAGATAAAATGTATGGATTTATCTAACTCTGGGGGATACAGTGAATTACCTAAAGTCCCCAAAAGTCTTTCTATTAAAGTCACAATATGTAATTTTTCACCTAGAGATCGCTTATTCAAAACAAAGGCACCTTGATTTTGCAGTGCTTTTATTGTGCTGCAGACGACTGCTTTCGCTTTTTCCGGTCATGCGTATGCGGGGTAGCGCAGCGCTGTTTTATCAAGATTTAATCAATAAGACTAACTGTGTTGAGCTGTATAAAAAAAGATTAGTTTTCTGTCGATGAATGTATCCAAACAGTTGCTCATCACCTGTCTAATAAAACACATACTATATTAAAGCGTCTTTGGTGTTTCTATGGTTTTTACAAAATAAAACTGAAATCTGGAAATCATGGATATGATGTCATTGATAGGCAACGCACGGCCACGGTCCGTGTCCTGGTTAAAATTTAAACATTCTTGGAAACATTTGGGATAATGTAAGTACACAAGCCAACAAAATATATAACATTGTTCCAGTGGTTTTGGGATATTTTACTCCGAAAATCTTAAATATTGTGCCTTTAACTAGCTTAAAAATATGAAACATTTAGAATGTAAATAATTATGAAATATGAGATATCACATGTGTGTTTCTACTGCATGAGTAAATAATATACATATGCAGTGCCATATCTAATCATATATACAGCTATGTATTATGAAGTGTATTACTGAATATAAAATTACATATATTATGATATATTAGTACAACATAGGCCTATATTGTCACTTTTTTATGTAAAGCAGCAAATACTTATGTACCGGTAGGCTATTATTCAATGCAATATAATATTCGGTCTATTTTCAAATATACAGTTAAATCATTTAATATATTGATTATTCTTATAGGAAATATATTTTCTTTGCGTAGGGGAACACTCTAATGAGAGTTAGTAGACATGTAGATGCTAACTTACTTATCAGAATGTGTTAAATGGACCATCACAATAAAGGGAAACCTAGTTAATTTACACTTTTAAAAGGTTAGGACTCTATATTAAGTGATTCTAGTAATTCTACATGACACTTCTGGTGCATTAACCCACCTTGTGTGAGGTCTGAGTGGCATATTCCTGGCAGATAAAGGACTCCAGTGGATGTGCATTCTGTTTAAATCCAAATAATGCTTTCACTGGTAATGGCTGACAGTCCCCATCATGCTCCCAAACTTTACATACGTTTAAAGAGGATTAATTAATAATGCGGGGTTTTTTTTCTCACTATACATCATTAATAAACACTAAACGCCCTAAACAATAACAGAAAGTACTGCAAAGGTGCAGAAGAGTGAGAGAGACCTAGCCGTACAGTTTGTGGTCTATGTAACGTTAAACTTCTTGTTGACAGGTTCTGTTGCTAGGAGACATGTGGGTCACTTGACCTGTTAGTGTCAGATGACACATATTAACATATTCCTGGCCAAAAAAAAAACAAACAAATGAGACACAAAAATAAAACATGCTTGTTGCGTTCACTTTTGCCCCAAAATGTTGACAACCATTCATTTGTATCATTGGTTACTAGACGTTTTTTGTCCTAACCAAAGGTTATATAGAATATAACATACATGGATGTGTATATATTTTAGAATCAACTACAATTTCATTAAATTCCCTAAGATAAGTGCCTACAATCCCCATAGTTCAATAAGACGTACGTGACGCCCATCGCGTTCAAGTTCAAGGCTCTTTCTAATGATAGCCAATCACACGCTTCGAAAATCATCTAGCGCGGTCCGTGATTGGTCGACACTTATACGCCTGTGCCGCGACGCTATTGTCGTGACGCGAGAACGTGAAGGAGGGGGAACGCGAATGGAGGCCGTTAGTGTTTCAGAGCCGAGACAATTGAGGGAGAAATACATGAGGAAAACTTAAAAAGAAAGCCTGTGAATCTTTATATCCTGTTATACTGAAACTTATATCTCAGACACACGGATAAACGTGTCGGTGGAGTTTGTGAGGCAGTGCGTGTCATTATTTAGTGTTTGTTTATAGTGTTAGTGGAGCTCAAAGGCCCGGATTCACTATCTTCACCAACCAGGCGAGTATTTAACCTCCTTTGGCCCTACTGTGGATTTACTTCTTCTGTATGTTCTATATATGCATTGTAACCTACTATTAAATTAGTTTTGATGCTGGAAATGAAAGTGTATTTCATAGCATTGCCTTATTAGCCTGTTAGCTTATTCATGCTAATCCCTTTGCTAGCCTATTAGCCTTTAGCATGGATATGTTGTTTTTATCAACTGTGCTAGCTTTCAGACTCCCTTTCATTTTAATCCAGTGGAAGAAGTTGCGTTCATTTATTATTTCCTTAGCAAAGGAAAAAAACGTTTCCAAAATGACAGGTAAACAGAAGACAACAGGCAAAATGAATAGCATTAGCGTGTTATCTCACTGGCTTTTAGCATTCTTAGTTTATTACTGATTATTGAGGGAAATTCGCTGCGTTTAAAATAATGTCGAATGGAATTAAAGCATAAATTATGTTTATTATTGTTGAGTTTGCACAATTGACACTAGCTAGGTTGCAAGCCAATGACGGGCTAAAATTATATTGATGGTAATACCATGGTATGATTGGTCATGTTTACGTGCCATGCCAGTTACATATTCCTTCGTGGAATTCAGATCTATTCTCATAGCCAGAATCTTACACTGCCTTTTATTAGTTGTTGTGGATATCAAAACTTAAACTTTTTGTTTGTTTTTTTGAGCACATTGCATTCATTTTTCTTTCTTGTGTAGAGCAATGTGTCTTTTAAACCTATTTCTTTAGTTATTTGTGGTGCCTTTGTGTATATGCCAGTGTTTGCAACAAGAAAAAAAAAAAAATCCAATGGTATTATAGCATACATTTTGTTTAATATTGTTGGTGTTGTTCAGTTGGCACTAGCTAGATTGCAAGACAAAGACAGCCTTAAATTATGAAGATATGAAGTAATTATGAAGTAATACAATGGAGCTTAATAATTGCCATATTAATATGCCATGACACTTAGTTCAAGGAATACAGTTTTACAATCTTGGCTTGTCTAAAATCAATGTTTTTTTCTTTTTCTTTGTGTTGGTAGTAGGCCTGACACGATCATGCATTTTATGCTGATGGTTAATTGGCACACAAATAATTGCGATTTAACAATTTGTTTTATGTTAGTGCAAGCCTAATGCGTTATATTTTTACTTGGAATTGTAAATAATAATGATAAAAATGTTAATAAAATAGGCCGGTATGATTAACTTTAATGTTGTCAAAATTAGCATTTATATAATTATTTATAATATGTGACCCTGGACCACAAAACCAGTCATAAGTCGCATGGATATATTTGTGGCAATAGCCAACAATACATTATGGGTCAAAATTATAGATTTTTCTTTTTATGCCAAAAAACATTAGGATATAAGCCCAAGTAAAGATCATGTTCCATGAAGATATTTTGTAAATTTCCTACCGTAAATATGTAGTAGTAGTAATATGCATTGCTAAGGACTTAATTTGGACAACTTTAAAGGCAATTTTCTCCTTTTTTGCACCATCAGATTCCAGATTTTCAAATTTAGTTGTATCTCGACCAAATATTGTCCTATCCTAAGATATCATACATCAATGGAAAGTTTATTTATTTTCAGAAAAAAAAGACTTATGACTGGTTTTGTGGTCAAGGTTCACATAAATAATATAATATAATAAAATACAATATAATATAATATAATGCAGTCATTGCAGTGTGATTAAACTATAAAGGAAGACTATGTTTGTGTACTTGACAAGTGTTTTTTTGGGGTGTTGAATTGTATACTCCACAAATGTTGTGGTTATCTTAAATAATTATGATTAGAATGTATAATCGTGATCAGACAATTAATCAATAATTGCATCTTGCCTTGCTGTTATAGTAGTTAGGATCTTGGAACTTTTTTTTTATTAGTTGTGTATCAAAGCTTAAATTTCTCAGTTTTTGAGCCCGTTGCATCAGATTGGATTTTTCTTATGTTGGACATAAAGTTGATTTTTAACCCTTTTTATTTTGTTATTTGTGAGGCATGTGTGTATATACATTTTTCTGGTTGGAATGAGTTTAGGAGTGCATCTGTTTTATAATGAGTAGCCCCAAGATCTTTTAGGTTCAGATAGAATAGAATGATGTAGAATACAGAATAATGTTGATTTTATTCATTATGAACAGATGAATCTTGAGGCAAATTGTTAATAGTCAGCATTTAATTGCAACACATCCAGTGAATTATTCATGAAACAGTTTTTGAACATTTACAGGGAATATGAGACAGATGCCACAATGACGTCTAGATTTGGAAAAACATACAGCCGAAGAGGAGGAGATGGGACCTCCAAGTTTGACGAGGTGTTGTCCAATAAAAGGGCCACGCTCAGCACCAAATGGGGTGAGACGACTTACAAAGCCAAGGTGGGAGCAAAGAGGCCTGGTTTAAAGACCGAGGTGACAGATCAGACCAAGAGGTCCAAGGTCTCAGAAGGTGATGGCTCAGAGGATCCGTTCGGATTCGACAGTGACGATGAATCCAAGCCGGTCACGTCTCGTAACGTAGCCCAGTCTAAATCCAAAGTGACGTCCACAGGGGGATCCCAGGCCAGTCTGACGCTAGAGCCCAACAGCAGGGTGAACCAGCCAGCCAGCGTGGAGGCCGTGGCCCCAAGCAGGGCCCCTTTCTCTCTCAGCAGTGAGAGGAGTGCTCACAAAGTGCCAGAGGACCCTGGGAAATTTTTTAACACCTCTACTACAGGTATGTTTTGTTCATGGAGGACCCCCAAAAAAAAAGATTGTTTAAATGTTTAAGCAATATCTGATTTGTTCCAGCATTCCTGTGTTAATCAGTTGTTATGTGCTGTCAGTGTCGTTCAGGTGTGTGACCCATTTATCTCAACGGGAAGCACTTACCACATTGTACAAACCTGCCCTAGATTTTTTTGTGAGTGCTTGTTTAACTGTTGCCTGAAACATTTGAAAAACATCTTTAATTTAATGAACAAGACTGTATCTAAATATTTCTGCGTTTGACTTTTGAATTCCATGTTTGGCGTGATGCACAAATGAAATTAGGAAGCATGTATCATCACCAAGTCCTTGCCAAATCCTTGAACATCTTTTAGTTGGAGGTTGTGTCAGTAGTTTTTGCAGTTTCTTGGGCTCAGTGGCTTTTTGCTCAGATTAAGAGGCGTGCAAGAGCATTGGTGAATTCCACTTCAGTTTATTTCCTCAGGTGTTTCTGATAGATGTTCATCATCATTTTAGGGATGCAGCGATTAACCGATTCCTTGACAAACCGCGCTTAAAAACGTCACGTTAATAAACCGCAAATGCTCTGCTACACCGAGTGTTTCTTTTGCACAGAACAGAATTGTTGCAACTTGCATAAAATGAAAACCGTTACACCAGCGGTGCACCAGCTTAAAGTGCCGTGTTTATCAGAGTCACGGAGGCTACTACTGTACACTCGGGATTAACAGAAGAACCAAACAGTGACGTCGTCTCTGGCTCAGCGCCATCTAAAGTGTGGAAGCACATTTGAATTTATCAGTGATGCAAACAAACCAAAATAATAGACATGACTTTCCTCAGGCCACATGTAAAATTAGATGAGTTAAAAAGATTACTAAAATGAATATGTATGGATGACAGTTAGTGACAGTAAGAGTTCAGTTTATTCCCCTCATACTGACATGGATGTTCACAGAGCAGAGGTCACCTTTCTTTAATTCCAAAGGGAGAGATGGACTTTTGTCTATATTATTATTTTGTGCTGTATTATTTGGTTACTATGTTATTTCTGGCTCAAAATGTAGCAAAAAATAACACTATAAAATCTAAAGAGTGTTTATGTGATTTTGTACATTTTTGTGACATTAATGAATGCATAATAATTGTGATAATCGTGAAACCGTGATTATTTCTCAGAATATAATCGTACCAACAAAATCTATAATCGTTGCATCCCTACATCATTTACAAGTGCTTGTGGATTGTTGGAAGAAAACATCAAGATTGCTTGTTGTTACTAAGCTCTTTGTTTTGGTTTATGCATTTGTGTACAGTTTCTAGTTATTTGAGGTCTTTTGAATAGTGTTCTTCATGGGGTTGTTACTGGTGTGCGATGTTGATGAAAAATGATACTCATATTTTTAATGTTTTTTTTTTTTTGTCAGTAGCTACATTTTAGCCAGTTAGCCAATATTTTGCTGTGTGTGCGTGTTTGTGCTGGCAACTTAGCTGGTTTAGGCCTTTCATGGCTTTTCATATTCTTCATATTCTATGCGGTGGTTAGTCCACTGCAGAATGTACAGTACACCTACAATATTTTAGCAATGATAAAGGTCTGTGAAGCAAAACCTGTTAGCAAAATAAAGTGTTACCTAGGCCCTATTAAATAAGTTTTAATTTTTTTCTCAAATTCCTTTTTTTGTTTTGTTTACCAAATTCTGGATTCTATTTAAATGCTTTAATTAAAAAGCATGTCTAATTATTTGAATTAATACGTTTATTCTTTTTTAAGTTTTTATTTATTAAGAAGTCCTGTGTTGTGTGTTTTGGCAATCAAATTAAGGCATAAAACATTTATTTAATTTATGTGATCATATGAAATGAAACTTATTTAAAGAAAAAAAAAAATCAACTGTAATTATTTCTGTCACAATTTCAAGTTAAACTAAACTTTTAAGTTGCCGTAGACCTTATGAGTCTCGATGCGTTTATGATATGACAGTAGTTTTTCTCAAACGAAATGGTAAACATGACTCTCAGAGCAGCTCTGAAAATGAAGTTCATGCCTTCATGTACTCACATAGTGACACAGCAGAGGCTAAAAACACAGCGTTCTTAAGGGTGTACTCTAGGCCTTGTACCGAGCCTGAGCACAATTGTCCACTCTCATCCAAGTGGGCCAGGGATGGCTAAAAAAACTGCACCCAGGCACAGTGGTGATCACACTAGGCAAACGAAAAACACTTTGGGGGTCAAACGTGCTCAGGCACGGTTCAGATCACCTTGTGTGAGTTAGAAATGCACAGATACCATTTTTTCAAAACCGTTCCGATACCAAAAATTCTAAGATTCGTCTGATTCCGATACCAGTGCATTTTTGTTAAAAAATTCTATGTAGAATGTGTTGAACTGATAATAACTATTTTGTGTTAAACACAAAATACTAAATACAGACAACTTCATTATAAAGAAAAACAACAAATTAAAATATATATATATATATATAATCACAATCTATGACACACATATTACTATAAACTAGATGGTGGATAAACTAGATTAGAGGATAATTCCGCAGCAAAGGGTACTCTAGAAAAATTATAAGTGCACAATAATTGTATAAAATCTAAACATTTTAGATAGGCTATTAATAATTTTTCATTGCGCAAAAGTATTATAATACGAACGGCTCCAATACAGAGTGGCACAAAGCGCGTATGCGCATCCCATGCGCAGGATGATGCACTTGAATCAACATGAAGTAACAGCGCAGCGTTTCGTCCGCATTGAAATGTTGAAAACGCAAAGGGACAGTATCGGATTTGGATCGTTCCTATCTGACCGATACCCGATCTGGCAAATAATGACGGGAACGACGTATCCCTAGTGTGAGTACGCCCTCTGTGTGTGTGAGTGAGTGGTAAATTAAACCTCATGTCTGTGCCATTCATTCACACAGAGACAGGACATCCAGGATTCATATTTAAATTGTCTTTTGCAGTTTAATATTCACAGACATGGGGCAAATTTGAGCAATGTTGCCGTACTCGGGCACTTTCCCATTGAAAATGGGCAACAAATTTCTATCTGGATATTTTAGGTTAGTCATGGGCCCTGCAGTGCTCCAGACTGCGACTAAAACGGTTGCATTTGCGACCAAAAATAATTTGCGAGGGGTATTTTTGCTGAGATCGCCACTGGCGACCATATAAATGTACATGTTATGATTAAAAATTGCATGCATTTTTACCGGCATGTTCTGTGATGAGTAGCCCATCACATCTTTTGTTATATTGAAGTAGTTAAATTAGTCGATGTGCAGTGAAAAAAATCTCACTGAGTTTGAGCACCAAAATATGCACGAGTACAGTGAGGATCAGCTTTCCGCGCCAGAAATGCATGTAAAAACCGAAAAGCCCTCATCTGTATCGAGCAACAACACTGACGGCTATGCCAGCATGAGAGAGGTAGAAAACGACTGAGATGTGACAATGAATGGGCATCTTAAGTGCTGTAAAAGTGTAGGTAAGTTCACTTGACATCCACAAGATGGATGAAAATGCTGATGCTGTAAAAGGGAGCAGACGTGACAACATATGGCAAAATTAAAACGTTTATTCTTTTGAGGCACTTTTTTTTTGTCTGGAACCCTGCCCTGTATCTCACCTGGTTGCCTGTTGACAGCATCATTGCTCAAAAAATTGCCCAGTGTGTCATCACCTCTAGATCAGGGGTCGGCAATCTAACTGTCACACTTTGATTTCTTCATTGTGTTGTTAGGAGAGAAAAGAAATACGGAAGTGAATGTGGGTGGAACTTCACACGCATCTAATGGTAGTGTGGTTGTGGTAGCAGTACAGACCTGAAATAAACTGGCATCACTCACTGATTTAAAAAAAAAAAGTTGTTCATGTTTGTCTGAACTTCCCTGAGGGGATCTACACCTTAAGTGCTGTAAATGATCAGGACACTAGCGTTACAGGCTGTAGACTTGTGTAAGACCCTGCTTAATATCACAGTAATGGATACGGAAGACTGACTCTTACAACAGCAGCCGGAGCTCCCAGCAGACCAAGAAATGAAAATCTTTAATTGGCCCAAACTCTATTTTACATTTCCTCTGCATAATTGCTTTTTCAGGTCGGTACTCCTCCAGGGTCTTGCAAATCATTTGGCTGACTAAGTAATCAATGAGGTGAAGTTAGAGGAAACTTTCAGAACACTGACACCCGTCAGCGGCGATGTTAATACGAGGAGAACACTTAGACGCCGATGGAGCATAGCGTCTGGACAGGCCCCTGTGAGCTGCTTATCTCATTTTGGAAGCACGGCACACAGAACTCATCACCTTGTCTGTAACCGCTAAGGGTCTCTTATGATAATGCATGCTGATGAGTGTCTCTCCCTGAGATACTTCAGTTTCGTTGCTCCTGCGAATATTGCTTGGATCAATCTATTGTCTGGCAAAAAGTAGACGTTTATGTTCCTATTGTTCTCTAGACAGCAGAACAAAGGATCCTGGATCAGAGGGGTAGTAGATTATGGATGATTACTACAACTATAAAGTTTTAATAATCCTTGTAGAATAGGGAAGCCCCCCCACTGCTATAACCATAAACACACAGAGGATAAATTTTGTTGGAATCTTTTTCAGTTGTTTTTCCAGCTGATGATTAATAAAAAAATTGGACAGGCAATCAGAATCCAGAACTTTAAAGAGCTTGAGCATTTAATGTGGCAGACAATGACATAATGCAGCACACTTAGAATAAACAACGTTACGGTTAGTGTAGATGATTGGGATGCCATAATTCCTAATATAATATTGAACCATTCAGTACAACATCCATGGTTACATAAGTGCTTGTGCTTGCGTGCTTGTCGGTTTTGTGTAGGGCTGCTCGATTATGGCAAAAATCATAATCATGATTGTTTTGGTCACAATTATTTAACACGATTACTGGTGGGTGATATGATCAAAGTCTTATTTCATGATATGAGACATTTTTAAATGTCAGTGAAATTTCACAATTATCAATACTTTAGCAAAAACAGTTACAGAAGACAAGTAAACATTAAAATAAAAACTAGGCCAATTACAAACAAAACCGACAATTTTTTTAAAATAAACAGTGCTTTAGTTTTTTTCAGGAAGATGTTCTAAGTTCTAACAGTGATATTCAGATAATAGCCTACAACAGAAATTGAAGTAAGGTAATAAAATCTAAGAGGAGGTTGTCCTCTGTCGGCCCCGAAACCACGCCTACTCGCGGGAAAGCTGCCGTAAGCACACAATACAACACTCACGTACAGCTCAGCAACGGCACCAGATGTCGGCTATACGGGAGGTTGAAGGCCAGGGCGGAAGATAGTCGGTTTGGCCCCATTCTTCAGCGGATGATCAGCGAATCCCAGTTTTCGCTGCTGAAAGTTTGTATAACTATCCGGTGTAAAGTCACTGCAGAGGCAGGTGTTGGTGATCCTCAGCACTCCATCAAGGTAGCAATTAATCCACCTCTTCTTGATATCTCTTTTTTTTGTTTTGTAAGGTGTAAGTTGTAGGCTCTAGTAACTAACGGTACTGACTAGGGATGTTAACCGATGACCGTTTGACCGATGGTTGACCGTATCAACGTTAACCGATCAAAGTTGTCGGTTGTCGGTTAAAAAAAATATTAGAAGGCATGCAGTGTGTTAGACCTATCGTGTTGCAGTCTATCATAGGCGTAATTTATGGGTGGGACATGTCCCCACCACTTTTTGCCAGACTCGATATTGTCCCCACCACTTTTTAAAAGTGACTGAAAAATAGATTGCGGAAGGTGTGTATAAAAGCAAAAGCACGATCTACAAATCGTCATTCTTCATAATCTAATTCATTCATTTAACAAATTTCTTAGTAGTCGATGAAAAAAATATAGCGAAATGACGGCGTTTCCATTAACTGATGTTATGCCACTAAAAACATTTTTCCCTTTCTTGATAAGTCATTCCAATAATTATACTACGAAGGTTGCACACCGCACGACATAAAAAGACACGTATTTTATCATAATAAGGAAATATGTTGTATTGTGCTGTGTAGAAAATGACCTATAACCACATTAGAGAACTTATTTAGCCTATACTATGTGCCTTTGTCACACTTCCATGTTTCTATACTAGATATATTTGTTAAAAGTAGGTATATAGCCTTCAGTCTGGCGACTAAACGAAACAAAACAAAAAATTACTTGCCAATAGCGATTCTATTGCCAAGGTTTGTGTAGAAGGTTGTGCTCACGTTTCATATATATCAATAGATTTTATATCATATATATCAACATTTCATATATATCAACAGATCTTGATATATATATATATAAAACTGGCCGCCAGTGGTTCAAATTTTTACTTGCCCTGCCATCTTTTTACTTTTTAGTTATTGTTTTTGATCCATGTAAGCTTAATAAAAAAGGTTGACTCAAAAAAGCCTAAGTCATAATTAAAAAAAAAATATTGCTAAAGACAGTCTGTAATGAAAAAAGAACAAATAATACAATTAGGAGCAACAGCACAAATAAATACAACAGAACAAACAAACAAATCAGACAAACAAAGAAACCTGTTCTTTTCGGGTTTTTCATGTAGGTCTAAACTAGATTTTCAGGTAGGCTACAGAAATCGTAATCAAATGTAAAATATTACTGCATAGTTTTTTGCTGTATAAATATAGATTAACCCTTATTAAAGTTATTCAGTCTAGAGCAGTAAGTGATCTTTTGTCATCTCGTCTTTTATGAGAATCATGCTTCCCTAATATTTTCCGGATTTCGTTTTTTTCACTGTTATACGCTAGGGGGCGCTATTACCATCTCCTGAACAAGTACAGAATCTCCTGATCAAAACACAAGCGAAGAAGAAACCGAAACAAGCTCTCTCATATAAGCAGATGCATATGAAAAAATAATGCGATCATCAGCAATAAACAGCAAGTGCTGATAAAAAAAAACCCAGAATGCATGACGCTAGAATTTCACATCGCTATGATCATCTGCTTTCGTTCTGCTGCCAGGGCTGTCAATTTTGTTGTGTGATTATTTTGTTACTGAGAGGAAAGCATATGGTTTACATATTCTATCGAAATGCTTCTCAGCGGCGCGGATGACGTTGAGATGTTAAGCGAGCTCTCAGATTCAATGTGGTTTCCGAGTATTGGATCTTAACTTGGCCTATTTTGCAAACAAAATGACTCTTGTCAATTTCCTTAGTGGCTTCTTTATAGCTGAAGCCAAAATGAGTCCACACTTCAGCTCTGTATACCGCAGGAGCGGAATAATTATTTCGTCTTTTGAGCTACGATGCACGCACCTTCATCTTGCGCTTCTCCGGCTCCGCGTCAGTTAACAGCTCTGAGATAACACTGCCATCTAGCGGTTGATTTTCATAAAGTCTGTGGTTTAAACGGAACACAAAGCCACGAATCTTGGATCTAAAAAATTAATATATAAATATCGATAGTGTTTTTGAGAATCGATACAGTATCACCAATCATAATGTCGCAATATTCACGTGTATCGATATTTTCTTACACCCCCAGTGTCAAGCGAGCCCTGTCCCTATTGGAAGCTGAAATCAAAAAGTAAAATGCGCACGATAACACTGACTGTCGCAGCAATGCTTGTACTGTGTACAAGCATTGTTTTACTCGTGTTGCCTACTGAAATGTAAACGCTTCCAACATAACCACACATCTGCAGCACCATCACGCAGCGACATCACTCACTGTTTGAAAGCAGGTAATAGTAATTCAAAAAGCAACATTCCCTCTCTGATTCCTTCCAGCATACATACCCAACTGGTTCCAAGAGACACAAAAAAACTAAAAAGGCAGTTCATTGCCAAAGATTTACAGCTGTTTCCGCTGATTGGAGATTTTTTCAGCGCCGAGGTAAATTCTGACCTCTACCAAAAGACACAACAGTATCATAGACGAATTGGTTAAACCACAGAGCCTTGCTCTAACAACAGATAGTTAATTTTTGTTTTGTCCATGTTTAATGCTACCTCGAGGGTAAGGACCAAGGCACTTTTGTATTGTTGGTTGATAGATGTTCCAACTTCAGTGGACCCATCATGCCTTTCCATTGGTGGTTGCTGTATCATGTTACTGTTAATTTCCATAGTTCACTACTTCTTAAATTTGACGCATCTTTGACTGTTGCTGTCAGTCACGTCGCCTCAACACGCTAACTCTGCTGCCCTATCAAAACAGTGTCAATGTAAGTGCCTCTTGTCTGACATTTTCACATATTACACATATTTAAAATCGGATGTCAACGTCATTTATTGGTGTGTTACATAAATCCTTTACAACTAAGCATTTTTTTTAAATCAGTCTTTTGAAGAGTGATTGGGAGTTAGACTACAATGACTAAATTGTCATATTAACAGTCATTTGGATGTTGTTTAAAAGTTGGATGTTTGAGGTGATTGAGGTGACAGTTTGCTTTTCATTTTTGTCTCTTCACTATCTAATGAAAAGGGAAATGTTCTGAATTACCAAAGTGGTGAGATAACTGAAATTGTGTAAGTGCTGTTGTGTAATAGATGCTTAACAGCCCCTCTGCTTCTTTCACCATGGAGCTCAATGGGGGTTTTGTATGTTGTGGACACTTTTCCAAAGCTGCCATTAGCGTTTTGTCCAGTCTCCTAACTCACAGTACATAGACATAATTGTGGTTATAGATGAATGCATACAGTAATATAAGTGGTAAATTGTGAGTCTTGTCTGGCAGACTATATCACAGTAGTTGTTATGACTGCAGAGGTGTGATTATTGCTTTGAAGATTTCTAGCTGTGTGTGTTCACATCGTCTTCTGGACAGAACTTTCAAAAACACTCAGCAAGGTGATTTATTGTTAATTATTTATTGAGTGATAGGCAGTGGGTTTAATCAGTAACATTATAACTAGTTTTACTATCCAGCCTCTTACCGCCACCTTCTCAACCTTCCAATTCAGTAGAAAAATCGCTCCCCTTCATAATTATCACGTCCAACATCTTCCTCTATTTATATCTTCGCAAACCAGCACAGTATGGTCTTTCCTCTATCACGTCCATTCTGCTTTTCACTTCCTGCCCTCCATTTGAATTTCGTGCATCATCAAAACCACACGATTGCAAACAAGCTATTGTTTGCATGTGTGGTTGCTGAATTAATGCACTTACGCTACCACTGTGCACTTTTAACATAATTTGTTGTAATTATTGGAATTAATATTAGTATTGTTTTAGCCTTTGAGGGGAGGTTTTATCAGTAGAGAGTGTGTAATATGTATGAAAGACAATACATTAGGTATCTGATTGAGTTGATGGGCTCTTGATTTGTGCTTGCTTGAATGAATGTGCAAAAATCTGGATTCATTTTAGTGAGAGAAACAAACAAAGTATAAAGTGGCACAGCTTTAGTAGTTATATCTTAGTTATAACAGTATATTCCTCAAGTTATTGCTAATAGTTTAACAGTAGACCGTGTCCTATTTGCCTTAGCTATTTTTTAATACTCCTTATTGATTTAGGATTTACATGACTTAAAGTTGAAGTCGGCGTTCTGTTACCTCTGATTGATGTTTTTACTCTTGATTTTTTTTTCTGTAGGAAAGACCCCGAGTTGGTCCATTGAGAGCACTGACCGCCACAGCTATTCATGGTACAAAAACCCATCTGAAAGCGACACGAGACCTTATGCCCAGACCACCACGTTAAAGTCTGAAAAAACAGAGGACAAGGATTCCTATGATCCCTGGAGTGCTGTGGTCGGTCTGGGGGCACGCTCCACATCTCTCTTTACCGGACATAAAAACCCTCCATCTACCTTGTGGGCATCCAGTAGTTACAGTCGCAGCAACATTCAGGGCACATCCTCCACTGAGACTCGGTTAGACGAGTATGGCCAAAGGGACTTCAATGTTCCTGTTGAGCCATCTGAAAGCGAGGACCACTCTCAGTCTGTTCTCAGGGCGCCCAACTGCAGAACGTACTGCAGACCCAGTAAAGGCAAACAGCCTGGTGGAGCGGATGGGAGTGGAAGCGCCAGCCATAGCTCTGCGGGAGCATTGCAGGACAGCGGGGCCGAAAATGCTGGGAAAACGACGAGTAGAGGCCGGACGAGAGACTACACAGTGCTACACCCGTCTTGTGTTTCCATGTTTAACGTCACCTTCCAGGACTCCATGGACCGCAGTATGGAGGAGTATGTGGCTAGCGCCCCAACGGCTAATCCAGGAGATCCAGGAAGACTGAGGAAGAAAACTGAATTAGAAAGCAAACCTTCCAGGTAATAGTTTAGTGTAAGAATAATCACATACAACTGTACTTCATATTATTTATGGACAATGTTCTTAGTCTAATCTGTTGTCTACAATCTGTACTCTCTTTTTTATTTATTTTAAAAATAATTTCTTCATGCCTTAAAATAGCTTGACTGTAACTACACCCTTGCTTCATTTAGTATACGTAGAACCATGAATATGTAAGCTCACACAAGCTCAGACTTCCTGATCCACTCGCTCAACTTTACTGTAGTAAACAGTGCACAATGGCTAGTGGAAGTACTGGTTTAATTCAGCCATATATGTTTGAACCAAGAACTGATCCAGAAGAAGAGGAAGAATTAATTATAGGGTAATCTACGTATCTACAGCATTGGCTCATTAATATCATTATAGTTAATGATTCAGATTCAGATTCAGATTTACTTTATTTGGCACACAACCAGATACACAAGTGCAACAGTAGGTGCAATGCTTTCTTAGGTGCTATTCCAAGCAACATAGTAACATGACACAAGACATATGACAACAAAAACACAACTGTATACACAAGTGCAACAGTAGGTATTCTTACTCCGTTCCAACAGCAAAGTGACAAGACATGGGACATACGATGACCAAGACAACATAATCAGCTAAGGGGTTCACACCAAGGCAGCCTTCAATTGCGGCGCCATCTTTGAACCAGAATATAGAAAGCAGATTCACAAGCATACATATGCAACAAAACATAACATAGCATGAAACAGTACACGTGGTCACGTGCTGGGATTTTGTGTGGGAGTATGAAGGCAAGGGAGAGAAGAGAGAGAGATTGTGAGAGGCAGACGGATGGAGGGGGGCTGGGATGGGGAGGGTTATGTATGGTGTGAAGAGTCAGTGATGTGTGGTGTGAGTGTGAGAATGTCAGCCAAAACTTCAGATGTTTTCAGAGTTCAGTTCAATGGCTTGTCCTTGAAGAGAGATAAGGCAGTGCACAGGAGTGATAGCAAGAAACCGTCTGACAGGCTGACCTCCCAACCGAGAGAGCTAGAAGGGGAGAAGTTACTTTTTAATTTGTATTAATCCATTTTTCTGATCTTCGTAATTTGTCCGGATCATAATTAATCAAACCATTCTGATCCTCAGCGTTCTTGGCGAACCGGTTCATGCAGTGACTTAGACATTTCATCCAGCTTCGCAGTCAGACCGGTCAGAGTCCGTAAAGTTCACCAGCCTGACCCCGATGGAGCCCACTCTTGCCTGCGCATCCGCAGTCCTGACTGAGATGTTACGGTTCAGTTCATCAATCATTATCACTCTCTGATCTAATACCTTCAGTCGGTCACACACATCCCGAAGTGCCGGCGTTAATTTCCGCAGACAGCGGCTGGGTGAATTTACTGGCAGCTGTCAATCTTCCGATAGGTCAGGGCAATCCCAAGGCCGAGGAATAGGGACCCCACTATCACAATTCCAATTATGAATAAATCTTCCACGTCCTCCACGGACAGAGCTTCTAGACACACGGTTTGCCAGGTGTTCCAGGCGTCCATCGTAGCCCGCAGCGAAGGTCCCGTCCGGGCAGGTGGGTTCTCCCGAGCACCCTTTCTTAGTGAAAAATCTTGTCAATCGCGCTGAGGGACCAGTTAATCAATTCCATTTCAGTATTCTCAGGAGCCCAGCCAAGCAGGAGTTTGGAAAAAAGACCAAAGGACAAAGCGCAAGAGCAAGAGCGGAGCAGAGAGAAAACACGTCTGCCCTCTATGAGTACAGGAAGTTCATAATGAGTACAGGAAGTTCATATGCAAATGCCTGTCCGCACATTAACTGGATTGGTTACAACATGTTTGTGCTGCAGGGAACGGGGCGATTTCAAACTGTGTTTTTAGTCTTTAGTTCACTGTAGTTTTAAGGAGAAAATACTCAGCAGTGGTGTTGACTGATAAATTTGCACATGGTTTGTTTAAAGCATATTAAAAACACCACATAGACATGAAAACAACATTACAAATTAGATTTTCACCACAGGGGGTCTTTAAGGCCCCAATATACTTCAAGGGAAATCGAAGAACAAACTAGAGTAATGGCATTTCGAACAAAATCAGGGCAGAACTAAATTCATTTGAAGTTCATTTTAGGAGTTTTAGAAACCGCTTGCCAAAACAAACTTATTGCTCGGAAAATATTGCTCTGGCTGGTACCTTCAAACTACCATTGGTCCGTGACGATTGCATAATAGGCAGGTGTGCTCTGTGGTTCCATCTTCTTTGATGTGGAAATTTCTCTGGTTTATTTCTTTTGTGAAGTCCATTGAGATCAGATGCAAATAAAAACATTAACACACTTTTTGTTTTTTATCAGAGAACTCTGCGACAAACTCAAATGCTTCTCACTGGCTCTCTCAGGGTTGTTTACCCATCAGCGAGTGACTTTTGCTTCAAGCTCACGCTGCGCTCTCTTTTGGGCTGAGCTGATAAATGGTCTGTGTGAAGCGGTTCAAACGAGTAGCACTGTTTTCTGCTTTTGGCGCGCTTGCTGTTTAATGTTTCTCATACGCAAAACAGAAATGGCAGCGCTTACCAGTTATCTTATTGTGGTGACACTAGTGCTACCTCTAAAATTCAGTCGCACAGGCATGAAAGAAAGTTGCAAAATGTGGCCATTTAGTCACAATCTAGAAACCGTGTGAATGTCATCCCCTTAAAATAAAGAAATTACTATAAACTCCATTCAACTTCAGATTATTAGGAAAATATTTATTTATTTCCATAGTTTCAGTGATTTGAAGTGGCTTTGACCACTCTTGAGTCACTAAAAATCAGGTGCTTTAATTGTGGCTACGTAACAAATAAAATCAAATAATTTGTGATTGTTAGCATGAGGATTGTAAAGTTTTTAATTCACCAGACCTAATTTGGAGATATCAACTTCAAGTATACACATAGATGAAACAAAATGTGAAAACCCTGAAAGATGTCATATAATTCTGTTAAATTCATAATCCATTAGTTGCTCTCACTTGGCCTCATTCTTTCATGTTTGATTTGAAGTCTACATGTGTGAGATTCTGACTGTTTGTCTGTTGGGTTTTTAGTCGTTCCAGACCGACACAGAGCAAAATGAAAAGCAGTAAGCTGGAGCTCTTTGGGTTTGATGACGCTGATTCTGTGGTTGAAGATGACGACTCTGCCTCAGGAAGCTCTAACTACAGGATCAAGTACTTCGGCTTTGATGAACTGACTGATAGTGACAGTGAGGAAGACGAGGAATCATCTGAAAGAAGGAAAGCCAAGAGGAAGGCTGCTGCTGCTGCTGCCGCCGCCGCCGCTGCTGCTGCCGCAGCAGTGCCACTGATGTCTTTAGAGACAAATGTTGACAGTCCACCTCAGCCCCGCGAGATGCAGGACTCTCAGAGCAGTCACACTGCTGGTCACAGTCACTGCCTTAAACACGGTCAGTATTTACACTCAACACTTCCTCTGTTTACATCGCAGCACCTGCATGATTGCATAGGAAATCTGCCCAATCTCACAATTTCATCAAGAACAGACCTTGATTCTATTTCATTGCAAAAGAAGAACTTTTTTATACCGAAAAGTAAGCCTTTTTTTAGGACCATTGTTTTGAATTTTCTTGCTTTGACATTTGCTCACAGTTATGCTCATACAATACAAAAAGTCTTGACTTACATCACGGTAGCATATGTTGCACTGATTTTAATAAATCTTTATATTAGAAGTAAAGTATCAAAATCAATAAAAATGGTCCAAAAATAGGTGGTAATTTATGATATACTTTTGTATATTTATTTATTTTGTGGTGATCTGTCTTTTTTTTTTGTTGTTTTGTTTTTTCATTGTTATTTTGCTCTTGTATTATGCCTTTTGGGCTGCACGATTAATCACAACTAACATGAAAACGCGCTTAAATCGTTTTGGCTTATTGCAATTATAAAAACGCGAAGGATGCGATTATTATTTTATGTGCAGTTTGTCAGTGCAGGACGCCTCTGTGATCAGTAGTAACCGCTGCTCCATCTGAAATCACTGCGAGTTTCAGTTGCTTATAACGTGATAAACATCTTTCCAAACATGAGAAGCATTTAGGAGTTTTGGTTCCTTGCCACCGTTGCCTTTGGGTTTTGGCTTACTCAGTTTGGGGACACTTAAATTTCAACTACATTACCGATCTGCCCGCATTTATACTATGTGATCATTTAAATTAGCTGGATAACATCACCGTTCTCACCAGAGCGGCTGTACAAATTCTGTTGCATTATTTTCCTGTTAACACTGTGAAGCTGCTTTGAAACAATTGGACTTGTTTAAAGCGCTATATAAATAAAGACGATTCAATTCAGTCATGTTTAATCAATCAAATCGTTTCAATTTTCTGTTTATTCAGCTCACCGATAGTATGATGTTCACAAGGATTTCCTGGAATGAACTGCACTATCGTACTTCTGCGGTACACATTTGGAGTTTTTGTGCAAGAGCGCCTCTGTCTCTAAGATAGAGCAGCATTTATTACTGGTCACAGTGCCGTGCTTCACAGAGAAGCTGCGCATAAAATAATCGTGCCTTTCTCACAGCCTTTGACAAATCGTGCAGCCCTAGCTCTTTTATTTAGCAGGCACATGGCTGATTGTTTTTTGCTTGTTGTTTTACAGATCCTCTGGAGTTCCCAGAGATCCCCTTCCCCTCTGAGACGGTGAGGAAACCTCAGGTCAAAGCTCAGGAGAAAGCCAATGAGGGCAGCAGGAAGATTTTCAGTGGACCCAAGAAGGTGAGGTTTTTAGCATCTTTTCCATCGTTCAGCTGATGGTTTGTGTTTTGGAGCGTGGTGTATGGGTGTTCCCACTCGTGCTGGAAAACCTGGAAAATTGATGATACATTTTCCTGCCCTAGAAAACGCATGGGAAAATAGTTTATCACTGTCCCAAAACAATTGATGTTGGTTGCAGGAAAATAAAAAATGTTCTTGCAATTGCGAGTTTACATAATTGTGAAATAAAGTCAGAATTCAGACTTTTTTTTCTCGCACTCGCAAGTTTATATCTTGCAATTCTTTTCTCCGAATTGTGAGATATAAACTCGCAATTGTGAGTTATAAAGTCCAATTCTGAGGGAAAAGCGGAAAAAAGCTTCCATAATCATAATGTATGATTAAGAGCTCATATTAAAAACTGTCATAGTCAAGTCATGTCAATAAACTTGTACGCCTTTTAAAGACTTAGAGAGCAATATATTACTTTAGGGTGTGATCCTAGGGCGTACAATTGAAAATCTCCTGGAAAAAAGTATTGCTGAAAAAGAGTGGGAACCCTGCCTGTGTCATTTCATTTAGAATCAGAGGGATGTTTTGCCCATTTCACTGAAGTAAATGGTGCCCTACTGTCATCATGTAAAGAAATGATGAAGGCGTTTGATTTGTTGTTTTCTGGTTTATGTACATTAACAGAAGTGTTGTGAATGCAGAGGGTGGAAAGGGCATTGCGCCATTGCCGACAGCGTGAGCTTTATCTGTAATGACAGTAATATAGTTATGTTGCTCACCCCCGCTGACAGCTCAGCCATTATTACGACTGCTCCTGCGGCTGCGGTATATGCACAGGCTTCTCTGGGGTTATGATTGATTAAGTTGTGATTAAAGTTTAAACATAAAAATCCTCAAACAGAGCGATGTTTTGATAGCGCCACCGTGTTTACACTTTCTGGGGTAATTAGCCTGTGAATGGCTTACTTCTAGATGTTAAATGGCACTGCTTTCCTCCATGGATGAATCTGATTGGACATGGTTTCCTTGATATCAGAGCAAATTAGGGCTGGAAATAGTGCTGTCAATTGATTAAAAATGTAACTAATTAATCGCAGGCACAGACATTTAATCACGATTAGAGTTTTTAATATTTTTGCTGTCACTTTAAGATCTTTCGCTGCCGAACGTGATGCGGGTCTGAAGCGCTGATCTCTTTAAGATGTTATTTAACTCCTTTAAGACTGCTCTTTTTGAGAATACTCAACAAAACGGGCATTTTGGCATAATTCAGTGTTTTATTGTTTGTTCAAGCTTGAAAGGGCTGGATTCTGGTGCGCTGTCTACGCGTTCTCTTTTGTCTTGTTGCACGTGAATGGTTTAAAAGTATTTTGCATGAGTACGAGCGTGATCATAATATATTGCTAGCCAAAGGATGACAGAAAACAACAGATATTTTTAACGTGATAAACATTAATCGCATGCGTTAATACGCTAATTTTGACTGCACTAGCTGTCATAATAATGATTATTAGAATGATTAATAAACTAATCTTTGATTATTTCACTGATTAATCAGCAGGCTTTGATTGATTATCCAGCTTTTGCAATTAGTTAAAATATTGAGTACCTGTTCTAACTAATAAATAAAACAAGGAAATCACTTCAGCTTTTAAAAATGCCTTGGTAGCACTTTACAATAATTTTTCATTAGTTAACATTATTTAGCTACTTTAGTTAACGTCAACTAAGAATTAACAATACTTCTACAGTATTTATTAATCTTAGTTGATGTTCATTTCATCATTTACTAATACATTATTAAAATCAAATGTTGGACATCGACATCTCGTGAGTTCAGTGTTGGACGGATCAGTTGTTTTAACCATTCATTAAAATGAATCAATTCAAAGGAGTCATTAGGTTGTGAACATTTACTGTTGTGGACATTAGCTGCTGTCATAAAAATTCAATGCAGGGAAAACTCTGTTTTAGGGGTGTTCCAAACAAAAGCGAACAACAGAATTAACCAAGCGCCCTTCCACAAGTCTGTTAGCGAACGGAATGTGATGGTCACGTCAACAATGTAATTTAATCGTTGATGGTCATGTGACGAATCCTCACAATTAATTTTAAAGGCCCACTGAAATGCTTTGGAACGTGCCACATTATTCAATGTGTTGACGTAATTCCCCTGAAACGGCTCCAGCTGTTAGCAGCTTCTTGCCTTTTTTGAAACGGCCAATAGCGTTTTAATACGTACCTAGAGCCTTTCTTTTTTTATATTATATTTATTGTAGTATTTTCAGATTTACATACATATGGACAATACAATCACATGACAAACAAACAACTGCACACAAAAAAACCAACAAAAAAAAACAAGTAAAACCCAAATGATGACAACAATAACTCTCCTTCAGTTAGATTCACATTTGCAGTTAACGACAACGCCAGACACAGGCAGGGGAAGATTTTAGTGCAGCATGATTTGGAGGTGGAAATGTTGTAATGGACCAAATGAGTTTAAGGGGAGTGACAACAGACTAGAAACTTTCTTTTGGTAAAGCCAGTTTCCTCTTCCTCTATCATCATTACACTGAATAATTTTCTATCGCAACTATAGCGTGCTATTTGCTTTTCACCGTCTAGAAATTAGTACATGTGTGAACAACTGACCGATTTCAGCCACAGCTTCAGCGTCTATTTATATTGTAGGGGCGGGCGCTTCATATTAGGTGAAGTCTGCGATGATGTCATCAACATCTGTGATTAATTTTAACAGAAGTGAGAGACGTAAGTTTTGAATGCTTGTATCTCCTGAATGCAAATTTAGTCATTGTTTTGGAACATACCAGCTTATTCATAACCTTAAAGCTAGCATAGTCATACTAAATGCTAAAAAACTTCATTAAACTTGATTTCAGTGGGCCTTTAAATATAAATAAGTCCGGAGAGTTCAAGTTAACGTGTAAACAGAATAAATCAAGTGTTTCGGTTGTGGTATATTATAGCCTGGATGCCAGCCGAATGTAGCCCCGCCCACAACATTTTTTGCTTGGGCAATTCGGTCTGGACGGGCTTTAGACGATGATGGACAGATGATCAACAGTAACGTAATCATCTAGTCATCAAAGGCGCTTTGGGTTGAATTTGCTCTTATCCTAAACGGAGAACTTGTTCGTATATGCATTCACCTTCACTATTTCTCTCAGAAATGATGATCGTGTTGGTAAGTACTCTGTGTATCCTTACATTCTTTTTTTTACAACACTGGCAAAGATCATTTACACTCATCTTTTTCCTTAATGGTACTTAATCCTGCGTGCGTGCAGACAGGGTTGCCAAGTTTTTTTGCAATGTCGTGCAATTGCTACTCAAAACTATATCCCAAAACAATAGCTTTCCGGGTGGGGTTCTCCAGGGAAAAAAATGGCGTGTGGTTGGCAAAATGTTATTTTGGCAATGTTGCCTGCTAAAATTTGCATTCCTGGGACTATATATCACATAATTGGGGTCGCTTCAACCCGCGGACATGGAGAACAACCCGCGGGAAAAACACACACTTGGCAACACAGTGCAGTTGAGTTCTGCTGACATTTTACAACTAAAGTTACATGTCGCTCCGTTGCTCTGATTGGTTGTGGGTCTATCCAATTGAGGTCTTTCCTGGTTCAGTTGAAACACGCCCCATAATCAAAGCCCAATGTTGTCATCTAACATTCCATGTGAAGCTAATGAGGAATTTCCATGGTCTTTCATTGCTCCCTTTGCCAAGTGCATTCCAAACGGCTTCATTATGACACAAAAGCAGGCCAGGATTAAGAACACTTAGGCCATGGGGCTATAACAAACCCAAGGACCCCCATATTAGCCAAGCTTGGTGCTACAATGTTTTCTACCACAGAAATAAAAAGTATTTTTTTAAACAAAATCTTCCAAGCACAGAGATGCAAGGAGTATACAATATTAATATTAAGTAGGCCTATATATAAATATTCCAGGCTGCAATACATTAACAGCATAAATGCATTAACTCCAGATATGAGGTCAAAGCAAACGGGTTTCCAGAAACAGCAACAACTTTTGAGCATGCTATTGCCTTAAGGAGTTTTAAAACCATTGAGGTCCCAAATTTTAGGCTGTTCGGGGGGGCTTGGTCCCCCATTAAAAATGTTGAGTTCTCTGATGTATATATGATTTATATGCTGGAAAATGATGGCTTATGGTGCTCTAAATCTATGCTTAAAGGGGTCTTGAACTGCATTTATTTTATGTTTCCCGAGGTGCACTTCTAATTTAGCCCTCTGATTTGAACACTCGCTTTTGTAAGACCTTTTGCTCTTGCTTTAATTACCCACTGATCTGATTTTGCATGTGAAATAAGCATTTCATGTGGAACATGTTCCCTACAAAACTTATACAACATATTTACTATTACAGCTGCTGAGATTAAATAATCTTGAAAAGTTTTGACTGACAGCATTATATTTAGAATGCAGTGATTTGCCGTTGCAACTCAATTTCTGTACTTTTGCGAATGCTTGCATCATAACTAAAACATTGTAAATAAGAGATGCCTTGTGAAGTGTTTGACAGGTTCATTGATTATAACAGGGTTTGACTGACAGCTCCAGTGATTTATAAAAAGGAGTGTTCTTTGATCGCTTTCTGTATATAATTTGAGCTGTTTTTGGATTAACAAGGAAGTTTTGATTTCTGAAACTTACTGCATGTTTTATAGTACAGTGACCCCTTATGTGTCAGAAGGTCAGGGAAATTTGATTCCTCAATTCATGACCCCTTTAATTTTTGCAAAACCAAGTTTGTTAGCCAGCAAAATAACTGTGATGTTTAAATCAGAAAAAATCCTTTGAATATATCACAGCAAGGCATAAAGCATTGCATTAACCTCTTATTGAGTGCACAGCGTTCCTTTCATGTGCCTTCAACTGTAGTTACAGGAAGAGAGTCGAAAGTGATATTCTTATTCGTGACAGTTGTGAAATATGAGAGGTGTTTGAAACTGGTCAAAGCTCAGCATTGCAGTGACTCCTTCTGCCACCGCTGAACATGCCAAGGGTAAAACCTGCTCACCTCTCGCTCGATACGCAAACTCCGGCTGATTCTCTTGCATGAATCATTTATGTGGAGACGTTGCACTTTAGCTCTGCATTTCTCTCTCTCTCTCTCTTTAAAGTTGGCATGAAATGGAAGATGTGATACACTTTTCTTCCCTATTGTGACGTGTATATACAGTAGTAGGGCTGTCGCGATTCTTCAATTTAAATTTGAGTACTCCATTTAAAAAAATCCTCGATTGCAATTTACCTGTGGAAGTGGCGCATTCCACGAATGACAATCCATGATCCGCATTATAAGACTGTTCTCTAAGGCAGCACAATGTATTCAATCCATTTAAAGGGATCATATAATGGTACATGCACTTTTACAAGTTGATTGTACAGAAATGTGTGTTGGCAGTGCCTGTAATGTGTACACAACCATCCTATAATGAAAAAAATCCATCCAGTGTTTTTTTTTTTTTTTAATCTCCCTATATGTTTTCCCCTGTCTCAATTCAAGCCGTGTGACGTCACACGGTCGGACACACCTCCCACGATTAATTGACAGCAGCGTTTCAACACAGACCCGCCCTGAGTGAGCTGTCATCATAGACAGTTTACCGTTGTTACGCTGGAGCAGAATGGCGTCTAAGCGATTGTGGTGTTCTGTTCTTGGGTGTAATAATAAACACAGCAGTCATTTTGATGTTCCTAAATTCGAACCAGTGAAGACGCAGTGGCTGAGTTTTGTTTTCGAAGGGAATATTCCCCCCGATCAACGTCAAGGCTTTCATGTTTGCGCGAATCATTTCTCACCGGACTGCTTTATAAATGAGGGTCAGTATAAAGCAGGTTTTGCTAAGAAGCTGCTCCTGGAAAAAGGATCGGTACCAACTATTTGTGTTCCTGCTGCACCTCCAGAAGAAGTGAGTTTTATCAACCTTTATATTAATCTTTGCAAATCGTTTGCACGCTTTACAATGAGTGCGGCTGAAGTTTACAGGGTAAGTTACATTACGGTATGATGTATGATGTTCACAATATAATTCATAATCCCACGTTTATAATGAACAACGCGTATGGTTTTTGCGTTATTACAAACTGTGTACGCGAACAATCTGTCAATGAACTAACATATACATCAGTAAACACATAGCATTCGTAGCATTCGTATCTCACTACGTTACCCTGCCAGTACATACAAAAATAGATCAAAGTGACATTATGTTAACCAACCATTCAGAAACATTCCTGTTCAAGCCTTAATTGTTGAACTTCGTTGAGGCCGTCATCTTGTTCTGGGTCCGACTCCGGTTCAAATTGATACGGTTGCACTGTGTCCTCTGAGACTCCCGTTGCCATTCTTTCTCCAGAATATACACTCAACTGTTGTCAAGGCAACACTCCATCTGTGTTGTGTCAAAACGCGCCACAGAACAGAGGGGCGGGGTGAGCAAAGTTCATTATCATTTAAAGTCGCGTGCACTAAAATGGCTTGCTGAAAACAGAGATGTTTTTGACCAGGTAAAATATAATGTAAGAAATGTAAAAAAGTGTTTTCTTACAATACTAATGAGAATTTTTAATTAAAGGATATTACAAACTTTTCATTTAGACACTAAAGAATCATATTAACTTGTACAAAAATGGCATTATATGACCCCTTTAAAAACACAGTGAATTCACAAAGGCTGCAATTCAATTAAATAAATATATGCCCTGCGGCTGGGGGTTTAATATTTCTTTACATTCGTGTCGGTTACGTGCGTCTCAGAGGGGCTTTGTTCTGCTCCACATGAACTGTTATCATTTACATGCGTGGAGCGTGTCTCAAACTCCATCTCTGCATATGCTGTTAGTTCGGGTTGCTTATAGCGTTCATCTGGGAATGCAGTGTGTGCCATTTCGCCAGATTTGTAAAGTAAATCATTTATAAACCTACGCTAACACTGGAGAATACATCCATATGTTTCTAAATATACAAACTGTTCATCGCAATTTCAAATTTGCATGTTTTGATGTCCACATATTCTTGTTTATGACATTACAGTGGCTGTAGTTCTATTGTAGTTTGTTCTAAGAAGTTTCCAAATATTAAAGATTAAGTGAACATTTGAATTAAATGACATTTGGCCATTATTGAATAAGGATTTGATCTGTTGTAAAGTGGGACAACAGCAATCTCCAGGCTGTTGGCGCCCTCTGCAGGCATTTGTTATAATGCTTAATGTACGTAAGATAATTGTTTTTTAATGTATATTAAATAATGAATTTTAACTGTTGTTCTATAAAACCATAAGATTAATTGTTTTTGATACTTAATTTTTTTGTTTTACCACAAAAATATCCGATTAATCGTCAGAATAATCGATCAATTACTTGGTTACCAAAACAATTGTTAGTGACAGCCCTAATATACAGCTTCTCGAACAAGAAAAAATCTAGAGCAGGACATAACTTTTTGATTTCATGGTGACTTAAAAGACTTAAAGGGATAGTTCCCCCAAAAATGAAAATTCTGTTAAAATGACTCACCCTCATGTCGTTCTAAAGCCACAAGACTGTTTTATTGAACTTTCTATTCATCAAAGAATCCTAAATAAATGTACTCATAAATGTTTATTGAGCAGCAAATCATCATATTAGAATGATTTCTGAAGGATCATGTGACACTGAAGACTGGAGTAATGATGCTGAATAGTCAGCTTTGCATTACATAAATAAGTTGCATTTTAAAATATAGCCTATTCATATAGAAAAGTTATTTTACATTTGAATGTTTCACAATATTACTTTTTTTTAATTTTTTAAATAACATAAATGCAGCCTTGGTGAGCATAAGAGACTTCTAAAAACATTAAACATCTTACCGATTAAAAACAATTGAACGGCAGTAAATACAGTGCATATACTGTATATAGCAAAAAGCTCTTCACTAGAGTTATTTTTTTCTATCTAACTAATGAGTTTATGGACATTATGTTATGAGAACAGCACAATAGATTTTAGATACAAGAAACCATATCATTACCATATCAAAATTTCAGTGATTCCCTGAATAATAGATTAATTGTTTATTTTTATGTGTTTGTACATTTATTTTAAAACCCATTAGCAGTTTCACTTTTTATGAGGATGCAGTTGATGGCAGTATTTCTTCTGGAGAAGTGCCTGACTGTATAGTATAATGACTCTGCAGCTGCAGACTTAAGCTACGGGTTGTGTAGCTTATTTTCTCGTTTCCTAAGCTCTTAAGACTTCAGTAATGACATGGTTATGATGCTTAAAGCTAATTTAATTAAAGTGCATGGCTATTGACGCACAGGTGCCGGAGAGCCACGTTAGGTTTAAAAAAACATTTATTTCACCGTACAGCTGTGGCAAATGACTGTGATGGTTTGTAAACAAGCTGACAGTTTTTGCAGCGTAGGCTTAACCAGCATAGGCTCTCTACTCAAGTTTTCATTTGCTTAAAGATGGTGGTCATCAGGTGTTTGGTTTGGTGTGGTTTTCCAAATGCAGTTGAGATGTGAGATGTACCTTATTTTCCGCACTATAAGGCGCACCGGATTATAAGACGCACCTTCAATAAATGGCCTATTTTAGAACTGTTTTCATATATAGGGCGCATATAATAGAAGATACTGCAGTCAAGCGTTTGCGTTATGCATCCACTAGATGGAGCTCTGTGCTAAAGGGAATGTCAACAAAACAGTCAGATAAAGTCCGACTTTATTAAGCGTTCTGAGAACTCCGTTCACTCCCATGGTAACGTTGTTCAAACGTTGATGTGCATATAAACAATTTCTCCCAGCCTTGCTAACTTTTCTCCCAAAACGTGGGGGGGGGAACTTTTCCTTAATTCAGTAAACACGTAGCCTAGTAAAAGAAACAGTCGGATACCACTAAATCAAACGTTAGTGCATAACTCTACATTGTTCAGTTACGTATAACACGTAAAGCTCACTTTTTCAGTTCATTCCCCATCCACGAATCCCTCGAATTCTTCTTCAGTGTCCGAATTGAACAGTTGGGCGACTACGGCATCCGACCTGCCCGGCTCTCTCTCGTCATTATCCGAAAGCACAGTACCAGTGTTTACTGACTACGGTAGCCGTAATGCTGCAAGCAGTGCGGCTTTGTAGTTTACCAGTCATACTGAAATATTTTATTATTATTAAATTGTTTTATTGGTTTTTCATACTGAAACATTTTGACAGAGCGCCTTGATCCATATATAAGGCGCTCCGCACTATAAGGCGCACTGTTTTTTGAAAAAATTAAAGGCTTTTAAGTGCGCCTTATAGTGCAGAAAATACGGTAATTTTCCTGATCTTTTGATGGATAAAAGGTAAAATACCCCAAAAAAATAAAAATAAAAACCCCAACAACAACAAACAAAACAAGCAAACTTTTTTCTGAAATTATGCCTTTTAAATTAGGATAGTAATATTTTTCAGCTATTTTGATAGCCCTAAACATTTCATTTTAAGCTGTAAGCACTCATATACAGTACAGTGAGAAGTGCTTTCCTCCAAAATCATTCATTATGCGGTTTATGCTTCAGTAAATCAAGCCACTGACTAAAAGGTCAGATTTACATTGTTCCTTTTAGTCACATAAAAATGTCAATAAATGATGTACAGAAATTGAGCAAATACCTCTCCTTTTTTCATCGCTTGAGCTGTCAATCACTTCAGTTCAGTTCCCAAACTCCCATTAATAATCAATAGCCTCTTTCACACAGCAATACCGGTAAATTACCTTAAAATGACCAGAATGGCTTTACTGGTAAATACACAAATATGCTGTTCACACAAGCAATGGCGTAAAAAAAAAAAAACACTGGTAAATTGTGTTGTCAGTCACCGGAAATTATCTTTAAACGCTGCACCGATGTCTTCGTCCGCATGAGGAGAAGCGTTTTAGTTTCACTATCTGTTCAATTTGACTTGAACAGATAGTGCTCTTAAAAACACAACACTCACATGATATTATCCAGCTGCAGAGCCGCAATGCTGATGAATGGAAAAGAAGACTCGTTGAAACCGCTGCATGATGTGGGGCAACGGTCAAAGATGATTTGTACATATTTACAAGCTTACTGTAAACAGCGTGGAGTAATCACGTCATCTTTGAGTCTTTATGATTGGCACAAAGCAGACTTCTTACATCAGCATGTTTTTTTTTATACGTGAATATTTGGTAATCTTCATTCCACATTCACACGGTGGTAATTTACTGGTAATGCTACAACTTCCCTTAATGGTAAATTGCCAGAACTAATTTACCAGTATTTTTGAAAAGGTCCTGTTCACACATGATCTGTTACCGCTGTTATATGTGTGAAAGATGCTAATGTCACAGTCTATACTGCACAGTGAATCTGTTATTTCAATCACGTCTGCATGTTTTTTTTTGTTGTTTTTTTTTACTGCATTATGCATTATGGTATTTTAGGACATAACACAAGCTTAAGTAGTTAGAAGCGTTTGTATTTGTGTGCTTGTGTAGATTGTGTATGCTTGTCAGGGATGCTCACGGGTTGAGAGACCTGCCTGCTCCTGTTATAGGTCATACTTGGCAGCGTCATTCCCAGTCTTTAGATGGGGATTCCAACTCGCAGAAAAAACACTTCAGGGGGCAGTTTTGATTTCTCTCTGTAAGACCTTCTGGAAGCTTCTAGCCCAGCATGTGGAGCTCTGTATGGGGTGGAGCTAGACTTTCACTCCCTGCTAGCATGAAGAGCACTTCTTAATTACAGAAGATTAAAACCAGTCTCCTGCAGAGTTATGTTGAAGGCCAGACTCTTTCTCTTCATTATTAATAATAACCCAGCCTCAGTGTTGCCCAATGGACTGCGCCTTCACCGCCTCCTGTAGCCAAGTGCATTTTTATCACCCCCTTCCCTTTTGGCTGTTTGTGTGCCGTCAGTTCCTGCAGTTTGACTCGATCTGGCATCCTCTGCGAGTTGTTCATATACAAAGTGTTCCTGCAGTCTGCTTTGAATGCGCTCCCACTGAGACAAATGACCTGCGCTTCAATTCACACTCCGCCAAAACAAACAAGCTGAGAAATGTAGCACTACTTAATGAGTTTTAATCACAAGTGTGATTACTGTTGAAGAAGGAATATAGCCATCTTTGTGCAAAGTGGAGCAGAGGTTTATGCGTTGAAAAATGTTTACAGACAATTATATTTATGACTAGATGATTTGGATGTTGGATGTATTCTCTGGTATCACACTTGGTTTGGTTGCTTTGTTTGAACCCATGTGCGATTCCACTCGCAACTCTCAGAGGTCTCTTTTCACAATGTGTTTTTTGGCTCTGAACCCTGTTGTGTTTGCTTTATTAACATGAGGCTATCTGTGGATGCGCATTGATGTCTATAACTTGCAGCTAAATGCATTATTTTTAGTGCTATCAAATGATTAATTGCATCCAAAATAAAAGTTTGCGTTTACATATGTGTATATGTGAACATGTATAAAAATACACACACATGCATGTGTATATTTAATATTTTTAATTTTTTTTATATATAACATATTTATTCATGTATGTTTGTGTATTCAAATATACATGATAATTATACACAGCACACACGTGTATATATTATGGTAACAAAACTTTTATTTTGGTTGCGATTAATCACGATTAATCTTTTTCTAATCCAATCAAGAGAACATATAAACACCTGATCGGATTGAAAAACGAAACTGAAATGACTGTGCATGTGTCATGACGTATAACGCGCGGAAGAGCTGTTCTTCCTTTGGAATAAAGTGTCATATAAATGAGTGTCCCGTCATTCTAAAATTACCCTTTCACTCACCGTCTGTGAAGTAGAGCAGGACAACGTCCCACCAGTCCTTGTTTCGGATTCTCATCCACAGGGCGCAGGATGGAGCATTTCTACTGCAAGATGAATATAAGCAGCATGGCTTATGATCAATGTGTCCAAATTATGATCTGAAATGGATACATATATGCTGTTTAAAACAAATAAAGAGCCAAAAGTATTTTTTACTTAATATAAATATTGTAGAGCTTTAATATAAATAGAAAAATGTATATTTACTAAAAAGCACCCATGCCACTTTACCAGGTTTAGAAATTCACAATATCACAATAAAATTAATCAATACTAGAAGTAGAATTACTTTGTCATTTTGAGACCCTCTTGTGGACTCCGTCTACTTGATTTAGAACCACTGAGACATTTATGTGCAAAATTGAGGATTTTTTTCACCAGTGAAACTGACTCAAGGGAAATCTAGTACTTCTGTTCAGTCTCAAAATGGGGTTGTTGTCCTTCAAGCCACCCAAACCCAATGACCCAAAGACAATCAAGACAATAAATTAACTCTGGAATAAGCTCTTGTATGAAAATGCCCTCAGTGTAAGAGTGTTTGTCTGTTGTTTTCGCAGTCGCCTACTAAAGCTGTGTATAATGCAAGACACTGGAACCAGCCAGAGGCAGAAGAACCCATGCCTCCGTCACGATCTCAAGCTCCTCCAGTAAGTATAACACCAAGCACAGGATACTCCACTGAACACACCAACTTCTACACAAATACAGTCATAGTCCACTTTAGAAAGCACTTCAGATCGAGCACTTCTCATACTATCCCCACAATGTTTATATTCACCTTTGTGCAAAATCTCCTCCCTCTATGATAGCACTTCACACATTTCTGCCTTGGTGTTCCCTCAGGGTGAGACACTGAACAATAATGGCTTAGTACCAGAACTCAGCTGTTAAAGTCAATATGAAATGACATTCACCTTCAACTTTAATTTAGTTTTGTGATGTTTTAGGGAGAGACTTGATTTTATTCATCAGGAACTGATTGGATGTGATTTGCAGTAGATTGTGGAGGATGAAGAATTATGTTATTTATTTGAGCCTCATCTGACTGTCACACCGGGTTAAAATTGCATTGTCAAATCGCATCGGAGTAAAAAGTATGAAATCAAATATAAATTATAGTGGCCATCATTAAAAAAACAATTATTATAAACACCAAGCATAAACTAATTTATTTGAATTGAAACTGAAGTTACTGGCATATGGAACATGCAAAAATGTTAATAAAATAAAGTAATATTCTTATATTCTGGAAAATGCTATAATTTTAATGATTTGTAGATTACATTTAATGCATTACATTTTCATTAAAATATTTGTAATTGTTTTGTAAATGGTCTTTATTAGGGATGTCACGATTCCTCAATTAGATTTGAGTGCTAGATAAAAATAAAAAAACTAAGTAATCCTCAATTTACCCATGCATATTAATGGAGAAAATATTGCCTATTCCATAGATGAAAATCCATGGCTGCACTATATATATATATATATATATATATATATATATATATATATATATATATATATATATATATATATATATATATATATATATATATATATATATATATATATATATATATATATATATATATAATGTAATCATAATATAGCATAGTGCTATCATTTTATAAACCTACGCTTACACAGGAGAATACATCAATGATTCCAAATATGATAATTGTGATTTACAAAAAAAAAGTTTAAACCCGCGCTCTGAGTTTGTGTTCTGATGTCCGCATGTTCTTTTTGAAGAAATGACAGTGGCTGTAGCATTTCAGTAGCAAAGAAGGGGCCCAAAATTAAGATTAAGTGGATGTTTGAATTCAATTATGTTTGGCCAATAGGCCTTTATCAGAAGTCGCGTGTCATCACATCCTGCTCCGATGAGTAGCGTAAAAGGAATTTCCGTCTGCATTATTGTTAAAGGACTGATTCCAGTTTTGAGCTTAGTTGAACTTAACAATAAATATCAATATTTAAAATGTTTTTTTTTAATGCTTGTATGCTATGTAATCTTATATTTTATTGTGTAACATTATCTGAGAGATGTACACGATTGTCAGCGCTGCTGGTGTTGCCAGTCATGAGATTAACAAGCAGCACACTTCTCAAGTTACTGTCAGAGGAATAATCGGAATGATTTTATTTGTTTTTTTGTTTTGTTTTTTTGGCATTATATTACCACCCATTATTGTCCACAGCAGTGGTTCCCAACCATGTTCCTGAAGGCCCACCAACAGTGCACATTGTGCATGTCTCCTTTGTCTGACACACCCACATCAGAATTTGGAGTCACTACTAATGAGCTGATGACTTGAATCAGGTGTGTTTGATTGAGGAAACACAAAATGTGCACTGTTGGTGGGCCTCCAGGAACGTGGTTGGGAACCACTGGTCTACAGTATAATGCTGTCCTATCATTGCACTCAAACACATTGGTTTGATCATTGTAAACAAGTCATATCCTGTTATTTTTTAAATAAGTGTCTATGGGCTGGAAAAAAATATATAAATTGGCACAAGCTGCAGCATAAATTGTTTTTACACCCCTATTTGAAGATTCCGCTTTTCGAACGTGAAAGTATGATAAAGGCCTATATTAAACAAGGATTTGATCATGCTGCATTACATTATGTATTTTAACAGTGTTGTTAAAAAAACATGACTACTTGCTTTTAAATAGTTTTTTTTTGTAAACAATTACTTTTTTGAACTTTTGTTGCCTCATTAATAATAATAATATTATATACTGTATGACTGTAGTCATTTTAAAGTCTATTGTTCACATTGTTCTATTTTTGTTTGACACACACACACACACACACACACACACACACACACACACACACACACACACACACACACACACACACACACACACACACACAAATCTGCTTAATCATCAAAATACTCAGCTGATTAGGGTTAGGGTTTCATAAGTATCCATAATTGTGCCATTAATCAATACATTATTTTGAACTTGGTTCAATTGATTCAGAGTTTCAATAAGCTGTTTCTCCCATCACTAATTCAGCTCTTTTTTAATATTGCACAGTAGACTGGCTAAGTATTTTCCAAGGTGAAGCAAGTTATTAGATTTTAATGAACGATTCTAAGACAAGTCTTTGTTTTTTCTTTGCAATAACTGACCCTGATGAATCATTCACAATAAAACCAGAAATGTGTATTAAAGTAAATAGAGTGAATTTTGATTTGATGCTTTGTGCAAACACTCCCCCCGTTATGCACTTCTCTTTCTACTAACAACCTCTTCCTCGCTCTCTACATTTGCCATCTAAACACAATCAATCCCACACAATTTAGGCAGCCTGCATCTGCTGCTGCCAGTGAAGCCCACTGTAATATTAAGCACACTGACAGATATGCTTGCGCTTCAATTGAACTGTGTGTAAGCATTTTCATTAGCTCAGCACCTCCATTTGTACTGTTCTTATAAACAAGTCCACAGATATTAAAGTTTTCAAAACATTGCATTATTTATTCAAGTATGTGGCGCTTGGCCATCTTTGATGCGTTTTATTTAGCAGTGTTGCTGTTGTTTGTGGATTTGGCCTTTTAGCTGTTGCTGCATGAGGATATAATGTTCTATAGCCCATCTTTAGTCGTCATATTACATAACCAGCAGTGGGTCGGTTGTTGGCAGCTCATGGTGTATGTGAATCAGCTATGCAGTGCTTCCAAACATGTTGTTAAGCTTTAATTCTGAGTTGTTCTTGCACAGGCTGTTTCATCAGGAGGCAGTAAAGAGTCGAACTCTCACAAGGACGACGGAGTGTTCAAAGCTCCAGCCCCTCCTCCCAAAGTCATCAAGTCCGTCACCATCCCCACAGAACCTTACCAGGACATGGTCACTGCACTCAAATGTAGGAAGGAACACAAGGAGGTGAGTGCAAACACTTGACACCCCCCTCTTGATGTAGAAACTTGCTGCATAACGTCAAATCATGTGCATATTCCTTTTTCAAAATAGCATGCAACACAATGTAGTAATAAACATTTTAGATGTAGTGTGCTTGTCACGTCCACATCATGTTGCATGTTTAATTTAACAAGTGACACCCAGTTGTTGTCTTGGAAAAAAAATATTGGTTTAATTCAGTTTATTTTTGTTTTTAAAAACGTTTGGCTGTTTGAGCATGTGAATCTAGTAAGATGATAAAATCACATGATGTATGAATATGATGTCTATCACAGCATACGTATAAAAGCTCCTTCAGTATTATCAGCAGCTATCGCATTTCTTCAGAGCCCATTTAATGGCGAATTTGGATGGTGACATTGCATCAAAACCAAAAAATATGCTTGTATCATATTTTGCTGCCGCTAGGGGTGTACGCTTCCCCCAATAGATATTATTCAATTAATTTACATTTGGTTACAGCAACATGCTTGTATCATATTTTGCTGCTGCTAGGGGTGTAAGCTCCCCCCAATGGATATTATTCAATTAATTTAAATGTGGTTTTTAAAATTTGGAATTTAATAAGGGGCATTCAGATTTTTGCTTCAGTCGTGTTTTGGGGATATCAGCATTGGTTTTGTTTTGGGGGTTATTGCTGCTCTCCCTGCTCTTATCCATGTTAGGCTGCATGGATGCACAGTGAGTTCTTCCCCAGAACAGAACCATACCGGCAATCCAAACTATATGCTAATAGTCAATCAATCCTCTTTGATGATAGCGGTCCTGACAGAATTGTAATTGGTGCTCATTGCATTCCTAAATGCATGTTAAACTCACATTACATACAGAGATGGAGTTTGCTGCATTTACTGTCAACCGAGCTTATCTGAGAAGCTGAAAATTACTATTGAAACCGTCTAAAATATACAAAATCTATATTTTAATGACAACAATCAAGATAGTTCTTGCACAAGGCCGCCAATAAGATGGTACCAATAAGACTGGACCTTTTGTCCCGGGCCTGGGCTTGAGTTAGACTGGAAACATCTTTGGAACACTCGCTTGTGTTTTATACTGGGGAAAAAAAGCTGATTCTGTATTGGGTCTGGCTTTACTACTGCGTTAAGAAGACATTTATAATGCACTAGACATTTGAACATTTGGCAACATAATACTGAAGGCCCAAGCAGGAGCCAATTAAATTTGAAAGTCAGTGGCATGGAACAAATGATAAAGGCATAAAGCTCCATCCTAATATGCATACAAAGTAGCACAGCTGTTTTTCAATGAATTTTGAACTTGAATGTCTCACTGGGAGCTTATTGAAAACTGGCTTGATCATTAGGACTGTTATAGTAATACACAAATACCTTTTGATGGGGTCCAGAAAGCACTGATTTTCTGTAGAGTAATTCTTATTGTGGGTGTTAAACAGTTGGAAAGGTGTTACGCTACAACCCTCACCTCTTACTCTGCCCACTCACTGAATGAATGGTTTGGGTTTTATCTAAGCTAAAAGTTTTAAGCTGTTCAGATTGTTCTACATTTAGGCAGTTTTCAGGCTCTAAATCAGAGCTATAACAAATAAGATAGTGCTCTTTTTTGCTATAACTTTGATTTGGGATCTTTCTATTACCTTTTAAGGCTGCATTATCAGCGAATAATGAAGCATAACATGCAATACTGGCCTTGTGAGATTACATTTCTTTGCATGCGCCAGGTAGAACGAATTCATCTGCTCCAGACAACCATTAATTTATTATATTTAATAGGGGTGCACCGATCCGACATTAGCATCGGATATCGGCTGCGATACTGACAAATTAGCTGAATCGGGGATCGGAAAAATGAACAGATCCACTGGCGATCCAGGTTTTTTTTTCTTTTCTTTTTTTTGTCGCAGCAGATCCTACGTCATTCGTCAGCTTCACGTGTGTCGCATGCCTGAAGCAACATGGAGCGAGCCAGAGGGGGGTGCAGGGTTGCTCACGGTCTAACACCAAATTGCCAAACCTGCTTTTGATTTTAAACAAAGCAAAGCGTTAATTTTATTTTAAAGTTTTTAAATAGCGTTTTGGCACTAATGTGGCATAATGGTAAAGCCAGAAGCGTTGAAAAACGGAGTTGCACATGCTCTCATCTCCCGGCGGCGCGCACAGTCACGTGGTACATGAAGCGCTCAATACTTCTAGCGCTGTGTCAATGCATTTAAATGGCTTAAGCGGATACACAACAGTTTCACTATACAGATGTTTGCAGCAAGTTTTGGTAAACAGTACAGCATAGTGTGCATTGATTATTAAGTCGAACCATATTTACAGGATCGTTTTATTATAGAGACTGATAGAGATGCAACATCGTTAACATTAATGTTATTCTTGTATTTAGCCCTCAGGTCTAGTTGCTCAAAAAAGTATTGCAGTTTTGCATTTTAATAAATATTTAGATATGATCAAACACTAGATTTCCTTAAATATAACATTTTAAAACGTTAATAACTTGCATCCTAATATTTTTAATGATACTTACATAAGCACACACAAGTGAATATTAATGAATGTGAGCACATTATTTGACCCAAGAGATGTTTAAAATAGTGCTAAGACAAACAAATGTTTCCTTATATGTACAGTAGTCTATATATATGAATTGATTCTGAATCAAGATCGAAATCGATATCACCCCACCAATGTTTTAAATAAATAAAAATTCAACACTTTACTTACATCTGTTATTTTGTCTTAGTTATGTTTAGTTAGTAAAGTCTAACGAGCCTTTAGCCTCTTAAAGAAGGTATACAGTTTATTTTTAATTAAACAATGGTATCGGTATCGGGTATCGACAGATACACAAAGCCCAGGCATCAGCATTGGCATCGGTATCGGGACTGAAAAAGTTGGATCGGTGCACCCCTAATATTTAATATTACAGTGTTGAAGTAGCTAGTGTTACGATTCCAATATTTCTGTAGTGGGTACCAATACCATTAAAATTGGTTCTCAAATATTGATAAGTAAACATTTCTTAATCAAGTAAAAAGTTAGTAAAAAAAAAAAGAACAAAGAAACACATTACATGTAATAATTACATATAATAGACTTACATGTAAGTCTATTATATGTAATATAATAGTAATTACATGTAATTACATTACATGTAAGTCTATTAGTTTACGTTTACACTCCAAGACCAAATGCAGAGATTTATTTTCACATGCAGATTTTTTTTGTCACATTCATTGCAAGGGTTATCACAGTTTTGGATTCAATCTTGCATTTAAATAGAGTTGTCAGTTCAGAAATTTTCCTTTGCACTTAGCAGGATACAAAATAAAACTTGGGAATTGGGAATGTGTTATGTACAGAAAGCAATCAAATGGTGTTCCCTTTATAATCATTAAAGCTGCCAATCATGTAACTTTGCTCAAGCTCACTGGCTGATCTCTGTACTCTTTTGAAAGCTCACATTTTAATAAAAAAAAAAAAAGCTGTTTACACTGCACAATGAATCTATTATTTGCATTGCATCAACACTGTTATAATGGAAAGATATGCAAGCTTGCAGAACTGAGCTTGCATTAAACAAAAACTCCAAGGGTTTGAGCAATATTGAATGCAGTCCGATAACTTAAACTGCTCTGATTGGCCATTGCATTCATGTACTCAACACTTCACAGAATTGTTCCGAATTGATCCAGTACTCGTTACTACCGTTATAGCAGAAATGCTGTTAGTAAATGTTTTTTATTTTTTTGTATCAACTTGATACTGAAGTACCTATACTTTTGACAAAATAAAAATATAATGCAGAACGTCAGTATGTAAATTAACTGTTGAAATTAAACTTAAATTAAATTGTTACTGTTAGATAATTGTTGCAGTATGACGATGTATGAAGTTGGGATGATGTAAAGTGTCTGTCGTTATTTACACTTCAGAGTGATGGGAAATGGGACATGCTTGATGCTAAAAAGAGCACTGTTTTTGCTGATGTAAAAAACAAACAAAAAAAAGTTTAGGGCACATAAACATAAACATTTGGTTGTCTTAACTTAAACAGGTAGGTGAAGATCGAATGAGTATCAGTGTATTAGTTCTGAATAGAGCCCGTCCAATTTATCGGCTGCTTTGAGCCTGTCGCAGATATATTAGCATTGGTGTATATTACAGATACGCCACTGATATGAGCGCATGCCAAAACATGTCCACGCGTCTGACAACATGCGAATAGTCACATAAAATTAAGTCAAAATGCCGGTCTTGCCGAGTATTATCGTAAACATTGTCAGTTAAGTCTTAAGTTAAGTCTTAAGTAAACGTAAACATGAAATTTGACAGTCACCGCCAGCGATTAAGTTTCCTACCCGAAAACATAGTTTAGACCTATGAAAAACCTGAAAAATAACTTTTTCATTTGTATGTTTGTTCTGTTGTATTTATGTACACACTGTATTAGGGCTGAAACGATTCCTCGAGTAACTCGAATTGAAAAAATCCTCGAGGCAAAATCATCTGCCTCGATGCTTCGTTAAGTTCATTTAACTACACGGATGTTGCAGAAATATTTTTTTTGTGTATAAGGACTCGGAGTATGCGCGGATTGCGGTTAAATCCGCGATTCAGGTGGGTAAACATCCCAAAAATTGCGGGTGGATGAGAGAAATCATTGATGTGTTGATTTTA
Organism: Gobiocypris rarus; assembly: GCA_023029165.1. Lineage (NCBI taxonomy): Eukaryota > Metazoa > Chordata > Actinopteri > Cypriniformes > Gobionidae > Gobiocypris > Gobiocypris rarus. Next base: position 9,616,760 of record CM040920.1, read on the forward strand.
ATTAAGACGCGGAACTCATTTCACGGGAAAACGCAATGAATGTGTCTCTCTTTAACTTTCGTTTTTAGCTCATGGCGAGATCAAAGACCGCAATGCGAGAGAGACTGGCATCAGCACTGTTAATATCATTTAGTCTCGCTATTTTTAAATGAAGACAACTGTGTGTTGAGCTTCAGAATACGAGACAGAACATTTAGGTTTCATTTGCGGCAGTTCGCGCGGCAGCTGAGGAGATATGAGCAATATTTATAGCCACTAACTTAATTAAACAAGCTGTGTTACAATGATGAATATGATTAGCTCAAAATGTAGATCTGTATGTGCGATGTAGGCTACTTTATCTGAATTAAACACAAACTCATCTCGCGTTTGCAGGTGATTTAGAGGTGTCAATCCGTTTGGGTTATTTAAAACGTGTAATTTCGCCAAAGAAGATTTGTTTTAAAGCAACCTACTTTAGTGTAGCTAAAATGTGACGGTAGCATCGCGCTTACACTGAGGATTTGAGTTTATGACGATCGGGTTCGGATGGATGGTTTGTTTTTAACAGCGAATTCGGTGAAGTTATCCGCGCATCTCTAGTATGACCATCTGTACTCTTGTTCTTATTTCAAGTTACCTTCCTGTCCAATATTTTTTGCTTCTTACAAAAGCCTCACAGCCTTCAGAAGACAGTAAAGGCTTGTCATGCCTGAACTGATGCTGAAACTTTAAAGTTAAGCTTTAAACATACTTGCAATGTTTAGGCATTATTGCTATTTATATTAATATTATTTTGGTTTATTAGTTGTAGGTTTAGTTTTAGACTGAACTTTTTAAACTAATTTGAAATAGATTTTTATAATGTGGCAATTGAATGCATTAAAATGGGTTATTTTCACTAAAAATATGTGAACATGGGTTATTATGTATGCAATTTCAGCAATAAAACTTAGTTTTTCTAAAAAGAAAAAAAAATAGATGTTAATTTTAAGATACCTGTCTTATTTTCTCTTATATATTTAGTATTGCTCTTTAATAAAGAAAAAAGTAATTATCCGATTACTCGATTAATCGATGGAATAAACGGTAGAATACTCGATTACTAAAAGAATCGATAGCTACTGCCCTACACTGTATTATATATACAGTACCAGTAAAAAAGACATCAATGGGAAAGTGTGTCTAAACTTTTGGCTGGTACTGTACTATAATATACACATAAAGAATATGGGCATCAGATTTTTTTTACTCCCTAATATCGGTATTGGTCCCTAAAACCCATATCAGTCTGGCTCTAGTTCTGAGCATTAAGTCTTAGAGACGGTTTTAAACCTGCTGCCATCTGTATCATAAATGTTAATCAAACAGCAAAAGACTAAGATCACTCACTGGTCTTTGACTGAATAACTTAATAACTTAATTCATACAGTGAAGTCAATGCAGTGTTTTATCTTTTTTTTTTTTTTCATTATTGAATTTCTGTTAAATGTTTAAAAAAGAAATACTGTTACCTGGAAACAATTTCCATTTCTATTGCATTTGTTCTATTGTTTGTAATTTACTTAATAACTAAAATAAAATAACCAAAACAATGTCGTTATTGTGACATAAAATTTGTGGAATAAGATTTTGCTTATCATCCACCCCTAGTATTAGTCAGTGAGAGGCGTTATATATATTTATAAACCCTCATACAATAACCAGCAACATGCTTTTTTCTTTTTCTCTGCAGTTGTACACCGTTGTCCAGCATGTGAAGCACTTCAATGATGTTGTGGAGTTTGGCGAGAATCAGGAGTTCACCGATGACTTTGAGTATCTTGCCACTGGTCTGAAGACTGGTCAACCCCTTAACACACGCTGCCTTAGGTACAGAAAACATTCCTCAGTGTACATTCTGACCATTGTTTAAGCCTATGACCTAATGTTTGCTCATGACAATCCTGTTGCATTTGTGTGCAGTGTTATTAGTTTGGCCACTCGGTGTGCCATGCCCGGTTTCAGGATGCACCTGAGGGCTCGTGGGAAAGTGGCTCAGGTCTTTAAAACTCTCAATGATGCACCTCAACATCCAGTAAGTCCGAAGACGTTTAGACTTCTAAAAAAATCTTTACTGGCTGATGTCTTGCATTTAATCGGTTCCACTTTGTTGTCCTTGTCCCTTCCTCAGAATCTAGCTCTGTGTACGGCCTCTCTTATGTACATTCTCAGCCGAGACCGCTTGAATATGGACCTGGATCGGGCCAGTTTGGATCTAATGATTCGTTTACTGGAATTAGAACAGGACAAATCCATTGCTGATCAGTTGACGACAAAAGAGATGAACAAAGTGAAAGAAAAGATTCGCAAACTCTGCGAAACCGTCCACAACAAGCATCTTGATTTGGAGAATATCACGGTAAGCTTGAGATCAGCTTGTCCTTGTTTGTTGGCCGATGTTTCTCCAGCAGTGCAGCCGTCTGTTTGTTTCAAACTTTCCTGTCCTGGATTTGCACTTTTTATTATTCTGCTTGTGTGATAAACCATGCGGATGGGAGACTGTGTTGAGTTGGTGTTTCCAGAAAGGTTCAGTTTCTGCTCCCTCTAGTGGATACACTTCTTGGATTGTGCATTCTAGGGATGTCTTCAAAATCTATTATTTGATGGGTTGTCTGTCTGAACACTTGTCTCTGTGTTTAAGATAGTCCACTCCAAATATATATTAAAAAAATGTTGTCATTTAAACACCCTCATGTCATTCAAAATCCTCAACACAAAAACAAACTGGTTGTTGTTTTTCACAATTAAAACAAATGTGGACTGGAGTTTGTACTCTTTAAAAAAGATGCAGTCATTCTAAAAAGTGTCTTCTGGAGCCTGACAAACTGACAAAAATATTGAATTCAAACAACATAAGTTGAATTCACAGAAAAAATGTTGACACCTGATTCAATCAATGAGTCGGTTGATTTGGTTCTTTGCTGATTTTATGAGCCGATTCATTTATTGACTGATTGACAACTGATTTGAATTTGACATTGTTGTTGAACATGTTGCAAATGATATTTAGCTTTAAAGAGGGTGAAATTATGAACTTTCTTGGAGAAGGTTTAACATGCTGCCAACAGTCTAGTTTTTGTAAGCTGTTCTCACAGGATGATTTCAAAAACAGCTGGGTGGAATGCATCAGAAACAAATAGAATTCAAGGATTTTAAAAGTTGAGTTGTTCTTACTTTACATGCTGTTTTTGAAAACACTGATGTAAAAAACCCCAGACATGACTCACTTGTCAAAGACATCCGTCTGGTGCACATAGGCCAGCAATTAAAAATACACAATCGTGTGTGTGAACGCCTACTGTTAGCACACTAAAGCACAGCATGATAAAAGCCTCTACAAGATGTCGTCTCTAAATTCATAAATTAATTCAAAACACCCTTTACTAAACTATTATATGTGTTTTAATGTTTTTGCTTGAGCAATAAGACTAACTTTTATCAAGTCGTGTTTGTTTGCATGTCGTGCCCTCCATTTACAATTGTTTTAATGTTCTGTTCAGCAAATAGAACATTTACATTTGCATAATGGAGTCATTATAGCTGAATGTATTTTTTTTATAATGTCTTTCAGACTGATTATGCATTGTCTTTTTCTCATCAGACGGGACATTTAGCCATGGAGACGTTGTTGTCATTAACGTCGAAAAGAGCGGGGGATTGGTTTAAAGAAGAACTCCGGCTTTTGGGAGGCCTGGACCACATTGTAGATAAAGGTCTTCTGCTTTTACTGTGTATTTTGACCTGTATAGTATTAGAGATCTGTTTTTTATTTGATATTTAATATACTAAGAGCTGAGAGATGTTAATATTTTACTAAATGATGGCCATCCCTTTTGCCTGAGTTTCAGACACATGTTTTAGAATGAGATGGTTTTAACAGTGAGTTTGTGCATGTGTGTGTTTCCTCAGTTAAAGAGTGTGTGGAGAACCTGAGCCGAGAGGATGATAAGGAGAATCTAGTGGCGTCTTTGTGGGGGGCTGAGAGATGTCTCCGTGTTCTAGAAAGTGTAAGTCTGATACTAATCACATTTTTGAGTTGTGATTCTTAGGGCCAGATTTACTAAACAGGGCAAATTGTCTTGAGAGCACAATTCCAGAAAAGGACCAATGGGAGTGGACAGTTCGGCGCATGATCTATTGACAACGTGTAAATTAATGACATAGCCGGATCATATTCATAATGACCAGAGCAATCTACCGTTAGCGTCTGGTTTAAGATTTTTTATGGGCGGTAAATAATGGCGCAAACACCAGTACATTTCTGAGCGCAAACCTATGTAAATCACCTCGCATGATTCATTTAATTAATCTCCTCCCATGTATTTTGCACCTGAAAGGGAAACTCCTACAAATATGTCAGCTTAAAAAATAACAATATCTACTCCTTTTCAGCGCTAATTTACTACAGAGTGTCTTAAGTAAATCCTGACAGTAGTTTTTTAACCCCAAAAGACGGTTTGCACTGGCGCAGCTGTTATTAGTTAGTTAATCTGGCACATAGACACTAATTGTTATGCATATGTTGTGTTACGTGCAACCAGGTGCAGTATCCATCTTATTTTGCAATGCTGAAGTAAGCTATTTTTTTTGTGAAATGTGAGACATTCCATAAGTAATACCGCTTTGCATTATCAAGCACCATAACGAATATTTTTGTGCAGCTAAAAATAAATTGGAATGACACCAGAAGCTCTGCACATTCAAGTTACAAATGGCTGTGCCCACACTCACGTTTAAAAATAAGTAGGATAAAGTGTCCTGAATCAGTTCAAATATGTAGATCCAGGCTGTTTCTCCTTGAACATGCAAACCCCATTAACGTGGTTATGCACAGATTTCAATTAAAATTCACTTTGCAGCATTAACAGAATACAATTACATGCTTTCACATGGTTTTTACAAGAAATTTTTGTGACTTTCCAAAGATGTTGTCTTGTTGTGATGTATACTACAGTTCAAAAGTTTGGGGTCAGTAAGATTTTTTTTTGTTGTTGTTGAAATAAATGAATACTTTTATTCAGGAACTCACCACACCTTTAAACTAGTCCAAATGAGGTGCGTAGACAAATTCCAAATAGTAAAACATTTCAAGAGAGCCTGCAGACTCTACACTGGCTTGGTTGATCATGCGATCAATGTAATCATGTGACTCCTTAAATTTAAGATGGCTCCTGCACTTAAAGGGTAACTAAACCCTAGAACAACTTTTTTTAGTTGATTATCTGCAAGACTGGGGCTTTATTAGTGCTGTTCATTGATTCAAGTAAGAGTTTTGAGTATAAAGTGTTTTAATTCTATAAAATATGGTGTAAAACCGCCAAAGTGCGGCCTCTTAACGGTGGCTACTGCAGTTGAATTTTCCTATTGGACGTTGTGGTACATCGTGACGTAGGATGGTTCCTCCAACTGCTCACTACCACGCCCCTGGCACGAGCTCACCACGCCCTTGGCTCAGCTCCTGGTATAAAACATCTTGTTCCGTCAAAACCACTGTAGCGAGTCAGGAGTTGGAATTTGAGTATTGAAAATTATCAGGATATCGTATATTTGAATCTAGTTAGCACAGCCGTTTATATAGTTATATAGATTATTTAGTGTAACCTAGTTTAGTTAATTTATTAGCATAGTCGTTAGTGTATTATTGTTAGAAGCATAGTTCGTATAGTATTGCATCAGTTAAGATAGCTTCAAGTTAGCGTATATTTTTAGCATTAGTTTTATCTGTATTTAGTACAGTGGTTAGATGGTACTGGACTGCATAGCTTTCCAGCAGACGTGGAAATTGGCGTCAGTGGTTGCGAGCACTTGGCCTGGATGACCGCGAGTATACCACTCAGACACTGCTCTCTTGCGCTGCGGTTTCGCTAGTATCGTCGGCATCGAGAGTTAACGCAGTTTGAGGCAGCGGCTCGAATCGATGCGGCTCTGGCCCTGTGTTTACAGACAATTCACCCTCCTCCACTTCAAGTGAAGACGGCGGAGAAAAGTCCTCTACTTCAAATGACCTCTCTGTTGCAAAACTACTGGTGTCACTTCAGTCATTCTCCATCTTTTCGAGTCTGACAGCTGTTAATCAATCCGTCACTGCGGGGTCTCAGGTGCACGCCCCCCGCTTAGCCCCGCCCTCGGTTCGCCCCTTCTGTCTCCACTGGGGTCTGCCCACTTTTCCAGCATTTTTCAAATATTGCCAGTGGGTGGAGTTAGACTGTGAACAGGGGTTTAGTTACCCTTTAACATTTGTAAGCTTGGCATTGACAAAGGTTCCATGTGACCAAAATGTTTGCCCTTTTTTCAATAAAGGATTGCTATTATCTTACCTTTTGAAGGCTTCTTCTGTGGTAGAGTGTGCAGACTCTCATGAAATGTTTGACATTTGTAATAATAAAAGTTTCTTTATTCACCAAATCAACATATTAGAATGATTCTTTGTAAAGAATCATATAACATTGAAGACTGGAGTAATGATGCTGAAAATGAAGTTATTTTAAATTGCAATAATACTTTTGATCAAAAATATTCAGCCCCAAACTTTTGAACCGTTGTGTAGATGTTACCATAATATTACACATACTGCAATTTTTATAAGATTTATAAGATTTTTTATAAGATGGCATTAGACATCTAAAACTATAAAGATATAGTAAAGGAGTTACTATATCTTTATAGTTTTAGATGTCTAATGCCATCTTTTTGTGAGGGCATGTTGGTTATTGTACTTTGCCTGAGTGAGTCAGTAGATTTCTCTGAGGGATAAACAGACTGCATTAACCTTGATATTAAACTACTGCAGATTGAACAACAGAGTCAGATACACTAATCTATCTCTACTGGGACAATTTAAGAGGGTTTTTAATACATATTTTTAATATATTTATTTGATACAGGTAACTGTTCACAATCCAGAAAACCAGGCCTACCTGATTGCATACAAGGACTCTCAACTCATAGTGTCTTCAGCAAAGTAAGTGTTAAATGCAGTTATTCAGCATTCTAGCTGTGGTTTTATGGTAATGTAGCAGTACTCTTGTCATGTTTTCCTGACTGTTTTTGGCAGTAAGACCCTGGTACTGTTCAGTCATGCAGGGTGCAGGTTAACCGTGCACTTTGTGCTAGCTTTCCTCATTACAGCAGACAGCCTCCAGACTCATTAACAACCCCAACAGCAACAGGAACACTTTATCAACAGCACCAGCTGCCAAGACCATAAGCGCAGAGCTGCTGTGCCAGAAAACACCCTCTGATACAGCTCAAGCCATGCTGACATTTCTTAAAGAGACCAATCATTTCAAACATTAACAAGAGTTGCATACTGTCTCAAGTGTCCAACTTCAGAGCACTTAAAAGCATAGTTAGCCCATAAATGACAATTGTCATTTACTCCATGTAATTCCAAATGCTGCATAAATGAAAGTATACAGACATCAGGAGCAGGCAAGCACCATAAAGCTAGTCCATCTGGATCTGAAGTCACACAAGTTCATGATCTGTATTTGAATATGAACTGAAAGTAGTCAGATTATCGTTGAATACTTCTCTTTGGTCGGTTCCTCATACAATTCCTCATACTATAGCTTCAAAGACTGTTTTCACATTTCCTTTACTGTGTAAACCCCTAGAGTTGCATCAATAGAGTGACATGGCAACAATTTTCCTCCAACAGCAAAATAAATTAAAAAAGCTGTACAGCTGTATTAAAACCCCAATTTCCGCAGTGAATACAAAGGGTAGTGTACATATTTATGTATCGTGTACATAATTCTGTTAAGTTTTATGGAAGAAAAAATAAAATCATATACGTTTTATATATCTATATATATATCCGGGGTGTAACTGTTCTCTGTAAATAAAAAAAAACCCTTACCGTTCTCAACCCCTGGTTCGGCACGCGCTTGCATTCTCAAATCTGACAACACATCTATAATATGGTTTGTTGAAAATAACGTGTAAAACAGACAGTTCCCCTAATGTAGGTTTCTGTCGATGGATACACCCAATGATACATTACAGCAGCGATAATACAAAAAAAGTGGTCAAAACGGTCACTCTTTGTAAACTTTGTTCAATGCATGCGAGTGCTGCTGTATGTTCGAATATGACCAGTAATTTTCGCCATCATCACCCAGGTGAAGTGTGCAAGTGCAGGTGGGACCTGAACAGCACGCGATGCTATCTGTGTTTAAACTAAACTCATTTAAGCCTTGTTAATTTAAACATTCAAAAGCCAGAACACGCGTGCAAATATTGAGTTATCTTTATATTTATTTAAGCCTTAAGCTTGAACGGGCAAGCTCACACAAAAAGTATGTCAACATGTCTATCTTGATGAGTATACTATCAGACATAGTGTGTATATGCCTTAAGTGAACTTTATACAGTCAAGAAAGACGACGCATATCTCTGCATTAGGTCTTAAAGGGGCAGTTACTTTTACTGCTGTCTAATGTCAAACAACAAAAGACAAGGACATCATTGCATATTTGACTGTATAAATTAAAGATTAATCTTTATTAAACTTGCAAAAGCTATTCAATGTTATTTTACATTTGATTACTTTAGTTTTCAGGTACAGAAATTGAATAATGTTAGACCTACCTGAAAAGCACTGATTGTTATTAGTATCTTAGGTCGTTTGTATTCATGAAAAGGGTCCACCTTGCACACTTTTATGATTGTGCCTTTCACAAGATGTGTTATGAAAGTTTTTGTTTTTTTCTTGGTTTCAGAAATCACATATTTGAATGTCAGTGAGGCATACACTTTTTGTGCTAAAGACATGAATGATACTTAATATGGTACTCATACTTTCTAAGCAATCAGAATTTTTGCCTGGAAAATGATAAAATAGGCAAAAAGTTATTTAGACTTGCATTGAAAGAGGGAAGCAAAACCTTACCTAGAGACCATAATGTCACAGATGTGAAGGCTCTTTCGATTTTGGGCAGTAAGAATTCACACTAGCAACCAGATAGCAACACTACTCAAACACTCAAAAAACAGCCATGAAGCAAAGCCCCGGCATGCGACTTTTACATGGGCAAGTACCACTCATATTTTTAGTTTTCCGTTTGCATATTGAGAGTAAACCATATTTAAGTGTCTGTTATGGTAAATCTAGCTCATACTTGTCTGCTTGAGGCAGTCTGGCCTCTCTTCCACAGCAAATGTAATTATGAGCTGATGGCCCAGCTCTCTAGACGGGGTCAGACCCTTCAGAGAGTGCACAGCGAACTAAACACGGGTGCACAGGACTATGAAGAGGATCTAGTTGAGTCAACAAAGTCTGCTCACACACACATTTTTGGAAGAGCTCATTCAGATGGCTCTAATTCAATTAGAGAGTATGGCAGGGCTGCATTAATAATGACCCCACTAATATATGAATACATGAACCTCTACCTCCATTTCCCATCTCGCTCACTAATGACCTCTCATTATGCTAAGCGCATTAGTGGCATTTTGCATGAAGCTGGTCGTACTGTAGCGCTTGAGCTGTGGTTGCTGACTGTCTCTCTGTTTCTATCTCTCTTACACACGTCTTGGGGACTAATAGAGAGGAAGAGCTAAGTTTCCCCCTCTAGAGAAAGCTAATGCAGCTTGTGTTAGTGTCTGTTGACCTTGGCTGTGGTGTAAATGTGATCCATTAGGATGCTGCAGGCTGTTTTTCCATCTCGAGTGTTACTCTCTATGGCCATTATTTAAATGCTGATGGAGCACTTGTAGGACGAGATTTAGAGTTAGAGTTAAAATGTTCTAATGTGATGTCACTTTGTCAGGCTACACTAAGAGGCTTTTGATGCCCTGTGAAAGACTGTAAATTATCATTTTATCATCAAGAGCTGTTATTTTTGAGCTTATAGTAAGATATGTACATTTACATTTATTCATTTAGCAGATGCTTTTATTCAAAGCGACTTACAACTGGGGAATACAGAAAGCGATCCGTCATGAAAGAAGCGAACAATCACAAAAAGTGATTGAAATACTAAGCTTTGGACATTGCTTAGAGTAGCATAAGATAGAATAGGGAGGGAATAGAGGAAAATGTAGGTGTTTCTTTTTTCTTTTTAAAGATGAGGTGAAGTGCTCATGGAAGATGAGTTTTCAGTTGTCTTTTGAATGTTGTCAGCGATTCTGCATTCCAGATGGAGGTGGGGACATAGTTCCACCAGCAAGAAACAGTAACCAAAAATGTTCTGGAAAGGGATTTAATGCCTCTCCTTGATGGTACTACGAGTCGTCGCTCCTTAGCTAAGCGAAGGCTTCTAATGGGGGTGTAGACTTTTAGAAGCGTTTGGAAGTTTGCAGGTGCTGAGCTTGTGGTGAATCTGTAAGCAAGCGTCAACGCCTTGAACTTGATGCAAGCAGCTAGTGGTAGCCGATGAAGAGAGATGTGACATGGGCCCTTTTGGGCTCAATGAAGACCAGACCTGCCGCTGCGTTCTGAATCATTTGAAGCATCTTGATCGCACACAATGGAAGTCATTGCGCATTGTAGTAGTCAAGCCTAGAGATGACCAGGCCCTGGACGAAAAGCTGTTGCATGCTCTGTTAGGAATAGTCTGATCTTCCTGATGCTGTGCAGTGCAAACCTGCATGACCGAGCTGTCTTTGAAATGTGGTCTTTGGACAGCTGGTCATCAAAGGATACTCCAAGATTTCTGACTGACCTTGAAGGGGTAATCAAGGATGAACCTAGCTGGATGGTGCAATCTTGTTGTAGAGTCGGATTGGCAGGGAAGACGAGAAGCTAAGTCTTTGCCAGGTTGAGTTGCAGGTGATGTTCTTTCATCCATGTCAAGATGTCCGCCAGACAGCTTGAGATTTGTGCAGATACTGTGGGATCATCTGGTTGAAATGAAAGGTAGAGCTATGTGTCAAGCCATGTGCCTGTATGATGGGTCCCAGTGATGTGTAAATGGAGAACAGGAGAGGTCCAAGCACTGAGCCCTGAGGAACCCCTGTGGTCAGTAGATGTGCTTTGGATACCTCCCCTCTCCAGTCAACTTTGAAAGACCTACCTGTGAGATGCCCGGTGATGAGAGGGTGGACAGAAGAATCTGATGATTGATAGTGTCAAAGGCAGCAGATAGATTGAGGAAGTTGAGGACTAATGATTTGGAATCAGCTTTCGCAAGCTGCAGAGCTTCAGTGACCAACAGTAATGCAGTCTCTGTTGACTGGCCCCTTTTGAAACCTGATTGTTTGACATCTAGCTATTTACCGTGAGAGGAAACCTGGTTGAAAACAACTAATTCAAGTGTTTTTGCTATGAATGGTAAGGGAAAGAAACAGGTCTGTAGCTATCTAACAGTGATGTTTTAATGTGTTTTTCTTTTTTTTTAGCAGTGGGGGTTACCCGAGCCTGCTTGATTGAAATAGGGAAAAGGCCAGTGCAGAGAGATTTGTGTGAGTGCTGATAGGAGTGTAGTAGAGATGGCTTGTAGGAGGTGTGAGGGGATGGGATCTAGAGGGCAGGTGGAGAAGTTCAGATACTTCTGCCTCAGTGAGTGTAGAGAAGGTGGCGAGAAGAATTCTGGCTGTGGAGATGAGAACTGACTGCTGATGGTTGTTGTTTTATCAGCGAAGAAATGGGCAAAATCGTTTTCAGATGAAGAGATTGTGGGAGGTGGTGGAGGAAGACAGGAGAGAGTTGAATGTTCTGAAAAGTGTGCGTTTGTTTGAAGTGCTGTTGATTTGTTGTGGAAATATGAAGACTCAGTCGCATGGACTTCATCTGAGAAGGATAAGAGCAGAGATTGATACTTACTCAGGTCAGACGGGTTGTTTGATTTGCACCATTTTCTCTCTGCTGCACTGAGTTTAGTCTGGTGAAAAATATCAGATAACCAAGGGTTAGAGGGAGTAGCGGGTGATGGCCTAGAGGATCGATACTATCTATACACAAAGTTGAAGTGGAACAAAGTTCCTGTTGCAGTATTTACATCCGTAGATGAGAATTGTGTGGATAAGGGAAGATGACACAACAGAGGACAGATGAGAAGGAGAAAGCGCAGGCTTCGTCTGAAAGTATCTTGTAGAGGCACTGGTGGTGCACACTAGTAAATTGTAGATTAAAAGTGATGAAGTAGTGATCTGAGATGTATAGAGGTTTCACCAAAATGTTGTGTGTAATGCTAGCCTGACAAGCCAGACCCACATCAAGATGTTGGGTCTGGAAACTCACCATTGACAGGGCTCAATCCGAGTGGCGGGATAAACAGTTGTCTTTCAAATTCCCTCTGCATGCAATTGGATAGCGCCATGAGTGCCACAACCAACCAGAGCGAAGGTGAAGCCGAGTTAACGTTAGTTGATAGACTTTCGCCGTATCCGGTCGGCAAAACTCCGAACACATCATCTTTTCTTAAGAATGACTTCAGTGTCGTTCTTTGTTCTTTTCTCAAAGAAAAGCTTAACTCCAAGTCTAACAAAGTCGCGGCCAAAGCCGATTCAAAAGACCGCTGTTCGTCAGTTTCTTTGTTTACGAGTAGCACGCAGAACCTCCGCAACTCTGCCGTGACGTACCGTCATTATGTTAAGCCCGCCCTCCGACTCTACACACGCTGTGATTGGCCTGACCAGAGTTTGGTTTTTCCAGCTCTCAAGTCTATTGAGAGTTGCTAGACTACACTCGCGGCACAATAAATTCTGCCGCTCGGGTGCGTCTAGATTTCTAGGCTAGTGTAATGCTGTTGCGTGTCTAGATGAGGTCAAGTTGGTTGCCAGATGTGTGGGTATGTGTAGTGATAAGCCATTTGAGATCAGATGAGGCTAGGAGTGAGTGAAAATCTGTTGCATTAGGTTTTTCGAGGTGAATGTTGAAATCGCCAAATAATACAAGTGGGCTGCCATCCTCTGGGAATGAAGACAGAAGCACATCCAGCTCCTCTACAAAGTGGCCCAATTGACCCGAGGGGAGATAAATGACAGGAGTTGTAACTGAAATAGCATGGTATTCCAATGAATTGTTAATGCATAGAGAGGAAGTCGATTGAGTATTTCCAATTGTTAGTAATGAGAAGACCTGGATCTCCAGCCCTCCCAGTCTGGCGAGGGGTATGAGAGAAAGATAAGTTGTTGGAGAGAGCAACAGGGGTTGCTGTGTCTTCTGGACAAATCCAGGTCAGTCAAGGCTAAGATTTTGAGAGTGGATTGAGTGGTAAAGGCTGAAATGAAGTCAGCTTTGTTGACAGCTGACTGACAATTCCATTGACCCACAGAAATAGAGGGAGGAGCATTAGTAGAGGAGGGAATAGGATGCAGATTAGCAGTGTTGCGCTGCCTTCTACATGTAAATGTAGAGCGTGGTTGAGAGACAACGGAATGTACTGAAAGCACATGGTAATTGAGAGGAAAGGAAGTGGGAGAGGAAGGTGAAGGAGGAAAGGGAAAAGAAGATATTTAGTGCCTTACTGGTGCCCTTGCTCGGTGGAGTCGCACAGGTAGAGTGGCAGGTCTTTACCTGAAACAAGTCTTCACACAAAAAGGCTGCACACGAGATGAGAAGGCTGAACACGAGTTGAAATATGTAGTTTACAAGGGTCCTTAAAATTGTTTCTCAGCTGGTTTTGCTGCAAGATAAATTGTGCAAATACCTACATATACTATATTGCCAAACGTTTTGGGACGACTGCCATAATCTGTTGGGTTTAAAATGAAGTTGAAGCCATAATTGCTTCAACTCAATATTAAAGTTGAAGCAATTAAACTCCATACCCTTTGAAGCCATAATTGCTTCAACTCTTCTGGGAAGGCTTTCCACAAGGTTTAGAAGTGTGTTTATGTGAATTTTTGACCATCCTTCTAGAAGCGCATTTGTGAGGTCAGGCACAGATGTTGGACCAGGAGGCCTGGCTTGCAGTCTCCCCTCTAATTCATTCCAAAGGTGTTATATCGGGTTGAGGTCAGGACTCTGTGCAGGCCAGTCACATTTCTCCACACCCAACTCGCTCACCCATGTCTTTATGGACCTTGCTTTGTTTATGTTGGAACAGGAAGGGGCCATCCCCAAACTGTTCCTTCAAAGTTGGGAGCATGAAATTGTCCAAAATGTTTTGGAATGCTAAAACATTGAGTTCCTTTCACTGGAACTAAGGGGCAATGCCCAACCCCTGGAAAACAACCCGACACCATAATCCCCCCTCCACCAAACTTTACACTTGGCACAATGCAGTCAGGCAAGTTCCGTTTTATGGGCAACTACCAAACCCAGACTCGTCCATCGGATTGCCAGACAGAGAAGCGTGATTTGTCAATCCAGAGAACTCCAGAGAGACTTTGCTCTAGAGTCCAGTGGCGGCATGCTTTACACCACTGCATCCAACACTTTGCTTTGCACTTGATGTAACTACTTGACTACTCAAGGTCCTCATTTAGTAGTGAGGAAATTCCACAACAACCTACCTGAATTCAATGATTTGGAGGAGTGTCCCATTTTTGGCAATATAGTACATATCCTGTTACTGTTTTCATTTAAATCAATAGTATACATATGAACTTTTGATTTTGTTCAGAGTTTATTCTAGCAGTTATGTTAAGGAGCTCTTAAGACCGTTTACACTCAAAGTGCAGATTAATTCTGTTTTATAGACTCAATGGAAGAGAATTTGTACCCCACAGAAACTCTTAAAAAGCAAAAACACATAATCTCACAGCATCTGTCATAGGAAAGCATCACATGCTGTTGTGAATAATTAAGAGAACTGTCATTATATATGATAAGGACACTCAGTCTCATGAATAATTATGAGACACAGAAGAGTCATCAATGTACTGTAGGTGTTAGAAAACATCATATCCTGTGACATTGACACGATAAAGATTTTAAACCCTGAAAACGAACACAACGCAAAATGAACCAGTTTTCTCCTACAATTAAAATCAACAGATGCTAACTTCTCCTTCTCCTTCTCCTTCTCCTTCTCCTTCTTCTCCTTCTCCTTCTCCTTCCTTCTTCTTCCTTCTTCTTCCTTCTTCTTCTTCCTTCTTCTTCTTCTGTCTTCTTTCTTCTTCTTCTTCTTCCTCCTCCTCCTTCGCCTTCTCCTTCGCCACACAAATGACCTTTCATGACCCTGTAAACGCAATTGAATGTAGGCAGTCATATTTTCTTTTACTCTGCATAGTTTTATTCATGGTTTTTGAGTATGAGGGCACCATGCAACCAATCCAACTTGGCATGTCTAATTTTACTAACTTCTACCAAATGACAGTGTTTTATTGGATGCACAACTTTTTACTTCCATCCTCCATTTCACAGGATAAGGCTCTTTTTTGTCTTTCCTAGCTATGCACAATTATAAAGTTAACTGCATTTTATCATTTGCATTTATCATTGTTTTGCCTTGCTCGTCTGAAGCTTTCAGAACAGCCCTGCAACCCACCAGTTAGAATCAATGCCTTAAATTAATTTACTTAAAAAGTGTAACTTTTTGGTTCTCTTGTTGATCTGAACCCATATAACTGCCTTTCTTTAATAGAACACAAAATAAGATATTTTGGAGAAATGTTCATGCTGTGCTTTTGCATAAAAACTATTTGACACGTGCACTACAGATTTCAAGACTTCTGAAGTTATATTAACTTTTGTGTGAGAAAACTGTCCCATATAAAATACTAAAAATAAAATGCTTTGCTATAATTATTTGGATGTACATGACGTCTTCAACCTTGTATGTGTTTTTAGGGCATTATGGCACTGTGAGGAGATGATCCAGAGGTACAGTCGAGAGGTTAACAGAGGCCTGTGCTCGTCAGGCACGCCGCTTCCCTACTGCAGCAACAGCAATGTGGGGAAAGCGGTAGAAGACTGTATGCGAGCCATCATTGGAGTCCTGTTAAATCTCACACATGATAACGGTAAGTAAGAAGAGCAGAATGTTTAACAAAACAATCCTTCCACTTTTGACAGTGAAGGAAAGCATTGTAAATGTAACAGTGTTGAAAAAGCCACTTTTAATCTGTAATTTGCCAAGCTACAAGGTACTCTTAAAGTAAGTGACCCCAAAATTAAAATTTTCATCTATTTCCTCACACATATTCCAAACCCATAAGACTTTTGTTCTTCTGCGAAACACATGAAGATATTTTTAATGAAACCTGAGAGATTTCTGCTCCCCCTCCCTACCATTGCAACCATTGAAAATCCATTCCACCTACTATTTTTGTCTGCTCTAAAGTGATATCACTGACATGAGTTCTTCATCCATAGCGCACAGACCAAGTGAAATTGGTGCGTTTAGTTGGTTACTCCCCAAACTGAAAATTGCAAAGTATACTTGTGTAAGGTTATGCATACAGATGTAATGCAAATTTCCTCCTCACAACAGTAAGTGTATGCTCAGATTAGTTGGTCCACCAGGAGGTAATACTGGCCTGTTGTTTCACAGTCAACAAAGAAGAGATGGAACAACAAAAACTTTTGAAGATTGAAGAAGAGCGCTTCTGTGCGGGGGGTTAAGAGATGGCTGCAGCTCCGGTTAAAAAAATACAATTAAATTACTTTTACATAACTTCAGGAGAGAAGTGGTGCAGAGTCTAGACATGGATGAAACTTTGTCATACATGTGTTCATCCACAGCATCAAATGGAGTATACTTTGGAAGGCTAGGAGTTTGACTACGCATATGCTAGCTTTTGGTTCACGTCAAAATGTGAATAATACTTTTTGGCTCTAGTCAAAAATTTGGAACCTTTCCCACAGCAGTTCGATAGCATTGTGATCACCATTTTTCAAGTGCATTTTTCACCAATTAATTTTTTTTTCAGTGTTGTCTATGACAGAGGTTCTCTAGCACACAGATCCAACTATTACAATAATGAAATACATTATTGGTTATTATCATTAGTCATTACAGACCTATGTTGCTGCTTTTAGTTAGTTACTCCCTAACACTGAATTGTAGTATGGGCTGGAAGCTATTTAGCTGAACAATCAGGTGACTGGGCTGCAGTGACTGTCTCATTACATTATGCCTAATAGAACGTTTGTTATTCTGCTGTTGAAAGGCTTAAAGTCAATAAGAGTCCTTTGGCTTACTTGCATGGGTTTTGTTCAATGTGCCAAATGGATTTCTGTTAGCAGTGCTGCTTTGGCTAGCTACTAGCTAGAATTGCTGCCAAACCCTTCAGCATAATGCAGTACTCGGTCATAAGCCAAATATGAGCAGCTTGGAGAACAACAGTCAGAGAAAATCCCTGATTAACTAACTTTGAACTCGTAGATGCAGCATCCATTGAGTGCTTTTTCTGTCTGTCTGTAGAATGGGGCAGCACAAAGACAGGCGAGCAGGAGGAGTTACTCATCACAGCGCTGAACTGTGTGCTCAGGGTCCCGCAGTACCTGCCGCAGGAGCAGAGGTTCGATATCAGAGTCCTGGTGAGTACACAGCTCTACTAATATTCAGACAGTGTTAGTATACTTTCAGTGAGGACCAGCAGTGTCCACTAGGTGTTCCAGAGTGCTTTTAAATGTTACAAATGAAAAATCCATACTGTGGTCAGATATGTAATAAAAGCTATGTGATTTTTATATACAATATATACAGATTTAGATACAATGCTTATTTGTGAGTATTTGGTTGGTAATTATAAAATTGTTGGCTCAACCAACCAACTTATGACAACTTTAAAATTGTTCAGCCAACAAACTATATTAAGTTAGAGCAACTTTAACATTAGTTGCTCCAACTACTTGTTTGTAGCCTTGGCACCAATTAATCTTGTCTATTTCAGTCCACAGCTATCATAGCACGCTTAATGTATCTTATTTAGCATGTACTGTATAATTAATGAACAAGTAAGATATTACTTGACACTGGCATTAACACATTTATTGCTTATATAGTCAATGTAGAGTAGTCTACTCTTCAACCACAACTTCAACATAGCAAAAACTCTTTTAAATGTCAAACATAACCTCATTAAACACTAACAGGTATTTCCCTTCTCTAAAAGAGCTAATAAAATAACACTTAAATTCAACATTTATACTCCTTACCAGTCTTATGCAAAGCATGCTGGGAACTGGAAATCCATTATACCCAGTTTCCAAAGTTATCAAAACAATTTCATTGTGACTACAACTTCAGTTTTTAATTCAATTATAGCAGAAAAATGTTGTTTATATTAGACACAATATTAATTTAATTTAATGATCAACATAATGATGTCAACAAAACTCAAAAAAATAATGTTTGCAACTTCAAAGGTTTAATTTAATCAATAAATTAGAATTTTTTTTATGCATTTATTTGTTATGGTAATCGGTCCCATGTCCTGTCTCCAAATTTACTTCGAATCAACTTGCATGAAGTATATTTAAAATAATATTTGTAAAATGGCATCTTTTTACAGATTACTAGCAAGGCTATATTGCCATTTTTATTTAGTAATAGTAAAATATTTACTCTTTTTACTAACCCTATTTTTGTAAGCATTTATGCAAAGCTGTTGTGTGGGAAATTACACGTTAAAGTGAAACCAGTTTTCTGTTTGTGTTGTGGCTCCTGTGGATCTAAATTAGGTTTATTTCATTGTGTGTGTGTGTGTGTGTGTGTGTGTGTGTGTGTGTGTGTGTGTGTGTGTAGGGTCTGGGCTTGCTCATTAATCTGGTGGAGTACAGCGCAAGGAACAGACACTGTCTGGTAGAGCTGCAGATGGAGGGAGGTGACGTCTGGGACTCCATGTGTGTGTCTGACAAAGATGAGTTGCAGACTGAGAGATCTTTTGGTGCCATCGCTGCTTTGGTGAAGGTATAAATGCATACAGACATACAGAAAAACTACTACTGCACGGCCATGCTTCACTCTTTAAGGGCTCATAGCATGGAAAACAGGACCTAGTACACCTATTATCTTGGTGTGCCAAGTTATCCAATGGCATGTGTATTGGATTTTGTAGAGATGAAGGTCTCGGATTTAATGACTACATACATCACTGTTACTGCATGAAATGTTTTTGGTGTACATAAAAATCGTGAGTATGTTTACATTGTGGTGTATAACCTTCTAAGTGGGGATGCACCAAAATGTAATTTTACCCTCAGTGTTCAGCTCTCGCGCAGCATTTTATGTTCTGCTCAATGTTGCGCTGTGTCTGTGATTCAATATTAAATAAAAAAAGTCTAATATTAATACAATTATACAAAAAAATTAAATACAAAATTTTACATTATTTTAGTCATTTTTATTTCTACTTCTAAGTGATTTATGCTGAAGTTTTCATTAATGCATGTGCGGATTAATACAAATCTAAAGATATACATTTACATTATAAATATATATATATATATATATATATATATATATATATATATATATATATATATATATATATATATATATATATATATATATATTTATATATATATATATATATTTATATATAAAGATATAATACAATAGCATTACTATTAGTGGAGGGAAATGTCAGTGATTTTTTTTTTAATCTTTTAAAACCGTTTATCAGACTTCTTTTCTTTCACTAATAAGTTCACAAATGAAACATCAGTAATTAGTTTGCCTCTGTTTCTGCATGAATAGCTTTTCCTTCAGAGAGAGCATGCGGCCATGTTGGCGGAGGCGGAGACAGATGACTTCATCAACGATGCGCCAAAGCCCCAATTGGACCAGAGTGGAGAATGGAAAGAAACCAATGAAGAGATCCAGTGGGTGGCTTCAGAAAACAACATCACAGAGGACAAGAAGAAAGAAGAAGAGGATGAAGAACTTGATCTCAACAAAGGTAGACACTCACTCACTTTACCTTAGGACTAGCCAAATGCATTTTTTTTTCTGGCAGGTAATTTTGCTTCATCAATGAGCCACTTTGATAGGCAACCAATCTCTGATTGGACCAATTAACAAATGTTGTGGTTTAGAAACACTGTTGTTTGAAGTAGCATATTTAATTTGAATCGGAGGAACAGCTTAAGAGAAGCTAATGAGGTGCTTGCCTTAAATTTTGACTTCTGTTCACATCATCTGTTCTGTTCACATCTTCTGGGCCGCTCATGCCCCAAGTGTAAACACATTTAATCTGCGTGTGCACGCATGTAAGTGCTTTCTAAGAGTGAAATTTTATATTACATTTGAGAGCACCAAATGAATTCAGACCTTTTCAGGTCCATTTAGCTTTAGCGTCAATAACCTATAATTGCCCTTAGTTAATTTTTCTGATGTTTATGCAATTCCGAATTTTAGTTTTCTGTATGTTATAATACAAAGCTAGTCTAATGCAGAGTAATTGTAGTCATTGAGTGTCAATCTGTAGTCATTGAGTGTGGCCTCAGAGATAAAGATAAAAAACTGTCCGTTTCTTTGACCTTAAGTTTGAACTATATACACAGGAACTTCCTGTGTATATTCAGCCTAAAGTCCCTGATAACTCACGGCAAAGTTCTTTTTTGTTCTACACTAAGGGGTAAAAAAAACACTGGCGAAATTTGTGAGCAGCAATATACTGTTAACAAATATCCTGACGACGCCCACACTGCTGAGAGCAGCGTTTACATGAATATGTAAATATGTGCTGTGCACTTACCATTCAACAACAAGCGCAACAAAAATTACAGTAGTGTGAAAACAGGAGTTTAGAAAGCATCTGATCATAACGATGTGGATATTAGGATTTGCATATTTCATTTTTATGCAGATTCACTCCCCTAAAAAATCAACCCTATTATTCTTGAATGATTAATTCTTTTCAAATGGAGCAATTCAAATCATCTGGTGAAATTGTTTATATATCACAGAAAAAAACATCGCAATGCAAGTTTATTCCAATATCGTGCAGCCCTAGTGGATATGTTTGCACCAGCTATTTAGTACTCCAGTAAAGTCATGTCACGTTAATTTATTTAGCACGTTATATAATGGGTCTCTTCAAATCAAGCAGCTTTACAGTACATGTAAAAAAAACTGTCCGTTTCTTTGACCTTAAGTTTGAACTATAAAGCAGTTATCCAGCGTATTCATGTACAAATTCACTACTTGCGGACGTCTCACCTTGACTGAACAGAGGAAATGAACCAAAGAAGATTTTCATGCCAAAGAAGGCGCAGTCTCAGAGCCACACCTACCTATTATATCATCGCCATGGACCAATGGTAGTTTTGATGTTTACCAGCCAGAGCGATCTTTTCTGGAAATTTGGCTTTGGCGAGCCATTTCAAACTCCTTAATTGAGTTCCGTTTGGCCTGATTTTCTGGAAATTTGGCTTTGGCGAGCCATTTCGAACTCCTTAATTGAGTTCCGTTTGGCCTGATTTTGTTCTAAATTATTTTCATTTTTCGATTTCACTTGAAGTAAATTGGGGACTTTAGTAAGCATGTTGTCATGTTAAGTTTTCTTTTGGTGTTCAACAAACTTTGCTTAGCAAACCACAACCAAATCTGTATCCCTGCAGCGTCTGTGTTCTCTGCAGTCATCCTTATTGTTAAGAGACTAAGGAGTCAAGTTTTCTCAAAAAGGACATGTGAAACAATGTAAACAAACACTATGTGCAGCGTGTTTATTGTACATTCTCTACTTTATTAACCTTTTTCATTTGCTCTGCACTAGTGCTCTGCACTTGATTTTAAACTTTGTGCAGTGCTTCTAAATGTTTTCAAGAACAACAATAAAGCAGGTATAATGTATGCTGCTTGTGCATATAATTATAATCTTGTTCTGAATCTTTCTCCTTAAACTTAAATAAATAGAATATTCCTTTATTAAGAGCTTAGATATTATTGGAAAAATGCCTCAACTTTTTTTTGTTTCGAAGCTATTTTGAATAATCTGTCATGTGATTTTTGTCTCCAGCTCTTCAGCATGCTGGCAAACACATGGAGGACAGTATTGTGGCGTCATACACTGCACTGCTTTTGGGCTGTCTGTGCCAGGGGAGCCCTGTAAGTAACACACTCACGTACCTCAATGTTTTCCATTTTGTGTCTCTGATGCATGGTTTATATCTGTCTTCTTTTCCTTATAAAGTATAAAGATTATCATTCATTATTAATGTCAGGTATGCATTTAGCCATGCCCAACTACCTTTCATCTAGATAAGACCCTTTCTGTCCTCGTCAAGTGCTCACTTGTGCCCTCAGTCGCTTTAAGGTCAGGACAAACGCAGGCTGGACCAATATAAGCATAGTATTTACTTTTGCAGAGCTTTTGCTGTTCAAATTCCTTTGCGAGGTTTGAGGGTTGTTTGTCTAAATTGTAGTTTTCAAGTTTCAGGGTAGGTATCAGAAGAAAGCCCCTCTGTTGTGTTTTCCAGTATTAATGGCTTTATTTTCAGGACGTTAATAGAAGGCCTGTTGAATTGTCTGTAATGGACTCCTCTGTTTCTCTTTCACACCACTCTGTTGCTTTCTGACTGACGTACACGGCCATTATCTGTCTCGCCAATAAACACGGCCTAGATGCAGACACAAAAAGAGATGGCATTTATACTCAGTTTATTTCACCCGCTTTTCCTTTTGGATGCATGTTTGCACACTTTGAAGGTCAAATTTGATTCTGTTTTTGAAAAACAAAGCAAATTGACTCGAAATAGGATTTCTTTTGGAAGGCATCATCTTATTTGCACTTTAGATTCATGTTTGGATGCATCCAAGCTTTTGGAAGGAGGAAAATATTTGAGTTTGATGTGTTTTTGAAGATTGAAGATTGAGTACCATTGAGACTTCTGGAGCGCACTGAAAAAATGATGGCCAGAGATGCAGTGCTGCTGCTTTGATCAACAGAGACCTGCTTTAAAAATCCCCAGACTCTCTTTCAGCATCAGCCTGCAGTGTGCTGTAACCTCGCCGCATAAGGAACAGGCTGCTAATTCTGTTTTTCTTTCAGATGAATGTGACTACTGTGAGGGAAAACCTGCCAAAGGGGGATTTTTCAGTCATGACCGAGATGCTGAAGAAGTTCTTGAATTTCATGAACCTTACAGTAAGTGATTGCCCAGTATAATATTCTCAAGGGGCGAAGCAGGGTGTCTGATATTTTGATTTCAGTTGTCGATACCATGTCAGCGATATTTCTCAATTTGTGAAAACAATTTCAATATCACTGCTTTCATGTTAAAAGAGTGCTGCAGGGATGACCTAATTTTGTCGGCCAACCTGGAAGTCACAATCACTCTGGTTGTCTTTTTTGGATTATTGCAGGAAATGTGTGATCATCAAAAGTTTATGACTCTTGCTGGTTTTGTTCATCAAGATAATCTTACAACTGAATGAATTTTGAAGCCTAAATAAAATTGGCAGTCGCACAAATTTATTGTGAACACCAGCAAGATTCCAACAAATCTTTCAATCTCTATTTAAAATCTACCAGTTGGAAAGTGTGAGTTTGCTGTGATGACGTTTAGTGTCTATGACAAACTCTGTAGTCCCATTTTCAGACATTTAACCAAAAACCCATTGACTTTTGGATGTGGGACTGGAAGGTCAGTAATGCCACTTTCCAACTCATTCTTGGAGCACTCTATTATATGATTTGAAACAATAATTAGCGTATTTATTATATAAATGCAAATAATAACAATTTATTATAAAAGAGCTCTGAAGAGTACTATAGTAATTACAGTAAGTTGTGTAATTATACACAACTAACACCGTGTCTACACCAGATGTGAGAGGTGTGACAAAAGCAAATAGAAGCCATTATAATCAGTGATGCTGTCTACACTGGATGCGGTGCACTGCGGCATCTCATGACGCAACATATTCCCAACAGTAAACTGATACCCTCTTCTGTTTCTAACATACTCCAAGCCTTTACGGTACTTTTGACACGAAGAACAAATGGATTTGCAACAGTTGCTTTGTCACATGCACTGTACACAGCTTCAAGCATGCTACGACAACAGTCTGGTGAAGAAACTGTGTAACACTAAACCAAACCTTGACCCTGTAGTAAATACATGTTACTTGATATTACTCAGTGCAGTAACACTTTATTTTACAGTATCTTTGTTACATGTTACATATAGTTACTGTAGTAATAACTATAAATTATGCATTATTACATGCAACTGACCCTACACCAAACCCAATCCTAACCCTACAGTAAGTACATGTAGTTAATTATTACACATTACTTTAAATGCATTATTACACTGTAACACAGACTCCTTAAAATAGTGTAACCCTCATTGCTTATTTGTGTAAGTACCAGGGGCGATTCTAGGATTTAGCCAACCCAAAGCCAATCCCTGAATATTGAATTAATTTCTGATAATTTTAAGTAACCAGAAAATATTCATTAATGTTCCTTAAGAATGTAGAATGTAGCACTATTATAACTTTTAAAAAATAACTACATTTGTAATTTTCTTTCATGGAGATAATGCTAAAAATGTGCAATGGTTGGATTTTTGTCATCTGGTGGAAAACAAACAATTTTTTTTAACATGAAAATGACATGAAATTACCACTATAACCAGTAGATGGCAGCAGATGAGCACTCATTAGCTTATTTGCCATTTTATATTATAAAATGAATATTATAAATTTTTTTGCAATTTTATTGCTCTGAAGTAGTATAACGAGTAGGAAAAGTCAAAAAGTCTCATGCCATTAAGATGTAAGGTATTTTAATAAATAAATAAATAATATTTGAATGTTTTAATAATATTTTACTGTGGATAGAAAACCGTCTTGATTTGCTCCAGCATCATATTATGTAAACTGCATTTATGACAAAGAACTACACAGATGGAGATATCATAACAATCTATCCAAAAAATGCACACATCCTCTGCTTTTGACGCTTCTGCTTCTCTGCTGTGGATTGAAGGATTAAATAACGCAGGCAAAAATACGGGAACCGAAGTCTGCTGTCTGGTCATATGAGTTTAAAGGGAACTGAGGCAATCACAATTAGTGTGCATATTATGGAGTTGTTTGCTAATTTTAAGGGGGACTGGGTGGAAATGTTGGGGGGTTAAAGCCTTCTTAAAATTGGCCTAGTGATGCCCCTGGTTAAGTACACTTTGAAAAGGTCACATTGAAATAAAGTGTGATTCATGAGAGAAATTCCTCTTGTTAATTGGCTGAGTGGTTAAATTGAACCGCTATAATCTCAGAGTGGCCAAATATCGACTGATTAATCAGGCTCTCATCAACATTAATAAAGAAATATACATAGGCAGGTATTTGTGTGAGCATGCTATAATATTAATACTTATGTTCTGCCTCATTTCGTAAAGAAAACTAAGAAATTTATACTTATTGACTGACCAATTGTGTCTGTTTCCCTTACAGTGTGATGTGGGCACAACGGGCCAGAAGTCTATTTCCAGGGTCATTGATTATCTGGAGCACTGCTAGTGTGTTTCTGGAGCTCCAGGCACAGACATCAGCACACCCCTGCCCAGCCCGACACACCTGGAAAACAGCCCACCGCCATCATAGACCAGTATCTTCCTCATTCAGACTGTAAAGAATGAAGTTTAAAGCACATCACACATGGAACTCTAGTAAAAGGAGCTGTTTTGATTGAGTTTGTCACAAGTTGTTCATCCGTTTCAGCTTCAAATGTTTTTGTCACGGCATAATTGTGATTCTCACATCACAAACCCTTCTTAATCTGCTGTCTATTGATCAGTCGCCTTGGAAGTTTGTTTTCATTGGCAGAAATAGAGAGTCGCTTTGATAAAACTTGTTAAAGGATGTCTCCCCCTCTGTTTGTTTAATTCCACTTTCATGTCTGTAAATTTAAGAGCGCTCAACGCTGACCCGAACGATTGGAGGGCGAATCCAAAACAGCATTCGTAATTCTGGTCCTCTTTGAAATGCTGTGAAGACATGCCCTCCTGGTTCAAATCCATTCTCTTCACTTCAGGATGTGCTCCCTTTGTGTTGCACAAATTCGTTTTTAATCGATAGCGCTGTGTCAAAGGTCTGCGAATGAATAAATTTCATCACTTTCATTTCGCCAGGGCAGGAAAGGGACAAAGCGTTTTTAGAATGTTTTAGTAGTCGTGACTCATAACCATATAGTCTAAATGCCATAATGTTAACTGTGATCTTAACCCTGATTTCCAAACCTTATAAGGCTCAAAATCAACATTAATATCATGCAACAGCTTGGCTGCATAATTGTATTGTGCATGAGAAAGATGATTGGGAATTTTAATAAATTTAAATGCGTTTTTGAAGCCGGGAAACCTCATCCTTGCATTTGGGTCACGGCTACATGGTAACCCAGGTTCTGTGAAAATTCTTGTGCATGTGCTGCTACCGAGGTTTGGTTAGAGCCAAAGTTGCTGTGAGGGTAAACGCAGTTTTACAGAACGCTGGTTATCGTCTATTCATGACCTTGATGCTCAACCGTTAAACTGAGCCAGGCAACAAACTTGTATCGTAGATTTCATTAGTTTGTGTCATAAATGCTGAATTTGTCATTTAAGGCTTATTTTTTAATGTGAGGTTGAATTTAGCACTTGACGTACCATTTTTGACCCAAACCGTTCTCGTCTTCTCAAGTTTGTTTTTAAGATGCTCTCTATTGTTTGTTTGCCTATTCTATTGTTTGATCTCCCTCAACAATAAGCTTTACGGTCGCTCAGATGCTCAAGACGTTTTGCTGCCATTTTCAGTCCTTTCACGGACATAGGCTGAAATAACTTCATTTTCAATCCACACAGCTTGGCAAAAGTAAATGCTAGGGTCAAATTATTATTTTTTTTTCTCTATCACCACTTAATTGTTTCACTCTGTTACATGAAACACTATGAGTGTGAGTATTTTGTTTGGCAGTCAGTGTCGAGTTCTGGGCACAGTCCTGCAGTGTGTCAATGAGCTCCAAACATCACAACGGGATGAATCCACACAGCGGGGGACTGAATGAAGCAACACGAACTGTAAATACTCGTGTAAATATTGGCTGTTGGAGAACTAGATAGACTACTTTTCTGAATCCAATTGTTTTATTTTATACTGCATTTTTCTCAGTTGTGTTATTTGAGGTAAGAGTTATCGAAAAGCCAACTGCAGGAACATGAAATTTGTACCAATTTCAAAATAATGTCTTTGGTTACTTGTACATAATTTTAACGCAAATAAAAATTGCTACTTTCAGTACTTTTTACGTGTTATTTTTGGTGTCTGATTGGCATATTACAAGTAAACGGTTAGTTCACCCAAAACTGAAATTTCTGTCATTAATTATTCACCCTCATGTCGTTCCACACTCTTAAGACTGTTTATCTTCGGAACACAAATGAAGATATTTTTGATAAAATCTGAGAGCTCTCTGACCTCTCCATAGACAGATAATTTGACACTTTCAAGGCCCAGAAAGATAGAAAAAACATCATTAAAATAGTCCATGTGACTGCATTGGTTCAACCTTAATTTTTTGAAGCGACAAGAATGTTTTGTGTGAGAAAAAAAACTACTTTATTCAACTATTTATTTTTCCGTCTGTCAGACTCCTACGCTGTTTACATTGGCCAGCTCCTGCGCCAGCATCGCACGCATGCGTCATGGTGCTCACGTGAACCGCTTTGGCCAATTATTAGCCAGTGTGCTGGCGTCGCTCTGGTGTAACGCGGAAGCACTGGACTGTATTTACTACGTCAACAGCATAGGAGACTGACACAGAAGTGAAGAAATTATTGAATAAAGTCGTTATTTTTGTTAGTTTTTTTGCACAAAATATTCTCGTCGCTTCATGAAATTAAGGTTGAACCACTGTAGTCACATGGACTATTTTAACAATTTCTTTACTACCTTTTTGGACCTTGAACGTGTTAATTAATTGCCTGTCTATGGAGGGGTCAGAGAGCTCTGGTTTCATAAAAAAAAAATCTTCATTCTGACGACATGAGGGCGAGTCAATGACAGAATTATTTTCGTGTGAACTAACCCTTTTAAGCAAAGTGTCATTATTGCTATTGGTACTAAATCAGCTATTTAACAAATGTATTGTGAACTCGAGAAAAAGACAAGTGTTTTCCTCTGAAAATATTTATTTGCATTGCATAAAAGGCAAAATATATAATAATTACAGAATATCATTTTTGTAATAAAAAACAAAACAATCAAATGTAATGCATATAAAAGACACTGAGAATGTTATTTTGCTCCATTGCTCCTCTCCAGATGGTGCGAGTCCACTAAGAGTTCTGGTGTTTTGGGGTCACAGCAAGTGGGATGCCTGAAATTCCCAGCATATGATCTTATCCTACAGGTGGGAACAGTTTTCTGCTCTGGTTTGGTCTCTTCAGTCTCCATCGAACCCTTCACGATGACCTGATCCTGCACGGCCATCGTTAACGCTGGGTAACTGAATTCTGGGTCACAGTCTCTTTCCTCCAGCAGCTCGCTCAGAGTACTGATGTAGATCTGTGCCATCTGAAGCGTCTCAGACTTGGATAGCTTCCTGTCGCTCTCCACGTTGGGAATGACGCTCCTCAGGCGGTCGAAGGCCACATTCAAGCCCAGCATCCTCCTCCTCTCGCGGGCGTTAGCAGCCAGTCTGCGACGTCTCCGGGCTCGGGCGATGGCGCTCTGGTCTTCGTCTGGATATGCAAGTCCGGAGAGCCGAAGCTGGACGAGAGCACATGGGTCACAGCTCGCCCTGCCCTGCGCCCTCTCCTCCCTCCAGCCCGCTGACGATCCGGGACGTGGGTCCGACCGAGCTCTCTCTGCCTCTTTCCAAATAAGCTGCGCATAAGAACTGTCTGGATGGGGCATGCTGAAGATTTGAGGATGAACTGACCCTCCAGAGCACAGAAGAGCTGTATTTATTGAGGAGAGGGCACACGTAATGAGGGGCGGGTGTGTGAGGGTCGTGTGCGCTGAGAAATGAATAGAAATGAGTCTCTTTGATAATGACCACAGGGAGTCTATTAACCCAGTTCATCAAAAGTGGATTAGATGCGTGTGAGTGATCACTGACGGGCCTCCTGACACTTGGTGGTAAACAGATAACTGCTGCCTTTCTGCTGCGCTTAACAGCTTCACAAATATCAATAAACAAATGTACTTGTTTTACACCACACACCTCATTTTAATCATATTGTCCACAATTTAGAGTGTTACTCCAGCCTTTAAAACTATAAAATAACATCTTGTTGGCTACTTTTCTTTCACATTTTCGTCAACACACACACAAACATACACGTGTTTGTTGGACTGAAATGTGAAAGAAAAGTAGCCAACAAGATGTTATTTTATAGTTTTTAAAGGCTGGAGTAACACTCTAAATTGTGGACAATATGATTAAAATGAGGTGTGTGGTGTAAAATAAGTACATTTGTATTTTTCTTTATTTATTTGCATATTTTTTGTACATGTGTCTATATGTATGTGTCTGTGTATAAACATAAATACAAAAATATGTTTTTTATATATTCATTTGTTCATATATGTATATGTGTATATATATATAAGTATATGTGTGTGTGTATATATATATATATATATATATATATATATATATATATACATACACAATTAAAAATATATATTTCATTTATAAACAAATAAATATATAAATCAAATAACACAAATATAAATAAATTATATACACAAACATATATTTTTTAGATTTATATATATATATATACATATTTATATAAATAAAAAAATACATGTGTATACATATACTGTATATTTAAACATAAAAAATATATATATATACATGGTGAATTGTTTTTTGTCATTTTAAACTTTAAATATCTTTAAATTTAAAAAGTTTTTGCTTAGTGTTATTTTTTTAAATGACGCTTTAATATTTTGCATGTAACTCCACATTCAGACATTTTACAAACACAACTGCAATTACAAGAGCAATGATGCTAACAACACATTTACAATCGGCATCAAACAAATAAAACAAGTTGTTTCATTATTTTACTCCTCACTTTTAATAGCTAGTTCACAATAAATACACTTGGTTATTGTTTATAATGACTTTTGCAGTAATGCATGCGTGGCAGTGGTTTAATTTAAAGCCTTTTACTCTGTCTGTTCATATAATCTGCTCATTGTACATGAAATATTCTCAGGCAATAAAGTGCAGTTCATAAAGGTCTAATTGACAGGCGACATCCGCAGCAATAAGTCTAATCCAATTACGCACAGAACACACACCGCCAGCACAGAAATCCCCCACACACACTCCGCATACTGCAATATTCACAAGCAACAAAAGAAGATTCAGTTTGCCCATGGAGGGGGCTATTCATGCCCTGCCCGTGTTGTGGCTGGGTAGGTCTTGGCACACTTCACATATTAAAGCTAATGAAGCGCCTCATTGAGGCGAGGATGCGGGCTGAGATCAAACCAGTGTGGGGTGGGTGCATTCAGGGAAACCCCACGTAGAGGGTAAATTGGGGTGGATTCACGCCTGTCAGAGCGAAACCAGCCCCAATGAAACCGAATTTTCATTGAGGGGATTAGTGACCCAGGATGAATCGATGGTAGCAGCTTCTTTTCACATGGTGCCAATGAAGCCACATTTTGCAGGGCGCACGAGCCAAAACCCTGAGCTGCCCATATTGCTGAAAAGTGACACTTGTCACCATTCATTAAATCTTAGCGTACACCCTGACATGCTCTGGAAATTTATGCCAAAAATATCCTGTCATGCAGGCTTTTTTATCAGTGCAATGCAAAAGAATAAAAGTCGTCTCGCACACACTGGTTCACAAGATATTTTGCATATAAGGCAAGATAAATTTGACTGGAGGACTTTGACTGAAAACATGTATTATTTCATAAAGAGTTGCAGGTTGATGCTTTTTCAATGCCAAACATTCACATTTTTTCCCTGACAAAAGCGTAAGCTTCATTGTGTTAGCATGCAAATGCCTCCATTGGAGAAAGACTGAACAATGACAAAATTATGCGGTTCTTTGTCTCTCTATGTGCTACGCATTTATTTTTCAGCAACAAGTAAATTGTCTATTCAACCCTGAAAGTGAAAACATGAAAATGATGTCTTCTGTACAGTTATGCATTTCTTTCATGTAAATCTGCTGGTAAATGCAAAATTGTTACCGATGTGCAAATAGCATCTTTCTCTTGTAGCTAAGATACAACACATTTTTGAAAGCAACAAGCTAATAGAAAGAAAAAAAACAATTTTTCAGTGTTACACATTACACATAGTTATGGTTGCACTTTATTTTACTGTACGTGCACTTACATGTATGTAAGTGCACGTACAGTAAAATAAAGTGCAATCATAACTATAAGAAAGTACTGGGTATTATAAGGCAACTACACGGGTTAAGGTGAGGTTCAGGGTTAGTACCTAGTTATTACCCAGTTATTACAATATAATAAGTACATAGTATTTACACAGGGATAGGACTGTACAATAAAGGGTTACACTTTATTTTAAGGTGTCACTTTGTTACACTGTAATTATACATTTAAGTACTGAGTAATATTAAGTAACTACAGTGGCAATAAAAATTACATGAACCACTTGTAGAATCTGTGAAAATGTGAATAATTTTAACAAAATGAAAGAGATCATACAAAACGCTTTATGTTTTATTTAGTGCTGTCCTGAATAAGATATAAAAAATGTATGGTCCACAAGACAAAAACAATAATTAAAAAAAAGCTAGATTTATTAAAAATGACCTGTTCAAAAGTTTATGAACCATTGTTTCTCAGTACTGTGTGTCGTTCCCTGGATGATCCACGGCTGTTTTTTTGTTGTTTTTTTTGTTTTGTGATGGTTGTTCTTGAGTCTCTTGTTTGTCCTGAGCAGTTAAACTGCCCAATGCTCTTCAGAAAAGTCCTCCAGGTCCTGCAAACTCTTCAGTTTTCCAGCATCTTTTGCATATTTGAACCATCTCTAGCAGTGACTGTATGATTTGGAGATCCATCTTTTCACACTGAGGACATTTGAGGGACTCAAAAACAACTATTAAAAAAGGGTCAAACATTCACTGATGCTCCAGAAGGAAACACGATGCCAGCAGCCACAATACAACGGTGCCAGTGCGCTCACCACACACCAGCGATAGGTGGAGAGGAGAGAGGGTGATAGAGCCTAATGGGGATTATTAGGAGGCCATGATTGGTAAGGGCCAATGGATGAATTTGGCAAGGACACCGGGGTTACACCCCTACTCTTTACGAGAAGTGCCATGGGATTTTTAATGACCACAGAGAGTCAGGACCTCTGTTTAACGTCTCCTCCGAAGGACGGTGCTTGTTACAGTACAGTGTCCCCATCACTATACTGGGGCATTAGGACTCACCTAGACCACAGGATGAGCACCCCCTGCTGACCTCACTAACACCTCTTTTTGTTTTTACTTGAAAAACAAAAAGAGATACAAGACTATGCGCTTGACTTTAAGGTAAAGAACTACAATCCCATGAAGCATTGTGAATGACAGAAGTAAAAAACAGAGTAACACTTTATAATAACTACACGCTATGAAGCATTAGTTACACATTAGTAAATAGTCAAATCATCATTTATAAAGCATTAGTAGACATTAGTAAGCGGTTTATAACTACATTTCTAAACGCTTTGTTCTTGATTTATAAGCATATCTATAATGTGTTTAATAATTGTATTTTCATACTTTATTAATGATCAATTTATCATTTCTAAATTAAGTATTTGATTATTTACAAACCAGTTATTTAGGAGTTGTCAGCGGTTCATAAGATCATTTAGAAAGTGTAAGTAAATGATTAATAAACTATCTAAATGTACATTTGTACATCTTATTTAGACATATAGTAATAGTTACTCAGTGTGTTAATAAATGCTTTATTAACATGTATTCCTATTGTAGTTTATGATTAATTCAGGTAGTTATAAAACATTTAGTAGTTGTCAGTTAAGCATAAGCAACAAGATTAACAAAAAAAAAGAACAAAATAAGCAATAAAGTAAATATAATTAATAAAATAAGCAACAAAAATAATATATGTAAATAAATGAAGCAGCAAAACTAAAAAAAAAAAGCAATAGAATGAAGAAAATAAGCAATATTTTGGTGTGGTAAGGCTTTCTTGTTTCTGTTAGTGTCGCAAAATCCATTTCAAACTGAAGACTTACAATTAGCTGAGATAGAAAAACAAATATACTCAACAGATAATCAAACAATTTATGAAATGTACGTTATATCAATTCTTGCCATCTCTCAACAGTGATTACAATATGACTATAAAAAAACTGTGCAACTGTACACTTGATATAAAATGAAAAAAAAAAACATCTGCAGTGACAGAAAATGAAAATGTCTTTATTTTGTCAAATGTAAACATAGCTGATTACAGGATAAAACAAATAAATAAAATGCAACATTTTTTCTTGGTAATATTCTTTGTTTTTCTATCTCAGCTAATTGTAAGTCTTCAGTTTTGAAATGGATTTTGCGACACTAACAGAAACAAGAAAGCCTTACCACACCAAAATATTGCTTAGTATAGGCGGAAATACAGAGTCAGTGTTGAACGTGCACATACTCAGTCAAACGGCGTTTACAAAAAAGGGAGTTAAAAGGTAAAACAACGATGTCGGACGATTTTGAATCCTCCTTCCGCTCATTTGAAAACACTGACTCTGTATTTCCGCCTACGGCAAGCGTGACCTTTTCAACGTAACTGCGTATTACGTGACGTCACATACACATATCACAGAACAGAGCAAGGCGAACATTTGTGCTTATAAAACTTAAACTTTTTATTTTTTTTTATTTTTTAAATGACCGATCGTTTCGTTAGATAAGATTCATCGTCTGGTATGGTTTAAAGCCCTTTGAAGCTGCACTGAAGCTGTCATTCGGACCGTGAACCGTTTGGGGTACATTGCCTCCATTATAAGGAGAAATGTTTGCATCAAAAACCTTAATTTATTTTCGACTGAAGAAAGAAAGACATGGACATCTTGGATGACATAAAGCAAAAGTTTTTTTAAAGTGAACTAATCCTTTAAGGCTTCGGGTCATTTTGAACGGCAAGGGAAGGATTTGTGACAGGATGCGAGGAGAGGATGAGGGTTAATTCCCACCCAAGGCATACACAAAATAAAAGGTCAAGGCCTAGTTGAGATGTGTTAGTAGTGTGTTGAAACTCATAGTTATGGTAAGGAGTGTGACATTTACGAAACACACTTAAAGCGGATAACCAATCACAACACGCTGGTCCAGCCGACCAATCAGAGCACATTGTGCTTTTTGGAAGGAGGGCTTCATAGAGACCAGGACTAAACAGAGCATTACCGACAGACTGGGAAGAGAGGTGCTGCAACAATGGAAAATATGTGAAAAATTATGTTTTTTGAAATACCAAGTATGGAAATCTATTCTAGTAGACGCCAAAAACAAAATCAAGACTTTGAAAAAGGGCATAGTAGGTCCCCTTTAATATCTCTAATCTAAACAACTAGAATGGCTACCACTTGTCTTCCCACAATTCATCACGCTTGTCTCTTTCCTTCCTGAATTGTCATGAGTCCACCTCTCCGTCTTTGATGATTTTATGCACCCCTCATTTGTTCCTGC
The DNA here is from genome assembly GCA_023029165.1 of Gobiocypris rarus. Classification (NCBI taxonomy): domain Eukaryota; kingdom Metazoa; phylum Chordata; class Actinopteri; order Cypriniformes; family Gobionidae; genus Gobiocypris; species Gobiocypris rarus. The sequence continues at coordinate 9,651,258 of CM040920.1, forward strand.
ACTAAACATCTGGTAAATTTGGGAATTGTACTAGCAAAATTCAGAGTGTTTCTAAAAAAGTGGGCGGATGAGAGCGAGGGGTGGGACATGCCAGAAGCACTGACCCCTGATCTCTGCACTCTGAGGGTCATCTGCTTCTCCACTGACCCCTCATTTGTTTCATTTCACACTGCTGGGCACTGCGAGTGTGTGTGTCCAGAGCTCCTTGCGGCCTAATTACCAGGCATCGATTAGTCTGATCACTGGTGTGTGTGTGTGTGTGTGTGCTCAGCATGAGAGTTCAATGAAGCCTGCGGAAGCCAGATCTTCTGTGTGTGAAAACAGAGAGAGTGAAAATCAGTGTTTTCTTGTGAATAGTTGAGTGGATGCGTGTCTGGATGGAAATCTCCACTGACATGCCAAATATCATCTCGGCAACTATTCAACCGAGGTGGCAAAGGTCAGCTGTGTTTTTTTTCCCACTGGGGCAGATTCACACATGACCTTTACTCATGTCAGGCTATTTGTTAGGAGCTGTGTTTTGCTCCATCCTTTTCTCTTGCATTCATCCTCTTCTACTGTGAAAGATAATTGCCTCTGATTCATTGAGTCTCTTCTCTTAGCATTGATGTACGTTGATCCCACTGTTATATTTCACGGCTCGCTCCTTTACTCCCCAAACAGATCATCAGGTAATCATCTGCTGTCAGTAGTACCATCTTAAAAGTGCTTTCCTCTGGGACTTGTCTTGCATTACTTAACAGTTTACATGTGTGCTCTCAAAACTTGATGTTTTTCAATGGTTCCTTGTAAGTTTAGTTTCAGCAAAGAACTCTTAAAAGCAACAATAATTCTTTGGAGAGTAGAAAATTGGTCCCACTTTATATTAAGTGTATTTTGCCGCGTTTCCACTGATAAATACTGATATACTAAAAATATTCTAGAAACTTTACCTGTGAAGGGCTGATTACGGCAAGATCACTGCAACTCACTAGTAGCTCATGTGAGGGTTGACTCTTAAAAGTGCTGATAAATTTGATATTGTAGAGTAATCCTGCAAGACAGAAAGAAAAGACATTACATTGCATGCAAGTTGTAAGTTTATACATAACTGCAGGATTTCTTTCTGTAAAAAGCGTTGCATAATTAAATGTTAAATACATTTATGTAATAAGTTCACTGATATGTGTGCATTCACATTATTAAAAGTATATCTTTAATAGCAAGCTATATCATATGAATGTGTTTAAAAATGTTGATAATTGACTTGATTTTTTGTTGACGTTATCAACAGTGCAACTGATCTGTGTATGACAAAATAATCGATTATCTGATGTCATGTGAGAATTTTCACTCTTGCAAACAGCGGTAGGTTATGAGGTGTGAAGAGACATGTAACATTACATGAACAGACAGAGCCCATTTTAAAGAATACAATGGACTTAATATAAACTTATTGACAGTGTGTGGGACTTCCGACTACTTTCCAAGAAAGGGCACAACAATACATATGTACAGGAATTGAGGCAGTAGCCAATGGCAGGAGTCATAGTAAAAGCTGCAGGATTATGTACGAGTATCATATGAATTTGACTACTTGTTAAATCTTGTGAATTATTGAGACTTTGAGAATATATTCTTACTGATTGAGCCATGGGATTTGTAAGAATAAGTTTAAGTAACAACAAATGCTGAATAATATGTTTGATAAAGGGTTCAAACCAGCACATACATACATACCTTTGCAAATATTTGCTGTTGCAGCTTTTGGTCTTCTCCGTTACTTCTCCACAAACAAGAATGGGCTGACTGAGTCCTGAAGGCCCTTTTGGTCTTTTCAGGTAAGAAAAGAAAGAGAGAAAAAAGTCATAATATATAATATATTGCATTATAAACAGGAAAAAGTACTATTTACATTAAAATATTTGGATTTACATAAAATGCATTTAAAGCATGGTAATTGTTGTGGTTACTGTCTATTTACAACAAACATCACATTAAAACTAAGGTTACTGCTGTAAAAGTGTGGCAAGTGTTGTTTTTATTGTGCTTCTACTACAAATTCCATGTTGAAACTATACTGGTAGTTATTATTAAATATGAACAACTGTTTAAAGGTCTATAGTATGTCACGTGACAGTGTGCAATTACCTATTAGCAAGATGTGTTGATTTAGAAAGCAAAGAAATGCAAATCCTCAGTGGAGATGACAGATATAATGCAGTGACTGAATATAATCTGATCGATAGCGACAAGCAGAATATACTTTATATTAAACATTAGGACATAATATTTGAATACTCACCAACATGTGGCACACGTGAACTGACGCCAAACATCGCGATGTGTTCTGAATGAGACTTCACTTCTTCAGCGCGATTTCATACCGATATAATTTGCGTCTTCTGTTGACGCCAAAGGTTTCCCATTGAAAGCAATAGAGTTCCCATTTCGTCCATTTCGTGACGCCGAGGGGTACCGTGGAGACTTTTGTGTCTTTTCTTCACAGAAATCAATCGTTTGGCCTCGGAACAGTTGCAATAGCCGGATTTTTCAATTAAGTGTGTCTGTTGTCTGTTATATTCTGTGTTTTATATCATATATATGCAAATGGACAGGTTAAGGGCGGGGTGGGGTTGGGCTGTTTCAAACTGTCCGAATAGCGTAAATAAATATAAATACATTTAAATAAAAGTGTGCTGGCTTATTACATTGAGAATCACACTCCAACATGTCATAATGGAAAAATTATAACCCAATAAATAATTTCATCATGATGCCATTCCCGTGCCCAACACGTCTGTATATGACGCCCTAGGCTTCTCATTGGAATCAGTGGAGTGCCCCTGAACGTCGACAAATGACGCTTAAGGGGTACCCTGTGCGTTAAAAAGTGACGCCCAGGGGTACTGACCAAGCGGCAATATGTGACGAGTTGGGAGTGAGACTGTGTGAAAATCTTGTTGAGAAACTCATAATTTCAGGCATGATATTTCATTCTTTTTAAAAGCCACTTCAAACAAAAGCACCTGCAGCCAGCACTTAAAAATTCACAAACACACACAACTGGGGCATCAGTGGAGCAGCTGCGTAGGGCTGTGCATATGAAAGACATTTAAAGATCGTCTTTACTGTATTTCATCATTTTATTTCAATCGACTCCTTTAGCAATCTGCACCATCCTGAGACACCAGTTGAAAATTATGTGTTTTTAGTATATCAAATCAAATATGATATTATATATTAATACAATTGGTAAAACATTTTTTTAACAGTGCCCTTGTTACATATGTTACATGCACTTATTGTAATAATAACAGTACATTATGCATAACATGCAACTAACCATAAACCAAACTCAGTAACACTTTATTTTACAGTGTCATTGTTACAAATGTTAAATGTACTTACTGTGTTACAACAAAAAATTATGCATGTAACCCTATACAAACCCATATATTGATTACATGTAATCACTTAACATTACTCAGTACTTAAATGTATAATTACAGTGTAACGAAGAGACCTTAAAATAAAATGTAACCCCAGACTCTAAACCTAGCCCTAATTATATAAGTACAATTGTTGTTAATTAAAATCACTAATTACACTGTAACAAGAACGCCTTAAAATAAAGTAAAAAACGTTTAAGTATCCAAAATAAGTGTGTGTAAGGTATATCACTGATAATATCCAGAAATAGCATGATAGATGTTTTAAAGAGTCTGGAGTGTCAAAATATGATGTTTGATTGTCAGCGAGGCAGTTATTTGCTCTGATATGATTGTGATCGTTTCTTCCCTATAATTCGGTACCTTTCAATTTCGCACGAAATAGCCAGTAATTACAATGTGAGGCTTGATATGTTAAGTATTGAAAAGCATAAAGAGACTTGTTCAGAGTTTATAAAAGAATATCTGCTGCTGAATTTTTTTTCTTTCTTTTTTTCCATGATTGTATAATGTATTATGCATGTATGAGAGCTAGACAAAGACAGCCAGCATGATAATTAGATAAAGGTTTAATAACAACAATCTTGATTTGAAAAGTGGCTATATCCATAAAATAAAAGCTAGTAATCACCAAGGACTGTCCATCTAAAAAGAAAAAAAGAAAGAGCCATTATAAAAGTATAAAATGCAAGGGGTCTAGGTTTGACTAGTTAATAATATCAGGAAATTAGATCTACTGTATGTATATGTATCACATTTCGGATAAATAATTATTTATAATTAATATCTGATAAACTCGCAATATATAGATTCAAGTTTATACATGCAATAGAAAATTCTGAGTTTATACTCAATCTTGTGATATTTTACCTCTTCTGACTTTATTTCTCACAGTATTTAACTATTCTTACTTTTTGTGTGAATCAAGAGAGATATTAATACTAATAACTTAATAATAGCAATAATATTCATTAATAAATCATTAACAAACATAATATAATGCTTTACGGAATACATATTCAAATAGTGCTTATTAATGTTTATTAATGAACTTATTAAATATTACATGATGATTAACAGATCATTATTTAATGTACATTAAAATATCATTAAACTTTTAAATCATATGATGATCTATGCACATTTTTACATTAACAAAGGTACAAATGGTGCTTGGTTGCTGAGTGATCTGGATGTTCAACAGAAAACTGAACAATATATAAGAATGACTGGTCTCAGTTTATATTAGGTGTCTTTAAAGATGCAGTGTGTAATATTTATGAGGAAATATTGACAGAAATGCAATATGATATACATAACTATGTTTTCAGTGGTGTTTAAAGACATTATATAATGAGCCGTTATGTTTTTATTACCTTAGAATGAGCCATTACGATCTACATACACCGCGGGTCCCCTTACAGTGAAATAGCCATTTTGCGCCGTCATGTTTCTACAGTAGCCCTAAATGGACAAACTTCACTACAGAGCGTTACTTGCTGTCTCAGACGACGACATCTTTGTCCTGTGTCAGCCACCGTAGCTTCTCTAGCTACGCACTGCTAAGCAACCGCCCACCGTAGCTTAGCAGTGGGCGGTTGCAATTCACAACCTCACCACTAGATAAAAAGTACCCCATGCCCACAGTTACATATACTTTTGGATCTTTAATGTTGTGGGCAAAATGAAGCTTCTGCCATGACCATCCCAGTCCCTGACCTGAACCCTATAGAAAATGAGTGGGGTGAACTGAAGAGAAGAGAATCTCGAGAGATCCTGTATAAAGTAGGGCTGCACGATTAATCGAAATCGAACAGCAATCGTGATTTGGCTTGTGTGCGATTATGAAAGTTCAAAGGCTGTGATTTTAATTAAATAAATATATGCACAGTGTGTTAGTGAAGAGTGGCTCAGTGATCAGTAGTAAACGCTGCTCCGTCTGAAAGTACTGTGAGTTTGAGTCGCTTATAACGTGCGTTTGAAAAAACAACGCGTCAAACATCTTCACAAACTAGTAACAAAAATAAGTTTAATAACACGTTTTAACTCTCTTCCTTTCTAATGATTTTTAGTCATAGGCTGTCTGCATATATATTAACGAGCCCGATCTCATGAAAATGCGTATCAATAGTACGAGTGTGCAATCTCGTAGAATGTACTGTATACGCCAAAATGAGTTTTGGCTTGCATATGGTACGCCGTTTTTTGGCGTGCTTATGATACGCACTTTATGGCGTATTATACGTAAGAACCCCCCACACCCCCACCCTCACCCTACCCAAAAGCGTGTCATATACACGCCATAAAGTGCGTATCATATGCACGCGAAAAACTGCGTAGCATATGCACGCCAAAACTAATTTTGGCGTATACATTCTACGAGATTACACACTCTTACACACTATTTATACGCATTGTCATGAGATTGTGTTGATATTAACAGGTAATCCAGTAGTTTTTGTTGTAAAATAGGTTTTCTGTAAATTATTATTATTATTATTATATTGTAATATTTATTCTTAAATACTCTTAAAATTATTTTATTAATAATAATAAAAATGTTATTGTAAAAGTGACATTTCTTATTTTGTTCAATATTTTTATTTAGCAATAATATTAATTATATAATAATTATTAATCATATTAATATATAAACACAAAATGTTATTTACACACACTTTTCATTTGTAAAAATAAAAAAATTGCAATTTTAACCAGAATAATCGCAATTAGATATTTTCCCCAAATCGTGCACGTGCAGTATGAAGGAATGGTCTCTGATCTCTTTTCAGGTGTTCTCCAAACTCATCAGGCACTATAGGAGAAGATTCAGAGCTGTAATCTTGGAAAAAGGAGGTTGCAATGATTGGGTTCCAATAATTTTGCCCAAAGTGAACTAGATAAAAACATTTGTTTGTTGTCAAAAATGGACTAACGTGAATTGCCTTTAAGGGAGAAAGATGCTTTTTGCTGCCAGATGGTGCAATTATGGCTAATTACAGCACAGTGGATGTGGCAGAGGGATGTTACATCTCCGTTCCCTCCACAGGGAATGAGGGTTACATATGTAACCGAGACGTTCCTTTTCGTTCAGTCACTCCCAGTAATGCAGTGACTGACGAATGGTGGTCCCAATATGTTCACGCCACTCGGCTGTTTTCCAATGCTCTGCGTAAGTGTGAGCTCCCTGTCATAAAACTAGGACGGATGATGGACACCCACTTAACACAGGAATACCAAGGTACACTGGGAAGCATATTCCCGGTGGAAAATGCACCAAGACGCCTACCCGTAGGGAGGACTTTAGACTACACATATGACGCGCTGCGGGCTACATATGGAGAAACTCTGGGGTACCAACCGAAGGTGGATTTTTAACCCCAGGGGTGGCAAGGCTTGCCAAGGGAAAGACAACTGATCAAGGACACTTACGATGGAAATGTGGGGGTCGCCCAGAGGGGGAACCATGCACACGGAGGCACCTGGCCTGACACGAGGGCCTGGGCTTGAGAGGGCAGACTTACTGGTGTCGGCGTCGACAGTGCTGGAGGAATTCAGGGCTTCCAGGAAGCTCAACTGAGGATAATATCACATGTGGAGTAGAATGGCGAGCAAGCGAAGACACCTGAGCCTAATCCCTTACCGGCCACTTGTAGAGGCGAGTACATAATTGGATACAGGCTCCACTCGGAGATTGTAGAATCTGGCGAATGTGTTCGGTGTCGCCCAGCCTGCAGCTCTCTAAAGCCCAAGAGGAGGCCACACTCCGGATGGAGTATGCCCTGACCCCAAGGGGGCATGGGCACCCCTGCTGCTGGTAAGCCAAAACAATGGCATCCACTATCCAGTGTGACAACCTTTGCTTTTAGAGAGCCTTTCCCTTCAGTGTCCCACCATAACAGACAAAGAGCTGGTCTGAGGTCCTGAAACACTGCGTTCTGTCTACGTAAGAATGGACGGCACGTACTGGGCAGAGCAGTGCCAAGGATGGATCTGCCGCCTCCAACGGCAGCTCTTGTAGGTTCACCACTTGGTCTCTAAACGGTGTGGTGGGAACCTTGGGCACATATCCAGGCCGGGGTCTTAGGATCACATGAGAGTTAGCTGGCCCGAATTCCAGGCACATTTCGTCAACCTAAAATGCCTGCAGGTTCCCTAACCTCTTGATGGAGGCCAAAGCAATCAGGAGCGCTGTCTTCATTGACAAGAACTTAAGATCAACTGACTGCAATGGCCCGAAGGGAGGCCTCTGCAGAACATCTAAAACTACTGCAAGGTCCCAAGAGGGCATGGGGGGAGTGAAAGGAGGATTTAGTCTCCTCTCTCCCCTCAGAAACCTGATGACTAGGTCGTGCTGACTTACCCTTTTGTTCTCTGAGATGTCGTGGTGGACAGATATTGCGGCCACATATACTTGGAGACAGCCTTCATTCCAAACCTTCTTGGAAAAACGAGAGCACGTACCCGATCAGGGCATTTCCAGGGGTCTTCTAGGCGAGAAGAGCACCAGGTGATGAAGAGGTTTCACTTCAACACATAGGCGTGTCTTTAGACTCTGCCCTAGCAGAAGTGATGGTAGCCATCACCGTAGGTGGTAGGGTACTCAAACCTGCTGTGTCCCATCCAGGAGCCACATGTGGAGGTTCCAAGATCGGGACGGGACCCCAGGGAACCAGGTCTGGCTCTGCCAGTACGGGACAACCAGAAGGACCTGCTCCTTGTCCTCCCTGGTGGAGAATGCTCACTGGGGGAAACGCATACTTGCATAGGCCCTGCGGCCAGCTGTGTGCCAGTGCATCCATGCTGAGCGTGCCCTCGGTCAGGGAATAAAACAGGCGGCAGTGGGAAGAGCCGTGGGAGGCAAACAGATCTAACTGTGAATCACCGAACTGTTCCCAAATCAGCTGGCCGTCTGGGGATGGAGTCTCCATTCTCCAAGAAGTGGCTGACACCATGACAGCTCGTCGGCTGCACGGTTCAGTTCTCCCAGAATATGTACAGCACAAAGGGACCTCAGATGCTACTGACTCCATAAAACGAGATGGCGGGCGAGTTGAGACATAAAGCGCGAGCTCAGACCACCCTGACGGTTGATGTACACTACTGAGGCAGTGCTGTCTGTCCTGACTAGTACATGTTGACCCGAGAGCAACGCTCGGAAGTGGTGCAGGGCGAACCGTACTGCCAGCAGTTTGAGGCAGACATGCAGGAGGCGCTGGGGTCCTGTCCATGAGCCTACGGCAGCATGTCCATTGCACATGGCACCCCAACCCGTGGCAGAGGCATCTGTTAGACTAACAATATGCCTGGAAACTCGTTCTAAGGGCTGATGAATGGGGGTCCCAATTTAATTACGCCACTCGGCTGTCTTCCAGTGCCCTGCGTAAGTGCGAGCTCCCTGTCGTCAGACTAGTACGGACGAAGGACTCCCTCTTACCACAGGAATACCAAGGAACACTGGGAAGCTTATTCCCGGTGGAAAATGCGCCAAGAAGCCAGTGCTCAAGTGGTCTCATATGAAGCAATCAGATCTGCGTTACCATGGCTGGAGATGCCATATGCCCCAGGAGCCTCTGAAATTACTTCAGTGGAACCGCGCTCTCGCCCTCGATTGACGGAGGCAAGTCAGCAGTGCGCTCGTAAGCTGCGCGAACATGGCGACCGAGTCAATTTCCGTACCGAGAAAAGAGATCCCCTGCACTGGGCAGAGTTTGCTCTTCTCACAGTTTTCCCGAAGGCCCAGACGGGCTAAGTGCTGGAGCACCAGATCTCTGTGTTCGCACACCTGCTCTTAAGAGTGACTCAGTATGAGAACCCCGTGCTGCCTGAGTGGCGAAAGAGCTGCCTTGACTATCTTCGTGAAGACGTGAGGGGACAGAGCTAGCCCGAATGGGATAACCGCATACTGACATGTCCGCCCCTCGAAAGCAAACCGTAGGATTGGTCTGTGTCGAGGTAGGATGGAGACATGGAAGTAGGCCTCCTTCAGGTTGATCGCTACAAACCAATCTGCTGGACAAACACATTCGAAAAGACATTTGGCTGTCAACATCCTAAACGAAAGCCTGTCGAAGGGATCGGCTCAGGACGCACAGGTCCAGGATTGGTCGCAACCCACCACTTTTCTTGGGTACAATGAAGTAGGGGCTGTAGAAGCCGGACATTATTTTGACTGGAGGGACAGGCCTGATCGCACCCTTCGCCAGTAGGATGGCAATCTCCGCATGCATGACAGGGCTGGTGGACCCCACCATGGTGTATCGGACTCCCTGAAAGCGGAGAGAAGCCTGCACAAACTGAATCACGTAGCCGAGCCTGATGGTCTCCGCGACCCAGCGGGACAGTCCCAAAGCCAGACTCCCAGGAACTGCACCAGTGGGGTCATTCGGACCACAGACGTACCCCAGTTGGGGTAGCGAGGCAGCGTGACCGGTCCAGACGTGAGAGGCGTAGCGTCCCGGTGTGGGGGGATGGTCAGGCGCTGCATCCTGACAGAGGAGACCAGGGAAGTATGCACGTTCCACTGGGGTCTGCTCTGAGAGGAGGCTGGCGACAGAGAGGGATGAGAGTGGTGGTGCCCGGGGGCAGCGCACACTGCCATCACCGGCCTCTGTGTGTTCAAGGATGGGAGTTTCAGTTCTTTCTTGCAAAAGATTCTCCCCCGGCCCTCCCCCGGGGGAAGGAGAGGCCCTGCTACCGTCCTCTGGAAAGAACTTCCCATCCCTGAGCTGTCCACATCAGCGCCGCTAGCCTGGCTTTTTTTTTTATATACGTGGGCTGCGGGGCTGGAGCGCACTGGGGCGCCTTCCTGCAGCCTCCTCTGCATGGCCCCACTGAAGGCTGCTTCTGGGTTGTCACGAGAGGGACAGGAGCCGCTGGAGGGCGCCCTCGTTTTTATTATTATTATTATTATTTTATTTTTCATTTTTCTTTAGTCTTCACATTCATATAAGGAATAACATCAGCATGAGTACATGACAACATATTGTTTAGTGTTTGGGTGATCTATTCCTGTATGTTCTAGCCTGGATGCCAGCCGAATTTAGCCCCGCCCACAACATTTTTGCTCGGGCAATTCGGTCTGGACACGATCCATTGAGGAGTAATTATGCCCGAACAGAAACTGTTCGGACCAATCAAATTGTCAGGGCGGGCTTTATACGATGATGGACAGATAATAAACGGTCACGTAGGCATTGACATCATAAAAAAGTGCTTGGGTTGAATTTGTTTTTATCCTAAACAGAGAACTATTTATTTAAAAAAATATGATTGTGTTAGTAAATTAAATTATTTTTTACAACACCAGCAAAGATTGTTTACACTCATATTGTTCTTCTACTTCTTCCAGCGTGCATGCAGTTGAGATCTGTTGACAACAGTGCGTTAGTGATGCGTTGTTCATAAATTATTCTTTCTTTTTGACTAGAATTGAGTATGACCATGTCAGGCTATGTATGTTCAGCCATTCAAAGTTAAAGGGGTACTTCAGCACTGGGAAGATGAATCTGTATTTAAACTGGGTCATTGATGTAGTAGAAATGTGAAATTATTTTTGAATTTGGTGCCTTCTAGACTGAGAAAACACAGAAAATTTATTTTTGTCTCATGGGGATAAAAGACAATTCCCAGAATGCACTTTGCTGCCTTACTCTAGGCACGGCTACTGGTATACTGGATCACTTGCCCACCGCGTTCATTTTCATAAAATCAGTTAGTTTAGAGACACTACAATTAAAAACTGAATGTGTCTGTTCAATATATTGTGATTGAGTCGTACGAGTGTCATGGCCGTCACGGCACAAACACAGCAGGATTCAGATTACATTCATCACATTAGCTGAGGTGAGCTGAGGTAATCACAGGATTCGCTGCTGCATACATTCACAGTGTGTGATCACTCTGGCCAAAAAATCCTCCGATGACGCAAAATTTTCGCAGGAATTTTTCCAGAAATAAAATACATAATTATCTTGTCTCAGGGTCATATGAGGGGTGAAAGTATGATAATTTTAATATACTCCTGGGTTTCTACTGATACTAAGCTTAATGCTAATCACTGAAGTAACCCTTTAAGATACATTTTTCTAAATGAATCTTGTTTCTCGCTCGTTTGTTTTGTAGTTGCATTGAGTCGGCTGTTAGTAACAACGCTATTCACTCACCGGATTTGTTTTCAGCACGCTTCACCATCCTGATGGATGTGATGATAAATTATTCACAGTTTTAATCAATGTTTCTGAAGCATATCCACCTGAGGGCAATTAGGAGCAGCTCAGGGTGTGTTTTCAAATGGAAAGATGACAGAGTGCATGTTCTTACATGTGCAAGTATAATTAAAACAAACGAAGGGTTAAACCATCATGGTATGAATGTCAATGTGTGATTGAAATATAAATGGCAATACACACACACACACGACACACACAAACACACCCACACCCACACATACAGTCAACGTATACTTCTCCAGAACAGCAGTTTTAAATTTACAGTCAGTCAGTCTTTTGAATAATAGACTCAAGTTATTATCAATGTTGTCAAATGATTATTTTGCTGTTTAAACTGGTAGTTTATACCCAAGTACTTTATATAATGCATCATGTATTTTAAAAATATATTTAAATTTAAAAATTTAAATGACCATAAATTAATTAACAATACACAGTATGTGGGATATTTCCAAATACATTATAATATAATTATTAGTTTAAATGGCAATTATAGAAATGTGTATTTAACTTGTTTATTTCATTAAATATATCGCATTAACTATAATTTATTTTATTGGACCATGTTATGGAACATCATTTCTTTGAAGTTTTCAAAACGAAACCACACAACCTAAGAAGTTTCTGTTCTATTGGAGCAATGGAATTCCTCTGTTGTGTTGAATTCCTTTGATTTATAATTCAGTAAATTCCTCTTGTCATTCCAACTTCAAACTCCAATTCAACATTGTGTGGAGTGTGGCCAATTCACTCACTAATATCATACAACATTTTCTCTATCCAAAATAACATTCTATTTAGCAACATAAAAATCGGCTTTTGGTGCTTATGTCGTTAGTTATAACAAATAAAATGAATAGCAGTCATTTCACACATATAATATTTGTAAATACTGTTATTAAAGTTTGAATAATCATTCTATGAGAATAGCGAATAGTTGGTGTGTTTGGATGCTAAATATATATATATATATATACATATAAATTTATATGCTTTATATGTTTGGATGCTAAATATATATATATATATATATAAACTAGTGGTGGGCCGTTATCGGCTTTAACGTGCTGCGTTAACATGAGACTCTTATCGGGCGATAAAAAATTTTTGCCTCTGTGCTATACGTAAGTCTGATTCTGCCCAGTTTTGTATTTCAATACCCAAAGTATATATGCAGAGCTCTTGTACAGGGTAACGTGATGGTGTGTTGCGAGACGTGAGCGGGCTAACCACAGAGTCAACATTATTCCTGTAAATGCTCAGATGATGTTTGGGAGTAGGGTACTCGGCATTTATCTTCAGTAATAAATGAAAGTGACTCAGTATCACTCTCTAGAGAAGACGGTAAAATAAATGAAGAGCCATTTCATATACAAGGTCACATCATCTCTCTCCTCTGCAGATTAGCATTTTTATTCACAGTGTCACAGTGGAGCTCATGCATTCAGTGTATGTGTCCAGTATATGAGAACTTCACTAGTCTCCTATATATATACGTATTATTATTATTTTTTATTCTTTCAATAAACAGTTATTAAAATAACCAGTTATTTTTCTTTCAAAAGGGGGTCACATTAACAAAATGTTTTGAGTGGTACAGCGATGATATACAGGGGCCTGTACCATGATGGCAGTTTAACAAACTCAGGGTTACAGGATTAGTTTCGAATCGACAAAACCAAACCAATCTATTCAGGCTTTGTTGGTCCCATGATGCTGATCATCAACTCTCTCTTTCAACTCAGGCTTTGATCCTGAGTTTAGGAGTTTAGCTGTGACATCAATAGTGAACAGCCAATCACATTCTGTGGATCAGTGAAACTGAGATTTACTTCTTGGTGAGAAGCAGCGAGATTCACTTCTCTCTTCTGCAGAATATTACGTTACTGAAAAATATTAAGAATTTAAAGAAATTTACACAGCAAAAAGAGAAGAGCTGTCTATGAAAGAGGACACCTTAAAGAAAAATAATTTATGTCAATGCAAGTAAAAGTTAAGAAGGAAGTTTAGTTGATATATAGAGATAATTAAACATTTAAGCTCACATGTAGTCATTTTTATAGATTTATTTATTGAGTCTAAAGCTTATTTATATGGCCTTTATATAGGCTATTTATAAAATGTTTAACAAAGTGCCTATTAATGATTGATTTAGTTAAAGGTACACTATGTAGGATTTTTGCAGTCAAATATCCAAAAACCACCAGGCCCGTGTTATATATTTTGTTCAGTTGAGTTCTTACAATATCCCAAATGTTTCCAACTATTTGTACATTGTGAGTAAATCGCTATTTTTACCAATGAACTGGGAAGTGTGAGCATAGCGTGTGAGGGAGTCGCCTGTCAATTGCGTCATATCTGCGTTACCCTCATTTCTGTTTTTATTTTGCAGAAAAGCTTAACTCTTACTGGTGAGAGAGACACAGCAGCCACCGAGCGAACGCACAGAGTTACGTCATAACATCATTTTAAACACACTTAAATCTATCTAATATTATAAACAGAGCTTACCTCATACTTACCTCAGACCGGAAAAGCGGAGATTGCGCCGGCGACTGTGTCCCGTCATAATAAAAGTCCCGTCGCTTGCGAGGCGTGTGTTTTGCTTAACAATCGCTCCAGCGGCCTCGCTCAGCTCCCACAACACTCACCCCTGCTCTGCTTCATACTACAGTAACGTTAATAATCACATCCATGAACATGATTTCTGCCCGAGTCCTATCCCGATTTTTTTCCACCGGCTGTAAGGTGAAGACCACATGTCTCAAGATTCTGCGCTCAAACTTGCCGTCATCAAACTACACCTTTGTTTTGAACAGGTGCCCTCTAGCGGATGGAAAAGTTGCATAGTGTACCTTTAATGATGCATGTGTAATTGATTAAGGATATAATAATTACATAAATTATACACTCACCTAAAGGATTATTAGGAACACCATACTAATACTGTGTTTGACCCCCTTTCGTTTTCAGAACTGCCTTAATTCTACGTGGAATTGATTCAACAAGGTTATGAAAGCATTCTTTAGAAATGTTAGCCAATATTGATAGGATAGCATCTTGCAGTTGATGAAGATTTGTGGGATACACATCCAGGGCACGAAGCTCCCGTTCCACCACATCCCAAATATGCTCTATTGGGTTGAGATCTGGTGACTGTGGGGGCCATTTTAGTACAGTGAACTCATTGTCATGTTTAAGAAACCAAGTTGAAATTATTCGAGCGTTGTGACATGGTGCATTATCCTGCTGGAAGTAGCCATCAGAGGATGGGTACATGGTGGTCATAAAGGATGGATATGGTCAGAAACAATGCTCAGGTAGGCCGTGGCATTTAAACGATGCCCAATTGGCACTAAGGGGCCAAAAGTGTGCCAAGAAAACATCCCCCACACCATTACACCACCACCACCAGCCTACACAGTGGTTACAAGGCATGATGGATCCATGTTCTCATTCTGTTTAAGCCAAATTCTGACTCTATCATCTGAATGTCTCAACAGAAATCGAGACTCATCAGACTGTAGCCTCTTTTTCCTATTTGTAGTGTAGATGAGTGGTGCCTGGTGGGGTCTTCTGCTGTTGTAGCCCATCCGCCTCAAGGTTGTCCATGTTGTGGCTTCACAAATGCTTTGCTGCATACCTCAGTTGTAACAAGTGGTTATTTCAATCAAAGTTGCTCTTCTATCAGCTTGAATCAGTCGGCCCATTCTCCTCTGACCTCTAGCATCAACAAGGCATTTTCGCCCACAGGACTGCTGCATACTGGATGTTTTTCTCTTTTCACACCATTCTTTGTAAACCATAGAAATGGTTGTGCATGAAAATCCCAGTAACTGAGCAGATTGTGAAATACTCAGACCGGCCCATCTGGCACCAACAACCATGCCATGCTCAAAATTGCTTAAATCACCTTTCGTTCCCATTCTGACATTCAGTTTGGAGTTCAGGAGATTGTCTTGACCAGGACCACACCCCTAAATGCATTGAAACAACTGCCATGTTATTGGTTGATTAGATAATTGCATTAATGAGAAATTGAATAGGTGTTCCTAATAATCCTTTAAGTGAGTGTATTTAAATCATTCAAAAATATTATTATTATTATTATTATTATTATTATTATTATAAATAAGCATTGGTAAAAGCCAGATGATTTAGTCTTTAAAAACCATTTGCTATGTAGTGACCTTTAATTTGCTGTAGTTAAAGGGGAAGTGACTTCATTGCATCAAATGTGTGTCACTTTCTGCCTTGCTTATTGGTCCAATTTCAGTCTGAGATCTCTTATTCAGAACATAACCTTCCCTGGAGCAGGTTAGCTGTGGAGCGTAAGTCACTATGGAGATGAACACTGCTAAAAGCCAAACCACTTTCATGGTACCAAAAACCCAGGATTGGCACAAACTAAGCTTAAACATGGCTTCATGGTATAAGCCCTAATGGTCAGCACCACCCTGGTTCCCTTGACAAAAAAACAAAACAAAAGAAATGTTTCTATTGGCTTTTGGATAGTTGCATAAAATAAGTTTGTGACCAACAAAAATGTATGAATCTAATCTTGTTCATCATGATAATCTTTGGAAACCACAAAAGTTGGCAAAACTCAAAATTTTTATGTGCAATTACCTAAATTTTTTTAAGTTAAGAAATTCAAAGTTTAAGTAGCAGAACTAAAATATTTTTATTTTATACTATGCATGTTAATTGCTCTTGAAGTATTTGAGTAAGCTAACTCATACTTTTAACTTAAAATGATCATGTCATCTCAAATTAAATATTTTAGTAGTGGAAAGATAACTATAATTAGCAAATTCAGTAAATGCTAGATTGATAATTATGCTTTGAGTAGCATAACAATGCTAAATCTCTTCCCCCCTCACCCCCCGCAAAAAAGCCAACATAACAGAAATTCTTTTAAATTGGCATACAAAAATATTAAACAAATTCTCCCACTTAAAATTAATCTTGTACAGAAAAAAAGTTTACTCTCTCTTTCGAGTGCCATGGCAAAGCATGCTGGGAAATCCCAGCCCAGTTTCAGTTAAATTTAAGTTCATTGAACTCGAAACAATAAAACAATTCAGATTACTTAAAATGTGTCTTTTTTGTGAACTCAAAAGAAAAAGAAAGTTCTGAATACTCATAAAAGTTCATACAAGTTTGTTTAATTTAAGTTTGCCCTACTCAAACCAATTAAATAGTTTGAGCATTAGGGTTTACAGTGAATTTTTATGAAATTTGAAGCCTAAATACAATCATATAATCATATATCAAAGTTCATCATGATATAAGAATATTCTGTAAGTTTCAGATCTGAAAACGTCCTTGTTAGAAAAGCTTTTATAGACACCAGGCCCAGAAAACGAGAGCTGGAATCCAATGACGTCATGGGAAGAAGAAATGCAACTCAACTGATGAATATGTATGCATGCTTCTGAAGCCCCGCCCACAGTGGCTTTACAGAGCAGTAATCATGGCGAGCAAAGTAATATATTGCTCTGTGCCAGATTACAAAATTCAGAGCAGTAGTAACTGTGATGACCACTGGATTAAAGATTATATGAAACATCTTCATTTCATAAATATAACAAACCACACCACGGTCTAGCATTGTAGTCAAGACCACCTAAACCAAGACCAAGTTAAGACCGAGACCAAGACAAGACCAAGACCAAGGCAAGATCAGACCAGCACTCCTCAAATTCATGTAAAATATCCACATTTACTGCCTGAAAATATGTCTTTTATTTAATCAATAAATACAATTTAGAATAATTAGACACTAGAGCTGTTACCAATCAAATTAAATCATTAACAATACAATTCATATTTGTACTGCAGAGGTTGAACAACAATTGCATCTGAATTGGTATGCATACAAATGCATAAATAAAGTTTAGATTGATAAACAAAATGTTATTTTTAAAACATTAATGTCATGTTTGCAATCACACATATTTTACAATCATATGTTGAATTGTGAAGGTATTTGTATTAAAATGATTCAGTTTAGACCTTTTATTTTATTCAGACCTTATTTCAGGCATTGAACCAAAAACCCATTGACTTGAACCAGAAGTCGTGAAAATAATTTCAGATCTTCATGCAGTGCTTGCCATTGTAAAGACTTTGGGTCTCATTTATAAAATGTTGCTTAGAAACCGTCCAACATTTGATCTTGCGATCGTTTCATCTCAAATGTGTGTGCCTGTGATTCAGAGAATGATACACACAAAAAAATTGCACATGCTTCTTTTCCAGATGTGAGATGTATATAAATCGCAAATTATCTTGAAATTGTGTGCTGCTGAATGGTTTCAGATCTCCGCCTCATAATTAATGTCTTGAACATACAAAAGAGCATTAGTCAATGCCGAAATGCTTTACTTGAAAATCGTGAGCAGCAAGAATTGCTTAGATTTCCAAATATTATAGATTTCTGACTCTCTGCCACAAAGAAAAGTGCATATGTCTCCTCAGACCCCACCAGAAATGAAGCCCCTTTAAGGGTAAGTTTGCATGACAACGATGCTTAAAACCACAGACTGTAAAAAAATATGGACGTAGTGTCCATGACGTCACCCATAGGATTCTGAAGAGCAGTTTTGAAGCGTAAAGTAGGGATGAGCTGGCCGTTGCGCGTCACTCCCGGATAACAGAACATGGGCAAAGAGGCGGGACGTGGGCGGAGCTGAGTTGACGTGATGACTAACAGACAGCAGGCAAACAGCAATCCACCTGTCACTCAAAGTGACCACGCCCTTAATTATGCAGAACATTAAGTCTTTAGATAATGTAAATGAATGAGAAAAATAAAAAATCACCCCCTAACAGTTGTCATGAAGGGCAAAACTAGATATATAGACCAAAACCACAATTTGTACCAGCCTGTAAACATGTTTTATTCTGCTGTAAAGTTGGGCATTTTAACATGGGGCTGAATGAGATTCTCCTCCCTTCTGGAGCCTGTCTCTAGCGGCCAGTCGATGAATTGCAGTTTAAGTCACTTCCATATTGGCTTCAAGAGAAACTGGGGGAGGTTGCCACTTGCTTAAAACAGAAGAGTTTTCCTTTTTAAGAGTTCCGCGTACAGACAACACCATTGTCAAAACAATCCCCATTCATCCATGGAAATGACTAAAACGTTGTATTCTGCTGCCAGGCCATTAGATGGCAATGGAACACTATAGACGGAACATGTAATACGCATGTGCCTTACTTCATCATTTTCACAGATTCACGTTTTTTGTTGTTTACATAGAGACCATTTTCAAAAACGTACACTTTGAAATGCGTTTTCAAAAGTTTGCATTTTTAGGCACCCAAAATGCAGTTGTTGTGTAAATGAACGGAAAAAAACGCATAAAAAGTTTTACGTTTTTAGTTGAAAACGGTGTTGAGTAAACAGTCCCTAAGTCTATCCCTCACAACCTCGTTTTCATCTGCGTTAAATTCAGTATGGTGTCTAACCTGAATCTGAAATGGCTGATATCACAATAACAGAACATCATGGAAAAGACTCCAGTAATGGAACAGCCTTTGCACAATGACTCCCGTAACGTGCATAAAGTCAGCCAATCAGATTACAATTGCCAGATTGAGAAAGTGCTTTCTTGTTCTGTGTGTAATAGGCACCAGATGCTCAGTGAATGGGCAGTGTGCAGTTGTTGTTTTTTACAAACTTTGGAGAGTCAGTCGGCATTCATTAAAGCATTAGGTCTCCCAAATGTAAAAAAATGGTCTCTATTCACCATCATGTAGGAACAAAAAAGAAAAATTCTGAAGAATCATGTAGCTCTTGTAGTTCAGAGTGACCACAAGGACCAAATAAGAATACACACTAAAATCTGTTTAAAGTTGAAATTATGCCTGATAGCAGCAAGCCAATATTGATAAACAATAAATGGTAATAAAGTGTAATTTATTCCTGTGATGGCAAATCTGGATTTTTTTTAAGCAATCATTACTCCAGTCTTCAGTCACATGATCCTCACCTAATTTGCTGTTTAAGAAACATTTATTATTATTATTAAGATGTTGTGCTGCTTAAAATTTTTGTGGAAACCTTAATACACTGTTTTCAGGAATTTCAGGAAGTTCAAAAGAGCAACATTTATTTGAAATTCTTTGTAACATCATAAATGTATTTACTGTCACTTTTGATCAATTTATTTCATACTTTCTGAAGGAAAAAAATTATACCAGCAGATAACTATTAATGATATATTATGCATTCCAAAAACGGTAACACTTTATAATAACCTTCAGTTATAAGTCACTTAAAAATTATTAATTAATGATGAACTAATCATTTACAAAACTTATACCATGACTACACATTCATAAATGATTAATAAGTGATATGTTAACATTTTATGAATGTTTTGCTAATTCAGTTATAAGTCATTTATAAATTGTTAGTTAATACATTCATAAATTATTAATAGTGGTATGCTATACCGTATATCAGTATATAGAAGTGATCAATAGTTTATACTTTAGATACGGGGATGCAGAAAGTATTGTAAATGACTTACATGCTCTCAATGCAAAATGCTGAACAGTTAGTTCATGCGTTCATGACCTCAAGGCTAGATTGTTGTAATGCTCTACTGGGTGGTTGCCCTGCTCGCTTAATAAATAAACTCCAGCTGGTCCAAAACGCAGCAGCTCGAATTCTTACTAGAACCAGGAAGCATGACCATATTAGCCCGGTTCTGTCAACACTGCACTGGCTTCCTATTAAACACTGCATACATTTTAAAATCTTGCTTACTACTTACAAAGCACTAAATGGTATAGCTCCCCAGTACTTGAACAAGCTCTTAACACATTATACTCCCTCGCGTCTATTGCGGTCACAAAATTATTTCTAGGATCCTTTCTAGGTAGATCCGTTTCCTATTTAACACCTAAACTCTGGAATAGTCTTTCTAGCATTGTTCGGAAAGCAGACACACATTGCCAATTTAAATCTAGACTAAAAACACATCTCTTTACTACAGCATACACATCGAACATTATCAATTTCTGTTATTCAAATCAGTTAAATGGTCGTTTTAAATGATGCAGAAAGCTTTTTAGATGATTTATTCATGCGTTTACACATCATCTACAACAGGTGTTGAACACTGTAGTGTAAGAGCTGACTGGTGAGGGTATAGACTGCTGTCTTCCCTGACACACATGGAGTCTTTAACCGCTGTGCACCTGATGTGAACGTCAGTGGAAGCTGAAAATGGTTCACATTATCACAGATCCCACACAGAACACAATTATGTGCTGATGAGTGAAATGCTTTATTATAAATCGTTATTATAAAGTGTTACCCTGAAAGCTTTATTTTCATTCAGAATAAAAAAGAAATAAAAAAATGCCAATGTGTTGTGCCAGATTATTTGAGAATAATTGGTTAACAAACCCATAACATTTTAATTGATAATAGGGCTGCGCAATATATCGGAATTATCAAAATATTGCAATATGCATATCGCAACGGCATGCAAAATCTGATTGATTTTAATAGGCTATTTAAACATTGTGAAAAGTATACGTTTTAGGTTGCCGCATATAGCAGAGAATAGACTGGGCACATGACTGATACTTATGTGACTTGCTTGACGATAAAAAGAGTTATTAAATGCAATAACTTGCGAAAAACAACTCCTTGCTGTCTCGCGCTGTCTGCTGTCTGACACACACACCGAAATGTGCGCACAAGCCGCCACTCAGAATGCGTGTCATCCCTTCAGTTCTGTTTCGTGCCTTGTTACACACTCAAACTGTCAAATACACACACAGTTAAGTCAAAATGGCTGTCTTGATGAGTATTCATGTAAACACAGTTGGTTATGCTTGAAGTAAATTATATCAGTTGGGGAAAGAAACCGAATGCGTGCCAATAGGATCAGCATTAGAGCATTAGGTTTATTTGTGACATTAATTTTTGCTAAAACACTGCTGGTCACTTGCGAAGCTTTCTTTTTCTAGAAATAATGTGAAAAACATAAATTGTATCATTCTCAGGGTTTTAATATTTTTAAAAATATATAAATTTAAACCGATTTTACACAATAATAGCAATATCGTATCGCATTATTTAACAAGTATTGCATATCGCATTTTTCTTCAATATCACCCTAATTGATAAGGCTACATTCAATATTGTAATCTATAATGAATACCTAAAAACAAGAGGATGGTCATGCGATGTCAAATGGGGGCCACAGATTGGTCAAAAGCTAAGTCATGCCATGTTAGAATTTCATAATGACAAGATTATGACATGTAAAAAGCATTCACGTCCTCACAACTTCTAGAATTTTCTGAGATTCTATAACCGTTGTGCCATCTGACTGCAGATTAATTTTGCCGTTGATAATGTTGCCATAGAAACATATAATTACGATTCTGAGCATGTGAACAGCTCTGAGTAGAATATCACTGGTTGTTACCTCATGATTACGACTAAGCATAAAGCATAGTACAATTCATTCCCTTCCTTAACAGTTGGACTTTCTGGCCCCAATTCCTTTTTTATTTTCCTCGTTCACCTCTGTTTACCTCATGTTGCTGCCTCTCACTTCAAAATTCTCCTCTCATTCCTCTCCTCCCCCGTCTCTGCTTCTTTTTTTTTTTTGATCATCGATTTCTCCTCACCAGCCTCGTCTGTTGTCTGTGCCGTTCTGTTGTTTAGCTGTTTAGCGTGGCGGGTCTGGCTGCATGGAGGTCTCTAGAGCACCACTGGACCACTGACCCCCGTCCTACCTTGAAATCACTATTCTCACACATGTGTAATCAGGCACGCACAGACCAAATGACCACCTGTTAAACACTCTACAAAATCAATCAGTGTCAGCTGGAACATTTCACAGGGGAATAAAACAGGAATTTGTGCGAAGGCGAGTGAATTCTTGCTTGTGCGCTGTCTGGTTTGTTCAAGAGATCGAAATCGATGTCACTCTCGCCGAGTACAAAAGCGTGCTGGCTATTATAAATGTCTCAGAACATCTCTAGTGTTCAGCTGAATCTCTTTGGAAACTAAAGCCTCTGGATTTTCTGAACAGCACAACTATGCAGTTTATAAGGTCTCCCTGAAGTCAGACAAAATTCAGCAAGGCTACTTCTGTAGTTTTCAACTGTTTGAATGGAGCCATCGTGTTTCAATGAAGTGGATATACAAGTTGTGTGTTCAAATATCTTTCATTATAGTACTATATGAATTACATACATTTTTGTGATTGTTCTGTACCTACGTGTAGAATGTGTCCCACACAGATGAAATGTGAGAAATGAAAACTCCATTGACTTATGAACAATTCAAACATGATTTGTCATTTTCCACCCACTTATACTTTGGAAGGTTTCAGGGCTCTCAGGGAAGTTTGCAAGCATTTTTAAATGTATTTGAACAATTCAAAGGCTAAAAAGAAAAACTATACATGCATATAATAATTAATATTAATAATTAACTATTTAAGTACACTTAACTGGCCTTTTATAATACAAGTAAAAGTATAATAAATGTTTAAGTACTTTAAAGTACATTTTAAATCATTATGTTTCAATAATCTTTTGTCATGCTTTAAACTTCATCCTTCCCGCGGGTCATTTTGACCCGAAACTTATTTTTTTTTATTTAATTTTTTTAAATTGAGTGTTCATCAGATTGGTCCAAGACCCTAGGACTTTTGTCGCACTTAAACCACGAATACACACAAAAAAAGTTATGTTTGTTACTATAAGAATATGTTACCTGGAGCACAGGTTTTATCAGCTGACTGCTTTTGTTGCTTATAATAAATTGGAATGTTGATAAGACATAAGCAGTCTTTAATAATGCTCTCAGTTACATGTAGATGCATACTTTATGCATTAGTGAGTGTGGTGGTGCCTATGGTGTGTCGCTCTGGGATGGGTGCGTAGGAGGCTGGGAGGGGAAAAAAAATCACAGTATACTCACTACAAAAAACTAGTCTACACCACTGGATTTACATGTTAAGTCAAAGACGCGAATAGACATTCTGCGGCATGATTCACGGAAAATTGAGCGTTTTGGGCGCTTGCTGTGCTTAAAACATGAAGCGCACGCGAAAAGTCTGAACTTTGGCGGATATTTGCACCGCATTAACCAATCAGGAGCTTTATGTGACAAAAATAAGGACACATATGTGGCTACATGGAGCTGTACGATACATCTTCGTACTTTATAGAAACAGGAATAAAAAGGATCTTGCTTGGAAGAAAGTGAGTGAGGAGGTCGGACAATCTGATAAGTTGTAAAAAAAAACGCTCTTTACTCAATTTGAGCTAGACATATTGAGACTACAAGCTACCTAAAGCAGGCAAATTGAGCTTATTCAGCGTATTTTAAAACAATGCATGTCAGCCATTTCGCAACGAGATGAGCCGCCTAGCAGAAGCCGATTTTGCATCTGTTGTGAAGTGAATGTCACGCGCGAATGAATCGAGTAAACTCTAAATGTTCAAGCGTCCAACTACGCGCAAGTCGTGTCTGGTGTGAACGCACAGTTAGAAATGAATGAGATGCAAGGAATGCTTCAGTACACATAGAAAAAAACTAAAACATGCACAAAATTCTAACTAAAAATGGTAAAACTTTACCCAAAATGATTTTATAATGTCTACATGTGTATCTAAATGCATACTGAAGCGAACTGGTTTTAGGATCTAACAAAACAGATAATTTGCTCCATAAAGAGCTATAAGGCAAAAACACCCAGTGAAAGACATTTTGAGCTAAATTAAAAGGTTTATGCATGAAATGAAGAGTTATTCTGAATTTACGTTGGAAGAATGTGAAGAATGTGCTTAAAGTATTATTTATTTATTGCATAAAAAAATAGAAAAAATATGATCAAAGTGAAATGAAATAAGTTTTCTGGACCAAAATAATATAATTAATATATAAATTAATATCATTTTGGGGATTCGGGTCATTGTGGGTTTTTTTTTTTTAGTATATGTTGACTAACATATACTAAAGCAGATGTAAAGTACTCAACTATAATTTTAACTGTAGTGTGTCATTTGAAATTACACTTAAAGTTAGTAGGGGAGAGCGGGGCACAACCTAACGCTTTTTGACTTTCTCAGTTTTTGTAAATCCACTTGGGGTTCAGAGTATTTGTTTCTTCCCACATTATTTGCACACATGTCTAGTACAATTATCTGTTTTTTTGTTTCATTAATACAGTGTATACATTTTTCTTGATATACCCCAAAAGAATGGAAGTGAAATGTGACAACATGCCCCATAGGTGGGGTACATTGTAACATGTGAGGGGGCACATTGTAACATGACCAAATGGCAGCTTAAAATGTTACCTGATTTAATAATAAAAAATATCCAAGACAAACTAAAATATTTTGTCAATACAATACAATTATTAACTATTTGGAATAAAATAATAGCATTTTTTAAACAATAAAAATATACTCTTTTTTTTGTTTGTTTGACAACAAATACATCACTAAATACAGCTATACAGCATATTTCAAAACATAATAATAATGAATAACTTCTGAACATTGATTCTCAGTCATTATTCACCTTTTTCTCATGGTTTATCAAAAGAATATATAAAAGTATAGAATATAATATAGTTCTAACAACGCTACAGCACGCCCCACCTGCGCAACTGGGATTTAACCTCGACTCGTGTCTTCGTGTGGAAAGTTTTAAACCGTGTTTTACAACTAACCCTGCATTAGGTTGTGCCCTGCTCTACATGTTAAATATACATGACATACAAATTTGAATAGAAATTACATTAAAGTATATTTTATTTTACCCTAAAAGCTTTTTACATTCAGTACATTCAGCAGTACACTTTAACCATATTTAAAAGATAATTATGAAATTACACATAAAGATGTATTTAAGCCCTACTTAAGTGGACCAAATTTACTTCATTCTGTCCATCAGGAATTGTTGGGTCATTGTGGTTTGCTTTTACTGTGCGAGTGGCAGGCTGTCCCGTCATCACACTGAGAAACATGTCATCAGAGAAGAGATGTTACTGGACACATCTGGCTTTACATACTACCTGGCAACTGTTGTCAACCTATGATGATTTAGGAAAGGCCATTTACCTGCATGGATCTGCTGAAAAGTAGGATGGCGTTGAAGACATTGGAGAAAAGAACATAAGACACCAAATTTCCAATTTATTTCTCCACAGGCAACAAATTACCATTACAGACCTGTTCAAATCCCTAGGCTCCCATTTCTGCAGCACATAGACCACCTCATCAGAAAGACACACCAAGCAGTGTACTCCCTCAGACAATTAAGAAAATTCAGAGTCAGCGAGCACCCACTACTCGGTGTATTATGCTGCCATTGTGGAGAGGTGCAGAAGGTACAAATGGCCTTTAGTTTATACATATTTTTGTCAGAAACCTCATATGCTCAAATTCTTGAATACAGCGCACCCTGGGCATCTTGCAAGATAAAATCAGAAATCCAATACGCCTTAATTTGTCTTTTTTTTTTTTTTATTGAGTAGGCCAGCAAAAAGTCATTTCATCACACATGGGTCAAATGCTGCAAACCAAGATTTTCCTGCAAACTTCTTCTTCAAAATGGTCTTCTACTTTTCAAATAGTTTCTCAGGAAACACACAGATCTTTTTTATGTTCAGGCAAGCATTCATTAAATCCAAGAGAACCATCTGGTCATTTAGATGGTGGTCATAGACAAAAGCTTCTCACAGGGTTAAGAAAAGTCTTGTGGGAGGTAAAGAGACATTGTTCTAAGACGGACTGTGAAGTGCTCTTTGACCGCATGGGAGTGTTAAAATGCCACAATCTCCCATATAATTACAAATGTTGGCATTTTTCTTCTCACCTGGACTCCCATCGAGGTCATTTAGGAATGAAATTCCTAAGAGCTTCTGTGTATTGTATAGCCCAATTACAGATTTTTACAACTGCAGGCCGTCAGAAGATAATACTCCACGTGCACATTGTGATAATGACACCCCTGGGATGCACTGCGACATTCACTGCTGCTAGGGATTCACATGCTGATATTTAACTTCCAAATGCTTTATTAATCCACTTGCATTTCAAATCGAAGCATATATAATATAATAATAGATGATATTACATGGGTGACACTTGTAAGGCTGGGAAAACTAGCAAATGCCGAACTGTCTGATTAAGGAACGAGGACTCCTTCAGAAAATAAAGGACATTAACATCTGAGCTCACTCTGGATTGAGTTCACTTTGGATTTAGCGTCTCCATCCGAGACGACACTGAGTTAATTATCTAAAGATCACCTTATTTTACATGTCTTTCCCTTCACTGCCTCTACCACCATCTCTCCTCCAGAATACACCCAATATCTATATAGTCTAATGTGAAGTTCTATACAGTATTATACATGTTTGATATTGTTTGAAATGGGACTGGTATAAAGGTCTTATTCCCACAGAAGTAAACCAAAAGGTAAAAAAGGTTTTCGAGTTTAGAGCTATTTTGCTAATTGGATGATGGGTGTGTCTCTGGCCAATTGGTCTTTACCCCCTGTCGTCAATACAGGTCTATAGGACTTGATTAATGCTAACTCCCATTGTTAACACATGTTTACATTTGAAAGAGTTTTGCATCTTGGTCTGGTATTTAAGATGTTGAAAAGAGGTCGGGCTTGAACCTTTATATCGGTCAGCCCGTAACACTGAGTGTCTCCTAGAGTGTATCCATATTATTCTTTACTTCAGAGAATTTGATTTTATGGATGTATTATCTTTGAATTGATTATGTAATTGGCATGATACATTTACCTGATTAATAATAAATATTTACACTGGTTAATTCTGACTTTCATGTTTGTTTGGTGTACTTTGTTTTCCTGTGTTCTTAGATGTCCTGTTCCTTGTGTTTTGGTTATTCTGTCAATAAATGTGATCGTTACAATTGGATACTCTCCTGCATTTTTAAAGCTTACCATGTTTGTGGACTGCTTTCTTCTGCTCATCACAGAGTTTTTTATTGTGTATGAGTCAGGGGACTGATATGTCCACTGCTATGAAGGTAAAACCTGTTCTGATGTTTATTTTGAAATGTGCTTTGGATCATTGTCATGCTGGAAGATCTGGCCCAGTTTAAGCTTCCTGACAGGGCCATTCAGGTGTTGATTTAATATATGCTGGTACTTGATGGAGTGATACTGTGTATCCTAACAACTTGTTCAGGGTCTTTGGAAGAAAATTATCCCACAGCATTAAATATTCACCACCATACTTTACAAGGGGGATGAGGTACTTTTCTACATAGATATGTTTCTGTGTATGCCAAACTCACATCTGGCATTTTTTCAAAAAGCTTGATTTGGTCTCATTTGTCCAGTCCCACTGGGCTGGCAAACTGTAGGTTCATAAGATTGCTGTTCAATGTCACCAAATACTTTTTTATTGTAACCTTCCCAAACAAGTTGTGGATATATATGTGAGGGTCACACTTTAGTTTAGCAATTCTCACTATTAACTGTCTTTTGCCTCAATAAACTCTTAATTTCTGTATTTTTAATAATTAGTAAGGTACTTACTTTAAGGGTTTTAGGATTAAGGGCTGTAGTAAAAGGGAATGCTGAATAAGGCATTACTATTAATTTGTGCTTTATACTTAATAATAAACAGTCAATAGTAATATGCATGCTAATACACAACTTAATAGAGAGAATTGGATCCTAAAATAAAGTGTTACCTAGGTGAGGTCTGATCATAGTTTTGGAGACTTTATGACCCCAAGACCCAACTAGCATCTGCAATTCTCCAACTTTGATCCTTACAACAACTCAAACCATCATCAGTGCATGTTGGGCCAGTATAGACACACGTCCTCTTCCAGGTAGATTACTGTAACAGTCTTCAGTTGATTTAAACTTCCTAATTATTTCCTAGATAGTGGAAATGTATATTCCAACAATGAAACTATCATTTATTGTAGGGATATTGTTGCAAAGTCGATATCCCTACAATGACAGATACAATAACCAACAAATACAATAACAAACTCTTGTTTTTTTTTAAAAAAAGAGTATATGCTGCAATCTTTACATACTTTAGAAAATCCAGTATTTACTTGATACTGATAAGTGCTTATTGTCACAGTTGTAAACACAATGGCTTTCTTCTTCCATGAGGGGGTTTGTTTCCAGGCGCACCCTTAAAGAAAGCAACACGTCTTCCGGAAATCCTGTAAAATTCAAACAGATGATGATGATAAACTCATGAAGAGTTTCCCGTTTTGTGTACTTCATGCATAAGACGTCCATTGGTCTTGGGCATGACGTCCGAGACAGACTAGATGGGATGTGCATCCAGGTTTGCTCCCAAAAACATTATTTTCTCTCATCTTGTCTTGTCCAAGTTGAAAGCAGCCTCATACACAAAATCCGTTTACACTGCAAGAACTTTCTCCAGGAACTAGAGACTTGGGGTGGTACTGTTTCGACAGCAGGGACCAAGGTCTAAATAAAGTTCCAGGTAAAAATGTTCCCCTCAGAAAGTCCCTGCTCGTGAGGTAGTACTTTTCAAAGTTCAGGAACTTTCGGGGTGGGACTTGGCCACTGAACATGCTGATTGGTTGAATTCACACAGCATTTTGATTGGTTGACATGCAACATTTTATGTCAACCATCATTTTTAAAAGTTTAATATTCAAATCAACAATAGAGTTTAAAAATACGACCAACGATAAGGTTCAGACTTTATTAAGCCTATATGCGGAATCCAGTCCTATCTTAGGTTAGTCTGGTAATGTAGGACTGCACGCAACCAGAGCCCACTGGATTTCATCTTCCTCAAATGCACTTAATATAGCCTGAAATTCATTGTTGGTCCATTGGTCGTATTTTTTAAACTTCATTGTTGATTCGAATAGCAAACAACTCTTACTGCACGCACCGCAAGTGACTTTTAGATCGAAATAAAATGCTGGGTGAGCTCAACCAATCAGCATGTTCAGCACCCAAGTCCCACCTCGAAAAGTTCCTGAACTTTGAAAAAGTATTACCAGAGCCATTTTAAGGGGGAAATTTTTACTCTGAACTTCATTTAGACCCTGGTTCCTGTGGTTGAAACACACAGAGTACCAGCCCAAAGTCCCTAGTTCCTGGGGAAAGTTCCTTCTGTGGAAACGTAGCTTTACTTGAACATATTGGTGAGGGCAACTTCCTTTCCCCCTTATTGCATTATCTGCCCTTGTAAATACAAAATGCCAAAATGTAGTTCAGCTAACTGTAGACTAAATATATATTTTCCTGTTGGCTGGCTAAAAACATCTCACAATTGACGCCGCTGTTGAGCGCTCTAGAATTGGCAGCACCTTCAGATTAGCTTCTCAGAAGGAAAGGTCTTGATTTATGACATGGTCGATTATACGATAGTAATCACACTGATCTCATCTCAGACTACAGCTCTTAGTCTTCCTCTCATTTGTCTTACACCATTGCTCTTCCTCTTCACTCTACCTGTCTGTCTGCCATGTTTGGATAACATAATCAGGGACGAGCAACTCTGGTCTTTGGAGGGCCACTGAGCTGCAGAGTTTAGCTCCATCCTCCACAGAATCACATCAAATGCAACTTCACACATTCTTAAAAGATCCCATCCCATCCAACACATAACATCTGCTCGCTTGAGGCAGATGCCTGATATCGCAACGCAGCTAAAACAACGCAATCTCAATTTTTCCTCAAACAATTTAGCCCATTTTTCCAAACTGATACTCTCAAAACAATTAGCACAGCCATCTGGACACTATGTAATTGTTCATTTTTCTTGATTTCAAATTACAAGTTACATGCATAATTTTCTTGGAACAATACACACATTTCTCCAATTTAAAAAGCAAATGCAATTAAGTAATGCAATTTATGTTAAGAGCAAAATATTGGAAAACATGGGATGGAGCTGGAAAATACTGTATATGGTGAACAAATTGCTGTTGCTCCACTCCACTCAAATATTTTACTCCAGTTTGTGCATTGCTTGGAGTCTCTGATGCTTTGATTTCTTCTTTTTATTGGATGGAGAATTAAAGCATAAGCTTGTGATAAAGTACACTTTAAGGTACTTTAAAATGAGTACTTATTACAAACATAATATACTTTAAAAGAATATACTTACAAAAAAAAGTACAAACTGAATGTTTTCGGACACTTAATTGCTTGTTATTTAAATATTTTATACTTTAAAATTATAATAATTACAATTAGTTAAACTTAATAGGGCTTTTTGACTTGAATAGGACTTAAGTACAACTTTATTTGTAAATTCATAATTACTTCTATGCAGTGCTTGAAGTGGAAAAAATAAAGTGCCGGTACTCACCAAAGGGGGCGGGGCTTTGTTAGGGGGGTGGTTATGGGGGATTGTTTAGTTAATTCGAGAAGGTCCATATTTTAAAGCTCTTTTTAACTTGTAGCGAATTCTGCGATTACCTCAGCTCATGTGATGAATGCAATCTGACTCCTGCTGCATTTGTGCCGTGACACTCAATCGGCTCACTCACATTATATCGAAACAGACACGTTCTTGTTTTTAATTGTAGTGTCTCTAACTGAACTGTTTTTATGAAAAAGAATGTGGTAGGCAAGTGATCCAGTAATACAGTAATCCTGTAGCCATGCCTAGAGTAGGAGGGCAGTGAAGTGCACTCTGGGAATTGTTGTCTTTCATCCCCATGAGACAAAAATACATTTTCTGTGTTTTCTCAGTCTAGAAGGCACGAAATTCAAAAATAAATTCACATTTCTACTACATTAATGACCCAGTTTAAATACAGATTCATTTTCCCAGCGCTGCAGTACCCCTTTAACTATAGCATTTGTTACAATAAGGGCTTATTTACATAGCAAGATCATTGCCAGCTCCTCATTACCATGCAGGCCAATGTTAACTTTTTTCTTTCTTTTTTCTAATCAAATAGCAACACAGTTAGAAACTCTCCTTTCATCAGTCATTTTATTGGCAGTTTTAGCTCATGTTCGACTTTCTCCATACTGTTTTACCACATTCTCAATACAATTCAAATGGGACGCACATTTTATCATCAGCGTCGCTTAGGAACGGTTCATGCAAATTTTTGTTTATAGCCTACTCGACGGAGTGTGGATCGAGAGTGCGAGACCCCATTTCGCTTGCCGTTGTATCAAGTGGACACTTGCGCTGCAGAGCCAGGTGAACATATAAACAAGGCACTACGCACCTACAGTAATTTGCGTGCCACTTAATTAAACAATTGGGCGTCCGTTATAAAGGCGAGAAGTAGCGGTACACAAGAAAAGGTGCAGGTAAGGATTAAAACAGATGTGCAAATGAGCGTACCGGTACGCTAAAACCACGTTCTGGGCACACGGAGAGGTGGCGGTACACTCAAGAGCTATATTTGGAAGTGGCAGTACTGAGTACTGAGCACTGCTTCTATGGTCTTTGAAATGTATGTACTGCCAAATTTACTGTCAAGAATTTAAAGTAAACTAACATATACTTTAATGTAATTTCACTTGTCATGTAGGGTAGTTTTTTTTTAATTAAATGCAATTTATGACCTTCACTGTAAAAAAACAACTTGAAAAGGACGTATTTTGTTGTGTTGGTTCAGCAAAAATCCACACTGTGAAAATCTTGTACAAAAAAATATTTATTTATTTATTTCCCTATAGCTTTTTCCTGTTGAAAAAGTCAACTTGAGTCAAGTTGAGTCAACTTGACATTATTTGTTTTCTGGAGAGATGCAAATATTCTGTAGTTGAGACAATTTAACATTTTGTGTCCAATGAAAATAAATTCTTATTAAGAATAAACAGGTTCAGATGTTGATGTTTTATTGAAAATTTTTGGTCACCATTATGGTGATGAGCGTTTCCTTTAGTTGGGCAGTTTGACTCTTGGCAAGTATATTAGAGTTTGTGGTCTTTGTAACAGTGTTTAACAAAACACATAATTTGAAACACATACGTCTGTGCGTTTTTCTTGAAGCACTGACTCCAGCTGCAGTCCACTCTTTGTGAGTCTCCCCCACATTTTTGAATGGGTTTTGTTTCACAATCCTCTCAAGAGTGCAGTTATCCCTATTGCTTGTACACTTTTCTTCTACCACATCTTTTCCTTCCCTTCGCCTCTCTATAAATGTGCTTGGACACAGAGCTCTGTGAACAGCCAGCCTCTTTTGCAGTGACGTTTTGTGTCTTGCTCTCCTTTTGCAATGTTTCAATGGTCGTCAAGTCAGCAGTCTTCCCCATGATAGACTGAGAGACCATTTAAAGGCCTTTGCAGGTGTTTTGAGTTAATTAGCTGATTAGAGTGTGGCACCAGGTGTCTTCAATATTGAACCTTTTCACAATATTCTAAATTTGGGATTTTCCTTAGTTGTCAGTTATAATCATCAAAATTAAAAGAAATATATCAGTCTGTGTGTAATGAATGAATATAATATACAAGTTTCACTTTTTGAATGGAATTAGTGAAATAAATCAACTTTTTGATGACATTCTAATTATATGACCAGCACCTGTATATATCATAAGCTCTCTCTCCTAGACACCTGCTCTGTTCTCCACTGGTTCTCCTTCTCTAAATGTTGTTCTGTCTAATCCTGGCCTGTTCCTAATTGTGTGTCATAATTATATGGCTGTGGTCTGCCATATGAGTATTAATAAACATTTATAATTTCCTCAGCGTCCGAACTGTCAATTGCGATCCATTGTTTTCATATTGTGAAATTCACCACACTCCCTCCCGTTACATCATTTCCGGTTTTGGCATTTTTAGATGCGGAAGTAAAATTTTCTTACAAAAACGACTCCAAAAGCCTTAGTAGCGTATTTATAAGTATATTTTAAAAATCTATATTATTTCCTACATTATTTTTCTATACATTGACTGCAACCTGCAACCTACAGTTAAAATAATAATCAAGTACTTTAAAAAAAAAAAAAATTTAGTATACGTTTAATGTGGCATTAAAACAAAGTGCACTTTTTTAAAAATGTACTTAAGTGTGTTATGAATCATACAATTGTGCATAGTGCATCCTTTAAGTACATAGTGAATTTTGATTTCATTAAAAATAGATTATCTGCAAGGTTCTTTAAATATTTTTAAGATTTGAAATGCACTACAAGTGCACCTTCTGTTCCAAGGGTATGCATCGAATTTTGTTACTTGGTTAACTTGTTGTAGAAATACAATATGGCTCCAAAGACAAGCTTATCTTCAGTACAACTTGATCAATCTGAGTGTGCTAATGTTGAACTGTTTTATATATTGCATACTGTCTGTATTCAGTGGCATGTGGTTAACTTTTGAAATGAGAAGGCAAAGTGTGTCACTCTGTGTGTGATTTTTATGAATATTTAATTATTTAATAATAGTTTAATTCTTTAAATGTACATTTCTATTTAAGGTTTGCACATTTCCTGGGTTAATGTAAAACATTTACCTTACACTATCACTAGGAATCAACAATTTAATGTTTATTATTTAATACAATACATTTTAGTTATATTATATTATTATAGTCATCTAAACAAATCATATTAAACACTTTACATTACATTCATGCAAAATTAATTGACTTTCAAAAATAACAAAGAAATATTTTCAGAGAAAATATGCAATACATTTGTACAATCACACATTCCATTCTGTTCCGTTCCGTTCCGTTCTATTCTATTCTGCTGACAGTGTTGCCAGTCTTGTTTAGGTGGAAGTAGGTGCTATGAAGCATTTAGATGCAAACATCATCCACAGTTATTCATGCCTGAAGGCAAACTGCACTAAGTCCAGATGGTCTCTGAACATGGAGCTGTTTCAGGATCAGCTTCCCAATGATCTTATAATGTGTGAAGTGAGAGTGTTCCATACACTGTAATGGCTCAGTTGTCCTCTACCTGTGCTATACATGGTTGCAGGTTTGATCATTTAAAAGACAAATGGAAAACTTCCTGGAAGCTTTTGTCAGTTCAGACTGCAGTTGCTTCATTAAAAAAGACCATTAAATGCTATCTGCCTTAAACAGCAAGAAAAATGCTAGAGAACACTCCTTACATACTCTTGACATCGTCTTGTCACTGTGTTTCACACAATAATTTACTACAGGTTCATTAATGTTGAGAGTCAAGAGAAAGAGCAGTGTTCTGTCGCCTAAATAAGGCTGACCTGCATTAACATACGCATACATAATTAATCACCTGCTTGAATATGTATCTTGGGTCCCCTGCAGAAATCTGTGGTGTCTTACATGCCAGGATGTGATTTCCGAGTCTCTCTTGTAGAGGGATTGGTTCTGCACTACAGCGATTGTCAACAACTCAATTTACCTGCTTCTGAATTAATAACAACTCTTTCTGGTTGGCTCAGAGACACACGCATAGCTTTGTGCCCCTGTGCTCAGTTCCACCTTTCCTCCCGCTAGCGATGCCCCTGCTTCATCACTCCTTGATGGTATTTCCCTTTCTCAGATATCTGTGCTACTTGCATTCACATCCTTTGTCCGCTTTGTTCACATCCGCGATGCAAGCGTTTCAGCTTGACGCAGTTATCATTTTCACGTCCAGCGCCACGTAGTTTAAATAGGAAATGCACTCATGCCCATCTGTTCACCCATGAGCGTGCTGGTCTGAAAACAAGGTGTGTTCAGGCGCATTGTAGGCCTATTACTATTTAGAGGCAATTGAAAACGACTGCGGCATTGACCCAACAAAAACCTGGTCTAAAGTCAATAGTGCAGTATTTTTTGTATTATTTAAAGGGAGCGTTAATAATGTGCACCCATGCACTCTGCTTATTACACACACAGAGACGCACAGCAGCACACAAAAATAATAGATATTTAATTTAATAATAAAAATTTTTAAGATATTTTTTATGTTTTTTTATGATTCCAGGATTCTTCTCTCTCGTCTTTCCACTCGCAAATTCTGCCATGTTAATAGCAAATCTTTTAAAGGGAATGGGAGATGAGATGAGACCCCTTTTACCGTCATTAAACTAGCAAAAGTGCACCTGCGCCGTTCACTTCAGACAATGCGCTCAGATCGGTAAAATAGAGCCTTCAGTGTTAATGGCTTTCAAAAAATTAATGAGAATCTGAAAAATGTCTCCCAGTTCGTTTGTATTTAATGTGAGACAGAATATTCACTATAGGGATCAGGACTCCTGATGGACTTGGTTCTCGATGGTTCTCAAGCCACTTGGTTGTCTTTGCGGTTTGAGCTGGAGCATTGTCTTGATGAAAAATAAGTAACATTTGACCATTATTCTTTAGATAACAACTTTTCATTTGTGGGAAGCAAGCCATTCTGCAATATTCTTCTGTTAAATTACTTTTTTTACAGTGAAGTAGCTCACCAATACCAGCAGCTAAAAAGGCTCCCCACAATGACACCTCTTCATCCATGCTTCACTGTGGTAGAGATTTATTATTATATTTCTCAGCAGATTTCCGAACACACAGCTCTGCAGCATCACCATGCGAGTTTCATTCTGATTCATCTCTCCACACACAACTTCCTAAATTCTGTCGAAAACGGTCTGTCTTTTAATGGTTTCATTGCTCTGTGGTCCAGTTCTGATGCTCAAGTCCCCACTGTTCCAGTGTTTTGGAAAGCTGCGTATACATTATTTCATACAAAGTAGAAAAAAAGAAAAGAAAATAAACTCTGCAGCACATTTTGATAATGAATGTTAATATATTGTGATATACTGTGATCAGATCAGGTACCCTATGGGTAATATTTTGTCATATAATAAAAATATCAAATGTTCAACATTCAGCTTCTGGAGGTTCCGTGTCAATTAGGACTAAGCATTTTGAATATGTATTTGTTGCCATTTTAAATGTGCTTCAGATAAAAATAGGACGGGCTCTGTGGTTACTTTGAATGTGTTGTTAGTTTCAGGCTACCTCACGGTTTGAATATTTCACAATGTTTTGCAGAACAAAAATGGATTTCAGAACCTGCATGGAAAGAAAATCTCATCAGATCCAATCAGTAGCATTTTGACCTGTTTTGAACCATAAAGGAAGATTAAAATTGAACAATGCGCTATGTCTTTTTGATTTTTTCCCCATAAAGGTTAAAAATTCAGGAGATGGATTGGGTTTGAAGAGGAGGTGTACAATCCCTTCTTCTAACTCTCTTTTCTTCTTGGACACGCTGATGTTGTCATCCACATTATGCAGCCTATCAGAGGTACTGGGGTTGAAGGTGATATTTCCAAGTTTCACATTGCATTATTTCTGCTGCTCTTGTGTATTTGAAAAGGCACATTTTAAAAGTCTGTCTTATCTCCTCCCCAGACTGTGCCTTTTGAAGCCATAATTGCAATTATGATTGTCACTAAGGTAGACAATTCAGCTAGTTTTCAAGACATGTCACATCTAATTACACAATCTATGCAGAAGTCACCTCAACCCACAAAGTAATGACAGACAGTCTCCCTGATGTTTTTCCCGTTAACCACATATTGCTCCTGTATGAAAATACTCCCCCAACAGCAAATCCCAGGTTATTTAGCAACCACATAGTAGCATTTTCCTTAATAAAAGACTTTACCATAATAACTTGACATGACTTTTAGCACTTAATAATAGTCTCAATACATCTGATACTTGTAAAGCAGCTTTCACTGATTTCCTCCGCAAACTAGAAGCTGCAATGGTTTTAACAAGTGCGTAATTACTACAGAGTTACACGACCCCGCTATAATTGTACAGTAATTTCAGGCAGTACCTCTCTAAGAGTCTAACATTAGGAAACAGACCAATTAAGTGACTAACTTGAATAAGATTCTAAACCAACCATCAGTACAAAGAAACCATTTTTATGTAAAAGGGAACGTAGACGTAGACGTGAACATTTAGATATGAACTGAAGTCAGGAATGTCATATGCAAGTTCTGAGGACTTAAAATCAAATAAAAGAAATACTTTTTTCTCAACTTCTATTGAGATGTTCAAAACATATTTTAGACACATTAGACATATTTTCAATCTCATGCCTCTTTTTGAGGAAGCACATTTTACAGGGAAACGATGTGTTGATATAATTGCACCAGTGTATAGTGCAATTTAAAGTCATTTGTCATCTACCGTGTCCAAAGTTAATATACAGGATTCTCATACAAAGTTTTTTAGACCACAGTTTGACAGTAATAGTATCTGAAATACAGATTCAGTAAATATCCAAATCTGAATTTGCTGTTCATAAGTAGATATACTGTAGTAGATATAAGTAGATATACTTCAGTTAAACAAAGACAAAACTGAAATCATTACATTTGGAAACAAAGATGAAATTCTCAAGGTGAACGATATCTTGAGACAAAAGGTCTAATAACAAAATATCAAGTCAGGAATCTTGGTGTGATTTTGGAGTCAGACCTGAGTTTCAATAGTCATGTCAAAGCAATAACTAAATCAGCTTACTATCATCTGAAAAATATTGCAAGAATTAGATGCTTTGTTTCCAGGCAAGACTTAGAGAAACTCGTTCACGCTTGATGAAAAACATGGCAACCCTGTCTGCACGTGCGCTGGAATGAGTAATGTTACAAGAGTACAAGAGTTACAAGTGTTGTAATAAAAGAATTTAAGGATAAACAGAGAGCTTACCAACACGATCATCGTTTCTGAGAGAAATAGTGAAGGTCAATGCATATACAAACATGTTCTCCGTTTAGGATAAGAGCAAATTCAACCCAAAGCGCCTTTGATGACATGGATGATTACGTTACTGTTGATCATCTGTACATCATCGTCTAAAGCCCGCCCTGACAATTTCATTGGTCCGAACAGTTTCTGTTCGGGCATAATAACTCCTCTATGGATCGAGGCCAGACCGAATTGCCCGAGCAAAAAATGTTGTGGGCGGGGCTAAATTCGGCTGGCATCCAGGCTAAAAAATATTGCTACTTAAAAATATGCTCTGTAAAATGCACTTTATTCTACTTATGTGTATAGGGCCAGTGCACACTGATATCCAGTATATTTGCTGATTTAATGCCAATGCACAATTCATTTGAGACTAGTGAATGGGAATCATGAAGCATGATCCCCAGTCATTATTTTTAACATTGATTTGTATGTGATGATAAGTAATTTGTAAGTTTGTAATGATTGTAAGTTAACGATAAATGATTGGCTGGTTTTATAGTCTCTTCTGTTAGGTGGCATATTCCACGTATGGCTTGCTCTCACAGAGATACTGGACTTAACCATTCTAGCAGTGGATCTAATGAGCGTACAGTCTGTCAGCTGCTCAATAAAAGGCTTACAAGGGAGGAACCAGACCATGCATTTTATACAAGACAAAAAATTAATGAAATTGTCTTTTTTAATAGAGTGATAATACCTATGTGCATTTACATGCAACCAAATAATCAGTTAATAATTCAATTGATGGCTCTATTGAAAAAATCTAATCAACAGGAAAAAACAAAACAACAACAACTAAATACCTATATGTTTTTATACGTGTTTTTTTAAGATCATCAAGCCAAAAACAACAATTGTACTCATGGTAGCACCAGTGACATTATCACGGAGGCTTCTTCCAATTCTGCATGTACACAAATATATGAATCAGACTGCAAAATGTAAAACATATAAACAAAACTTTCAGAATCTGAAATACAAAGACAGGAGCTACTGATCCATTGTGTAATGTCACCACACAATAAATCACTGTAACACATTTGTACTTCACAATAAATCAAGCAGTGTGCATGTTATTAATATATAGATTAAATAAGATTGGCCCCAAAATGGACCCTTGGGGTACACCAAATATACATTGAAATGATTAATTCCAGATATTGCTGTGTTGACTTAATTTTCTTGGAAATTATGTTGACAGCTTGAAATAAGAACATTATAATCTAATAATAATGGCTCCAAGAACTACACCTTTGTCCAGTTTATATTTCCCTCAAGTGCTTGGCTCTAAAGCCGAATTGTTTGGGGTGTAATCCAAAAGGACTGTTGTTAAGATGGATGGTAAGTTGTTCTGCACTATACCATCGACAGGTAGTATACTAATGGGTATATAATTACACAGCTCTAAAAGATCTCCAGCTTTAAAAATTGGTGTTATTATAGCAGTCTTGCATGCCCTTGGGAAACTCCTTGTATTGACAGACCTGTTAATGTCATTTGTAATTGGACCAGACAATCACTAAATGTTTTTTTTTTTTGCAACATTATATCAAGTCTATACACATGTCTTTTGTAACTCCATTTTAACCTTACATTTATAATTGCCACTACTTCATTGATTTTACAAAGTAACTATGATTTGAAAAAATGCAACTATTTGACTTTTGTATTGTGGGAAATTCTTAATTTTTTTTTATTTTGTTCTTCTTTTTTTCCCAGCTAACATAATTAGTAAATGCTGAAAACAGTTGAGTATAGTTTTCTCCCTTAAAGGGTTAGTCACCCAAAAATGAAAATCCTGTCATTAATTACTTACCATCATGTCGTTTGACACAGTAAGACCTTTGTTCATCTTTGGAACACAATTGAAGATATTTTTGTTGAAATCTGATGGCTCAGAAAGGCATTGGCAGCAATGACATTTCCTCTCTCAAGACCTATAAAAGGTACTAAAGACGTCGTTAAAAAGTCTCACTCCAGACGTTCTACAATAATTTTATCAAGCGACGAGAATAGTTTTTGTGCGAAAAAAGAAAATCTAAATAATGACTTTATTCAACTTTATTCTTGTCTTCCATCTGGGCAAAGCACCATGACGCATGTGCAAGAATATGATGTAGAGCCGGCGGAAGCGATTAACTTTTTTTAAAAGCAGAAGAAGACGCGTCGTATCTAAGCTGTTGAATTTTATATTGATTGTGCTTTAGGTATTGGCAAACTGCTCAAAATGGTGCTAAAGTGTGCATTTGCTGGATGCCTGAATGCCGGCTCTACGTCATATTCGTATTTTTATTTGCGCACAATAACTATTCTCGTTGCTTCATAAAATGATTGTAGAACCACTGTAGTGAGATGAACTTTTTAACGACGTCTTAAGTACCTTTTATGGATCTTTGCTGCCAATGGAGGCCTTTCTGGGCCATCGGATTTCAACAAAAATATCTTAATTTGTGTTTTCCGAAGATGAAAAAATGTCTTACGGTTGTTGAACGACATGAGGGTAAGTGATTACAGAGTTTTCATTTTTGGGTGAACTAACCCTTTGAGGTATTTATACACATCATTACTTGTCATATAATAACTTCATTATTGTTTATTTTATTATTTTATTTCACAGATTGTATGATATAAAATCATTCATGTGTATTTTCCTATCAGTTTATGC
The DNA here is from genome assembly GCA_023029165.1 of Gobiocypris rarus. Classification (NCBI taxonomy): domain Eukaryota; kingdom Metazoa; phylum Chordata; class Actinopteri; order Cypriniformes; family Gobionidae; genus Gobiocypris; species Gobiocypris rarus. The sequence goes on from CM040920.1 coordinate 9,692,282, forward strand.
ACTGATGATTGTTTCTGTTCACCATCACATTTAAATCCCACATGTACACATTCAAAAGTGTCCAAATTTACATGCTATTGGCTTTTTGGATCTATCTTTTCTGTTTAACTTACCTTGACAGAAGGGATCTTTTTGTCATTCATAGCTACTTGTGTTGTACTGTTTTATCATTCATTTCATGCACGACAAGTAACATGCACAAGGTTAAATTCCTTAAAGCAACAGTAAATAAAAATAAAAATTCTGTCACTCTCATTTCTGTCAATTACTCACCCTCAAGATGTTCCAAACCTGTATGCATTTCTTTGTTCTGCTGAACACAAAAGAAGATATTTTGATATTAAGAATGTTGGTAACCAAACAGTTGGTGGACTCCATTGACTTCCATCAACTGTTTAGTTCCCCATATTCTTCAAAGTATCATTATTTTGTGTTCAGCAGAACAAATCAATTCTGGTTACACTTTATTTTGAGGTGTAATTGTTACAGTGCAATGATATATTTCTGAGTAATATTAAAGCAGCAGTTCGTAACTTTTGGGGGGTTAAAAATTATCCAAAATCAATTTTTGAGCAAGTACATAACCAGCCAGTGTTCTAAACTATCTGCTTACCTCGATGTACAACGGTAAGCTTGTAATAATGTTTTTAATTCCAGTGGTACTGGTGGATTTCCGCAGGAGATTTGAGCATATCTTTGCGTCATTGCGTCCCTGTACACATCAATAAGAAGTTCAGGCTAGTAGACTGTATCGCGTGTGAGGATGTTGGAGGTGGAGATTTAGTTTTTTCTCACAGTGCTTGATATAATTAAACTCATCAATTTGATAGCGGATCCAGAAAGGTTGAAACCTCAATCAGTGACAGTGACATCTGGAGATTCGCCTGTTGTAAAATGCAGAAGACTTGGACTTTGAATGGCTACAGAAAAAAGAGAGACTTCAACCGAGCCAAAACAAGGATAAAAAGGGCTTTTGAAAGGTGGCGTTAACTCTGTGCTTTGAAGGGGTTCAAAACGGATGCAGAGACAGTTTTTTTCTGCTGGACAGGTCAGACATTTCAATGGTTATTATGTAACAGTAGCACACTTCGCTTAATTCATACAGTAAAAGTTACGGAGTTTCCTTTGCTGTGCCTTTCACTTTTTGCTACCTGCATTATGGTCAATAGCCATTATTTTGTGCTAGCTATGAGACGGAGCAGTTCACCTCTACTCCACATTAATTTGTTGATTACGATTAGAAGTGAGACTGCACAGAAATGGAAACTGAACTACAGGTATAGCGTTAGTTCTAATACACATTAAGTGTAGTCATGCAATGCTGATGTTATTAATATTAACATTTTGAAAACAAAGTATAATTTGCACTGTTTTACGTGATATGATAAGCAATCGTTAGATTTAATCATCATGATTTATTGCAATGCTTTTCCCACGTAGGCCTAGTTGTTCAGCACAAAAGTGGATGTTAGCTGCTTACTTGTTCAGATGACATTCTTATGTTGGTCATATGTTCAAACTGTAGAATCTGTGATTCTGAATGACAGTATGAACCCCGGCGCGGTGACTGACAGCCCTTCTCCTGACAGACAGGCATTAACATTCTCCTCAAAACATTGTATTCATACGCGCTGTGCAGTGCTGAGGCACAGCTCACATAGAATTGATCATTCTGTGAATAACTGCAGTTACATATTTCAAACAGAGATGGCGACAAAGAGGAAAAACTACAGACTGCAGCTTTAACTACATGTACTTACTATAGGGTTATGGTTTGGTTGAGGGTTAGTTGCATGTAATTATGCATAATGTTATTACTATGGTAAGTACATGTAACATTTTTAACAAGGACACTAAAATAAAGTGTTACCGAAATTCTTACAAGTTTGGAACAACTTGAGGGTGAATAAATGATGACAGAAATCAAGCATAGTGTCAGTTCTGGCAGGTCACGTTAGTCAAGCTTGCATCAGCTGACTCTCAGCGGATCACTTCTACCAATTATAGGAATACGATGTCTATCACAGCATGCATATATAAGCTCAGCAGCTATCATGTTTCTCCAGAACTCATTTATCTTCCTCAACCCCCAGCTCTTCCTCTCATCCAGTCAGGATCTGGTATTCTGATTCCCCTTGAATCAGACTAAAGACGGCATTAATGATATCTGAAAAACATTATCTTGGTTCTGTTCTGCGTACCCTATTGCTCTCCCTGCTTTTATCCATGCTAGCCTGCATGGATGCGTAGGGAGTTCTTGCCCAGAACACAACCATACCGCCAATCCAAATTATATGCTAATTGTTAATCATTTTTGATGATAGTGGTCCTGACAGAACTTTAATTTTTGGGTGAACTAGCCCTTTAAAATATAGCAAGAGATGCTTACCTTGGCAAATACGATTTAAAACAAAACCGCCAACATCATGATTTATTTATACATTACTCAAAATACTGTTGAAGCTGAATCCAGAACTTGGTGTAAAAACTAACTTTTTTTCCTTCAGTACCTGCGACTTACAGTTGCATAACCTCAGTCAGGAACATGTTGGGATACAGGGCTTTCTTTGACCAAAGGAGGTTCTTTTGTCCACTGAAGTGGGCTGGGTAGAAGTAAAGAGACAATTTAAAACTAATTTAATGGAGGCATACCCCCTCCTCTCTCTATGTCTCTCTCTAACTCATCCTCATGCAGTATTAACCACACTCTTTCTTGCTCTAATCACCTTCTTCATCATAGCTGTGCTTTTGCTGTGGGCTCCCCAGTGAGGGGCCGAGACCCAAGCAGGCTCCCTGCAGTCTGCTGGGATAAATTTAGCTCCCAATACATCAGCGGCTGTGGCCAGAAGCTGTGACAACTGACCGGACCGCTTTGCCAGAGCAGTGTTGGATTGTTTCATCAATTAGCTATTGGCTAGTGCCGTGGTCATTAGAGAAAGTCCATAAAACACAGACACACACCCCTTAGCTATGCAGATGTAGAGTAAAGTGGGTTGAAGGGGTGGAGAAATTAAGCCTCTCAGTGAAAACAAGTTAATCTAACTTAAGTCAAAACCATAGGGGCAATCTCCATAGGGAGAACTTTATAACCACATATCCTGAAACTAATGAACATGCTTCAATGAGACTATGCACAGTTGGTGACGTGTTGCATATTAAGGAGGGAATTCGCTACAAATTAATTGTGCTAACTGGAGGTAATGTTTTAGCAATAAAATCAGATACTGGTGCCCGAAAAGGCCACAAACATTTATGGTGAAACATAATTTGCATACTGCAAAGCTAAAATCGAATGAAAAAAAGACTGCTGACAAATTGTTATTACATTGCGTCGCACATATTGCGGCTGTTCCAAAGTGAAACGTCAAGTGCTGGCATTCTCAACCCTGGTCCTTGAGGGCCACTGTCCTGCAGAGTTTAGCTCCAACCCTAATCAAACATATCTTAACCAGCTAATTAAGGCTTTTAGGATTACTAGAAAGCTACAGGCAGGTGAGTTTGATCAAGGTTGGACCTAAACTATACAGGAAAGTGACCATCGAGGACCAGGGTTGAGAACCCTTGGTCTAGTTAGTGGTGTGAAAATGTTCTCAACAAAAAAATGATTAAGGTGTCTTTGGCATCATTTTATTACACTGGTTCTTGTATATGTTGTGGCAGTCTGGAAATTAAATGTTCAGTGAGCAGTGCTAAAAATTTAAAGCTCCATTTATTTTGAAACCATGAATACTGAACCCTACTTTAATCCTAACCAATACTGAGAGCAAAAGAAAATGTGAGATCAAAAATTGCAATTGCTGAAGCAACTGTAACACCACCTGTTCGAACCGCCTGCTCTAACCAGGTCTCGAACCTGGTCAACTGGCATGAGAGCTGGGCCCTCCGGGAATAAGTAGGCTAAAGGCTGCAATCCCTAGTGTCAGTTGCTAGAGTTTCTCTTGAGATCAGAGTAGTATGATCTACTCGCACAGCAACTACTAGCTGGCATCAGTTACACTCACCAACCTAAACCTTACTCCCATCTGGATCACGGCACCAGGGTAACCCCTCCTGTTCGAAACACCCGCTCTAAGCGGGACTCAAACCCTGGTCTGCCGGCACGAGAGTCGGACGCTCTAACAAGGCTAGAGCGTCTATTGAGAGCAGAGGAGTGAGGTTTACAATAGTACTTGCTGGCCACCGTTACACAACCACACCATTTTTAGCTTGCTTTGATGACACTTTTGATGCTCATCCGTCACATCGTGTCATGTGAATTTCTGTCCATTATGGATCATTTACATCAAAGGAAGTTGCGCTATGGTGCCAGTATTTATTTATTTATTATTATTATGTTTTTTTCAGAGCAAACACCTCTCATTAAATTCACAAAAAAATATCCTGGCTTTTCCAAGCATTATAATGGGAGTGAATAGTACCTGAGATTTTGAAGCCCTAAAAGCGCATCCATCCATTATAAAAAGTAATCCATACTACTCTAGGGGGTTAACAAAGACCTTCTGAGGAATATTTTGTAGTAAAATATCCATATTTATAACTTTATAAACTATAATCACTTTCTTCCGGTAATGGCCGATGCAAGTTAGAGTTCTGGCGGAAGAGTGACCTCTGACCTAATGCATGACGTAGGATGTAGTAGTAGTGTAAACTTAGGTGAGAGTAGATGCCTCTTGCGGTATAAACAAATAGGGCTGTGTAACAAACTCAAGCTCCTCCAACATTTCTCTTTACAAATTCTCATTTTAGATGTCTAATTCGTGACCGGTATTTTGTTGCTCTGTGCTCCAGTGTTCATTCAAAAAACAACTAGTGCAAATAAATGATGCAAATTATAGTGTCTCTAAAATACTTGCTGTCTCTTCTGTTTCTTTAAACACATATTTATACAGCTGGTCTTACTGTGTTTTCCCCTTACTGCCATCCTCATACAGTATAAATGTCAGCTCTTGCTTATTTTGTGACCCAGGCTGTCATTACTGTGCAAGCTCAAAACAAAACTCCTTTCATGCAGCTGACTTCTCCACCACGGCTGAGAAAAGACTTTGAACATCAGAGCTCACTGTCAGACCGCTCTGGCTGCAGCCTGGAGGTTCACGGAGTGGAAATGTTCCCGGCAGCCTATGGACAGCAGGGTGATGTAGTAAGGGACACAACCACCAGAGGACACTCTTACCACCTGCAAACGTGTGTCACTCTAGATGCAGCAATTACATCAATGTTTAGAAGGTTTAAGGGATGGTGTACATACACTTTTGGGTTCAGAAACATTTTGCCAACTAGTTTAAGTGGAAAGGCGCAGTGGTATTAAAAAAACACTGCTGCATCAAGTGACTCCTCTGTCATTTATGATTGTTGCTTGTCAGATCGTATGATATGATGCCAGTGAGATCTTGGGTATAAAGCCAAGGCAGACTGTATGACATCAACTCTCTTTTATGTCACACTGCAAAAAATCTTACATTTTCCAAGCTAAGACTAAGTCACAATGACAGCATTGACTGGGCATTCTGATTTTGACACTTTAAACTGAAATGGTGCTGCACAAACCCAAGAAAGCCTTTGTGTTAATGGTGGCAATGCTTTCACTGGAAAAGAATAGCCCAAACAAAGTGTCTGGATTTTGTTTTGACTGGGTGAAAAAATAAATGTATGGACTGCTCTTTCTTCAGAGTGTGCATGAGTGAAGGAGATGCTAAGTAATAAATGATGTTTTATTAACAAACTGCCTACACGACCAGTACAAGAGGAGGCCTATAAATCCACAATGCTGACTCACCTATGTCCCTTGACAGTTTTCTGCATCCCTACACCACATCGACTCCACACACTCGCCTGGTTACTATCCTAACCAGATATAAAGGGAGAGTATTCTGGGTTCGGGCCAAATTCCGAGTTTGAAGCCCTCCCCTAGGTCACTACGCCAAATACGCATATCTGATTATTTGTTAGTGTGAACTGGATAATTATGTTGCACCTTAGACAAGCTAAAACCGTATTTACTGATAATTTCCCTCTCTTACTTGCACACACACCTATGTCAATGGCTGCACTTCCAATGTGTTGTAACTCTGACTGATCCAACATCATCATTTATATTTATAAAATGGATTTTCACATTAAAAAAAAAAAAAACAATAAAAAATTTTGCATAATCTATACTATTTCTCTATCTGAAAAGTGCCAAAAATAAACAATGAAATGATAGTAAGACAGTTAAGTGAGACCATTATAGCAAAACGAGATTGAAATCTGTTAGTTTCAAGGTGTGATTAGTTAAAAACAAAGAAACAAACCCATATTTAAACCATATTTACAAGAGAATGCCATCGTCAAAATTTTTATGTAGAAATGTATACAATAGAAATACAGTGTAATTCATATCAAATGAAAAATACAGAAAATAATTGTTCAAATTGAATTGAATAACTAGATATAACAATTAACTGATTGACTACACATTTATTTATACAGTTTTCAGGTCCAATGAGGTATTAAGTCATTAGAGTACTAAGCCATTCCATCTTAGTTCAGGATAAGTTGCAATATCATGCACATTTTACTTTCCTGCTTGTTTAATCCCTACGGTTCTACTCTGCCCGCTTCAAGCGGGATTCGACCGACGTTTCCGGCATGGGAGCTGGACGATCTAACAAGGACGCTAAAGATCACAGCCTCTAGCGTCAGTTGATAATGAGGCCATGGGAGTGAGGTTTACTCAGTGGTGGGCTATCAGGGCCTACTCTGCTGGCCCTGTCAAAAAAAAAAAAAATCATAATTAAAAATAATGTGTGTCTGAACGCGTCTAAATTCAATTACTGTCTATTTCAGTACGTTACAATTATATTTCCAGAAAGAATGTGGTTATTTTTTTGTGAGGCTGAGCTGTATTTTCCATATGTCATCATCTAAATGCATCACAGCTCCGTGGGCCATCACTAGTAGCCTTCCATTGAAGCTGCCATTTTCCATTGGATCATAACTTTGACTTTCGTCGGTTGTAAGCGATCTAGTGAAATAAGCTATGGCAGCTGCGGATGACGGGCTGCGTTCTAATGAGCTTTGTGTGCATCCTGATGTCAAGCCGGTTGCTGACAAGACTTGGTCTGTGTTTTTGATTGTTTGTTTGTTTAAGAGTATTAGTGCCAGGGAGTTGACACCTAAACGTGAGTGCAGTGGTATCAATATATAGTAAAACTGCCTTTTTGTCTTGAGTGTCCTTTTATGTTGCTTGCCCCCTTCCCTACGCGCACTTTGAAAGCGGGGTTCGTAACAGTAGTGCATACAGTGCATGACTGTATTTTGTATGTATCGGCGAGGGGTGTGCTGATCATTAGTAAAGGCCCTAACTTAAACCCCACGGTACGCAATACTGGGTTTACTTGCACAGCTCTTGGCCTCCATTACACTCAACCCCCCCAAACCTCACTCCAATCAGGGTCACGGCACCAATGTAACCCCTCTGGTTCTACTCACCCCACTCAGAGCAGGATTTGAACCAATGAAAAAACTTTTGCACAGTGTGATATATTTCAGGCAGTTGTGTACTTACATTGTCCCAAAATGTCCCAAGGATTTGAAAATTCCAATTTTAAATAATGGCTCTTAATAATCCCTTGTCATTGTCGCCTATCAATGATGCAATATCCGTGGTATCCTCAGTTTTCGCTTGTAGAAACCATGGCAACATACGTGGACAAATGCGGACATGGTGGTCATACAGTATCTAGCACACCGCTGTTGTGTCGTTCGGTCATCATGGACCACGATTATTCCGCTTTGAGACAAACAGAGTGTGGCAAGAAGTGCAGGGCTGCTTCAGAAGCACCAAAGGAGGAACAACGACAGAGAAAGACGAGAGAGGACCAGGCCTTGACTATTTTACCTTATGTTTTGTTTTTGTGTGCGGCAGTCATCCATGAGGGACTGTCGCGTTTACTATTGGTTTGTTTATTTTATTATTAAAGGTTCCAAAACGTTCAATGGTTCCCGCCTCCTTTTCCCCCTATCCTTTAACCTTATTATGTGGAGAGTTTGTGTGCCCATACAATCTTGGTAAAAGTGGTAAACGGATTTGGCTTGCTGTCTGCTATAGAAGGGCTCGGAGAGGATATTCTACCTGAGCTCCCATTGCCCCCCTATAACAGGCAAATTGTTCATAAGGGAGGAGCAGGAGAGGAGGAGGGATGCTGCAAGAACTAACATTGGGAAGAGGTAAGCTGCTGGTTTTATATTTTGGTATTAATTGGAAGATTAGATGGGCGTACTTTCCTCCCGAAAATACGTTTAGTAAGTTCACCAATATCAGCTTCGCAACAAACTTTTACAGTATGTGATGCACAAAAATATTTAGCCATTACTTGCAAATAATGTGGTTTCAATCAAATTGACTTTTAGTACGCTTATTTTAAACATGTAAAACTGTGCAGCATTAACCCACCAAATCATTGGACAAATAGTCACATATCAGTAATAGGCTGTACCATTCGCCTTTGTTATTGTTTTGAAAATGCGACCTCTGGTGGCGAAAATTTACAGATTGTGCCTTTAAAAGACGTCTAATAGCTGTCCAAACACTTAACATCTAGGCTAAAACAAGGCAAAATTTAGGCTGTCAGTGAAAATGTAATAGATGTCTAACCATAGCCCAAGAATAGACTAGTCATCTAGAACATGAACATGTCAAAGAAATCAAACACCTTGAAATCAGTGTTTATTTTGCTTACATGATGGAATATAATACATCTCACAAGTTATTTTGGCCAAAACGACATGTAACCAAATTCAAGGTTATTTTGGCTAGAAGTGGGTTACTCATAGCCGGACTATATCTGCTCTAAAGTTGACCGGTCTATAGCTATAGTTGCTTGCTTGATAGCTAGTAAAACTATTGATCTGCCATTTATAAACATTAAACCTAAAACAATATTAATCCAATACAGTTCCACCAAGAAGAATCTTAAATGCATGGTTTAATACGCAAAAAGGAAAACATACATCAACATTTACTGTTGGAAATAGGAAACACATTCCGCATGAAGCTCACCTTCCCCGGGCAAATCGCGCCATGGTTATTAAAAAAAGAAATCAACCCCTGGTGCATAACAGTGATGTAGAATCCGTTTTCATTTTCATAATTTTACAATCCCGTCCTTCTTCGTCCTGTCACCTCTTCACTGCCTTATTCCTGTGCCTCTTTCACTTACCGTTTGTGGTCTGTAGCATGATGTTCAACAGCTCTACAACATTTTGCTCTTAGCCGACACATGCTCTCAAATGGCCTTTATCCCTTTTGTATTCACAATGCCATCTCATGGAATAATTTATGTGTCCCATCACCTCTCGTGTGGGTACAGTGCCTCTGAGCTACTTCTGGACAGGATGGGTTTCTGCATCTGACAGCGAGAGCTATTTGAAGTGGATGATTGATGCCTGCCGGCAGTGGCTGTTTTGTGAGCCGGGTGGGAGAGGGTGATGTTTTCTGAAAGGCACACGCTGGTATGATTTGAATCTATAAGGGGCCGTGGTGTTGCTTCAGAGATCCACTGCAGTGCGAGAGCGATGATGCGCTGTCATTACGTGCTCAGTATCCCTCTTCTCGTGTTGGTTACCATGTGATTGAGCTCTCTCGCTCACTCTTCTGAACACAAGAGTCTCTGTTTTGCATACTGTGCTTCAATACAAAGGATCAAACTCACTTTGTATTGTAGATATGGATGTCAATTTGCTCTATAAAGTGGTGGGGATTGTTGCGCCAGAATGAGATGTGAAGAGTGGATTGTAGGTGGGGTGCACAGGCGTGCTTGATTGTAACCTCATGAAGAGAAAGGCAGAACTCATGAATATTAATTAGGTCGTTCTCAAGTATTTCTCCACGATCTTTTGCTTGATTTATAAATATGTAATGCATTTTTTCAAGACATCAGTTAACAGATAACTTATAACATTAAAATTCCTTGCATAGTCACATCTGTCATTGCTAGTCCCAAGAATTTGCATTTCAATAGATGCATGGACCAGCAGGAGTGTATCAATAATAACTTGTAGGCAGTGCTGGTAGTTACTGATTACATGTAATCTGGATTACATATCAAGATTCCAAAAAGTACTTGTAATTATATTATATTATGTTTTAAAATACTTGTAATCAGACTAGTTACTTTTTTATTGATTACATGCAGGGCCGCTCTATAGGCAAAACACTGTTGAGCCGCCCTCACTTCACACTCATGATTAAAGATGATCTTTGAGATGCATGTGAATGACTGGAGATTTTGTTTATTGATAAAGTTGTGCTGCACATACAAGCATGTTTTCTTGTACTAGCCCAGAGTGGTGACATTTTTGGACCGGTGCTGCTCTTAGAGTCTGGTCCAGAGATGCATTGCTAGGTAATGAAGGAAAGTTGGATTTAGAATAACTAATGGGGTGCAACTTGTTGATATTGGCTAAATGTAATAATTAAATAAAAATGTAATTTCTCTCTATCTTGCCACCCAAGGCGGCTAACTAGTTCGCCTATAGGCACGCGCCAACTCTGATTACATGCTATTCCCACCGTGGTAGTAAATTATTCATAATTTATTGATTTTCCCAACTACTTCTTTTTTTATCTTTCAATTTTCTCTTTCTAAAAAAAGCCTACTGCTTATACATGTTCAGAAGGTTCCAGGTTTGTGGAATTGCACACACAGTCGAGCCATTAGTCATGTGCCTACTGAGACCCACACAGCATTGGATCACTGGATAACAGAAATCATTTCAAGAAGTGTTTTCTCAACATTGCATGTCTAATCAACTCCTGACGGACACATTGTTAATTGAATTCTCACTTCAAATAACAATAAGTGAGCCATTTAACCATGTATTACTGTCTTTGGTAGGCTTTTGTCTTTCAAACACATTAAAATGTACAAATTCACGTCATTTCATATTTACATGCAATGCAGGGATTCCCCCCTTTTTTTTTTTTTTGTCAGCTGAACCTCTTTGACCTTATATATTTACTTGAAGTACCCCCTGAGATTTTAAGCTAATAAAAATAATAAATAAAATGTATAGAATTAAGTTCACAGTTCTCCAATGTCAGTTAACTGAAAAAAGTTGGATTTACATGATTTAATTGTGTACATAAGTCCCACATGACTAAAAAAAAACATAATTTGTTCATGTAACTTCAACAACATAGACTGAATACATTTTAAGTGACCCAATTAAGTAGTCTCAAAGGGAATTATATATGGCATGATTCAGGCATTCAATTTCATATATTCATTCATCCAATTTAAAGGGGTACTTCAGCGCGGGGAAGATGAATCTGTATTTAAACTCGGTCATTAATGTAGTAAAAATATGAAATTATTTTTGTATTTGGTGCCTTCTAGACTGAGAAAACACAGAAAATGTATTTTTGTCTCATGGGGATGAAAGACAACAATTGCCAGAAGGCACTTCGCTGTTTAAAATGAGTGAGTTGATTGAATGTCACAGCCGTCACGGCACAAACGCAGCAGGATCGGATTACATTCATCACATGAGCTGAGGTAAGTGCGGGATTCGCTGCTGCGGCTGCATTCACAGCACGCGTTCAGTCTGGAGCATTTTCAGTTCATGTCTTTGGAAGCTTAACTTTCATAGGAATTCATTTGAAAAGTTTAAACACTCACTTTGCTCTCCACCGCTCCGTTTACATGAATCTCCGCAGCTCCCTGAGCCGAGTGCTGCGAGTGCAATATTTAAAACATGTGGAAATAGCGCCCTCTGCTGGCTGTAGTCTTTAACCTCTGTACAAAAACTCCTCCGTTGATGCAAAATGACGATATTTGCGCTATCGGAGGAATTTAATAAAATACATAATTCTCTCGTCTCAGGGTCATAGGACGGGGGAAAGTACGATAATTTGAATATACTCCTGGGTTTCTACTGATACAAAGCTTAATGCTAATCGCTGAAGTAACCCTTTAATTTCATAAATTTTAATGTTACACAACTGCATTATAATACTGCACTGGCTAGTTGTCAAACTTTTAGTGAGTACAGCACAGATTAGCATCTTAAATGCTAAGCATTAAAAGCTCTTTCAGCAAGCATGGCATTAGTTGTTTTAGTCGACAGTAAATGCTCCACTCTTCTCCACAATGTTAACACACTGTAATTTAAATTGTTCTAATAATTCCAACATAATTGAATATTAAACACACTGTAAAAAACGCTGGGTTGCTTCAACCCATGTTTGGGTAAAACATGGACAGTTGGTTTAAATGTTTTAATTGCAATTTTAACCCAGTGGTTGGGGTTGTCCATATTTGACCCAAACATTGATTGAAACAACCCAGCATTTTTTAGAGTGCACAATCAAGTCTCCCAACACAACACAAATCATTCATGTAATCTCAACACAAACGGATTAAGTCAACTTAAATTTGACTTATATTTGAGTGGATTGAACACAATCAAATTAAGTTAGGACAAAATGTATAGCAATATGTGTTGCATTAGCACATTTTTTCAGTGCATGACATACAGCTAAACAAGCTAATAAATTATTTCATCTTTTTTTGTAAGTGTATTATTTTGGTTTTTATTATTTCAAATTTCAATTTCAAATTTTTATGATTTAATTATTTAATAGATATTCATTAAACTTACGTACCCCTGCAGTTCCATCATGAAACCCAGTCTGCAAAACCCTGACGTAATGTAATATTTGATGCAATTCATGTTGTGGATAACAAAGAATGGAATATATATTTCTTTATCTTTGTATTTTTATATTGATATGGTACATGATTATCCTTTTCAAATCAATGTGATAAATTAGTTGGCTCAAAAGTAATATAAAAGTAATCAAAAAGTAGTCAGATATATTACCTTAAATTTGCAATGTAATGTAATGGATCATGTTATAACTATAATCTTTGTCATGTAATTTAGAATCAGTAATTAACTACTCTTTTTAACTAATCTACTCAGCACTGCAGTTATGTCCAATAGTGACTCTTTTGCGTTAGGGCCCATATTATGCTCATTTACAAGTTTATAATTTTCTGCTAGAATAGATTTACATGATTTAAAGTTAAAAAACGACATTATTTTCCCCATACTGTACATTTCTGCAGCACTTCTTTTCACCGTCTACCTTTAATTATTTCCCTGCCAGCGCTTTCATTTTTATTTTATTTGTAAGTTGGCTGTTCCCTGCCAGAGTTTTTTCACTTCCTAGAAGTACGACCCATAGGAGCATTCACTAAAGTTGCACCCCTATCGACGATATTTTAATTCACCACATATTGACAGAAAAACACAGAAATGACATTTATTAAATTTATTTATTAAAAAAGATAAACTGAAATATCACATGGTCCTAATATTCAGACCCTTTGCTGTGACACTCATATATTTAACTCAGGTGTTGTCCATTTATTCTGATCATTCTTGAGATACACCTTAATTTGAGTCCAGCTGTGTTTGATTATTATGATTGGACTTGATTAGGAAAGTCACACATCTGTCTAAATAAGACCTTACAGCTCACAGTGCATGTCAGACCAAATGAGAATCATGAGGTCAAAGGAACTGCCTGAAGAGCTCAGAGACAGAATTGTGGCAAGGCACAGATCTGGCCAAGGTTTAAAAAAAAAAATCTGCACTTAAGGTTCCTAAGAGCACAGTGGCCTCCATAAACCTTAAATGGAAGACGTTTGGGACGACCAGAACCCTTCCTAGAGCTGGCCGTCTGGCCAAACTGAGCTATCAGTGGAGAAAGAGCCTTGGTGAGAGAGGTAAAGAAGAACCCAAAGATCACTGTGGCTGAGCTCCAGAGATGCAGTCAGGAGATGGGAGAAAGCTGTAGAAAGTCAACCATCACTGCAGCCCTCCAGGGGGCTTTATGGCAGAGTGGCCAGATGGAAGCCTCTCCTCAGTGCAAGACACATGAAAGCCTGCATGGAGTTTGCTAAAAAAACAACTGAAGGACTCCAAGATGGTGAGAAATAAGATTCTCTGGTCTGATGAGAACAAGATATAACTTTTTGGCCTTAATTCTAAGCGGTATGTGGAGAAAAATATCACCTGTCCAATACAGTCCCAAAAGTGAAGCATGGTGGTGGCAGCATCATGCTGTGGGGGTGTTTTTCAGCTGCAGGGACAGGACGACTGGTTGCAATCAAGGGAAAGATGAATGTGGCCAAGTACATGGATATCCTGCAGGAAAACCTTCTCCAGAGACCTTAGACTGGGCTGAAGGTTCACCTTCCAACAAGACAATGACAAGACAAAGCTAAAATAGTGAAGGCGTGGCTTCACAACAACTTCGTGACTGTTCTTGAATGGCCCAGCCACAGCCCTGACTTAAACCCAATTGAGCATCTCTGGAGAGACCTGAAAATGGCGGTCCACCAATGTTTACCATCCAACCTGACAGAACTGGAGAGGATCTGCAAGAAGGAATGACAGAGGATCCCCAAATCCAGGTGTGAAGAACTTGTTGCATCTTTCCCAAAAAGACTCATGGCTGTATTAGATCAAAAGGGTGATTCTACTAAATACTGAGCAAAGGGTCTGAATACTTAGGACCATGTGATATTTCAGTTTTTATTTTAAAATAAATCTGCAAAAATGTCAACAATTCTGTGTTTTTCTGTCAATATGGGGTGCTGTGTGTACATTAATGAGATTTTACCTAAATGATTGGAGCAAATGCCATATAACAAAGAGTGAAACATTTAAGTTGGTCTGAATACTTTCCGTACCCACTGTACATGTTTTTATATTTTACTTGCATTTTAAAAATCACCTGAATGTACTGTAATTGAACTATAATTACAAGTGTTTCAGGCAAATGTTTTCTGTTGGAGAGATGAACTTCCTTTTGGCGTGAACTTTGTGCTTCGTAACTTTGGAGAGCATTTACATGCACCATTACATACGTGTGTTATATTACACACTAAACGAAAGGTAAAAACGCAAAAACATAATAGGCATCTGTAGGTCAGTGGACATATATCGGAGATTGAAAAACTTGTTTGTGTTTTATTTGAGATCTCACTGGAATGGATAGGAAGCCATTGAAAAGCAAAAGGAAGGTGGAGAGCTGTGTAGGAGAGTCCATTGTTGCTGCCGCTTTTCACCATGAATGGCAAACAAATATCAGAGCATTCCAGCTCCAGATAACTTATCATTATAACACATACAAATGAAATGAAAACTCTTTCAAACATTGGAGTTACTTCCAGCCCAAAATGTTTGATTCTCTAGTCTAGAATGTATTTTTACCAAGGTCAAGCACAAGCTACATGATTTTTTGATAAGATTTTCATATTTTCGACAAGAATACAAGATATATTCTGGGGGAAAAGCCATAATTATTATGCAAATATATAAATATATTTATATAATATTATACAGTATTCTAATATTGCATTCAATGCAATCAAGCAATCCAGTTAGTTTAGTTTTAGTCTAATATTGCATTAAATCTGACATGGCATAAAGCAATGTATGATTACAAATAAATTATATAATCAAAAATAATTGTATAATCAAACACTAAATTAAAGTACCTGATTAAATTAAAGACATAAAAATATGACATGCTGTGTTTCTACAAGGTTCAAAAACTGCGTTGGGAAAATTGCCTCTGATAAAAAAAAAACAAAAAAAAAACATTTCTGACATTGATTTGAATAGGCAGCATCTCATTTCTGGGAACGTCTCATTTCTCATATTTTTATGTATGAAAACGTTTTCTCTGTTGGTCTGGGATCTTGGTCTGGCCAGAGATCTTCTAATTTGTGGACCTCATTTGTTGAAGAAACTACTTTGAAAATGTTGCTTGCCAACATACACAATTTAAAGCAGAGAATTACAGAATAGCTGCACATCTACATGACATTTTTATTACAAATATATATATATGTTGTGTGGGTAAGTGGTAAGTGTGCCTAGTACCACCAAGTACTTGGCCAATAAAGTGAATTCTGACTCTGGATTCTGATATAATGTGAGATGAGTTTAAGAAAATTTGGTAGCACTTTATTTAACAGTCCTGTTTCGCATGTACATACGATGTACTTATTGTAGTAATGACACAAACTCCTACACCTAAACCGGCCCCACTATATAAGGCTTAACTACTATGTACTTGCATTAAAAAAAATAAGTACAATGTACTTATTGTGTTCATATTGTATTGCAAAACACTTTTGCTGATATTGAGTTAAGTTGCTGATATCGGGTAAAGTATTAAAGTATTAAAGGACAGGTGTGGTGGTATGGGTAAGTTTAAGGGTAGGGTTAGGTGTAAGGGAAGTGTCAGCAGTTTAATTAAATGTAACTACAAAAATTAATTACAGATGTAATTACATGCAGGTCTTTTTAAAAAATGGAAGTACAATTTAAAAACATGCATATTCACAATAAGTTCATTGTATCAAATTATTAATTAAAATATTACTATAATATTACTAATTGAAAATGCATGTACTGTAAGATATAGTGTGACAAACAAATTATTAAATGAATATCACATTTTTTTTATGAAGTGCATTATGTAAGAAATAAGGTACTCGAGGCTGAAGGGCGTTGTTAGACACAGCGTGAAGCTTATTCACTATACAGCACTAGCCGCAAGTACCTTATTTATTTTATAAAATGGTTATCACACAACAAATATTAAACACAGAAAAATATGTATCAATGCAACTTTCATGAAGTAAAATCACTAAAAGCCTTCCCTCCGCTGGAAAAAATAGTCCCTGACCATGAACGGCAGTCAGTCAGTAGCAAACACTTTTATATTGACAGGACTGAAACTTGTTGTGAACACGGAACAAGATGCAACTGACAAATGCTTTGACTAGTGCTGTCAGTGTCAGGACACGGGGAAACCCATTAACTGTTAGAAGACAAGATATCGCAGCGGACATTCAAACTCATTTTTATTATGAAGACTGACCTAAGGAGAATGCTAAATCTGAATGCAGATAATACACTCTGTCACTCTCTCTCTCTCACAATAATCTTCTATATAATACAGTAAGCATTAATATCACTGAGAACAAACATGTTTTTGTTGCTAAGAGTAGTTGCTAAGGGGGTTGTGCAGTGATCAGAATTGAGGTCTGGAACTAATCATTTTATAATGTGCAATTAATGTGGTATAAAAAGGTGCAAAAAAAAACTGATTATAAGTATGTTGTGAAATATACACAATAAATGTGTGAGAAGAAAGTCATATAGACCAATCATCAGTTTGTCTATCTATAGCTATTTGTCAATTATGCTAATTTACACTGCTAATTGATTTAAAATTGACTCGTCTTAATCAAATTTGAATTGGAGGTGAAGTCCCAGTGAATTCACTGCCCTCATGCCAGTGCCCACTCTGTGCCCACTGGTGTTTATATTTGCCAAGGCATGTCCAGATTGTTTTACAGTTTTCCAATCCTGTCTGTGACACATCAGAGACAGAGAATGAGAGTGAAATGGTCACCAAATAAAGCCATTTGGATCAAAAATTGGTCAGTGGGACCATGTGAGAACGCGACTGCCTGATTGTGTGTGCAGCAGTAATTGTGCAGCAAGAGACAGGCGAGTGACATGCTGAGGAGGTGCAGGGGCCGTAATAGACGGAGGAGAGGGATCATGGGTCTAATGATGGTGTGGAATGATTCACAGGAGCACAGCTGGTGAAAGAAAGAGAGAGAGATTTTGAGAGAAAAGGCTGTGAAAGATGAAAAGATATAAAAAAAGTGAATGAGAGAAAGACAGCAGCCAAACAAGAACATTTGGAGGGAAAGATGCTAGCTGGACACAGTCAATCATTTGAAGTGTGTGGGTACACTTGCAATGATTTGAGAAGAGAGATAGGGAACACCTTAAAGAAACACTGATGTAACACTAGTAAGCTAACTTGCTGTCTCTCCACACAGACCACACCACATCTTCTGAAGCATCCTAGCTGGAATGGAATCTTAAAAGTAACTTATTTGGAACTCTCTATATCAAGGGTCTTCAATCAGGGGTCCGCAGCGGTACTGCAGGGGGTCCGCTAATAAATGTTTGATCAAAAGTAATTTTTTGTAAAAAAACAAAAAAAAAACATGGCTTAAAACAAAGTCAAATTTAAATAAGCACACTAAACGAAAGCAAGAACAATCTCAGTTGATACTATAATAATATTATATTATTGGTGAAAGCAGAGGAAGTTTGCCTCTGAAGAACATTACATTTTCCTGTTTACAGTGTTTTCCAGCAGTGAGAAATGTAGCCAATCACAGACAAGTTTGTTGATATCTTGAACGGAATGGCCAATCAGAGGTGTTTAAGTTAGAATCCACTCACCACACAAAATGGCAGAGTTTTTGTTTAGTGCTGAGTTCAGCTTGTTCCCATGAATCCTCTCTTTAACACAATGTAAGTAAGATTATCATTATGCAGTATGTTTAGACAACTTTACTGATTTTAGTGTGAGATCGCAAACTGAGATGAGTGACAGCTATTAGTAATTGTAAAGTGAGTGCTCTTTCATGCTTTCGAGGCTATATCCATAATCTATAATTGAATAAAAGTATTGTTTTTCATGCTTGCTAAGAGGACAGATGGCCAATTACACGCTGCAAAGGGTTGAAAGTGACAAATTGCAATAGACAGTGATAACAGCACAGGACATAAGGCATTTCAAAATGGATAAGCACAATGTAAATGCATGCAGACTAAAAAAATATTTTAGATTATAAAATTATAGTTTACTAAAAATATTTTTAGTAAACTATAATATATATATATATATATATTTATTATTATTTTTAATTCCAATTAAATACATTTATTAAAGGCTGTTTTAATAAAACAATGTATGACTGCAAATCCATTAAACTAATTGTACAACAACTAATTAATTGTGATTTATAGCGCAACATGTTTTTATTATGATGCATAAACCTCAATTTTAACAATGAAAAGTAATATACAGACAGTGATGCATGAGCAACAACAGTAATGTGCATAGTTCTGATCTACGGTCTCAACATAATATAACTTATTCTTGATCATAATATGGTTAGTTTCTGTTAATATCAAGACTATATGCTTAAAAGTGCAGTGTGTAGTATTTATGAGGATCTATTGACAGTTTTCAGTGGTATATAAAGACTTTACATAATATACTTTTATGTTTTTATTTTTAGAATTTATATCTACATACACTGCGGGTCCCTTTACAGTGAAATTGCCATTTTAGCCCATCATGTTTCTACAGTAGCTCTAAACTGACAAACTTCACTACAGAACGCTAGTCACTCTTTTTTTCTCCGAAAACAATTTTTTCCTGTGTCGGCCACCGTAGCTTCTCTGTGTGCTTTGAAAGGGAGGGGTGAGCAGTGTGCGGCTCCAATTCACAACCTCACCACTAGAACTGCACCTTTAATATGTAGCTCTGTTTGACACATTTTGTATCAGGGTGCCTGCTCCATGTCTCTGTCACCTAATATAAGGGATCCTTGCACTGAAAAACGTTGAAGACCCTGCTCTACATATAAAACAATAGTGCTCTTCACAGTAGACATAATTGACTTTCTCAAAACCTTAAACACAAAACCAAATCTTCAAACTACATTCAGAAACCATCTGACTCTTCTGGTAAAATCAAACAATAGCCTCAAAACTATTTTATCTGTACACAAAATCATATAATGCTTTCAGATCTTACACACAACCAAATTTTCCAATTACATAAAAAGTATAGTAATTGCAACTTAGTAGTAAGCTGAATAAATTGTTTACTGTATAAGTATAAAGATCAGGCATAACATTATGACCACTGACAGGTGAAGTGAAAAACACTAATTATTGGGCAAGCGTAAGACTATGAGCAAGTTTGACAGGTTTAATTTTGATAAAATCCAAATTGTAATGGCTAGACGACTGGGTCAGAGCATCTCCAAAACTGCAGGCCTTGTGGGGTGTTCCCGGTCTGCAGTGGTCAGTAACTATCAAAAGTGGTACGAGGAAGGAACAGTGGTGAACCGGCGAAGGGTCATGGCCGTCAAGGCTCAATGATGGGGAGCGAAGACTGGCCTGATGAATCATGTTTCTTTTACATTCCTTGGATGGCCGGGTGCGTGTGCCGCTTACCTGGGAACACATGGCACCAGGATGCACTATGGGAAGAAGGCAAGCCGGTGGAGGCAGTGTGATGCTTTGGACAATGTTCTGCTGGGAAACATCGGGTCCTGCCATGGATGTTGCTTTGACACATACCACCTACCTAAGCATTGCTGCAGACCATGTACACCCTTTCAAGAAAACGGTATACCTTGGTGGCTGTGACCTCTTTCAGCAGGATAATGTGCTCTGCCACAAAGCAAAAATGGTTCAGGAATGGTTTGAGGAGCACAGAAACGAGTTTGAGGTGTTGACTTGGCCTCCAAATTCCCCAGATCTCAATCCAATTGAGCATCTGTGGGATGTGCTGAACAAACAAGTCCGATCCAATGAGGCCCCACCTCATAACCTACAGGACTTAAATGATCTGCTGCTAACATCTTGGTGCCAGATACCACCTTCAGAGGTCTAGTGGAGTCTATGCCTCGACAGGTCAGGGCTGTTTTGGCAGCAGAAGGGGAACCAAGACAATATTAGGTCATAATGTTATGCCTGATCGGTGTATAGTATTGTACTGAATATTACCGAATGTCTGTATACTCTGTAAAAATACAGTGGTCCAACTGCAAAAGCCAAATAGGTTAAATAAAAGTATGTTACAGTACAATCAAAAGAGTAGTGCAACTGCAAAATTGAAGTCAGTAAGAGATTCATTCTGCCTCAGCATCACATCTTTGTGCTTGTTCTGGCCTAAGGAAATTGTCCACATCACAGGCAATGTCATCTCTTGCCAGGCAAAGGGAATAACCTCTAGTGTGCCAAATCCAACCTTGACAACACCTTGCTCTTTATCATCCTCTTCCTCCTGTAAAAATACAGCTGTTCATGCTAGTTCACAGTGCATTAACTAATGTCAACAAGATTTTATTAATGCATTAGTAAATGTTGAAATGAACATTAACAAAGATAAATAAATGCTTTATAAGTGCAGAGCAGAATTAGTTAATGTTAACTAATGCATTAACTAATACAACCTTATTGTAAAGTGTTACCGCTGTATCTAAGATCAATAGAAATATGTGTGTACAGTTTTGAGTCGTTGGGCCCTATCACCTGGTGCAATACGGCGCCAAGCGTGATGCAAGTGTTTTTTGCTAGTTTCAGCCTGATGCAGTGATTGGGCCAGCGCTTCCCGTGTTGTGATTCGACAGCAGCTTAGCGCACGCTGCCCGGAAAGGTCCCGCCTCTTACCATAACGGGAAGATACGCGTGCTAAATGTTATTGCGAAAATGTCTATATTGCCTTATCAATTTGAGCCGGAATCAGACCCGGAGAATATCGAAACGGATCGATTACAACCTGCTCAGGAAAGACTTTTGCAGGATGTTTCACAATGGTAAGCTGTCTAGTTGTCATGCGTTTATATTATACGAGGCTGCAGCTGAATGTGGTTAAATGGTAAACAACAGATATTATAAACAAATCATTTAAACTGATCATTACAAACACCAACAATCGATGGTGTCTGAATTCACTTTTTTAAAAAGTTTTTCGGATTAGTTTCAATTATTATCTAACATTAGTTAACAAAGCTAAACAGCGTTGCACTTTGTGTAATGAGTTACATAAACTGTTAAACGGACCAACTTAAATAATAAAATACACTTACCGGTTGTGGTCCATAAACAACGCCTTCTCCAGATAAAGAGGGAACTGCGTCATCTTTCTGCGAATCTGGCATTAAACTGATTGAGATTGAGGAAGCAGCCCTCAGCAAAATGTGCTGCACATAGTTTTAAATTGTGATTATAATTTTCCGGAACCAAGTTAAACATAAATTGTAACCATTGATCTCTACGTACAGCGTCCGTGGGAAGGCCAAACAAAGTTGATTTGACTCCGGGATGAAAGTAACAGCGTCTCGATGACATGGCGATAAACACACTCTTCAAAAACAAGAGTGTTCTGACATCATTAAAGCAGGAAGTGCAGGGGTGTAGTCCAAACCGGCCGTTCGCTGTAGGCTTTGAAAGGGAACTTCTGTTCAATAAAATATCTCGCTTGGCATTGAACTTTGAGCTTTATAATTTTACAGGTATTATTTATGCTCTAACAGCAACATTACACACTAACTAAAGTTTGAAAGATGGAATCGCAAAGAACGGGACCTTTAATAGATAAATTGTTCTAGGCTATTGATAATTAGTTATTTTGTGTCTTAGCATTTTAGAAAATGAGTTTGGCATTAGAATGTTGCTAAGCTAATGACATTTATAAATTACATTATAAAGTCCTGTTCGGGCCAGCCTGGAAGTTTGCTATGGCCACTTTAGTAGGCCCCATTTTGGCCCCCATGCACTAATACGCAAAAAGTAAGCATAAAAATAACATAAAATAGCACACACAAATGTTGAGTAAAATATATACATCCACAATCAGAAATACAATAAAAATCAGATTTTCTTGAATGTCATGGTGAGAAAAGTTTTGGTTTTAGAGCCTGAGTGGGTTTTTTTTCTGCTGTAATTTGAAAAATTTCGTAATTTGGAATGACGTGTATGATGTCACGCAAAGCGCAGATCAGATCAGATCAGTCACTGATTAATATGGGTTTTTCAATGTTCAATTATGAAACTATTACGTTTCGTCAACCCCAGTCCCCATTTTCAGCCCTCAGCATTCTGCTGCCAAATTATGTTCATTAGATTTTAATATGACTAACAGATTATATTAATAGTTTACATAGTTACATAGCTTGTTTCACTGACTTTTAAGAGTAATGCTACAAATTAAATTATACATTTAATTAGTAAATTAGATTATTAAATAAATCCATATATTAAACTACTAAAGTCAAGTCACCTTTATTTGTATAGAGGTTTAAACAAGTCGAATTGTTTCAAAGCAGCTTCACAAAAATAATGCAACAGAATTTGATTCGCTGTACAGCCACTCTGGTGAAAACAGTGATGTTATCCAGCTAAGTATAGTGTCAATGTGGACAGATCGGTAATATAGTTGAAATTTAAGTGTCCCCAACTGAGCAAGCCAAAAGCCAAAGGCAACGGTACAAACAAGCATGTGCTTCATTCATTTATTTTTTATTCATTTATTAAATGTTTATAAAATACTGGTATAAAAAAAACAGTTGACAGTGTCTTTGTTACATATGCACATGTACTTACTGTAGTTATAACAATAAAAATAACAGTAAATGATGCATAATTACAAACAACTAACCCTAAATCAATCCCTTTTTTTTTTAACTCTGTACTCTTAAAAATAAAGGTTCCAAAATCCCTAAAGGCTACAGTTCTTAAAAACACAGTTTTTTCTTTTAGAGTAAAATACCCTTTTCAACTATAAAGAACCTTTTGTGCAATGTAATGGTTCCATGACTTTTGGAATTGCTAGTGCCACGCTCAACTGTTTGAGTGACAGGAATGCATCTTACGCATTATGTTCATCTCTGCAGTAGTGATGTTCATAGCTGTTACTAGGGCAACCATGTCTAAACAAGCAGCCAAACAGTTCAGTTGCTGGCTACATGCTGTGAGAAATTGGCTAGTAATGGAAAACGCCACTAATTGCCACTGAATAAAAGGCTTAGCTCTACAAATTGCAGTTGTTGCTTATTTTGAAGACAGATCATGTGAAGCACATTTCCTTCTAAATGTTACCACCACTTATACGGTCTACATTTGCTCACGCCCAAATGCAAGATAAATCCATTATGTTTTGTACTTTACTTCTGAGACACTCTCATCTGTTTTGGATGAAAAGAATCTGTCGGATTCCAGAGCTGCTGCTGCTGCAATGTGGATGAGATTTTAATGAAGTGCCAGTGTGAGGATGTGTGACATGTAGACATATCACGGCAAATCACAGCTCGATAGACTTCACTTTTAAATAATAGAGTAATGCCATGTCTCTGTGGAACAGACCTTCCTCTGATATTGACATGCAGTGTGTGTAGCTGTCTGTAGGGTGAGAGGGTAACAGGAAGTGAGAAAAACAGACACCCTCAGACAGTCTGCCACTTCTGTCGAAGGGCGTATCAGCATGGCAGTTTTGAATTTGTGAACAAATGTGTATCCACACTTTCCCAAATGATCCTTCCCCTGCAGAAGTTGGAATCATTAGAGAATAACACAGAGAACGCAGCCAGATAATAAACATCAGAAAACTGTGGTCTGCTTTGGGGGTGTTTTCCTCATGCTGAGATCAAACCAGCTCCCGCATACTCAAAATGAACACGCTGCCACACCTGCCAAAGGTGAGTGAATAGAAAAAAATGATCTGCCATAATCTTTGTTACCCACCATGGTGCTGTAATAAACTGTTTGAAATCTCAAACATCTGCACACACATTTGTATTTTTGTTTTAATAGCGTGTAGGTGTGTCCACATGGAGTTATGGATAAAAACACTGCAACCAGTCACCAGGGAACCGTGACTCTTTAACCTTGGCCCTCTTAGCCCCTTCCCTCATCGGGAAAAAGTAAACTCAGCCTAAAATCGTCCAGGTTTACCATGTCCTCTTCTATAGTCCTGCATACGTTCCCTTTGTACAGTAAGTTTGAGCGTTATCACCAAAATAAAACAAAATGTAATAAATCCTCATTACAAATAATTGCATCATCACACAATCAGTGTGTGCATTTCAGCGGAATATGGTGACAACTGTACGGGGTCCAAAACATACAGTATGGCACACGAAACCAACAAAATGTTATGTAGCTGACACATCATAGCCAATTAGAGACAGATACTTCCACATCACAGACAGTTATATCTGATTGAATTCATGTAACAGATCGTAATAAACTTATGATTTTGAGAGAAATGTAACTATTATGCAGAATTACAGCAAATGCGCATAATGTTCGCTGAGCTGGTAAATTTACAGATTGACCAGTAATTCTGCAAAATGGCTGTTCCCTTTTGAGTTTGCTTAATTTGACATTGCAACAGAGCTGACGCTATGGGGTTTCCCCTCCTTCTTCGAATCTACTAAAGCCTTATGAAATATCTCCCCTGCTCTATAAGGTGGCGCTGGACACCTTTGCCTCAGAATCTCTCTCCTTCAGCTAAGCCATTTACAGCTCGCCGTTTAGGTACGCTCATCAGGGGACAGTGCCTGGATTGCCGCTCTCCTGCAGCGTTCCAGTGAGTATGATATTTTTCTTTCAGATGCCTTCCGGACTGCGGTGTTGCTGCCTGGGTGATGCCCACTCAGAAGCAGCGCTGCACGAGTCCGATCTGTCATGCATAGAGAACAAAGCGCTCCAGCCACTCACTCACTTGTGCAATATAAGCAGCCCCCCGCTCTGAGCGGCGTTCTGTCATGTATAGAGTAAAAAGCGGTCCAGCCATTCACTCACTGGTGCAATATAAGCAGCCCCCCATCTGAGAGCGGCGGTCTGTCATGTATGGAGTACAAAGCGCACCAGCCACTCACTTACTCACAGCGCTCTCCCTCTGCACAGTGCTCTGCGCAACTAGCCCTGCCTCAGCCCCTTGCATAGGTCCAGAGAACTCATGGCCAAAATACCGTCTGTTTAGATCATTAGTTGTGTGGTGTGACAGAGCTGTAAGACAGAATACAGTAAGTGATTCTGTATCGGAACTCCTTTCTCACAATAGTAACCTCCCATTTTAAGTGGCTAGTTCCTTGTAAAAACACAAAATTCTCCAGCTCCTGTTGGAATATACAGAGAGAGACTACTCACGCTGCGATCCCTCTCGCAGGATGGGCGGAGGACTGTTTATTTCAATGTATCTGGAGAATGCCTGCTTCTATTTTCAGAACATCACAAGTGTTTCTGAGGTTGCTTCATAGCTAGTGTTGGCGAGTAACTAACTACATGGAACAGAGTTACGTAATATAATTACAAAATAAATAGAGATGTTCCGATACCCTTTTCCCCTTTCCTATACCGATTCCGATACCTGGGCTACCGTGTACTGATTCGATACCTGGGTGTGTATCTGTATATACTAGCCCTGTATGAATTGCTAGAATTATTTGATGGTGTGCTTTAGACTTATCCCTTAATAAAACATAAACAAACACATACAGTGAACTACTGTAACTATTGATTACAGTATTTTTATTATCTGACATGCATTTGACAGTAATATTATTATATTTTTCTTAAGAGATTTTGACGGGTTGTCGTGAAGTTCTGTGTTCATGAAATGACAGTTTTCTCAAATGAAACGGTAAATGCTCATGAAGTGATGGTTTATATATTCATATAGAGACACACGGCAGAGACTACAAAGACAGCGAGCGTCACGTGCGTGTGTTTGTGTGCGCGCCCGTCCATCTGTGCCTGTTATCCACACAGAGATGCAGAATTTGCTGGAGTAAAATTTAAATAGTATTTTGCAGTTTAACATTCACTGACACTAGTATATATTCGACTACTGGAGCCCTGCGCTTAGATTAACATGGAAGCAACTGCAGGTACCGGATATACTCGGGAGTTGGTACTACCGGTACTACAGAAATGCTAGTAACATCACATTTTTTAAATATCAGTGCCGACTTGGTACTGAAGTACAGGTACTTTTCACATCCCTAGTCGCTGTTTTACTGGCTGGTTGGTCCATACTGCTAACGCGATTTCATTTTTTCTTTGACTTTCTGTGTTTGCAATGCATTCTGAGCAGCGAAGAAGAACCGTGCAGCGGTTAGCCAAAGCTAGCGGTCATAGTAACTATGGGTCTTGTTTAAGAAAATGGTATCTGATCGGTACATGGGTTCAAGTACTGACCAATACCGATGCCAGAATTTGTTGTGGTATCGGTGATATTTCCGATACTAGTAATCAGTTACAGTTACTGATAAAAGATGTGTAATTAAATTACAGCTACTTATGAAAATGTAAAAAAATTACAAAGGGGTTACATTTGAATATTTTCTGTAAAAAGCTGGGATATGTTGAACAATGTTCATTTGTTGCCTGTTTTTGATGTGGACGAAGCCTCCTGCCATTTAGAGGCCGTTTAGTAAAGTGATGATATTCTGATGCTTTTGATGGAAGAAGAAGAGCATTATGTTTTTTACGTCAGTGCAATTAAGTTTTTTAAATGAGTTGTTCACTTGATTACCCCATGATTTACTCACACCCTCAAGCCATCCTAGGTGTATATGACTTTCTTCTTCCTGATGAACACATATAAGCTATATTAATACATTTCCTGACGCTTCCAAGCTTTATAATGGCAGTAAAAAAAGTGCATCAAAAAATGCATCCTCCACATGGCTTCGGGGGGTTAATAAAGGCTTTCTGAAGCAAATTGATGGGGTTTTGTAAGAAAAATATCCATATTTAAAACTTTATAAAGTTGAATAAGTTGCATAAGTTGAATATGGAAGACGGTCTGCCGGAAGCTAGATTACTTTATAAGTTTTAAATATACGGATATTTTTCTAACAAGACTTCATCGATTCACTTCAGATGGCCTTTATTATCCCCCCTGGAGCCATGTGGAGTATGTTTTTTATGGATCGATGTGCTTTTTTGAGCTTCAAACTCAAAGGACCCTGTCACTTCTATTATAAAGTGCGAAAGTGTCAGGATTTTTATTAATATAACTCCGACTGTGTTCATCAGAAAGAAGAAAGTCATGTACACCTAGGATGGCTCGAGGGTATGTAAATCATGGGGTAATTTTGATTTTAAAGTGAACTACTCCTTTAAATATTACTAAATATAAATATCTATCAGGTTAACCCTGCCTGGTTTAAATGTTTGAAAATGATAAACAGTTGAAAACATTTGTTACAAATTTTGAAAACGAATTAAAAAGTAATCAAATGTAATCAGTTACATTACTTTAATAAAGTAATTGAAATAGTTACACTACTTATTTGATTTTAAATAGAGTAACTTGTAATCTGTAACCTATTACATTTTCAAAGTAACCTTCCAAACACTGTTCATAGCAATAGTGTACCAAAACTTCACAGTCCCTTCAATGGGACGTGGCTCTCTCCACTCTAAATAAGTGGAGTTTGTGTGATGAATGATCTGGATGATTGACTGATCATGGTTCGCTCAGGAAATGTGTTAAACAATCACCAACTTCTGCTTCTCAACCACCCAGAATCCCCTTCTTATGCTTGTTTTTAACTGTAGTCTGCACATGCGGGAAGATGTGCATGGCAAAAATGACGTTATTGCGAAGTAATGCACGAGATGATTTGTTTTTATTCTGAGTCGCCCTCTGTCGTTTTAAAGAATAGTACTTAAGTATGTATAAACGTCTCGTCCGTTTGGGGAGGAGCATGCACAGTCAGTGGAGGCCCAAGTCTTTAGGGAGTGGAGCTGGACTTTATTGTGATGCAAGCCCGTGTAAGGTCCATCCGTTAGCCTAAGGACAGAATCTAACAGCCTGGACTTTTGCGTGTAAGCCTTTTCATCTTTTCTGTTAAATTCACTTAATTTATTGTTATCTAATTTTAAATCTGACTCCATTTTTAATTTTGATCTGTGACTTCGTTATCGTTACGTTTGTAACTTAACATCTGATCAGAATTTTAGTTGTGATTTAATTTAGATCGCTGATTTCTCTTAGTATCTCTTATTTTCAAATATTCGTTCATCAAGGGACCCGATATCGCACAGAGACGAAGCGTCCGGTTCCGCCCGCTCATGATCACAACCTGTCCAGTTCTGATATTAGTCAGAGGATTGCAGAGTGAATATTTTACCTTTAAGTGGTCGCACCTGCTTACTTAACAAAAAGTGTAATTTTAATTATAATCACAAGAAGCTGCAACTTGCTAATACAGCGATAGTCAGAAATCAGATTATAACAGTTCGTGGAAGGAAGGAGGCGGGAACCGGCAAACATTCAAAATACTTTAATAAAATGTGATGTGATCTACTAAAACCCATCACATGGTGAAATTTTACCTTTTACAGCTTTTGATAACATATGAAAGCTGGGATCAAGTTCTTTTTAAATATATTTTTATTTATTCCATGGCTTGTCTGATACAAAAGTTATGGTTATCTGAAGTCGGCTGATCGCTATGATTTTCAGGAACAGAATTTTGAGAAAAACAGGTTTAAAAACTGTCACCCCTTTTTTTCCGCATAGACATGAAAATGCACTATCCAAACTTAAATGGCTGTTACTCAAGAATGCTTTGGAATATAACCCTAAGGTTGGTCTTGTTTTAAAAAAGACACTTGGCAGATTATTGTAGAAGTCAAATAAACTATGAAAGTAAAATAAAATAAAAAGTTATAAAAGTTTAAGTTTATGAAAATTTTAAAATATATATTTTATAATAATATTTTATATAATATTTTATAATAATATGTAATTTACAAAACATTCTTTACTCTAAAACTACAACACAATTAAAGCCAGGAATATGAACAAGTTGTTCTCCAAGTTTCAGGTTGATATATAAAAAAATTTGCTTTCAGTAAGATTTTGTTTGGGCGCAGTACCAAACATTTTCACTAGATGACACCCAAGCTTTATTACTGACCAAGAGCGCCTCCATTTCCAAATGGCTTGAGTGATCTGAACCATATATTTCCACAATTTTCATACATTTTATGAAGTAGGCTATCCTATTCGGAAGTAGGCTGTTTGGCAGTATTTGATTTAAAGTCAACCTCTAATATATTTAAAACATTTCCAGAATTTTTTTATCCAAAAAAATTGACTGGATGTTATGTTTTGAACTCTTGGCATGAAAACAAATCGGTTGTCTACCCATCATAATTTTTTTTTCTTCCTGTGTTCATCGCTATTTCAAAATAAAGGTCTGGACTGAATATAAAAATATGAAAACTGGAATTTATAAGCTGCATCATTACACAAGGGGAGCTAACGTTACTCTGAAGAGAACAGCAACTTAGTAAGTAGTGAAATCCGTTTTCCATTGTTTATCATGGGCAGTCTCTGAACTTTGATCACCCATTGTCTAGATCGTGGAATCGCTCTAGTGTACAAGAATAGCAATCACAAAGCACAGGCAGCATAGCTAAACTGAATCCTCTTCAGTAACTTCTCCATCATCCCTGGATGTAAAATAATCCATTATATGATCGTTTAGGGCACTTACTTCACCAGGATTAAGCTGATTGAGGCGAACGAGATCATTAAAGCGATCAGTTACTTCAGAATCTGTTGTTCTTTTTTGCTCCATTTCACGATACGATAACGTTTTATTTAATAAAAACTTTGCATGCCGTAGTTTTCATAGGACTAGCGGGAAATGTGCTTTGATACACCTTTATTCTACATGTAATGGGCTTTATTTTGATGGCTGAACTGTCTTTGTGGTATTAAGAGAGTGAAAACTAAGGGCGTTTTTTTTTGTTTGTTTTTTTTGCACAGTGTTCTAAAGAGAAAGACGCAGTCTTTTCCACTTTTTGCTACAAACTGCTGTTTTCTGTACTAAATAACGTGAATTTTGCCAATATATTTTTATAAATGATAGACCAGACGTTATAGAAGAATAATTTAATGAAAACCCAATTTTGACAAAAAATTTACTTTCAACCTATTATTCGATCTAGCTGAAAACGTTCTAGTGCGACATCCGACGGGTTTTCCCAGATCGCATCACAAATTAATAAACAAAACGAAAGTAAATTGCGGGCAGCCCTTCACGGACGACTGCCGCACACATATAACCAAACGTAAATAAAACACAACGTAAATCCAGGCCTGGTCCTCTCGCGTCTTGGACTCTCGTCGCTCCTCCTTTTATGCTCCAGTCCTCACTTCTCCATTACGCAAGACCGGTGTGGCGCACAGCTGGCGCTCATCCTCATGATGATTCGCCACCGGCCTGCACTCACGGTCCTTCGCCTCGCTGCTTGCCACACAGATTATCTCAAAATGCTGTGCCCCATGCTCCAGTCATTGAGTCCTCAGTTTGATCTATCCTGGTCCAACGGTTGCAGTAATAAAGGAATCCACTTTGAGCCATACTAGAAATAATGATTTCAGAATAATATAAGATAAATCAAGGATAACATTTATTTTGACCAGACATAACCCAAGTAAACATAATTAAACATGAATCCATGGTACACAACTTTCAGCATAAAATACAATTACAAAGTAATATGGTTTCAAAGAGTCATTGTGTCTGGCATAGTACATGCAGTGTGTGTCTGAGTTCCTCCAAGACACTCACACAACATGGCATGGGGGCTCTGGCTACAGAATGTTCCCAACTCGTAGTTTTGCTACCCTTCCTTAAATACCCAGAACAAATGATGGTAAATATTTGTAACACAACACCTGGTTTCGGGGGACAGGTTTTAGATATCTTTCAGAGACCACACAAAAACGATAACTGAATTCTCATATCTCATCCTACTAGTGACTACAGTGAAGTTGAGACCAATTTACCAATCGCACTGAGACCTTTAAAAAGACATCAAACATGAAAAGGAAAAACAATAGATTCATAAAATACATCATCTGTAGTATATCTGTGAAGGAACTGTAGGGTAATGGGAATGGTTCAGTTCACTAGTTCACACTTACATATCATTTATAGAGTAAATTTAATTGCGTATTTGGCGTGCTGTCCGGGGAGGGCTTCGAGCTCGGACTTTGGCCCGAACCAAGAGTACCCCCCGTATGTAAGTGGTTTAGAACTTAAAAAGGAAAAAGAGCAAAATGTGGAGAAGGGGTGGTGGAGGGATGCTGGAAAAACTGTCAACAAAATGGAGGTAAGACGGCTTCATATATATACCTCTTTTGTTGATTGGCTGAGTACTCTCCACCTGTGTCAATTATCTGACATGTTCCTCCTGAACCTCGTTTAGTAAAACAGCATTTCACTAGTTCACACATATATAATTTATAGAGTAAATTTAATTGCGTATTTGGCGTGCTGTCTGGGGGAGGGCTTCGAGCTTGGACTTTGGCCTGAACCCAGAGTACCCCCCAAAAGCTAGAAAGCATAGGACAGCCGCCTGCTAAATACCCCCCAAGAAGTGCCGAGCTTGGCCGTTGGCATGAGAGGTTATTTGATTCGGAGGGCCCATAAGCGGCTTGTGTCGCCTATGGGCGGCCCTTGTTGGTTCACAAATCGCATGGTTCTTGAAGGGAGCAGGGTGTGGTCTTGTACATGGGAGACCACCTGGAAGAAAAATGGGAAAAAGAAATGAGATCTTGATTTAGAGATTTTTTTATCTATTTTTTTTTTGGTACTTACCCTTTCCTTGCTGCATGGAAACTTTCCATTTTCTTGCTGCAATGAATCGGTCAGCTTCCTTACTAAGTGGAAACTTTCCACTCATGCAAACTATCAATCTAGAGGGGTTTTATCCACTTCCTTGCTGTGTGGAAAACTGTCCACTTCTCGCTGGGTGAAATGTATCTGCTTTCTTGCTGTGGAAAAAACTATCCGTTTCCTTGCTGTGTTTAAAAACTTCTATTTCTCGCTGTGTGGAAAACAAATCCCTTTCTTGCTGCATGTAATCTTACATTTTTCGCTGCATTGACTCTTCCTTGTGTAACTATCCACCATCTCGCTGTGGAATCTTCTACTTCTCACTTAGTTGGACTTCTTCGCTTGAGGAGACTGTTCACCATCTTACTGCGTGGATCTTACTGCGTGGACAACTAACCGGTATCTTACTGCGTGGACAACTAACCGGTATCTTACTGCGTGGACAACTGTGCAGTATCTTACTGCGTGAACGAATAATCCAGTATCCTACTGCGTGAACGACTGTCCAGTATCCTACTCCGTGGACGCCTGTCCAGTATCCTACTGCGTGGACGCCTGTCCAGTTTTCTACTGTGTGGACGCCTGTCCAGTATCCTACTGCGTGAACGAACAATCCAGTATCCTACTACGTGAACGACTGTCCAGTATCCTACTGCGTGGACGCCTGTCCACTATCTTACTGCGTGGACGACTGTCCACTATCTTACTGCATGGACGACTGTCCACTATCTTACCGCGCGGACGCATCGTCCACTATCTTACCGCATGGACGACTGTCCACTATCTTACTGCGTGGACGACGGTCCACTATCTTACTGCGTGGACGACTGTCCACCATTTTACTGCCGGAACAACTATCCAGTATCTTACTGCGTGGAAAACAATCCACCATCTTACTGCGTGGACAACTATCCAGTATCTTACTGCGTGGACAACAATCCACCATCTTACTGCGTGGACAACTATCCACCATCTTACTGCG
Source organism: Gobiocypris rarus (assembly GCA_023029165.1). Lineage (NCBI taxonomy): Eukaryota > Metazoa > Chordata > Actinopteri > Cypriniformes > Gobionidae > Gobiocypris > Gobiocypris rarus. The sequence continues at coordinate 9,725,597 of CM040920.1, forward strand.
TGGACGACTATCCACCATCTTACTGCGTGGACTACTATCCAGTATCTTATTGCGTGACATCATCCATTATCTGCTTTTCTTGTTGCGTTGAATTTGCCTCTGACTCATAAATGTAAAAACTTTCCGCTGACTCACTGCTTGGAAACTTTCCACTGGCCCACTGTGTGGAAACTTTCCGTTGAATCACTGTGTAGAAAATTTCCGTTGAATCGCTGTGTGGAAACTTTCCGCTGACTCGCTGCATGGAAACTTTCCATTGACTCACTGCATGGAAACTTTCCGTTGACTCACTGCATGGAAAATTTCCGTTTACTCACTGCGTGGAAACTTTCCGTTGGCTCACTGCGTGGAAACTTTCCACTGAATCACTGTGTGTAAACTTTCAGTTTACTCACTGCACGGAAACTTTACGTTGACTCACTGTGTGGAAACTTTCCATTGGCTCACTGCGTGGAGCTTCCTGCGGACTCGCTGTGTGGAAACTTTCCATTTCTCCTGGAAATACTAAGAACAGAAAGGAAAAGCATGAGATTACATATTGGCTGGACAGAAACAATCCCTCGGGTGGACAACCCAGAGGATTTTGAAAAGCATCTGAGGACCATCTCCCAAGAGCTTGGATCTGCTGTTGGGAGAGGCCTTTTTGAGCTGCTGAGCTTGCGGCCCCGATGCGGAAGGAGTGGCTTGAGAAGTTCTTTGCTGGGACGCCTGACTGTTGGAGAACAGATTTGAGATGTTTCTGGAACCAAAAGCGTGTCACGGGTTTGTTGGATTCATCCGTGAACAGGGGCAATTTGGTTTGAGAACTTCTCCATTGAAGATATGTCAGAACTGACTGGTATGGTTGGATCGGTGATGAGAGTTTAAAAATGTAGATAAAATGACCCTTTTTTATTTGGTCAGTCTCACTTTGCTTGATCAGATAAGAGAATGTTTCCCCATCTATTAATGATAAGTCGGAGATGGTGGGGTGGACAATTGGGTCAAATTTTGATGTGATCACGAGTTCCGAACATCTAAGGGAACCAAAGAAGGCTAAGACAAACATGGTGTCGAGTGGTCGGGTGGTACTGAGAGGCTGGTACCCTTTGCGAGGATGTGTGTAGTGAGGATGTCTAGTGTTGGGACGGATTGTCTGGGATCTTTGGATCCCTTGATCAGGAGGGAGGTCTGAGAATTATTTATCTAGGGAGAGGGAGTTTATGGAAAACTGAATGCCGCTCAGGTAACCTTTGATGAACCCTACTTGGAGGCTCTTGATGTTGTTAAGATAATAAATGAAACAGGTGATTGAAAGGAGAAAAAAAATGGACACGTAGGATTGGAGGGTCCTGAGAGAAACTGCTTAGACAATGGTATCGAGCGATGCTTCGAGGAGGGGTTTTAACGGGAGAGTTACGGGAAAATTAGTTCCGAATAGCGAGGTACTGGAGTTGGGAATTGGTCAGCCAACTTCCTGAATTCCAGCGAGGATCTGTGCGCGGATGTTTTGGGACACTGATGGCGGTTCCATGGCCAGGGTCATTGGATGGCACGGGCATCTGTATTGCAGATAAGAGTGTTGGGATTTAGTTTGCTTGAGGGAGGTGGGAGGGTCATAAACCGGGGCTGCGGATGTCGGTGGCGGCCTCACACTTGGGTTTTCCTCTGTGGTTTGGAAAGAAAAGTTAGCTGGATGATGGAAGAAAATGTGGACTTTTACTTAGGAGGACTTAAGCAGAGAAAGGCTTGTGCTTATTTGTGCCACTGGAGCTGCAGGCCACTGGACGTAGGTGGGGTTATAACCTGTTGGATAAAACTGTTGAAATGATTGGCCTGTGCAGCTAGCAGATGCAGCCTCATGCTAGCGTCTGACCTGCAGTATGTGCACTGGTTCTACTGTGTGACTCACACGGCACTTTTTAGCTGAAAAATAAAAATAAAATAAAATTAATGTATAGTACATGTAGAAATGCCCTCCCCCATAGGATAGCGTGAGCTTGGCTATGATTGCTAGGTAATCATTTAGTTTGCGCCACCTGTGGGGGAAAGCTGAGCAGATAATTCCAGTAAAAATGAGAAGCAATTGAACCCGTGATAAATGTATAGAATGGCACTGCTGTGGCAGTAGAGAAATTAACCAGGGAAACTGAGCTCCTGTTGGAGCAGAGGGCACAGCACTGCTGTGGTAGTGGAGGAATTGACCAGAGAAATCGAGCTCCTGCGGGAGCAGCACTGTTTTAATAGTGGGGAAAATTAGCCAGAGAAACTGAGCTTCTGTGGGAGCAGAGGGAACAGCACTGCTGTAATAGTGGAGAAAATTATCCCGAGAACCTGAGTTCCTGTGGGAGCAGAAGAAACAGCACTGCTGGGGCAATGAAGAAAATTAGCCAGAGAAACTGAGCTCCTGCGGGAGAGAAAGGGGAAAGTTAGATGGACAAATGGAGAAACATTTGTGTAACCGAATGGGACTCTTATTTTTAAATGTCCATGCGTTATTATTGCAGGAGGCACATTCAAAATCATATGGGATATAATATACGAACTTAAACTGTATACATGTAACAATATAAATCACAGTGAAGAAAATGCTTTGCATGAGTGTGCCCTATTCATTGGTTCAAATGCTCTGAACTGAAGCATTCTGAAGCACTGATTTTGCAAGCCAGTATAATGCAAAATTGCGCCAAATTCAGATTTTGAAATGCGAGATCTCACATTATTCAATGAAATCAGCCTTTGAATCTGCAGTGTTGTGAATTATGGTTTTTCATCCCCAAAATATAAGATGGCATACAATAATCATTGATACGCTTGCTATATAATAGCCTACTGTAGGTATTGAGGTTACATTTAAGAAACGGGAGCTCCCAAATACATTGTACAGTTTGCACATATCGATTTATAGTCGCAAATGTGAGTATGGTCGCGCTGTGACCGAGCTAATGTGAGCATCAAGTTGAGAAATATTGAATCCAATGCAGTGATTTTCAGCTGATTCCAATGGCTGATTGTTTGGCATAACGTGTGCTGTTGCATTGCATCATTTTAGTGATTTAGCCTCACGATACCACTCGCTTTACCCGCAACGTATATTTATTGTTTATCATGGCAACCCCGTTCGCGTCCTTGGTGAACACTTCTCGTGTGACAAAGTATCTGTATGGATATCTGTAACGTTTGTACACAGAGACGGAAAGACTGCAAGAAAAGCTTGATGTGTGCCATATACGTTATCTTAAAACAGGGACTGTTGTAGGTCTCCCTGTTGCAAGTCTGTGCGATGTGCACTCTTCATGCTGTCCGAGCACTGCTCTTGCAGCTGACTCTATCGTCATGGCTCCAACGCACCACGTTACAAAACATCACTTATTGAAGTTTGTGAATCGATTAGAATTGTTAGAAGACAGACTCACAATTGTGGATCGTCAAACACAATTACATCTCAGAAAAATAATATTTTACCCCGAATGCTGATGGAGCTGCCGGTTTTAGGTAGATTTTAAAGATTTTAGCATTGTAGAAATGCATTGAGCGCGTGTGGATCCGTGTAGACAGCGTGAATAGGAGGCGGGTGGAGCGAACTGCCAGAAATGCCGTCTGTGCTGGAAAAACTGTCAACAAAATGGAGGTAAGACGGCTTTGTATATATACCTCTTTTGTTGATTGGCTGAGTACTCTCCACCTGTGTCAATTATCTGACATGTTCCTCCTGAACCTAGTTTAGTAAAACAGCATGTAGAGTGAGAGTGTGGTGATCAAACAGTGTCTCGGTCAGAAGACGTCAGGTAATATGGAGTGATGAATTAAGCAGGGAGAAGGCAAGGGTTGTAACAACACCAGTAGCATTTATTTCAGGTGGACTTTGGTTCAATGCATTTTCTGTGTGCTGCAGAAGTGAATAAAGAAATAATACAATTAGTGACAGTGGTCAATCAACACAAATTAAACAATTATACAAATGAACATAGGAAAAGTGAGTTTACAAATCACAACTGAACAGGCTTGAAACAATGCACACAGATTTCCCACATGGCTCATGGCACATGTCTGGCAAACAAAGAAATCAGTGCACATGTTCACAAAGGGACAGTAAATCATAAAAATGTATAAAAAAAAGACAAATCAAAATGATAGATTGACTCAACTTAATTCAGAAAGACGCACACAGTATGCATCAGAGTGCTGGTAGAGAGTGCAAAGAATGAGCCAAAGGATTCACAATCAATTTATAAGCAACAGGTGAGGCGGGCGTGGTCAGGTGGCAGGTGGGGATGGGATGGGGATGGGAGAGGGGAGGAGGGAGAGGGGAGAAGGTTTATGCAATATTGATCTGTCTGTGAGATCTTCTCTCCAGATCAGTGAGTTTTATTGCTTTATCGCACAGTGTTGGATTTCAGCTTTTGTATTAGCGGTAAAACCAATCCTTACACCCGCCTTCCACAGGGGCTGTAATTTACTCTCCTACTGAGTTTGAGCTTAGAAGTTCTGCATTTAAGAGTTGCATTATTCGGCCACAGCACACTGTGATGGTGCCGGCACTTGAACTGTGGATGCCACATAAACATCTGGAATAAACATTGCCAGGCAATAGTGCCTTCGCCCACATTGTTCATTCAACAAGTGTGCGGCACAAATGGCTGCTGTTAATGGAGCCTCTGGAAACAAGCAACGGCATTAATGCTGGCAGTGACTGTATGGTTAATCAAGGACGCTGATGAGTCTGCCGTCCTTTACACTGCGATGTATTTGCAGTAGTATAATGCTTGTATAATGCTCTTTTAGCCACTATGCCGTTCAGCTTTGACACAATGTTGAGTGAACCGAACATGAAAGGGATGTCTCTGGTTACCTAACAGTGTTTCCCAACCGGGCTGCCGTCTGACGAGAGCAGGTGTGCCGTGTAAAAGTCCTTCAAATAGTATTATTTTTTGTTTTTTTATGATAAAATGTGAATAAAACTATATATATATATATATATATATATATATATATATATATATATATATATATATAATGCTGTTGCTTGTTTCAGAGGCTCCATTAACAGCAGCCATTTGTGCACTTGTTGAATGAACAATGTGGGCGATGGCACTATTGCCTGGCAATGTTTATTCCATAGGATTATGTGGCATCCACAGTTCAAATGCCGGCACCATAACAGTGTATTGGGCGACGTTGACATCAGACATTAGATATGTTATTTCAAACATTAGATATTAATAGATTTGGGGTGTTCTCTGTAAGAAAATCGAAGCGCATGGTTCTCCACCCATGGTTTCGGCACGCACCTGCACCGTGGTTCATCTCACATCTGATGACGCATCTATAATATCGATTCTGTTTGTCGATTTGAAAATAACGCTATTATGTATGTTTTTGTCTGTCGATGGATACATGTGCTGGCTCCTCGGTGATAGGCCTACATTACAATAGCGATAATAAAACAAAAACGTGGGCAAAAAGGTCTCGCTTTGTAAACTTTGTTCAATGCATGCGAGTGCTGCTGTATGTTTGAATATGACCAGTCGTTTTCGCCGTCAACTCCCGGGTGTAGTGCCAGATGACGCGAATGAGAACTCATGCGCGCTTTGAGAAGATTAGTCTCTGTGCACTCAACTGAAAGAGCGCAAACGTCTTTCAAGTCTTGTGCTTGAACGAACAAACTCAAATAAAAAGTATGTCAACATGTCGATCTTGATGAATATCCTAGCAGACATAGTCTGTATATGCCTTAAATGAACTTCATACAGTCTAGAAAGACGACGCATATCTGTGTATTAGGTCTTAAAGGGGCAGTAGCCTTTACTGCGGTCTGTTTAATGTCAAACAACAAAAGACAAAGACATCACTCACTGCTCTTAATTGAATAGCTTTTGTAAGTTTAATAGGAGTAATCTTTAATTTATACAGTCAAATATGCAATGTTATTTTACATTTGATCAATTTCAGTACCTGAAAACTAATGTTAGGCCTAACCGAAAAACCTGAAAAGCATTGTTTATTTTATTAGTATCTGCTCGATAGTAGTTATTTGTGCTCCTGCTTGTATTTAAATTATTTGTTCTTATTATTTTCTTTATTTTTATTTGACAGTAGTCCTTTTTTCCCCTGAACATAGCAAATACTGGACCGTATCGAAACTGTGAACCTACAACCGTGATACAAACCCTGAGCAATATGTACCGTTACACCCCTAGCGTAACGTATGTGAAGGGGTGCCACAAAATTGAGAGAATTTTCAAAGGGTGATATGACTGAAAACAGGATGGGAAACACTGCCTAACATAAACTCGGTTCCCTGAGAGGAGAGAACGTGACATTGCGTAAAGCTGCTGTGTTACATAGCTTGGAGTCTTTATCAGCTGTGGCCTACTCTGCTTCAGTCCAAAGATTCTGAGGCACTGGAATCCAGCACTGCCTTATAGAGTGGCAGAGCCCACCTCTATTTTACACACTTGACAGCCTTTGGCAGGTAAAATCTTGCCCGCAAGATTTCATAAGGGTTCAGTAGATTCGAGGAAGGAGGGGAAAACCTATAGCGTCAGCTCTGACCCAATGTCTCGTTCCCTCCTCTCAGGGATCCGAGGTTATGATAGGTAACTAGCAATTCTAGCAGTAAAGTTAGCTTCTTGGTTGATTTTGTCATCCAGGGGTATCACTTATAGTTTCTGGGGTTGAAATGCACTAAATTAAAGGGTCATGAACGCCCCCTGGTCGTTCACACCTCAGAGTTGTAAAAAGTTCCAAGAAAAGTTTCCCGATCGCTCAGTTTGGCCGGGCTGCCAGCTCTAGGAAAAGTCCTGGTGGTTCCAAACTTATTCTATTTTCAGATGATGGAGGCCACTGTGCTCATTTGGACCTTCAATGCTGCAGAATTGTTTCTGTACCCTTCCCCAGATCAAGTCCTTGGACTTCATGGCTTGGTTTGTTCTCTGACATGCACTGTTAAATGTGGGACCTTATATAAATTAGTGTGTGCCTTTCCAAATCATGTCCAATCAATTTAATTTACCATAGGTGGACTCCAATCAAGTTGTAGAAATCTCAAGGATGATCAGTGGAAACAGGATACACCTGAGCTCAATTTTGCAATTCATGGCAAAGGCTGTACATGTGAATTTTTTTTTTTTTATTTGCAAAGATTTCAAAAAAATTATCTCACTTTGTCATTATGGGGTGCATAATCATATTGGAACAGGAAAGGCCCAACCCCAAACTGTTCCCACAAAGTTAGGAGCATGAAATTGTCCAAAATGTCTTGGTATGTTAAAGCATTAAGAGTTCCTTTCACTGGAACTTATGGGCCAAGCCCAACCTGTGAAAAACAACCCCAACTCATAATCCCCCCTCCACCAAACTTTACACTTGGCACAATGCAGTCAAGCAAGTACCATTATCCTGGCAACCATTCCATGAAGCTTTTTTGAGCTTTCTTCAGAAAGTTGGCAACTTCTGTGCACCGTGCCTCAGCATGCGCTGACCCTGCTCTGTGATTTTATGTGGCCTACCACTTTGTGGCTAAGTTGCTGTTGTTCCCAATTGCGTCTGAAATGAATCTAAAATATATGAAATTTTAATTGTATCATTAAATTATGGAAATTAATGAACTTTTATCACAATATGCTAATTGTTTTAGAAGGACCTGTATTTTATATTCATTGCACACCAACTGAAATATTTCAAGTCTTTTATTGTTTTAATACTGATGATTTTGGCATACAGCTCATGAAAACCTAAAATGCCTCAAAAAATTGCATATCATAAAAAGGTTCCCTAAACGAGCTATTAACCTAATCATCTGAATCAACTAATTAACTCTAAACACCTGCAAAAGATTCCTGAGGCTTTTAAAAACTCCCAGCCTGGTTCATTACTCAAAACCGCAATCATGGGTAAGACTGCCGACCTGACTGCTGTCCAGAAGGCCATCATTGACACCCTCAAGCGAGAGGGTAAGACACAGAAAGAAATTTCTGAACGAATAGGCTGTTCCCAGAGTGCTGTATCAAGGCACCTCAGTGGGAAGGAAAAAGTGTGGCAAAAAACGTTGCACAACGTTGCACACCTGAGGAAGATTGTGGAAAATGACCGATTCCAGACCTTGGGGGACCTGCGGAAGCAGTGGACTGAGTCTGGAGTAGAAACATCCAGAGCCACCGTGCACAGGCGTGTGCAGGAAATGGGCTACAGGTGCTGCATTCCCCAGGTCAAGCCACTTTTGAACCAGAAACAGCGGCAGAAGCGCCTTACCTGGGCTACAGAGAAGCAGCACTGGACTGTCGCTCAAATTTTGCATGTCATTCGGAAATCAAGGTGCCAGAGTCTGGAGGAAGACTGGGGAGAAGAAAATGCCAAAATGCCTGAAGTCCAGTGTCAAGTACCCACAGTCAGTGATGGTCTGGGGTGCCATGTCAGCTGCTGGTGTTGGTCCACTGTGTTTTATCAAGGGCAGGGTCAATGCAGCTAGCTATCAGGAGATTTTGGAGCACTTCATGCTTCCATCTGCTGAAAAGCTTTATGGAGATGAAGATTTCGTTTTTTAGCACGACCTAGCACCTGCTCACAGTGTCAAAACCACTGGTAAATGGTTTACTGACCATGGTATTACTGTGCTCAATTGGCCTGCCAACTCTCCTGACCTGAACCCTATAGAGAATCTGTGGGATATTGTGAAGAGAAAGTTGAGAGACGCAAGACCCAACACTCTGGATGAGCTTAAGGCCGCTATCGAAGCATCCTGGGCCTCCATAACACCTCAGCAGTGCCACAGGCTGATTGCCTCCATGCCACGCCGCATTGAAGCAGTCATTTCTGCAAAAGGATTCCCGACCAAGTATTGAGTGCATAACTGAACATAATTATTTGAAGGTTGACTTTTTTTGTATTAAAAACACTTTTCTTTTATTGGTCGGATGAAGCCAAAATCATCAGTATTAAAACAATAAAAGACCTGAAATATTTCAGTTGGTGTGCAATGAATCTAAAATATATGAAAGTTAAATTTTTATCATTACATTATGGAAAATAATGAACTTTTATCACAATATGCTAATGTTTTGAGAAGGACCTGTATACAATATAGAATTTTACTTTAGAATGCTTTTCTAGTACTGAATATTGCTTAGTCAATAAATGAATCAATCAATGCTCATATTAACAGAGGGTACTTGCTGAGAATGAGAGCCCGTTTTTACCTGAAGTTTAACTGCAAGTAAGCCTTGTGACAAAACATTTGCACAAATCAATTGGGATAACAACAAAGAATGGCTAATAAAAGAACAAATGGCTGTCAATGCAATGAACAAGTTATTAACCTCTTTGAAATGTAGTGGATTGAAGTATGTACTGCATAAATGTAAGCCTTCAAAAGGTTCTGTGAAGAGGATTGAGAATAAATGTCTTCAAGCCAGTGTAGGAGATTGATAGTTGCTGTCTTTCAAGAATTGATTTTTGCTAAAGGGGTCAACACCTGCCATTGATTTTAGGGTGTGCTAATTTTTTTTTATACTGCAGATAGAAAACGTGGTGTTTGGTAAGGAAAGCATTACTATTATTTATGCTTATTGTAATATTTATGGTGTTTTCCAAAACCTAACCCCTAAATTTAAAGTATTGCTCCATTCAAAAAAGAGAACACATAGGAGAAATAGTCAAAACTGCACATTGACTCAAAAATACTGGACAGGGAACTAACTCAAACTGAGGGCTTGAATACACAGAGCAAACAAAAGAGCTAACAAGATAAGTAATGATAATAATTTGTTACATTTATATAGTGCTTTCTTTGCACTCAAAGCACTTTACATAGAAGGGGGGAATCTCCTCAACCACCACCAATGTGCAGCATCCACCTAGAAGATGCGACCGCAGACGTATTACACCAGAACACCCAATACACACCAGCTTGTTGGTGGAGAGGAGATGGTGTGATGAAGCCAATTAGTATATACAGTGGGTACGGAAAGTATTCAGACCCCCTTACATTTTTCACTCTTTGTTATATTGCAGCCATTTGCTAAAATCATTTAAGTTCTTTTTTTTCTCATTAATGTAAACACAGCACCCCATATTAAAAGAAAAACAGAATTGTTGACATTTTTGCAGATTTATTAAAAAAAGAAGTATTTAGACCCTTTGCTGTGACACTCATATATTTAATTCAGGTCCATTTCTTCTGATCATCCTTGAGGTGGTTCTACACCTTCATTTGGGTCCAGCTGTGTTTCTTATACTGATTTGACTTGATTCGGAAAGTCACACACCTGTCTATATAAGACCTCACAGCTCACAGTGCATGTCAGAGCAAATGAGAATCATGAGGTCAAAGGAACTGCCTAAAGAGCTCAGAGACATAATTGTGGCAAGGCACTTTGGGATGACCAGAACCCGTCCTAGAGCTGGCCGTCCGGCCAATCTGAGCTATCGGGGGAGAAGAGCCTTGGTGAGAGAGGAAAAGAAGAACCCAAAGATCACTGTGGCTGAGCTCCAGAGATGCAGTCGGGAGATGGCAGAAAGTTGTAGAAAGTCAACCATCACTGCGGCCCTCCACCAGTCGGAGCTTTATGGCAGAGTGGCCAGACAGAAGCCTCTCCTCAGTGCAAGACACATAAAAGCCTGCACGGAGTTTGCTAAAAAAAACACCTGAGTACTCCAAGATGGTGAGAAATAAGATTCTCGGGTCTGATGAGACCAAGATAGGATTTTTTGGACTTTATTCTAAGCGGTATGTGTGGAGAAAACCTGGAACTGCTCATCATCTGTCCAATACAGTCACAACATCGAAGAATGGTCGTGGCAGCATCATGCTGTGGGGGTGTTTTTAAGATGCAGGGACAGGATGACTGGTTGCAATCGAGGGAAAGATGAATTCGGCCAAGTACAGGGATATCCTGGATTAAAACCTTCTCCAGAGTGCTCAAGACCTCAGACTAGGCCGAAGGTTCACCTTTCAACAAGACAACGACCCTAAGCACACAGCTAAAATAATGAAGGAGTGGCTTCACAACAACTCTGTGACTGTTCTTGAAAGGCCCAGCCAGAGCCCTGACTTAAACCCAATTGAGCATCTCTGGAGAGACCTAAAAATGGCGGTCCACCAACATTTACCATCCAACCTGACAGAACTGGAGAGGATCTTCAAGGAGGAATGGCAGAGGATCCCCAAATCCAGGTGTGAAAAACTTGTTGCATCTTTCCCAAAAAGACTCATGGCTGTATTAGATCAAAAGGGTGCTTCTACTAAATACTGAGCAAAGGGTCTGAATACTTAGGACCATGTGATATTTCAGTTTTTCTTTTTTAATAAATCTGCAAAAATGTCAACAAATCTGTGTTTTTCTGTCAATATGGGGTGCTGTGTGTACATTAATGAGAAAAAAAGAACTTAAAGGTACACTATGTAGGATTTTTCAGGCAAATATCCAAAAACCACCAGGCCAGTGTTATATATTTTGTTCTGTTGAGTTCTTACAATATCCCAAATGTTTCCAACTGTTTGTAAATTGTGAGAAAATCGCTATTTTTACCAATGAACCCGGACGTGTGAGCATAGCGTGTGAGGGAGTCGCCTGTCAATTGGGTCATATCTCCGTTACCCTCGTTTCCGGTTTTATTTTGCAGAAAAGCTTTACTCTCACTGGAGTGTGAACAAGTGTCACAGCAGCCGCCGAGCGAACACACAGAGTAATGTTATAACATCATTTTAAACACACTTAAATGTATCTAATATAATAAACAGAGCTGCGTTGCCTCATACTCATGACTGGAAAAGCGGAGATTGTGCCGGCGACTGTGTCATGTCATAATAAAAGTCCCATAATAAAAGTGTGTTTTCTGTAACAATGGCCTTGCTCAGCTCCCACAACACTTGCCCCTGCTCTGCTTCATACTACAGTAACGTTAATAATCACATACATGAACATTATTTCTGCCCGAGTCCTATCCCGATTCTTTTCCACCGGCTTTGAGGTGAAGACCACATGTCCCAAGATTCTGCGCTCAAACTTGACGTCATCAAACTATGCCTTTGTTTTGAACAGGCTGCGAGTTATACTGTATAGTGTACCATTAACTACATGCCTTTTTGCACATAGTAACAACTCAATTTGTTTGTGTATAGGGCAGACTTGCCAAATTCCTTTCACCCATTCTGCTTTAGAAACAGAGGTCCCACTTTATATTAGGTGCCTTAACTACTATGAAATTACATAAAAAAAATAAAAAAGTACAATGTACGTATTGTGTTCATATTGCATTACAAACTCTTTTGCTGATATTGCGGTGGAATAAGGGTAAAGTTAGGGTGTGGTGGTATGGGTAAGTTTAAGGGTAGGGTTAGGTGTAAGGGAAGTGTCAACAGTGTAATTATAAATGTAACTACAGAAATGAATTACAGATGTAATTTCATGCATGTAATTTTTAAAATGTAAGTACAATGTAAAACATGTATGTATGAGTGCATTATATCAAATTATGAATTTAAAGGTTAATACTAGTAGTTAAACCCACCGATGCTGTTTGCCTCTCTAAACAAAAATGTACCTATCTAAGACTCTATTATAACCAATGTAAGTACACAGAAACCTATACTTACTTTATATTACGACCATCAGGACAAATGGAAAGACATTTATTTTTTTATAATTAAAACATCTCCAAAACAATTTTGGAACAGCATATTCTCTGAAATCGACAGCAAAGCTAATCTCAGGCTTGTGAAATGTGATTATTGTTTTGACTTTCTACTGATTAAACTCTGTGATGTGTGAAAAAATGTGTTGAAGTTGAAGAAAAGCATACACAGATGTGGTTTACATTTGAGAGCTGTAAAAAGTACAACACTTTATTAAGAGCCCTGTGAACTGCCTGTAATGAGAGAGGAATTAAGGGCTAATTAACTTTAATTGTTGTTGATGTTTTTCTTTGATTTTGAGATGAGGAACTGAAATAAGAACTGAACTCTTTGGCCAAATACCTAATTTGAAGGCAGCCTTGTAGCCCAGCCAGCCAGGTTTAATTCAAACATGTCACTGTACTTTTTTGTTGTTGTTGCAAAACATACTGTACAGTTTATTGTAAAAACATGTTAATCGTTTAACTATAAGTTACCTTACCATATAGCCTACGGTAAAGAAACTGCTAATGGTTCAACATATATGTAATTTTACTGTAAAATACCACATTTATGGTGTATGACATTTTGCATGCTGTGTGTGTGTTTTGTGGTTTTGTGTGTAGTGTTTTGAGAAATGAAGCCATGGTTCTAGTCATACTTTCGTTCAAAAACTGTGTGTAAGCATATATTTTACTTATTGAAATGTACATTTATTATATACAGGCATCCTGTAAAACTGAAAACATTATGTCTGTGAATTTACACAGCTGACAGTTTTTTAATGTAAATTTCACTGGATATTTTTTATAGTTTTGTTTGAATGTGGGGGATTATGAATTGAATAGCTCAGAAACAGGGGCATTTAATTCATAAAGGGGCAAATAATCCTTAGTACAAACATAAAACAATGCAGATATTACAAACTGTGACAGTAAAAAGTGTGTACTCAATTTTCTAAAGTTAAACTGTCCAATAGCGACATCAGTGGTTAAAATTACAGTGGGAGGCAGCGCCACTCCCCTGAGCCCTTTGAGTTTTAATAGACCTCTTCAAGTGTGCCATAAGTTTAATTATTAAACTTATGGGTAATTGAGAATGAATGGGGAAAAGTGAATGCTGTGACTGAACTATTGCACTGTTCAAGCTATAAATCCCACCTCTAGTTTTCATGCACATTCTGCATCTGCAAAATGGTATGAATGAATGAATAATGGTAATAATGGGAAGACTAATTAAAAAGTAAACAACTCACCCATTTAGATATTACAGCTATATACTCTGCATCCGGAAAGTATTAACAACGCTTCACTTGATGCACATTTTATTTTACAACCTTATTCCAAAATGGATTAAATTCATTAATTTCCTTAACATTCTACAAATAATACCCCATAATGACAATGTGAAAGAAGTTTGTTTGAAATCTTTGCAAATTGATACATACATAAGTATTCACAGCCTTTGCTCCAAATTTTGAGTATGATGCTACAAGCTTGGCAAACCTGACTAGTCTCCCAGTTCCTGCCACTGAAAAAACACCCCCACAGCATGATGCTGCCACCACCATGCTTCACTGTAGGGATGGTATTGGCTAGGTGATGAGCAGTGTCTGGTTTCCTCCAGACATAATGCTTGCCATTCAGGCCAAATGGTTTAATCTTTGTTTTATCAGACCAGAGATTTTTCTTTCTCATGGTCTGAAAGTCTTTCAGGTGCCTTTTGACAACCTCCAGGTGGGCTGTCATGTGCCGTCTGGCCACTCTACCATACAAGCCTGATTGGTGGAGTGCTGCAGAGATTCTAAAAGGTTCAAAGGTTCTCCTCTTTCTACAGAGAAACACTGGAGCTCTGTCAGTTACCACTGGGTTCTTGGTCACCTTCCTGACTAAGGTCACCTCCCCTTCTTGCCCGGTCTCTCAGTTTGGCCGAGCAGCCAGCTCTAGGAAGAGTCCTGGTGGTTCCAAACTTCTTCCATTTATGGATGATGGAGGCCACTGTGCTCATTGGGACCTTCAATGCTGCAGACATTTTTCTGTTGCCTTCCTCAATTCTGTGCCTCGATACAATCCTGTTTCAGAGGTCTAAAGATAATTCCTTGGACTTAATGGCACACCCAAACTGTGAGACCTTATTTAGACAGATATGTGCCTTTCCAAATCATGTCCAATCAACTGAATTTACCACAGGTGGACTCCAATCAAGTTGTAGAAACATCTCAAGGATGATCAGTGGAAACAGGATGCACCTGAGGTCAATTTTGAGTGTCATAGCAAAGGATGTGAATTCTTATGTACTTATGTATTTTTAATAAATTTGCAAAGATTTCAAACAAACTTCTTTCACGATGTTATTATGGGGTATTGTTGTAGAATTTTGAGGAAAATAATGAATTTAACCCATTTTGGAATAGAGTTGTAACATAAAATGTGAAAAAGTGAAGTGCTGTGAATACTTTCCGGATACACTGTATAAATATATACCAGACTTTGGTGAATGATGATCCAAAAATGAGTTGAACATCAGTTCATAAATAAAATATAAACAGTGAGGACTTTGGCTCCTCATTTTAGAACATCACTTCACGTCTGTCACTGGACTAAGAGGCAGAGGTCTATGAAAGGTTTGTGAAAATACAGAGAATGCATGTTAGTGTATAGATGATGGATAAACCAATAACATAACTTCATAATGAAAGTCCGTTGTTGGCAGGTGAGACAAGCACACAAGGAAACCAGATGGGAGCAATCACAATGGAACAAATAATTGAGCAACCCAGGTATATCTAACAGGAAAGCTCAATAGGGGAGTCTGAACAGTCTTTGGATAAACAATAGCAGTCTTTGGATAAACAAGAGCAGACAGAGTGTGTGTGCAGGGTTTCTATGCTTTCCATGATGAGCAGGTAATTGATGACAGTGTTGCCAACTTAGCGCCTTTGTCGCTATATTTAGCGACTTTTCAGACCCCTACAGCGACTTTTTAAAAAAAAGCGACTAGCGACAAATCTAGCGACTTTTTGGATCAGCGTCAGTTACTTTGCAAATGTCGCCAGTACTGTCCTGTGAGCGCGAGGTCTTGCCTTCTCCCTGCCGTCACACCTCTCTCTGCGTCTGCCCTGTTCAGTGAATGGCTGAGAGGAACAGCAGCGCTTGCCGGTGAACACACACACACAGCAGCTGACAGACGTGAATGTGCGAGCTACACATGAGCACACTGTGTTGCTACGGATTTATCACTTATCTGCTTCCTTTGTTTTATATTTAAAGAATTTAGTATGACCTGTTGTGATTTCCATTCTTCTGTTGTGCTTATCACTTTATATTACTCACTATAAAATAGCTTTAGTTTATCCAGTTTCTGACCTCTCTCAATTCAGATTATTTTAAACATAGAAATTAAGTCATTCACTATATCATACTCGTTCTATTGTATGACAAAAATACATAGGAAATGAGAACGTCTTTATTGGACAGTATGTGAGCACGGATGGCAGGCAGAACGCAAGTACGACGTGATGACGTCACATATGCTAATTAACACATGACGTCATCTAACGACATTTAGCTACTTTTTGGGCAGGCTTTAGCTACTTTTCTTGAAAAATAGTTGGCAACACTGATTGATGAACAGGTGTGTGCAAAAATACTGCGGGAAATAGTAAGCAGAGTGTGTTGGAAGAGAAGGAGCCCGGTATGACTGTGACAGATACCTCCCCACCATGGGCCGCTTCCGAAGGGGTCAGAGTCCCCAACATTGAGGCAAAGCCCAACCACATGGTGCAGGACGAGTGGTATGACTTGTGTGGAATGTGGAGTGAAGGATCAGAATTGAGGATGTCATCCTGAGCCACCCAGGACCTCTATTCTGGTCTGTACCCCTCCCAGTCGACAACAAACTTGAGATAACCCCTCCGATATTGGGAGTCGAAGATCTCATGGACTTCATGCATACACTGGCCCATTATCCAGGAGCAGAGGAGGAGGATAATCAGTGGTCACACCAGACTCTGGGGAGGAAGGAGATAGAGACGGATGGCAAGGCTTAATGATTGATACACTCACCTAAAGGATTATTAGGAACACCATACTAATACTGTGTTTGACCCCCTTTCGCCTTCAGAACTGCCTTAATTCTACGTGGCATTGATTCAACAATGTGCTGTTATTAAGAACGCCATACTAATACTGTGTTTGACCCCCTTTCGCCTTCAGAACTGCCTTAATTCTACGTGGCATTGATTCAACAAGGTGCTGAAAGCATTCTTTAGAAATGTTGGCCCATATTGATAGGATAGCATATTGCAGTTGATGGAGATTTGTGGGATGCACATCCAGGGCATGAAGCTCCCGTTCCACCACATTCCAAAGATGCTCTATTGGGTTGAGATCTGGTGACTTTGGGGGCCATTTTAGTACAGTGAACTCTTTCTCATGTTCAAGAAACCAATTTGAAATGATTCAAGCTTTGTGACATGGTGCATTATCCTGCTGGAAGTAGCCATCAGAGGATGGGTTGATGGTGGTCATAAAGGGATAGACAAACAATGCTCAGGTAGACCTTGGCATTTAAAGGGGCCTAAAGTGTGCCAAGAAAACATCCTCCACACCATTACACCACCACCACCAGCCTGCACAGTGGTAACAAGGCATGATGGATCCATGTTCTCATTCTGTTTATGCCAACTTCTGACTCTACCATCTGAATATCTCAACATAAATCGAGACTCATCAGACCAGGCAACATTTTTCCAGTCTTCAACTGTCCAATTTTGGTGAGCTTGTGCAAATTGTAGCCTCTTTTTCCTATTTGTAGTGGAGATGAGTGGTACCTGGTGCTTCTGCTGTTGTAGCCCATCCGCCTCAAGGTTGTGCATGTTGTGGCTTCACAAATGCTTTGCTGCATACAGTATTGTTCAAAATAATAGCAGTACAATGTGACTAACCAGAATAATCAAGGTTTTTAGTATATTTTTTATTGCTACGTGGCAAACAAGTTACCAGTAGGTTCAGTAGATTCTCAGAAAATAAAACAAGACCCAGCATTCATGATATGCACTCTCTTAAGGCTGTGCAATTGGGGTATTAGTTGAAAGGGGTGTGTTCAAAAAAATAGCAGTGTCTACATTTGACTGTACAAACTCAAAACTATTTTGTACAAACATTTTTTCTTCTGGGATTTAGCAATCCTGTGAATCACTAAACTAATATTTAGTTGTATGACCACAGTTTTTTAAAACTGCTTGACATCTGTGTGGGATGGAGTCAACCAACTTGTGGCACCTCTCAGTTGTTATTCCACTCCATGATTCTTTAACAACATTCCACAATTCATTCACATTTCTTGGTTTTGCTTCAGAAACAGCATTTTTGATATCA
The DNA here is from genome assembly GCA_023029165.1 of Gobiocypris rarus. NCBI lineage: Eukaryota > Metazoa > Chordata > Actinopteri > Cypriniformes > Gobionidae > Gobiocypris > Gobiocypris rarus. Next base: position 9,743,567 of record CM040920.1, read on the forward strand.
CCCCACAAGTTCTCATTTGGATTAAGGTCTGGAGATTGGGCTGGCCACTCCATAACATTAATTTTGTTGGTTTGGAACCAAGACTTTGCCCGTTTACTAGTGTGTTTTGGGTCATTGTCTTGTTGAAACAACCATTTCAAGGGCATGTCCTCTTCAGCATAGGGCAACATGACCTCTTCAAGTATTTTAACATATGCAAACTGATCCATGATCCCTGGTATGCGATAAATAGGCCCAACACCATAGTAGGAGAAACATGCCCATATCATGATGCTTGCACCTCCATGCTTCACTGTCTTCACTGTGTACTGTGGCTTGAATTCAGAGTTTGGGGTCGTCTCACAAACTGCCTGTGGCCCTTGGACCCAAAAAGAACAATTTTACTCTCATCAGTCCACAAACGTTCCTCCATTTCTCTTTATGCCAGTTGATGTGTTCTTTGGCAAATTGTAACCTCTTCTGCACATGCCTTTTTTTAACAGAGGGACTTTGGGGATTCTTGAAAATAGATTAGCTTCACACAGACGTCTTCTAACTGTCACAGTACTTACAGGTAACTCCAGACTGTCTTTGATCATCCTGGAGGTGATCATTGGCTGAGCCTTTGCCATTCTGGTTATTCTTCTATCCATTTTGATGGTTGTCTTCCGTTTTCTTCCACGTCTCTCTGGTTTTGCTCTCCATTTTAAGGTAAGGCATTGGAGATCATTTTAGCTGAACAGCCTATCATTTTTTGCACCTCTTTATAGGTTTTCCCCTCTCCAATCAACTTTTTAATCAAAGTACGCTGTTCTTCTGAACAATGTCTTGAACGACCCATTTTCCTCAGCTTTCAAATGCATGTTCAACAAGTGTTGGCTTCATCCTTAAATAGGGGCCACCTGATTCACACCTGTTTCTTCACAAAATTGATGACCTCAGTGATTGAATGCCACACTGCTATTTTTTGAACACACCCTTTCAACTAATTCAACTAATTGCCCAATTGCAATTGTCTTAAGAGCTTGCATATCATGAATGCTGGGTCTTATTTGTTTTCTGAGAATCTACTGAACCTACTGGTAACTTGTTTGCCACGTAGCAATAAAAAAATATACTAAAAACCTTGATTATTCTGGTTAGTCACATTGTACTGCTATTATTTTGAACAATACTGTATCTCGGTTGTAACGAGTAGTTATTTCAGTCAAAGTTGCTCTTCTATCAGCTTAAATCAGTCGGCCCATTCTCCTCTGACCTCTAGCATCAACAAGGCATTTTCGCCCACAGAACTGCCGCATACTGGATGTTTTTTCACTTTTCACACCATTCTTTGTAAATCCTAGAAATGGTTGTGCGTGAAAATCCCAGTAATCAAAATTGCTTAAATCACCTTTCTTTCCCATTCTGACATTCAGTTTGGAGTTCAGGAGATTGTCTTGACCAGGACCACACCTCTAAATGCATTGAAGCAACTGCCATGTGATTGGTTGATTAGATAATTGCATTAATGAGAAATTGAACAGGTGTTCCTAAAAATCCTTTAGGTGAGTGTATATGTGACGTGTAAGCAATTTGGTAGAGGAATGGTAAGTGTAACCAGTATAGCATTTAACTGTTTTTGAATGGTAATAAACAAATTTATTGGGGACTCAACTTGACAGGGCATCCGGAGTCAAATGTTTCTAGTGGAAAGCCCGACCTTCTGTCCAGGGAGTAAACCCTTTCTACAAACACACCAGTGTGATCCTCTAGGTTGGTCCCTGGAGCGTACGATCATATGGGTGTGATTAGAATGCTCAGTCACTTGATCAACTACACTTTACTTCCTGCTTAGCTACTGTTCGGACGTTCCTGCTTACTGCTCCGCACTTTGCTCTATCGCTTTTTATATTGTATCTCCTAATTTTAACTACAGCAAAACAGCACAGTGTTCAAACGATACAGTTTGACATCAACGCTAAAACTAGAAACTCTTGGTGGCTGGAAAACTACAAAAAAGGGGAATTATCCAACCAACCTCCCACAACAGCAGCCATCAGCTTACATTCCGGAGAAGGAAAAACACAGCTGCCTACATTGAAAAGGATACGAAAGAAAATGCCTCCTCTGTCTGAAAAATCAGCATACAGCCGGTAAGTCCCATGAATCTTGTGATCCTAAACAGGCCAAAATGGGTGTAGAGAAACAAGCTCTAACTGATCGACACACTAATCGATGGCACAGACAGGGAGCGAGACCGAAAGGCACTAGAGATAACAGATTGTCACGATTATCAACAATTGCCGCAGTAGCATCCTCTACCCCCTACCACCGCCTATACATCTTGCGAACAGATTTGAAGTATTATTGAATATGTGTGAGGAATGCCCAAACGTGTTGAATGTGGGTGAATGTGATCGGACACAGATCAAAGATCACATCTCACAGATCACATCTCCAAATGTGATCGGACACAGATCAAATCAGCCTGCATCTAACACTAATGCTAACTGGCGCTCAAGGTCGAGCAGACAGTGGCACTCAGCTCAGAGCACAGCCGAGCCAGGACTCTGATAGTGGGTGACTCCACAGTCAGAAACATTAGCAGCAGGGATACAACTACATGCTGCCTTCGCAAAGTAACAGTTTCTGATGTAAACAGGGAACTTCAGAACGTTCTGATGAAACATAAGACTGCAAATCGACTAATCATTCATGTGGGAAAGAACGATATTCAGAGAGAGCAGTCAGAACTCCTTAAGAGGGATTTCAATGAACTTTTCAAAATTCAGTTGTTCATCAGTGGACCACTTCCAGCAAGAGGAACAAATAGGTTCTCATGTTTGCTTGGCCTTAATACATGGCTGCAAAAATCCTGCTACATGAAAGGACTGAACTTCATCAACTTTAATCTTTTCTGGAGTCAGAGACAAATGTTTACATCAAATGGCCTTCACCCAAACAAACTTGTTGCAAGAGTACTTAAGGACAATATCTACTTCTCCCTCCATCATCCTTCATCAGTGTGTGTCAATCCACTCAACCTGAATGGCACACACACACCTGAACAGAGTATGAATGACCACAGGACTTCATTTCAGCATATGAATGGACACAAGGACAATGATAACACCACACAGCCCCAACAACCACTGCTCACGGACACACTCCCAGCTGAGCCCTGCCCACAAAGCTCATCACAGACAGACTGTGGCGGATTAGAACTGCTCCAAGATTCAACACCCAAGGATGACTTTATGGAAAACAGCTAGGGAAGCCAGGACAACATATCACAGCCTCCAGTAACACCAGAGCAACAGCCCCCTTCACCAGACATGCTATTCCTCTCTCCAGCTTCCCCGCTTCTGAGCTTCTCTGAGAGAATGGAGGATCTCGTTTGTGCTGGAATCAGACTATCACACTCTATCGCTGTGAGTCCCCAAATATCAACCAAAAAGCAGCGACCACCAAAGCCTGTGGGCCCAACTCGCCTCCGCCTCCTCCTGTGAGATTTCTTCGGTCACAATGCCAGGGCCCACATCCACACCATCTGTAGGTGAACCTAAAACAACTGATACCAGCTCTCAGTGATGTGTTTTGGGTCCCCGCTATGATAACAGTAACTTTATCAAATGTTTACAGAACCCAGTGTGCCTGTCTCTTTCTCTATTTCTGTTCTGTTACGTGATAGAAAATCTAAGGCCTTTTCAGGCCGTATGGCAAACCAATCAAATCTGCTGCCTATTACACATCAAACTAATACTACCGTGGGGACAATAAGCAAGACTGTAAAGTTAGCACTTTTAAACATCCGCTCACTTAAAAACAAATCACTTCTAGTCAATGACTTAATAACTACAAACAACCTAGATTTTTTGCTTCTAAATGAAACGTGGCTAGAAGAAAACTGCAGTGCAACAGTCCTCAATGAAACAGCCCCTCCTAACTTAACTTTTATGAGTGTGTGCAGAGCATTTAGGGGGGTTGTGTTGCTACTCTATTTAAAGATGTCTATCAATGTAAGCAATTGTCATTTGGTGATTATCCGTCCTTCGAATATCTGGGTATTGTGTTAAAAGGTGCTCCACGCATCATTATTTACAGGCCTCCAAAATACTCTCCAGCCTTTACTGAGGACTTTACAGAGCTGTTATCCGCAATCTCCTCAGAGTTTGACTGTTTTGCTATTGCTGGGGATTTTAACATTCACATTGACAATGCTGAATCCAGTACAACAAAAGAGCTAGTGACTGTTCTTAACACTTTAGATTTGACACAGAATGTACATGGACCCACACACAATCGTGGACACACTCTAGATTTACTTATTAGTAAGGTTCTAAACATTTCATCGATAGTTATTAAGGATGTGGCACTGTCTGATCATTTCCGTATTTTCTTTGATATATCAATCTCTCTTGCCATTGAAGATAGACCTGTCTCTGTCAAAAAGAGAAGCTTAAATGAGAACACTAGTGGGCTGTTTATGAAGGCTATATCTCTAACACCAAGCATATCCGCAGACTCTGTTGATTCTCTCCTTGACTCCATTTACTCAAAAGTTAAGAGTATAATTGATGATATTGCTCCTGAGAAAGTCAGGAAAAGAGGGGCAGACAGAAAGCACCTTGGAGAAACACAACAGCAGTGCAAATAATGAAAAGACAATGCAGGAAAGCTGAACGCATGTGGCGGAAGACAAAACGTATAGTCCATTATAACATCTATAAAGACAACCTTCATAATTTCAATGTGGAACTAGGCAAAGCTAGACAGACCTTCTTCTCAAATATTATAAACAGAAACATAAACAACACTCACAATCTTTTTGCTACTGTAGAGAGACTAACAAACCCCCCAAGTCACTTTCCCAGTGAAATGCTCTCTGACAGCAAATGCAGTGAGTTTGTTTCTTTCTTCTCCGAGAAAATCAATAATATCAGAAAGGCGATCATCACATCCTTGAGTTGCTCTGGGGTCAGTCAGATCAGACCACAACCTCAGAAAGTTACTAAGTCTGATTTCGAAGCAATTGATTGTAAAATTTTAGAAGAAACGGTACAGCACCTTAAAAATCAACCTTGACACACTCCACTTCTTTTTTCAAAAGTGTGTTTAACTGTTTAGAAGCAGATCTGCTAGAAGTGGTAAACTCCTCACTTCTCTATTGGACTTTTCCAAACTCCTTTAAAACCACAGAAGGTAAGCCTCTTCAGAAAAAGAGAAATCTGGCCCCCAAACTCCATATTGAGCAACTACAGGCCAATCTCAAATCTCCCCTTCATAGGCAAGATCATTGAAAAAGTTTTCTTCAGTCAGCTGAACAAATTCTTAAGCTCAAACTGATACTTTGACAATTTTCAATCCGGTTTCCGACCACATCACAGCACAGAGACAGCGCTCACAAAGATTATAAATGATATTCGCCTCACTACAGATACAGGCAAAACATCAATTCTGGTACTACTCGACCTCAGTGCTGCATTCGACACTGTTGACCATAACATACTTCTTGACAGGCTGGAAAACTGGATCTGGCTTTCTGGGATGGTCCTTAAATGGTTCAGGTCGTACTTAGAAGGAAGAGGTTATTATGTGAGTATAGGTGACCATAAGTCTGACTGGACATCCATGACATGTGGAGTCCCACAAGGGTCAATTCTTGCACTGCTCCTATTCAACCTGTACATGCTCCCACTGAGCCAAATAATGAGAGAGAACCAAATGGCTTACCACAGCTATGCTGACGACACCCAGATCTACTTGAACTATATCACCTAAGGACTATAACCCCATTGACTCCCTATGCAAATGCATTGATGAAGTTAACAACATGATGTGCCAAAACTTTCTTCAGTTAATCAAAGGCAAAACGGAACTTATGGCATTTGGAAACAGATGAAATTCTCAAGGTGAACGCATACCTTGAAGCTAGGGGTAAAACAACTAAAGATCAAGTCAGGAATCTTGGTGTGATTTTAGAGTCAGACCTGAGTTTCAGCTGTCATGTCAATGCAATAACTAAATCAGCTTACTATCATCTGAAAAATATATCAAGAATCAGCTGCTTTGTTTCCAGGCAAGACTTATAGAAACTCGTTCATGCTTTCATCTCCAGCAGTGTGGACTATTGTAATGGTCTTCTCACCGGCCTTCCCAAAAACACCATTAGACATACAGAACGCTGCGGCCAGGATTCTGAGCAGAACCAGAAAATATGACCATATCACACCAGTTCTCAGATCTTTACACTGGCTTTCAGTTACATGTAGAATAGATTTTAAAGTATTATTACTGGTATATAAATCACTTAATAGCCTAGAACATCAATACATTGCAGATATGCTTTTTAAATACAAACGCAACAGATCACTCAGATCATCAGGATCAAGTCAGTTAGAAATACCAAGAGCTCACTCAAAGCAAGGAGAGTCTGCGTTTAGCTATTATGCCAGCCTCAGCTGGAACCAGCTTCCAGAAGAGATCAGATGTGCTCCAACAGTAACCACATTCAAATCCAGACTCAAAACACATCTGCTTAGCTGTGCCTTTACTGAATGAGCACTGTGCCACTGTACGTCCTACTGATTCGCTCTTATCTATGCATCATCTCTGTATTCTTTTTTATAACAGTTTGAGTTTACCTCTGTTCTTATCTTTGGTTTTATCTATATATACTCTTATTCTTTTTCATTCTCTTTACAACTGTATGTTTCTATTTCTTATGTATCTGTTGATTATCATTGTTGGTTAGGGCTGTCTGACTGGAAGAGATTGGAAAAGGAGAGCAGTGTGCTTTGCTTCATTCTGTAGTAGAAGACAGTGCAAAGAAGCAGACTCAAGAAAGGGGAGGCCCTGCGGGGCATAGGTAACGTCCCCTACAGGAGCCTGTCCTGGACCAACTTGTAAGGTCCAGGAGACATTGCGAACCTGCTCCATCTCTTCCATCTCAGACAGGGATGACCGCATTTAGAGAATCAGGCAGATAGGGATCTATTTATCCACATTTTATTCTCTTTTTATTCTCCCTTGTTTTTATTTTTAATTCTTATACATGGTTTTCATATTTATTATGTAAAGCACTTTGAATTGCCATTGTGTATGAAATGTGCAATAAAATAAACTTGCCTTGCCTTGCCTACATTCAAATTTGCTTTCGCACTTTGGCGCCCAACACGTTTTATAAAATAACTAAAAATGACCATTTTAAAGGTGTTCCTCTCACTCGCATGGAACCAGTGGCCCAGGTAAACAGGGGTTATTCAAAGCAGAGTATGTACTGGAATGGGGTCAATTCAGAAACTGGCCGACAGAACAAGATTTGAGCTCTTGTACTCGGCCCATAGGAGGTAGTGGGTCCAGCTGTGTTATTGGTTGTGACAGTATGTCTTCAGGAAGTGGCCTATCTCCTGGATCTTCGACTTTGTCTTCCATTTAGTCTGAGGGTAGAATCTAGAGGAAAGACTCACTTTTAATTGTGCTATGCCGAACCAAGCTTAAGTGAAAATAACTTGAACCATTCAGCCCAATGGTGGAAAAGCGGCTTATGTTCTCTGGGAGGCCGTAATTCTGGAAGACATGATGGAACAGTGTTTCTGCATCTCAATGGCTATGGGGAGGCCCTTCATCAGCACCAGATGACAGGCCTTATGGAATTTGTCAACCATGACCAGGATGCATGTGAAGGAGTCTAATGCTGGGAAATCTGTTATGAAGTCCCCTAGTTGTGATCAGGGGTGACGAGGAACAAGCAGAGAAAGGAGCTTGCCAGCTAGATGGTGAGAAGGCTTGGAGATGGCATAGGTGGGAGAGCTCTTGATGAGGCATTGTACTTGCTGGCACATACGGGGCCACCAGTACCGGTTTTGCAGGAGTGAGGGGGCGATGAAGAGCAGATGGCACATAGATTCGTCTCTCGGGACTTACCATTTGAGCAGGTTCAATGATGGAGGCTTTGCGATGATGCCCAGTGTGACCATGACAGCGCTACTGCTCAGATTTAATATGTGTTCTGTTTATTAATTTCAGAATCCTCCTTTTTTCCCATTTACGTATTATATGATATAAAACACAGGATATAACAAGCAGATAAAAAAAAAACAAATATTCCAAGTGTTCTGAGGCCAAACGATTGTTTTGTGCAAAGAAAAGACCCAAAAGCAATCACCGTCTCAATCAGGCATTTTTCAAAATGTTGTATTTGAATATTTTGAACGAATATTCAAATATTTGTTTATTTAAATGACACTTAACGAGAAAGACATTATGTTTTTACTCATAAAATTTGTCACCATTTCTGAACAAGCTTACAATTAGCCAATATACACAACAATATCTTAGCTATATCTTACTTTTTTTTTTAGTTCAAAACATTAAACAATATGTGTAAGTGAGGAAAATAAGTATTTGAACACCTGAGAAAATCAATGTTAATATTTGGTACAGTAGCCTTTGTTTGCAATTACAGAGGTCAAACGTTTCCTGTAGTTTTTCACCAGGTTTGCACACACTGCAGGAGGGATTTTGGCCCACTCCTCCACACAGATCTTATCTGGCCTATAGCTGAGAAACACGGAGTTTGAGCTCCCTACAAAGATTCTCTATTGGGTTTAGGTCTGGAGACTGGCTAGGCCACGCCAGAACCTTGATATGCTTTTTACAGAGCCACCCATTGGTTATCCTGGCTGTTTGCTTCGGGTCATTGTCATGTTGGAAGACCCAGCCTCGACCCATCTTCAATGCTCTATCTGAGGGAAGGAGGTTGTTCCCCAAAATCTCACAATCCATGGCCCTGGTCATCCTCTCCTTAATACAGTGCAGTCTCCCTGTGCCATGTGCAGAAAAACACCCCCAAAACATGATGCTACCACCCCCATGCTTCACAGTAGGGATGGTGTTCTTTGGATGGTACTCATCATTCTTCTTCCTCCAAACACGTTTAGTGGAATTATGACCAAATAGTTCTATTTTGTCTCACCTGACCACATGCCGTTCTCCCATGACTCCTCTGTTTCATCCAAATGGTCATTGGCAAACTTAAGACGGGCCTGGACATGTGCTGGTTTAAGCAGGGGAACCTTCCGTGCCATGCATGATTTCAAACCATGGCGTCTTAGTGTATTACCAACAGTAACCTTGGAAACTGTGGTCCCAGCTCTTTTGAGGTCATTGACCAGCTCCTCCTGTGTAGTTCTGGTCTGATTTCTCACCTTTCTTAGGATTATTGAGACCCCACGAGAATTTGACAGTCATGTTCAGCTTCTTCCATTTTCTAATGATTGCTCCAACAGTGGACCTTTTTTCACCAAGCTGCTTGGCAATTTCCCCGTAGCCCTTTCCAGCCTCTTGGAGGTGTACAATTTTGTCACTAGTGTCTTTGGACAGCTCTTTGGTCTTGGCCATGTTTGTAGTTGGATTCTTACTGATTGAATGGGGTGGACAGTTGTCTTTATGCAGCTAACGACCTCAAACAAGTGCATCTAATTTAGGATAATAAATGGAGTGGATGTGGACATTTTAAAGGCAGACTAACAGGTCTTTGAGGGTCAGAATTCTAGCTGATAGACAGGTGTTCAAATACTTATTTGCAGCTGCATCATACGAATAAATAGTTAAAAAATCATATATTGTGATTTCTGGATTTTTTTTTTTTAGATTATGTCTCTCACAGGACATGCACCTACGATGACAATTTCAGACCCCTCCATGATTTCTAAGTGGGAGAACTTGCAAAATAGAAGGGTGTTCAAATACTTATTTCCCTCACTGTATATATATATATATGTTTATATGCTGCTTGAGCATATATATATATATATATGCTCAAGCAGCACAAACAGGGAAAAATGCAGCAGACTGTGCCAATTATTGTACACAACATACTTCTGAGTAAAATATGCAATTGTATTATTTTGCTCTGTGGACTATTGCATGGTAAACAAAGAAAGTATTTTTAATTTAAAAAAGCCACCACAACTGTATTCATTGTTTTATTAAGAAAGTGGTTTATTAAGTAAAAAATATTTACTTAATAAATTGGAATTCTGACCCTCAAAGAATGTATTTTTGATAAAAAAAAGCCACCACCACTGTATTCATTGTTTTATTAAGAAAGTGGTTTATTAAGTAAAAAGACACCACAACGGTATTCAGCATTTTATTAGAAAAAGTATTTAATAAAATAATAAAGAAAAAAATATAGCCAAGGTATTTTGATAGAATAGAGAAAAACCTGTAATAGAAAGAGCATCGATGTAAAATAAATACAGAGATGTTGACGCAAAGAAGACGACAGCAAAGGAGAAGAATCCAGAGAGAAAACTCAAAGAGGAGAGGGGCTTTATATAGACAAGTTTTGAGGGGGTTTCCAAGTGGATGACGTCTCAAGAATGTGGAATCCAGAAGAAGTCTATAAAAGACTGAAGTACAGAATGATTCCGTGGGACAGCCTCTCCAGTGCTAGATGCCTTGATGCCTTTACAACGCTTGTAACCAGTTTAGTTTTATATGTACTTATACATTTTGTTTTTATTATTGGTATTATATGAAGTAACTAACTTACAATAAATAAACTTAAAGATATATATAACTAAGCAACACGCCTGCCAAAAAGCCTCTGTTTTCTAGTCTTGAACCACGAAAGGAGTCTACAATGGAGTTCTGTGGCCTAGAGTGTGAGTATGATCACTGGAATACTTATGATTTAGGGCAGATTTGACTTGCTTTACCTTACCTGAGAATAATCAGATAAGGTAGAAAGTGTTACAGTTTGCACCTTAAAACAGTACATATACACTCAAGTCAGAATATGGTTATGGTGTTTATATTATTATTTTACATGTTCATGTTCAAAACAATAATCCACATGCTCGGGTGGAAAAACACGCTCCACTGAAAGACATTGCAGAGACACAAAGATAAGTGTACTCGATATGTGTGCTAAGCAAACTTTCTAACAGCAGTGTTTTCTGTTCTTAAACATGTCTCCCTCGACGAATCTTAAAGGAAGCATATGTCTCGAGATAATTTTGCTTTCAGATAAGTTATAATCTCGGCTCACTCAGGGTACAGCTGCGCTTACCTGCGGTTGAGAATGCAGTGATGGACAGCTTTTTTTCCTCATTCGACTTGAATAAGTTGTTATTTTTTCACAAAAAAAGTATTCTCATCACTTTTTAATCAAAATTAAGGTTGAACCATTGGAGTCACATGGCCTATTTTAACGATCTCTTTACTACCTTTCTAGGCCTTGAAAGTTGTCGTTGTGTTGCTGTCTATGTGGGATCAGACAGCTCTCGGATTTCATTAAAAATATCTTTATTTGTGCTCTGAAGATGACCGAAGATCTTATGGGTTTGGAATGACATGAAGGTGGGTAAATCATGACAGAAATTTCATTTTTGGGTGAACTAACCCTTTAACCATGCTTGTGTTTCTTAAGAATTTGGTGATATTCAACCGTTTACCTGGATCGTTTGTTTTGTATGACAATCTGAGAGTGGATCTCCAATGTTTGTGAATAGTCCTATAAAAAGACAGAAGATTTGTGATTAAGTTGATAATGGAATATTCAGCACTTAAGTGCATTATTCACCTGCATCTCTAGTACGTCCTGTGATTGCCCCTTGTTCAGATATCCTGTTTATTTGAAAGACCATGTGATCAGCCTGCTTGTGCTACCCTGTGATACTTACCTCCCCTTCGCCCACAACTGGGTTCATTTTCATCCTCTGCCTCCGTGTATAAAATGCTGAACTAACCAGATGAAGGTCAAGAGTAAACGTCCAGATTTCTGGCTTAAAAAGCATCAGCAGTGTTGTGTGGATCCTTCTCAGACTGTGACCTAGACCTGTGCTTGAAAATCCAAATTTCAGGTTTCACTAGCAGGACAATTCTGGAGTAGTTTCCAGACATCCATGAGTGTTCTGAAGTGGCTAACCAAAGCCAGCATGTGAACTCTATAGAAATGTCTGACTTGACCTAAAGATTGCAGCTCTCAGACACATTGCTTTCAGTCTGTCAGAGCTTGACTATGAAATGAATGGAAGAAGCTGCCCAGTTCCAGGTGGGCAGATATACTACAGATTTCTCAGTTCTATGGATTATTGAATGAAGAACCCAAATGCAGTACAAATGAAAGGCAATTTGCATTTTATAATGCAAATATAGCTCATTATTCAAAACATTCTACCTTTTATTTATTTATCATTTTATTCTAATGCTTAAATCTTTTTCAAGGTTTTATGCAACTACTTGCATTCATTGCGCAAATGCTATTCAGTTTTTGCCTGCATTTATAAAAACCTGTTACACTACAGTGTCCAATTCTGTCCAGGTCCTTGGTTGAAGTGTCTTGTTAGCATGCAAAGTGAACTTTTTTTCCCCAACAAAGGGAGGCAGGCCATATATTTCATGCAGTACTCGATAATAAGCCCTTGCATAACCTTCCAAAGACAACCAGAAATCATCATTATGAGAGCTGTGATTCATTTTTTGTGACACTGCTCCAATTCAAGCCAATCCTTATTTTTTTGCTCTCTAGTTTTTTGCCAGACCCTGAACCTGAGTCTTACACATTGTATCTCAGATAAAATGAAAACAGCTTACAGTTTTAGCATGAGATGTTGCTACAGTATCTGAAAGAAATATCCTCTCTAAAAGAAATGTTTAAATGTAAATTCTTATTTCATGTAAAAATGTTTCAAACCTTTGAATTACATCAGAAAGGAGTTCTAAGCAGCAAGTAAACTAGATATCCTCAAGCTGTCAGGAATCAGGAATGGAGGACCCAGTTGCAGAGGGAACAATAATGACGGTTTATTAACAAGACAGATCAACAAGACACAATGGGGTAGTGGATGAGTGACAGTCCAAACAACAGGGCAGGGGACAGACACCACAATGACAGGCAGGGGAGGATGACCACTGAGACCAGTCCAGGTAGCCATTGAACTTGACGACAGCTTGGGAGGTAACACCAAGCAGGGCGATGGTGGAACAATCCAGGCTGGAACCTTGAGGCTCGAAGTTCTCACAGAATCAGCCCCCCCGTCTTGGCTGAGAGGCAGTGGAGACAGCGGCCAGGGAAAACTCAGGACAGGAAACAACACAGGACACACAAGACAAGACACTAGACAAGACAACAAGAAATAACAGACAACCTAACAACTATGACTAAAGGAAACAAAACTTAAATAATAACTGGAGCTAGAACACAAGGAAAAATAAAACAAAACCAATCTCTATAAAATGACTGACCTAAAAGTAAAAGGGGAAAACTAGAGAAATAAAATAAAAGGTAGGCTATCCAAAACACAAAAACTGAACAATAAGACTAGGGAGAATTACCAAAATAAAACCTGGAGAAAAGAGAGAAATAAAGTCAGAAACTAAACTAGACTAAAAATACAGGAACAAAGGAAAAAACTTAAAATAAATCAAAAGCTAGAAAAATAAGAGACACTGAATCTGGAACGGGCTAGACAAGGAGCTAGATACAAATATGCACAAGGAGCTAGATACAAATATGCACAAGCAGACACTCACAAACGCACACAAATGCAACAAACCAGCAAAGACATGAGGAAAGGTAGCACAATATAAAGGGACCAGAGCACATGAGGAACAGGTGAGCACAATTAGTGAAATGAGGACTAGACAAGGGGGTGTGGTAAAGGGAAACAAGGAGGCAGGACAAGAGGAACACACAACCAAAGACACAACCATGTGCTCAAGCACAAGACAAACAAAGAAACACTAAACAAGGACAAAACAGACAAAACTGTCAGGGCAGGATCCTGACACAAGCAAACTGTATATTTCAAATAAAAAACAAACATAAAATGTAAGAATTTACTCCTCTTAAAAGTCACAGACCGATTTTATATTAAGTTCTAAGCACTAACATAATACATGTGATAAAATGCACTTACTGTGTAAGTTTTTATCTTGAATCTTCAATCTCTCATAAAGTGCTTTTTCACATTTCCCCTTCTCATATGTAATGCTGGATTTGTCCTTTCTGAGCAGCGAAAATACGTGAGTATTTTTACGTAAAGTGTGATTCTACTACACGTACATTTACTTACGTTTTCACACACAGTAAAATGTAAAATTCTGACTTATTTACAGCAATAAAATGTACAATATTGACAGCAATAAAATGTAAATGATTGGCTCCCATGCATTAATATCAAAATCGTGGCATTAATATTGTTTATTTTATATTCAATAGTCACATCGATACATGTTTTCAGTCGCATTTATTAAATGCATTTTACTAAGTTAATCTACCTAATATAAAATAACAGAAATATAAAATACCATTTTGCTCTGTTCGTGACTTCTGCTACAAACTCATTTCGGATGACTAGATAGAATAACATTCTTGCCAACCATTTTGTAGTATTTAGCTTGTTGTTTGCCGTGAGACATAACACTGCGTTTTCTCCTATTCAGCAACTGGCGATCACAAGATACACCAAAACACAACATCAATTCACAAAACACAACACTTTATTCGTTTGCTGTAATCCAAATCGTTAGAATCCATATGTTTGCGAAAAAAACAAATCCAAATTGAGCCCATTATCCAGAGATCTTCATCTCCATTAGCCTTCCATTAGTCTTCATCTCCTCTCAGTAGAGCGACAGTAAACATCAAATCTCGCGCTCGCTGTGAATTCAAATTCATAAAACGCGCCCTCAAGAAGCGTTACGACATGATTTATGGCAGTGGTATCGAACGCTCATTGGCTCTCGCCTGCTTCGTCACAGATTTTGACATGCCGTGTTTCAGTCGACTTGTATTTGAAATGGGAGATGCGCAACTTCACGGAGAGAAGCCGGATTAATATTTTCATTGTTTAATAACTTACATTCTGCTCTGGACCTCATACAAAACTATTATATACCACCAGAGAGGACCGCGACTGCAACACATCTTCATTTGAACTACTTTAATTTTTTTATTTTTACATTTTTCCTGCAGTCACCTAATATAACGTGTGGCAAAAGTCATAAAAACCAATCTGCATTCACCCACTTTAAAGACCTGTTAAGCGGTCTCTTTCCAGATCTTGAATCCAATTAAATTGGACCAGATTTCATGCTGACAGTCAAAAGTATGTTTATTTGAGACTAACTGGAAGAAAAGCAGTTATGAAAAAGTAGGAAACATTTTCAGAAACCCTCCTTGCAGAAGATGTCCCAGTGTTCAACCACACACAGACGCACGTTTTACAGTCTCAATCACTCTAAATGTATTTATAAATTGACAGGTTGCCTCCCCACAGGATGTGCTTCTTTGTTTTACACAGTGTTTACAATATACGCAATTAACCCAATTATTCTACCTTGATATTTTAACTACAGTACATCTAGGTGACTGTCTACTTGCTGACACACACACAAACAGTTACAGAGAGTACTGAGAGCTCACGCTAACATTAGAGGTAATGGAACTGGCAGAGGGCTTGAAAAACAACTATCTTTACTTTAGCTTTGGGGTGCTACAGATGCACAGTAATTAACTTCACGGTGAGGACAGCAGAAATGGATGGCTTTGAAACTCCCAACAACACACCTACTCGGCCAGCCTCGCAAACACACATTTTCATCTGTTATCTGGAAGACAAAAGCTTGTGCCAAACGACCTGCAGGTCCTTGATTTTTGCTTGTTTTATGTGTGTGGAAAAAATAAAACTGGTCACACTTATTGAGTAAAATTCATTTACATAGTTTACAACTACATTTGATTAAACTTGGAGAGTCTGAATTTCCATCATTTGACTTGGAAATGTGCAATAGGATGCCACTTGAATTTGGACTTCCACCTTAACAAAAATCAACATGAAAGAAGTCCATACAACTCGTGAGATGCATCATCCTATCAAACCTGAAATGATGCACCTTGTGGTGACACATTTGAATAATACATACAAATGAGATATGAGACCAACTGCAGAGGGAAAGGAACAGTGATTCATTTCTTTCAGTCTGTTTGTCACACAAAGCTATACTCTCAGTAAAAGAATTGGCAAAAAGGGGGTTGTATGGGTACAACAACTTGTCTCTATGGCAGGGCCCTTTTAATGGACAACTTTGCATTTTATTTTAACCAAACGTTCAAAATTGTACCTTAAGTGTACCTATTATAACTCTAGGGTTGTCCCTTTAACCTCCTGTTTTGTAAAACAAAAGGGGTACAAATGAAGTGCCCCTATTATGTTATTTTAAAGTTTCCTAATTTAGTTTTGGAGGTCTCCAACAACAGGTTTACATGGATCAAAGGTAAAAAAATAAAATAAAAAATCATAATTTTATTGTCTCATAATACACATTGACATCACCACAATGTTCAATGATTCTCAAACGACTCAATGGATGAATCAGTCTCGCATGAATCAGCCTCCTTTCCGTGAGCCTACTCTGCTCTGATTGGTCAGATGGCCCAGTCTGTTGTGATTGGTCTACCGCTTACAGCACGTATTTTGGAAGCTAAGGCCATTACCTTAACTGAACTCCAGGTCTGTCTGGAGGCTTTCTAAAGCTCAGCGATTGTATACACTGTAAAGACAGTGACGATGACGCCGATTTTACACCAATTCCAGCACGAGCCCCAGTCGATGATGAAACATTGGAAGAACAAGTTATTTAACCCCGAACCTGGAGCAGGACGCTTCTCAGTTTGAGGTACATTTTGAGATGTTTCAACTGTGATTCCTCAACGTCAGTATTAACAAGTGTACGTCCATCAACAAACCCGTGAGTGTGTGTGTGTGTGTGGTTCTAATGTATGTGCATATGTTAGCCGAGCACTAAAGTGAATGACTGATGTAACATTAAAGTTTGCAAAACAAATCTTTCTCCATCCTTTATCTTTACTCAAATTAGTAATAATGACAGACAATCTGCATTAATATGCACAGTTTTAGATAATACTCCAGCCCACAGCTGATTTACAGTAGCATTTCAGTAAGACAGTCATAACATGAGTTAGCTACACAATAACAATAAAATACAAACACAATAAACACATTGTAGAGCACAGCATCTTCTCGACATGATGCTATCCAGTATCCGCTGCAGTGTTTGAGGGGGTTCAAGTTTTCCCCGGTGTCTACGCAAGGCAATATGCTAATGTTTCGTCTTGACGTCACAACAAAACGGCTTGCGATTTGTTCGAATTTTTTTATTGACTAGGAGTCAACTCTTATTTTTGAGAGACAATAACTTCATACACGGTGCACTTTCATATTTAAAACTTTGCAGGATTTTTTAATTCACTTGTTAAACACTACATGAAAGGCAATTTGTACAAATCCATAATAAGTGTTGGTGGTCAAACTGACCTGGGTTTCTATGCAATTTTCTAAAAATGTACACAATGAAAAACAATAAATATCCTTGTAAAAACCTCTATTGTAGCTTACCAGAGATGAAAAAAAAGTAAAATATTTAAGAAACATTAGAATGTCCATCTATTTGTATTGGGTTAGGGGCTAATTTGACCTTTAACTGCACGTTACACAGTTTTTATTTTGTTCTTAGTTATTAGTGTCTCTACTATACAAATAGTACCTAATATTATTTGTACAGTTAACTCTATTTGAATGTGTGTAGATACGATTTTGTTATGCCTGGTTTTCAAACGCTTGTGAGGGTAAATTGTAGAGCCTTTCCAAAACACACCTATGTGTTGAAACTTTGCACGCATATTCGTGACCCTAAATCAGAAATATTCACACATTTTCATAAAGAAATAAATAGGTTCACCAATCAAATGTGATTCTCAGACAATGAAACACTTTTTTGATATGTTTAATGGCTCTTCTTTGTCCACACTGAAGGTTGAAAGCATCCTTTCATTGTATGTAAAAGATCGGTGTTAACATTCTGCTAAATGTGTCATTTTCTGTTCTGTGGGTTTCAAATGACATCAGGAAATTAAGTAAGTAAATAAATAAATTAAGTAATTAAGTAAAATAAGCACACTATTTGTCATGGCTGAGCTATTTCTTAAAAACAATAAAAACATCACACATTTAGGAATTTTATGTTTTATTTTTTTATCTAGATTGTGTGTGTGTGTGTGTGTGTGTGTGTGTGTGTGTGTGTGTGTGTGTGTGTGTGTGTGTGTGTGTGTGTGTGTGTGTGTGTGTGTGTGTGTGTGTGAGAGCACAGAAGCACATTTCTCCAGAAGCAGTGACATTAATGCATTTCATCTCTTAGATTGTGTATCTTCCATGCTTATGTCAATTATGCAGACATCGCATTCTTATGCACTATCTCTCCATGTGTTGCTGTTTCTGTCTCCTTCATTGATGTTATTTCTCCTGCTTGGATGGTTGGCAAAACTCTCAGCGGTCTAGGCTGAATTTATAGCAATGGTCAAAGAAGAAACCAGGTTTGCTCAAAGAGTAGACTCCTCTTTGTTAGTGCCTCCGTTGCAGCATGCTGGCCCACTGGGGGATAAAATCTCAAACCTCTCTGAAAATGTTTATATATATTTTTTTTAATGCAGCACAAAGCAGCTCCCAGTGCTGAAGCATGAACATTTTCATGTAATCCATATAGGATTAGGGTATATGTTCTGACTGGCCATAATTACATACACAGCATAGATTCTGGGATAAACATCTTTGGCAGCTGATATAGGCAGCCCAGAGCATCTAATGTTTGTGTGAAGCATCACGCGTGTGAGGAAAAAAATATAGCTTTGAGAAGATTACAGTTGAATGAGAGAGAGAGAGAAAAAAGAAAAAGAAAAGTGAAAGTGATGTCAGACCGTATAAGCACCATTTGAACTCATTGCACCCAATGTGTCACTTGCAAAGCTATTTTCCACTCTCATCTTCAACCTGAAATGTAATTACCATTTCTTACTGCCATGCCCATTCATTTCCAGTGAGGAATGTTACTTTTAAAAATAGTGTCATCCTGATCTCCATGTGACTGTCGTAAAAAACAGATTCCAAAAAAGTTGGGACACTTTACAAATTGTGAATAAAAAAGAATGCAATAATTTACAAATCTCATAAACTTGTATTTTATTCACAATATAATATAGATAACATATCAAATGTTGAAAGTGAGACATTTTGAAATGTCATGCTAAATATTGGCTCATTTTGGTTTTCATGTGAGCTACAAATTCCAAAAAAGTTGGGACAGGTAGCAACAAGAGGCTGGAAAAGTTAAATGTACATACAGTATAAGGAACAGCTGGAGGACCAATTTGCAACTTATTAGGTCAATTGGCAACATGATTGGGTATAAAAAGAGCCTCTCAGAATGGCAGTGTCTCTCAGAAGTCAAGATAGACAGAGGATCACAAATTCCCCCAATGCTGTGGCGAAAAATAGTGGAGCTATTTTAAAAAAACACAATGTGTTGCTTTTGAAATAAAATAGTTTCCTGTGAGGTATACAGAGTGGAATTTGAATTGGTAATTGCCTAACATCTTATTCTGACCCCATTCGTTAAGGTTTCCAAATCTCAATTAAAAGCCACACAGGAAAAGAGCAGCTGTAATTTGAGAGGAACATGAAGAAGAAGAAGAAGAAGAAGAAGAAGAAGAAGAAGAAGAAAAAGAAAAGATTAAAGAGACATGCAGCCATGCCTGTCCTCACTAACCAAGACTTTAAATGTCCAACATGCAATACAATTTGTGTATCAAGGACTTTCTGAGGTAAGACTTCATTGGAGATGATGGACTACCATAAGCAAGTTGTAATCTAGTCTTCCATTTGGATCCTTTACTTACCCTGTTTGTCTCCTAACACCACGCCTTACTCTAAACCAATAGAACTTTAACTTATGAGAGGGTGACAGGCTGCATTCAAATGGCAGGTAAATGTGGTTGGGCCCATGATTTTTTTGCTCATATGTGACTCAGATCTTTAGTTCTCATGACAGTGTGAACAGCACAAACCAGATGGAATCTGATCTTTTCAATTACAATTTGTGCCACTTTCATATGGGGTCCTAGACCCGAAACAGATCAGATGTTTTGCAATGTGACCTCTGTCTGAACAGTAATATCAGAATTCATGCGACTTTTACATTAGTCTATATTATCGACATTCATCACAATTCTGCGCTCATAGGAGTCACTTCAAATATTTTACATACCTGACGTTATCAAGACAGTTTGCGAAAAGTAGTCAGTGGAAGGACATGTGTTAGAACTTATAAGTACTACAGTGACAGCTCTATATAAAAGCAAAACATGAGGGTTTGTATCATAAATGTTTAAAAACTCTGCTATCTTTTTTTCCCATCCTCTTTGTTTTTCATATTGCCTGTGATTAAATTTGCTGGCTTTTCACACTATAAATGAACGCGTAATCACTTTAAAGTCCTCCATGATTACTTCCTTGTGATAGCTATGGGGTGTCTTTTTATCTTTCTTTTGTGAACAGCTATACAAAAAAATCTGATCTGAGCAATAAATCAGAATTGAGCACAAAGGATTGCAGTGCGAACATTGCCTTAAGCCCAGGACACACTGCACGATTTTTGGCTGTCCTTGACGAAAGATTGCCATCATGAAACAATCAAGGCGATTTCTGTGATCGTGGCTCCTCATCATTGGTCCTATGTCGTACAAAGAGGTAGGTTCAAAGACGGATGTTGTCATGGTCTTGCGACCAAAGATAGCTTTTCAGAAATTCAGCATGATAATCGCACAGTGTGTTTTCTGCTACGACCGACGTCTACTGACCGACCCCAAACAAAGCATTATGAAATCAACGCGACATGCCGCTAAAACTTAAAACAGCTTACCACTAGCTCTTTTCCCTTCCTCTTTTGCGTTACACATAAAAACTACAACTGCCAAAGTATGATTCATCATGGTCTTTTTGTTTACCACTAGCGCATACGGATAGTGTTTTATTCCAACATGTCCTCCAACTAATATGCCTATATACTGTAGGTCGTTTGTCACTTCCTTGAAATATGTCCCATAGAAGCGTTTACTAAAGTTGCACCCCTATCAATCAGGACACTTTCATTTGAATTAATTTAATTTATTCTTCTAAAGAAACTTGCATCATATAGCCTACAAGTCAACAGGTGTCATCAATCTTACAGTCTACATGCATGTTGTACCCACATTTAATAGATCCATGTCGCACAGTGTGATTTGTAATGATCTTATAGGATTGCTAAAATCGTGCATTGTTTAGATTAGCTTTAGATTGACTTCCCCCCTCAAATCAACTAATTTTCATAGCTCACGCACTTGAACATTCAGATTCCAGTCTGCATGGCAACCGCTTTGCCTGCGGCAAATCTTACCAAGCGTCTGATTAATTTAGTCTTCAGTATTCTCTGTAGACTTAAAGCACAGAAAAGTGACTATTTTTTAATGACTGTTTTCATGCAGCATGAATATGTGAGCTTAGTCTGGTTGATTGACATGGGAGAATGAACGAGAAAACCGGAGAGACACATTCAAGACTTGTGTTTACTAGTATCAGAATACTTTCTACTTGGCTGTGAATGTAACTCGGACTTGAGCTGATGACATGAAACAAAAAATTTCTTCACAGAGTTTCAAAGTTCTTCTCCCAACCTGAAAAAAAAACATTAGAGATTTGGTCAGTGTTTCAAAGAGCTCATTTGATAGTAACATCAACAACATACATTGGAGTTATTGGAGGTTGTAAAACACCTGGCTAAGTGAAAAGTCCCAAATGATGTATGGCAGAAAAATAGAAGCAAAAATAAGTGCTTACAACCTAGTAATAAACACAGCTGCCCCAGGCAGTCACTAGGAAAACCCACCTGAAAACAAAATGGAGCAAGCAAATGTAAGATGCGCTGTCAACTTTGTCTTCTGTATATTGACAAAGACTGACAATTAATAAAATAAAGCGATTGTTTGTGTACTTTATCGCAGACAACGTGGATTGAATTATTTCTCCGATAAACAGATATCATTCTGGCAATTGAAAACAGGTGTGGTTTGGGCATTTCATAAATAATAACATAATACATAACTCCTAAAGTAGTTGTTTTTTAAATTACTAGATAGATTTTAATGATCTTACAGGATTATAGATTTTACACAGCCAAAGTATATTTAAAAAGATTTAAATTAGACAGAGACACAAGTTGTGGTGCTCTTAGTGAAATCGCGCTTTTATAGACTATATTGCCAAAAGTTTTGGGACATCTGCCTTTACATGCACATGAACTTTAATGACATCTCATTCTTAATCCATAGGGTTTAATATGGAGTTGGCCCACCCTTTGTAGCTATAACAGCTTCAACTGTCCACAAGGTTTAGAAGTGAGTTTATTTAATTTTTGACCATTCTTCTAGAAGTGCATTTGTGAGGTCAGGCACTGATGTTGGATGAGAAGTCCTGACACACAGTATCTGCTATAATTCATCCCAAAGATGTTCTATCGGGTTGAGGTCAGGACTCTGTGCAGGCCAGTCAAGTTCCTCCACACCAAACTCTCTCATCCATGTCTTTATGGACCTTGCTTTGTGCACTGGTGCGCAGTCATGCTGGAACAGGAAGAGGCCATCCCCAAACTGTTCCTACAAAGTTGGGAGCAAAAAAATGTCTAAAATGTCTTGGTATGCTGAAACATTAAGAGTTCCGTTCACTGGAACTAATAACCCTTTTCCACCAAGGCAGTGCTGGGGGTGGTTCGGAGCCAGAGCCTAGTTTCAAATCGGTTCTTTGTTTTTCCACACCCAAAGCATCAGCTCTGAACCAGGAAAAGTGGTTCTTAAGTAGCACCCAAACATTGCTGGTCTAAAAGTGAGAACCGCTTGCATCAGGGGCTGGGGGCGGGGTTACTGTGACCAACAAGATGAACACAAACTTGTGACAGCCATTTTTGAAATAGCAGCGTTAATCGAGCTAATAGCTGTTCGATGGTAATCTCCATCTATACAAATCATGGTGAGCTGCACAAACATGCATTGGATTTGCTGTTTTGATGCCGATGTAGGATCGTAAAGCCATGAGCATCAATAGTAACGCAGCGTTCGCATTGTTGATGGAAGGCTTGTTCGAGATGCATCGGTGCTGTGCAAACCGATCGCCGTATGACATCAAACGAGAGCATTTGACTCCTTATGCTTTTGAATCGCTCATGCGGTATTTTGATATCATACGCGGATCATCTGCGCAGCGCCAAGACATTTCGAACAGGCCTGGTGTGTTTCAGTGATTGTGCTTCCTGCTGCCTCACTAGCGTTGCTGAGAAAGATGAGACGTATACAGTGACGTAAGACCTGGCTCTGTAGTGGAACCAACCATGAACTGGCACTAGCACTGGCTCTGAACTAGCACCCGGTTCATTCCCGTGGAAAAGGAGTATACGGGGCCAAGCCCAACCCCTGAATAACATCCCCAAAACATTATCCCCCTCCACCAAACTTTAAACTTGGCAAAATGCAGTCAAGTAAGTACCGTTCTCCTGGCAACCATCAAACCCATCGGACTGCCAGACAGAGAAACGTGATTGGTCACTCCAGAGAACAAGTCTCAACTGCTCTAGAGTCCAGTGGCGGCGTGCTTTACACCACTGCATCCAATCCTTTGCATTTTTGCACTTGATGTAAGGCTTGGATGCAGCTGCTCGGCTGTGGAAACCCATTCCAGGAAGCTCTCTAAGCACTGATCTTGAGCTAATCTGAAGGTTTGGAGGTCTGTGCTATATTCTTACAACGCAAACATCCTAATTATTTAAATAGTTATTTATTAAAGTCTGGAATTTTCCCTGAAGTTGAAGTTACTTACAGTAGCAAATATCAGATCATCTGATGGACGAAACTCCACAACATTTGTATTACAAATGTCAAAATGTTTCTTCTAAAAGCTGAATACAGATTAATGCTTTGTAAGGCATGGGCATACAACTTAATTAGTCATGTACAGTTATTGACTGTGGTTGTGTTGCGTTATATAATACTGTTTAATTCATACAATAACTGTAAATTAACAGCATTTATTTGAAGCAGTAAAGACAACGACTTTAGCATTGGTTAAATTAATAATTAACTCAAAAATATATACAAAGAACACTTAATTCATATGGTAACTGTCATGCTACTAAAAAGCCATGCAATTTGAGCTGACCTGTGTCTTTTTATTGGTTTTCAAGATCTCCAAGAGTATGAAGTGGATGATGCCCAACAAAAAGAGATAAATGAGATAATTATTCAGAGAAATATACTGACTGCATATGGATTTCAAGACATTAAGCTTTAATGAAGGCAAAAAAAGATAAGTCACAATATTTTCCATGTACATACTGATGTTTGAACACACAATGGTATGTTTGTGTTCTTCTGCGCGTCCCTGTGTGTGTAATAAGCAGAGTGTACGTGCATTGTGTACCCGCCTATAGGCGCTTATTACTAACGCCCTTTAAATAACACAAAAATACTGCAATATTATCTTTAGACTAAGTTTTTGTTGGCGCAGTCGTTTTCAGTTGCCTCAAAATAGCAACACGCCAAAATGCGCCTGAACACACCTTGTTTTCAGATGGGTGAACAGATGGGCGCGAGTCCATTTTCTATTTAAACAATGTGGCGTTGGACGTGGAAATGACTTCACAATGCGTCGGGCTGAAAGTAGCAAAAAACACTTGCATCACGCTTTAACTAAAGAAGTACATGTAGGTCAATATAGAAATATCTACTTTTTAATATACTGTGAAAAAAGATCTGGCTTCTGTTGCATCATTTTTGCCTCAGCACTTCTATCACCATCCTGGATCTAGATTTACAACTAAAACTAGTCTGTAAGTGTCCCGTGGCCACAGAGTACTGCTGTCAGCATGCCACAAGGTGTATCTGAATCTAATTACGCCATAAATGCAGCATCACAGCTGTCTTACGTGGAACTGGTCTCCACTGTGCATGCTAAAGCTGTCCTTGATTTCAAGGCAGGAAGCAACATTGTCCAGCCGGCACCATTGACAATGACAGCCTAACCCCAGACATCTGGATGTACTGCCTCTCCCAACAGCCTGGCCTTCACTTCGTCTAGCACATTGTGACACATTCATTAATTTTAATCTACAAATATTATTTGTATTTTGATTTGTATTTTCCACACAAAATAAATCTTCTTCCAAAAATAAATATGCTATCATAATTTATTCACTTTCATGTTGTTCTAAACCTGTTTGATATTATTATATGCAGGAAGGGTTTAGCAGAACCAGACACATTTTGAAGATAAAAAAAAATGCCTGTGGCATCATTTCTGCTAAATGAAATGTTGTTGCTAATTGCACATTTCACAGCACATTCAAATGAAATGCAGAGTGAGTGGCACTCTTAGTGTGTTTGACTTCATGCGGCGGTGCAAAACGATCAGCGTGCATCTGACTAGAAGCATTTTTTCTTGACATTACTGCAAAGGTATCATCAAAAATACATGGAACAAATGCAAATATGCAGGTTTAATATAACACATATAATTAGGATTGAAAAGTACCAATTATAAAATAAACAAAATAGGATTTAAAAAAGTGATAAAATATTACATCTTGACAAGACATATTGCATTTATTTATTAAAATAAATTAAAAAAGGCAGCACATGTTCACCATCTTCAGATCTTAGAAATTCTTTGAAAAAGGTAGCTTTGAAAAAAATAGCTTGGATATATTTCTCAATATCTTGTGAAATGAAAAGAGGTTTGATGACTAGATTTTCTATGGTCAGTGGGAAATTTAGCAATACAATATTAATAATAAATTACATTCTACTCAAAATACTTTTTTGTTTTTTTTCACTATATAGAAGCCAAACAACACATCTTTAAACAACACTGAGGAACCCTGAAGCAAGTTTTTGTTAGTAAATCAAAAATCAATCCAAAACAATTGTGTATAAGGGCAAAAAAATCCACTGTATTGCCAAAAGTATTGGGATAGCCCTCCAAATCCTTGAATTCAGGTGTTCTAATCACTTTCATGGCCACACCTAGGCATGCAGACGCTTCTACAAACATTTGTGAAAGAATGGGTCGCTCTCAGGAGCTCAGTGAATTCAAGTGTGGTACCGTGATAGGTTGCCACCTGTGTAATAAGTCCATTCATGAAATTTCCTCACTACTAAATATACCACGGTCAACTGTTAGTGCAGAAGTCGCCAACTTTCTGCAGAGTCAATAATGCGTTTAATAATTGTATTTTCATACTTTATCAATTTATCATTTCTAAATTAAGTATTTGATTATTTACAAACCAGTTATTTAGGAGTTGTCAGCGGTTCATAAGATCATTTAGAAAGTGTAAGTAAATGATTAATAAACTATCTAAATGTACATTTGTACATCTTATCATTTAGACATATAGTAATAGTTACTCAGTGTGTTAATACATGCTTTATTAACATGTATTCCTATTGTAGTTTATGATTAATTCAGGTAGTTATAAAACATTTAGTAGTTGTCAGTTAACTATTTTTGTGAGCTCATCTAAAGTGAGGACTTTGAATGCCTTGTAAAGCATTTACAAAGGAGATTTAAAGGCTCAGTTCTCTTCTAAACAGAAAAAGGAAATGAACAATGCAGAGGGTTAGAACATAGATATATTTATTTCAGGAGGTAAAATAAACTGTGCAACTGTACACTTGATATAAAATGAAAAAAAAACATCTGCAGTATCAAAAATTAATTAACAAGGAACTAAATAAGCTACAAGATTAACAAAAAATGACAAAATAAGCAATAAAGTAAATAAAATTAATAAAATAAGCAACAACAATAATATACGCAAATAAATTAAGCAGCAAAACTAAAAATAAGCAATATTTTGGTGTGGTAAGGCTTTCTTGTTTCTGTTAGTGTCGCAAAATCCATTTCAAACTGAAGACTTACAATTAGCTGAGATAGAAAAACAAATATACTCAACAGATAATCAAACAATTTATGAAATGGACGTTATATCAATTCTTGCCATCTCTCAACACTGGTTACAATATGACTATACAAATAAAAAAACTGTGCAACTGTACACTTGATATAACATGAAAATAAAAAAACATCTGCAGTGACAGAAAATTAAAATGTCTTTATTTTGTCAAATGTTAACATAGCTGATTACAGGATAAAACAAATAAATAAAATGCAACAATTTTTCTCAGTAATATTCTTTGTTTTTCTATCTCAGCTAATTGTAAGTCTTCAGTTTGAAATGGATTTTGCGACACTAACAGAAACAAGAAAGCCTTACCACACCAAAATATTGCTTATTTTCTTCATTCTATTGCTTTTTTTTTTAGTTTTGCTGCTTAATTTATTTACGTATATTACTGTTGTTGCTTATTTTATTAATAATATTTACTTTATTGCTTATTTTGTTATTTTTTGTTAATCTTGTAGCTTATTTAGTTCCTTTTTATTTTATTTTTGATACTGCAGATGTTTTTTTTTTTTTCATTTTATATCAAGTGTACAGTTGCACAGTTTATTTTACCTCCTGAAATAAATATATCTATGTTCTAACCCTCTGCATTGTTCATTTCCTTTTTCTGTTTAGAAGAGAACTGAGCCTTTAAATCTCCTTTGTAAACGTTTTACAAGGCATACAAAGTCCTCACTTTAGATGAGCTCACAAAAATAGTTAACTGACAACTACTAAATGTTTTATAACTACCTGAATTAATCATAAACTACAATAGGAATACATGTTAATAAAGCATTTATTAACACACTGAGTAACTATTACTATATGTCTAAATGATAAGATGTACAAATGTACATTTAGATAGTTTATTAATCATTTACTTACACTTTCTAAATGATCTTATGAACCGCTGACAACTCCTAAATAACTGGTTTGTAAATAATCAAATACTTAATTTAGAAATGATAAATTGATCATTAATGAAGTATGAAAATACAATTATTAAACGCATTATAGATATGCTTAAAAATCAAGAACAAAGCATTTAAAACTGTATTTATAAACTGCTTACTAATGCTTTATAAATGATGAATTGATTATTTACTAATGCTACATAGATACGCTTATAAATCAAGAACAAAGCATTCACAACTGTAGTTATAAACCGCTTACTAATGTCTACTAATGCTTTACAAATGATGAATTGACTATTTACTAATGCTTAACTAATGCTTCATAGCGTGTAGTTATTATAAAGTGTTACCAAATTCTGTCATTAATTACCTCATGTGAAGGTAACCTCATGTCGTTCAACACCTTTGTTCATCTTCAGAACACAAATTAAGATATTTTTGTTGAAATCCGATGGCTCAGAAAGGCCTCCATTGGCAGCAATGTAATTTGCACTCACAGGACCCATAAAAGGTACTAAAGACGTCGTTACAAAGTCTCACTACAGTGGTTCTACAATAATTTTATGAAGCGACGTGAAGAGTTTTTGTGCGAAAAAAAACAAATAACGACTTATATAGTGATGGCTGGATTCAAAACACACCTTCCTGAAGCTTCGGAGCATTATGAATCATCTACTAATACTCTAATAATAATCTAATAAGAATTCCCTTTAAAATGGGAACTTGCACTGCGTCTGACAAGACATTATGTGAAATACCAGTGGCCGGTGACAGCCTATGACATCACTACTGGTGCAGAGTTTAAAAGGGAGCCTGTAGTACATGTCATCCTTTTCTTTGTCTTGAGGTATCATTTGTTTGTGATATGTTGAAGGCAACTATGGATAGCACTGGTGTGAAGCATTTCAGGAAATGTGTGCATTCCTTTTGGGACAAGAATTGGGACAAGCACCTGTGCCCCATGGATCAGGACTTGCTTCTGCAGAGGCAAGGAGGAAATTGTGTTTGTGGGGCTCACAGGTGAAGCTCGCCAAAGATTTTGAGATAGGTATGGACTTTTCTTGTTCTTCACTGGCTGACGAGGGCAATCTGCTAGACGAGGATGTGTTGTAATTCACATCCTCTGATCCAGCAGGCAGCATGCTTCTGGCTTCGAGCCAGGACGAGCAGGAGAGAACTTGCTTGTGGCAGGTTAGTGTAGTGATTTGTACTGAATTCACAGATGACGTAATGATTTCTAGATCACGTGTCACTTAAGATGTGGTTATGAGTGTATCAGATGACCCCTCCCCTTTGGATACGGGGAACCAGCTAAGAATACTATCTTAACAATATAAGAACGCTCCCAAAAGAGCTGTTCAATAATTCAGAATGAATGTGAATTAGAGGGAGTTGGTCAGCTGATATATCTGAAGGATTTGTGAGTCTGGACAACTAGTCGAATCTTTGAACATCAACACAATGAAGACAGAGAAGTGTAATAAAATGAATGAAATTTATTAACAATAGCAAAAGTTTAACAAAATTAAAAAGCAGAGTTGCGAGTTGTAGTTGCCACGCTGGGCTGAAGGATGCAGAACTCTGGTTGCGCCAAGAGGGTCCTTAAAAGTGGACCAGGCAGCTGGGTCAGTTGAATCTTCACAGGGTCCGTTGCAGACTGGCTGCGTCACTGAGGAGCCGTGTGGGACAGACAATGTCTGCCGATGCAGAGGTCCTTGGTGGAATGTGCTGTGCTGTTGGAGGAGTCGTAAGGGTTCAGATAAGATCTCTCAATGAGAAATCTCTTTTTGCAGCTTGAGTGCAGCCGAAAGCAATATAAAAGGTTTTGCTCACAAAAGCTTAACCTCAACTGTCTTGAAGTCTCTTTCCTCGTCAGGTCAGAAACTCAGGACTTGGTTTGTCTGTAAGTGTCTCCTCCCCCATCGGGTTAGAAATGCAGAACGAGGGTGTGTCTACCCAGGGGACATATTTATCCCTTTCCGATGAGGAGGAGATTGAAATCCTGCGCCTTTCCGATCCTGGAGTGTGATTGGCCACAGGTGTCCGAAGTAGCCCAGATTTTGTCCACCCTAGTGTGGAACTCATTTGCATAGCATAAAGTGGCGTGTTAAAACAGTGCCTTTAATGTTTTACCTATGCATTATTTCTTTACCAAAACTCTTTTAAAATTTAAAAGGCATCGTATGGAACAGATAGAGATCAAACAAGATAAGAAACGTTTAAGTCATCGTCCACAAATTCGTTTATCTGTTAATGGATCTGTCCCGTGGACTGTTGTGTTTACAGTCAATAACCATTAACATAAACTGTGCTTTGTGTGAAGATGAAGTGGATGATTTGCAGTTTATATACATTTAAGGCCTCCAAACATGTGTATGAATGGATTTGGATAGATCTCTGTGGCCTCTCTTTTGCTGCTGCATCCACGAGGTCCTGAAGGAATTTTTATGGCAGCTCTTGCCTAAACCTTTGTAATGAGTTTGGTGGTTAAAGTCAACTTGTAGACCATTGAGAAGTCCTCTCCTTGGTGGTGGTGGGTGCAGAAGGTCCCCCTTTTTCTTGTCTTGGCATCTTCTCTGACGTTGTTGAACATTTATTTATGTTCATTCACCAAGAGTCCAATCACAGCGTGGAACATCTTCTTCCACACCGGTAGTTAGAGAGGGGCCTTGTCATAAACTGGTCTCTGGAAGGCCATCCTAACTGATGTTCACCACATTAGACAAACCTTTTTTTGTTTTATCCGGGCACCCAGCTCCTGTGAGCCTGCCATCTCTTCCTGATCTCCATGCTTAGGTAGAGAGATCATGGAGGAAACCATATACCCCCTGAGACGGTGGCTAAAATGCGCCGCACTACAGAATTGGCTCTTCAGGCAAGCAAACAAACTGCCGCTGTGCTCTGCCAATCGTTGGTGGCAATTGTGGCCATGGAGAGGCATCCCTGGACCACCAGGAAGAAAGAGAAAACCTTTCTCCTCAATGCGCCAGTTTCACCTTCAGAGCCTTTAGGCCGCAGAGAAGGTGTGAAGCGAAGAAGAGAAAATAAGATCTGAGCGAAGTCATCCAAACCAAACACGCTCAGTATTTTTGTGCTGTAAAGGCCAGATAACATCTGCCTTCTTCCCCCACCCCCCTATGCTGTCTTACACGCTAGCTTAGAGTGTAGTTAGGCCTCCCCTCATTTTAAAGCGTCATCATTCTGAGGCCTCCACACTTTAGCTTGATTTAGACATGGATACCAGTGGCTCCGCTCTCCAGAGTGCCACCCTTATGACAACATCGAGTTTGACTGCTCTTCTGAGCCTCCTTGGTAAGGTTATCTTTAGTGTAGAGTGTAGCAGGCCTTCCCTCGCTCTGGAGGGTGGCCATGCTAAAGTCTCTGCTCAGTTAGAGCTTTGTCCAGATAGTAATACAATATGGTACAGCTCTCTCTGAGCCCCCTTTATTAGTCTGTCTGTTTGGTTCAGTGTCTCCTCTCGAGTGGTCTTGCTGAGACCTCCGCTTTCCAGAGCTCTACTTTGATAGGGATACCAGGTTGTATAGCTCTTTCTGAGCCTCCTTGGTACAGCTATGCTTAGCATAGTGTAGTTAGGCCTCCCCTTGTTTCAGAGGGCTGTAATGCTGAAGACTCTGCCCCAAAATAAAGTGTTACCAACATCCTCTGGTGTCTAGGTTCTTGCACAATGCCAGGTGGCTGAGGGCTATCTGCTGGTCACAAGTTCCTTTCTGTGACCTAGCATTGGTCCTGGGAATATTAGCAGAAGCACAATTTGAGCCATTGGTGCAGGTTTTGGATAAATTGCTGCCTTTTAAAGTGGCTCTCTTATTAGCATTGACTTTGCTAAAGAGAGTAGGAGATTTGTAAGTCCAGTCAGTTGCTAGACTGCACCCCAGACCGGACTATATTCCAAATATGTTCCATCTATGGCAGGTCACACATCATCAGGTTTTATAGTGTGGATACAGATTCAAATGGTAAAAGTGTTTTGAGGGCATAATATTGTGCAAGGAACCACATGTAAATAAGTAACTTCAGTGAATTGCATGTTCAGTATAGGTGAAATTTTTTTTCTAAAATTGTTCTAATGAGCCTATATTGGAAAAATCCTTTTAACCAATACACGGACAGTCTGGAGCACACAAACATGGACAATCGGAGTGATGCAAACAATGTAAATCACAGTGCTGTTCTGTTCTTGGAAACTGCTCAGCTGATCAAATGTAATATGTAATAATGAAGAGTACTATAAAACATTATATATTTACTGTTCTTTGAAAACGGTTTATATTTTTTGAGAGGAATAGCTACAAATCAGTCAATATGCAACATGCTTTATAATTATCCACTTATGGCTCAGAATCTACCAATTCAGACATGTTTGACTCTCAAGGTCTTTGGTGCATCTTCATCATATGAATACAACTAAATGTAGAAATACAAGCATGTGAAAATAACTTGTATGACTAGCTCAGAGCAAAATCAAAGTTACTTGACTCTTCAATGAATGAGATTGCAACAAATGATTCACCATATGCATTATATATTCCGCATGTATGTTTTAATATCTTCGGCAGATGCAGTTGCAGGCTGATTGGACTGCATAAATAAAGCCGCTAGAATATCTGCCAGTCGTATCTAATTCATTTCTGGACTGAAACATGGAGCAAAAATAGACACCTTCAAAGCCTCCATGTCTGGCCACCTTGTGAATACATAAAAAGAAAAAAAAATCAATCACATTATTTATTAATATATTCATTTCACCCTTTCAAAGTGCCAGGCTCATATAAAGGCACACTTGCAATGTTTCTATTCTGGCATCAGTGTTATGTTTGAATCTTTATTTACTTATTTATTTTAGACTCTTCAAAGAGTTTAAACTTTATATAACCATGCAATCACTTTTTATTAATGTTTTTCATGTCTGAAGGTGTGGAAAAGAAGTAGCTATTCTCTCTCAAAACCATAGAGTTTGGATATGTTGAGGGGGTCTTGAGCCCTGAGTAGTGCCGTTTCCTATAAGCCAATGCATTATTAAGGACACCTGTTTCCCAAGGGTTGTATAGGAACAACATGCATAGCCCTCAACTTTGAGTGTCTGACATTGTATGTTGTTTTTCCAACCTAGATGAAATTCTTTGCATAGGTAAAATCACTCTATGCCAGAAGCCTGAGTGTTTTGGCTCTGTGGTGCACAGTACTCAGTTCAACGGCCGGTCCAAGGTCCCAGATCCACAGAAGTTCAGTTTGGCTTTAAGGCAAGATAAACAAAAAATGCAGGGATAAATATAACTTGGTCATACTTTCTTATCGTACATGTTTGCTTTGTCAAAGCTCTCCTGGAGTGTAAGATTGAAGTCTCATATATATGTATGGCATCTTCTACTGAAGCTTGTGAGATAGAAACCAATCCCACTCCACAGATTTATCTTTACAAAAACACAAACACAAACAAAACAAACTAGAAGAAAGAAACAACAGCCTCAGTCTTAAATTATGAGGCGTAACAGTCCCGCAGGCTACTGATCCACTGCAGTTTGCGAGAAACACAATGCTTTTTCTGATGCTGCATTCAGCCATTTTAGGTCTTAATCTGATCGTGGCTGTTCTGCATCAAGTCACATCAAGTGCTTGGCTATTGATCCATCCATACAAACCTAAAGCGCTCATAACTCATAATTGCCTAACTACTCTAAAGAGGGTTTTAATCACACATTCCACAGCTCATGTCTGTTTACAGCTCACACAAGAGTAATTACTGGCAGTTGTTTGTTTGTGAGCCCACACACACACACACACACACACACACACACACAGAGAGAGAGAGAGAGAGAGAGAGAGAGAGAGAGAGAGAGAGAGAGGGAGGGAGAGGGAGAGGAGAGGAGAGAGAGGGAGGGAGAGGGGAGAGAGAGAGAGAGAGAGAGAGAGAGAGAGAGAGAGAGAGAGAGAGAGAGAGAGAGAGAGAGAATGAGAGCTTTATAATTTGGCCCCTCATTATTGCATTATTGAATATTTGGGATTTGGGTACATTCACATAAAGAATACATACATAAAACATATCAGATATACAGTAGTAATGCAAAATACAAAATAACTTTAATTCAGAAATATGCATCAGACTATCAGTGTTAATATCAGGCTATTCAAAGCACAACTTCATGTGATATATATTATGAGATGAGCATTAAAAATGTATTTAACAAAACAACAGTTCAGTCTTAAGCAAACAATAATTAGCTGCCTTCAACACAGATAGGAGTATGACAAGTGTAAATACAGTATCATCCTGCGTTCTAATTGCTGCGTTATGCAGTACACGGTCTGGTCATTGTGAATATGTACCATAGTATGTACAGAATATTTGGAAACAAACAGGCTTTTTGTTGATTGTAGTACACGTCCATATATATTTAAAATGGATGGGACATCTTCCAAATGTCCTAAAAGCCAAATCCCATTTTTATCTGTCTTAAAGGGGTCATGAACCGCATTGTTTTATTGTTCTGTGATGTTTCCTGGGGTGCACTTATAATGTTAGAATGCTTTTTACATCAAAAATTGTCCGAATTTATAAATAAAAGACTTTTTTTCCTACCTGATTTTAGCCCTCTCCTCTGAACGATCTGTTTTAAGGGGAGTGTCTGCTGTGAGAGTTCAGTGTAAACTCCCACTGCTGTGATTGGCTAACATCTTTCCATTTGAAATCGTATTATGCTCTCTTTTAGCGCGTTTTTACTATTATAGCTCTCATGGTTAACTAATCGTGAAATGTGTTGCATTACATTTAGCTCAATTACATTATATTTAGATCTATGGCTTCATATTTAGATTGCGGCATGAAAGTTTGCAGTGATGATCATTGTAGCTGATCACAGACATGTTGAGCAAATGAAAGCAGTGATTCATCATTGCAACTCTGTACCCAAACAAATGTTTTTATCTTCACTAACAGTGCAAACGTGACATAGTTAAAAGATTTGTTGAATAAAACGGGAGTCACTGATAAACTCTCTCGCTGTTTGATTGACAGCTGCAACATGCGCTGCTCCAACGATTGCGAAGGGAGCTTTCTTTATAGAATTGAATCACGGTTTAATAACAGATTATTTTCTTCCTACTAAGAGAAACAACGAAAGTTGACATTTAGTCACCGGTTTGATTTACTGACACACAGTCAAAGAACATCTGACTACATGAATCATCACATTTCAGATCAGGCATTATAATTAACACAATTACTTACATGTTGCATGTTTATTGCTTGGTAGCTCGATCTGGTTTAACACTAGGCCTATGTTACATGCGCAAATCGTTGGGCGGGGCTAAACAGGCAGTAATGAAGTAGGTGTTCATCTTCTTCTGCAGAGGCGGTGTTTCACCACACCCTGATGTCACAGCCTGGCACATTATGAGATTGAGCGTTTGCTGGGCCTGGTGTTGATAAAAACTTTTCTTTGACTAACAAGGAAGTTTTCAGCTCTGGAAGTTACAGGATATTTTTATATCACGATGAACTTTTATATATCAAAGGCTGAAAGAAAAGTTGATTTCTCAATTTATGACCCCTTTAAGTAAGAAAGAGTGCACTTAATTGTACATACTTTGGCTTTTTGTTAGCCTAATGTCATCACTCTCAATTCTAGTCAGAATATGAGTCTGATACTGCTCCATTGGGCTGTGATTATTGGGGCATGTTTCAACCGAACAAGGAAAGACCTCAATTGGATAGACCTACAACCAATCAGAGCAACAGATAGAATAAAATTTCCCAACACATCTAGTACTTATGCAAACGTTGATCACATTTGGAATAAAAAAATATTATAAGCTAATGCAGCCATGGCCAAACTTTAAAGATGCCCTAGAATGAGTTTTAATTGTCCTAGAATTGTTCTCTGATATCTACATAGAGGGTATGTGGCTTATTAAGGGCAAACATTGTCCAGAAACGGTTTTACAGGTCAATTTACAACCCTAGAAAATGGTCCCTAGAATGAAATAGTCTGTTTTTGCCTTATTCGGAAGGATCGTGAATATCAATGTTGAGATCTGCTCTGATTGGCTTATTTCAGCAGCTCATACAAGTGCAGTTCTTCAGAAAACAGCACAAGCGGCTTGCGAGTCGTGACACAACAGGTAGACTGAATGACAATTTAAGCAGAACATCTCAAATGGAGATGATGAAATGCAGCTTACTTGTTTTTTAGTGTTTTCAGATCACCCGCACGCGCGAGAGAGAGCTTGCGTGCACATGGTTGCCAGATTGCACGTTTAAGTAAAACACCGGATAGTATACGTTTTCTAAAGGACACGTTTAACAGAAAAGCTCTGATTGGGGGATTTAAATGACTGAAATCTGGCACTCCTCTTCCCCGGACAAAACTAAAAAGTGCTTTTTGTTCAAGTTTCTATTTTTTTAAACTACATTTTATTCTTGTCTTTTTTCGTCAGCGCTATTGCATGTATATAGTCACAATAATCGTTTAAGGAGGTGTCATCTCGTCTTGTCTTAGGTTGTCAATTAACATTTTTCGTCATATTTTCGTTAACGAAATTGACTCTAGTCAGAGCAAACTGACAACTTTGAATTCAATTGTTGCAGTATCCTGTTATAGATAAACATTAACCATGCCTTTTGACAGTTCTGTTCTGTGGGAAGGCTATGAAAAGTACTCACATCCCCTGCACAGCCCGGAACATAACTGTTACATGTCACGCCTGTTCCCGGACTCCATTTCCCATGATCCTCCCTGTCCCGCACCTGATCGCACTTCCTCATTATCTCTCCCGCTCTCCCCGGATTCCCTGCACCTGGTACTCGTCATCTGCACTCCTTTATAGTGAACTCACTCCCTGCACTCCTTGTCCGTCGTTAATGTTATGTTAGATGTGTTAAAGCGGTACTTCAGCGCTGGGAAGATGAATCTGTATTTAAACTGGGTCATTAATGTAGTAGAAATGTGAAATTATTTTTGAATTTGGTGCCTTCTAGACTGAGAAAACACATGAAATGTATTATTAGGCTTGTTTGAGATGATCAAAATCTGCGCAGAACCGATCACCGGTGATCAGTGCGAGATGCATGCCGGTTAGAAATGTGTCCGAGGGCGGTCCGCCTTCCTCTGATGTCATGCTGACGTATGTCAAAGAACTCTCGCGAGCGAAAGGCGGATGTGTCGGATTCTGCAGTCGAGCGCAGTTGCTCTCCACCGACTGCGCTGAGCAAAAGCATGATGGGAAACGACTTACTGACGACACAGCTTAATGCTCATTGGTTTAAACAAACGTGACATGTGATTCTAAAACTCTGATATCATGTTTTAATGTCTATAAATTATGTGTGAATATTCCCAAACTGTGCGACAGTGCGACCTCTCAGTGGGTTAGTGATTGTTGTCATATTTATAAAAATATATAAAAACATGTATCTAATTAAAGTAAAAATGATTATAAACACGCCTTTCGAATGGAAATAAATAACAAAAACTTTGAGTGTCTTGTTCATAATATTTATTTTCATATAAAAGCAACAGAACTTAAATTACATCCAGTTTATCAGCAACGCAGTGCATGAGTGTGAATCCCGCGATATCCGCCTTTGATCTCGCAAGTGTCGGATCCACTACGAGAAGACAGAACTGTCCGTCTTGCCTGCACTTTTTTCACTCCTCCCTTTACTGCAGCCGCCTAGTCTCGCCATCATTTCAGGCGAGGCGAGGCGCATCTCAAACAAGCCTTTTGTCTCACAATTCCCAGAATGCACTTCGCTGCCCTACGAGGCCACTACGAGGCACGGCTACTGGATTACTGGATCACCACCCACCACGTTCATTTTCATAAAATCAGTTCAGTTAGAGACACTACAATTAAAAACTGAACGTGTCTTTTCGATATATTCTGAGTGAGCCGAACGAGTGTCACGGCCGTCACGGCACAAACGCAGCAGGAGTCAGATTGCATTGATCACATGAGCTGAGGAAATCGCTGGATTCGCGGCCGCATACATTCACAGCGTGTGATAAGTCTGGCGCTTGTCTTTGGAAGCTTAACTCTCATAGGAAGTTCATTTGAAAAGTTGAAACACTCACTTTGCTCTCCACCGCTCCATTTACATGAATCCCCCCGCAGCTCCCCGAGCCGAGCGATGAGAGTGCGATTTTGAAAACATGTGGAAATAGCGCACACTGCTGGCTGTAGTCTTTAGCCTCTGGCCAAAAACTCCTCGGATGACGCAAAATGACGATATTTGCGTCATCTGAGGAATTTTTCCAGAAATAAAATACATAATTCTTTCATATGAGGGGGCAAAGTATGATAATTTGAATATACTCCTGGGTTTCTACTGATACAAAGCTTAATGCTAATCGCTGAAGTAACCCTTTAAGTGTTCTGTTTATAGTATCTGTTTAAATAAATCCTATCTGTTTGTTTGGAAGTCCTGGATCTCCTCATCTCTGCTGCATTATACACAGTCCGTAACAGAACGACGGACCCAACTGCCAAGACTTCCAAACACGATGGGAATCTTCCTTGTCCCGCTTTCTCCCATGTCCCCAGTAAAGGATACGTCTGCGGTGGATCGCCGCTGGAGAGGTATGTGGAGGAATTCTCAGAGCTTGCTTATCTGGTGAACTGGCCAGATGCCCCGCTTAACGCTGTGTTTCTGATGGATCTGGACGAGGACACCATTCGTTTCATGGAACCTGCCTGTTCCTATTCCCTGGTCGAGACAATCAATCTGATTTTGCTCCTAAATTGTTCTGCGCTCGAGATTAAAGAGAAACCTGAGAATGAGTGTCTTCCTTGTCCAGTCCTGTCAGAAAAACACGCGGCCTGGCCAGTTCACCAACAGCCAGTCTCCTCCACCTATCCCTCCAGTGGGCTTTCCCATGTAGCCCTGCCTGCCCCAAGGCCCAAACGGCCAAGGAGGCGGGCCGCCAAGAAGCCCTTGTCTCCGGCCGAAATGGCCGCGACCACGCCTGAGCCAGTGAGGGACCACTGGCTGATAGACTTTTTGACCGAGCCTCTGCCAGCCCTCCTGGACTCTGCTCCAGCCCTCCTGGACTCTGCTCCTTGCCTGCTGTACAGAACCAATGGCCTGTAGCGCATGCACGGTCAACACAAAATGACGTGGATGATTCTGTTGCGTTATCTGTCCAAAATCATATAAAGCCCGCCCTAACAATATGTTTCTGTTCGGGCATAGTTACTCCACAATGGATCAAGTCCAGACCAAATTGCCTGACCTCAAATGTTGTGGGCGGGGCTATGTTCAGCTCTGATCCAGGCTAGTTTTTTTGTGGCTATTTTACTAAAATAATGTTGGAAAACCTCATGAAAAAGCAACACAGGCTTTTTTGGAAACATATCTTTATTCCTTTTCATACAAAGTATTACAGGGGCAGATCATCGATTAATAAAGACTTTTGCACGTTTTTTTGCACAATAATATGTTATGACCTCAAAACACAAATACCATAGTGTATGATTTGTAAACAAATACATATTTATGTTTATATAACTAGCTCCATGTGTATGGCTTTTCTGACACAGTAAACTTGCTCAGTACCTCACCTGTTACAGAATTGCACTTGTGATGTTATACACTTGAGTATGAGCCCTGTTAACAACACTCGATAAAAGAGCTCAAAGACTTGTAGAAGCAAGCTAAAGTGTAATGGTTGCCTCAGTAGATGCGATTGTATCTCACATTTGCTTTTGTTTACATGTTCGGTTAGGTTTAAGGTTGGTGACGTTTTGTTTTCAAATGCGAAAGAGGACCCTTTTCACAGACTGTGTGATGATGCATTTCCACAGTTAATAACATTGTTTATATATTTAACATTTTTGTAGATAAAAAACACATTTATGACACTATACTTTGTGTTTTCTTACCATGGCATTAAATTACAGAAAACTGGTTAATGCTGTTGTGTGAATGTGATACAATGGCTTCTACTATGAAATCTTTCTCTCTCCTCTTTCTCTCTCCTCTTTTTTCCTCTTTTGGAAAGTCATAGAAAAGCTATCATGGAATATTCTATTTGGACAAATGGGAATTCAAAAATTATATAGCTTTAGTTCAGAAGTGGAAGGGTCCATTAACCTTTTAGCGTCACTAACCGGAAATTTCATTTCCAAGCTGCCTACATACAACAATCAGTGTAATAAAATGTTGCCGCATTCATGTTCATTCTTTTCGAATAAATTAACATTATTTTAGCAAAACAATAAGCAACATAAAATATTGTGCAGAAATATCACCACAGGCACGCTTTTCCAATGAACTTGAGTAGCAAAATCAAAACTTTTTTTGATGCTTTGATGACCATTAGGCCCTAGACCAGGTCTGTTAGTTATAAGACTAATACTTTTATACATTTAAAATGGACTTTTGTTGTCTTTAAATTTTGTATTTTGTCTTCAGGGAAAATACTGATAACTCATGTCGCACCACACCAAGTTTTATCCACACAAATGCTTGATAATGTCGTAACTAGAATTACTTTGTTCTTATATAATTTGTCTGAAATAATCAAATCTATAATGTGTGAAAATAAGCACACAAATATTTAATTAGCTTCCTGAGGCACAAGGTTGTTGTTGTGGCTACTGTTTCATTCACTAGCCCTGAGAACTCTGAAGGCCAGGCCTTTTTCAGCAGAAGAATGATTATGAATGTATTTAGTATTCTCACATCAGGCTTGTTTTATTGATGAATGCACTGGGCTCTCTTTTTTCCCCTTTTGTCTGTGGTCAAGAACGTCAGATGAATACTGAGCATAAATGTCTTACAAAGCACAAAAAAGATTTAAACCTTCAATAATAATAATGAGAAGACGAAAGCCTCAGAAAACAGCAGGATATCAATCCATGTGCATCATTCCCTTTTTGAAAAGAGACTTCCTTTATAGCCGGCTTTAACGGTATGATCTGTTTACGGTTATCAGATCATGATTACCACATGTTAAGGTTTAAGTCCAAATGTCTTTTTGTTATCTGCATACAATGCCAAGTAAATGGTGCAATGCAAATAATCATTATACATCACTTTGACAAACTGGGTTGATGCATTTTTGAGATTCTGTTGAAGTGCTGTGTTGTGTTTTTTTGGACAAAGACAAAAGACCCAATGATTTTATCATGCCATTTAATAAAACAGATCCCTTAATTTATTCCACTGGACTATATTTGGAATCTTTTGTTTTTTCAACCTCAAATTTCCACACTTAAAGTATATTTTTGCTGGGGCACTTTAAAACGTGATCCCTATTATCATCCTTTATTTGAGGAAATGCTTCTGAAGTATTGAAACAATAGACCACCATTTTATTTTTATCTGTCAAACTGCATTTTGAATGATCTTTGAATATTGTTAAATGTATTTAAATGATGGAAATTTTCAGGTTTCAACCTCTGATGTTGTTCTTTTCCATTTTGCAGATACTGAATGTGGGTTTGGATCTTAATCCAATGACACTGGAGGATGCATTGGAATGTAAGGTGTAAAGGGATTCCAGCTTAAGAATATCCGTACTATCTGGATGCACAATGCATAATACCAGGAATAAAGGAGATCTTTCACATTCACTCATTTATTGTGTTTGCTGTTGCCTTGATGTGAAGGGAAGGTAAATCCTTCTTGTCTCCCTATTTAAATTTTAGGGTGAGGAAAAATGGCCAGATCAGCGAAGGATGCGTGCAGTTTGATAGATTTACATACAACAAATTCAGAACAGCAGACTGGAAGGCCATTACTGCATATAGATTACATCTAATCAACCCCAAATGACACAGACGCCACCATAGAGACCGTTATTACCATCACACTCAGCAAAGAGAGGACTGGATTACTGAATCTAAGGCCTGTTGAAATATGGGTATGTTACTATGTATGAGGGCCAAGTCAATACCAGCGGCTTGTGTATAACTCAAAATGTCAGATGGACTGATGAACAAACAAAAAGTAATTTCATTTTAATACACAGTCCAAAATACAAAAACTACTCTACAATTTAGACATGCTTAAACTGAAACTGTTGCAATGCCTAAAACTTTTTTAAATACATTGCATTAAATATATTTTTTATTAATTACACTGTTTTTTTTTTTAATCAATAATCATGTTTGTAATTAAAATTAGCATACATTTATTGAGATATTGAGAATGCACTAGGCTACAGGCAAACTGAAGCAGTGGACTGAGTCAAGCCACTTTTGAACCAGAAACAGCAGCAGAAGCGCCTGACCTGGGCTACAGATAAGCAGCACTGGACTGATGCTCAAATTTTGCATGTCATTCGGAAATTAAGGTGCCAGAGTCTGGAGGAAGACTGGGGAGAAGGAAATGCCAAAATGCCTGAAGTCCAGTGTCAAGTACCCACAGTCAGTGATGGTCTGGGTTGCCAT
The DNA here is from genome assembly GCA_023029165.1 of Gobiocypris rarus. Classification (NCBI taxonomy): domain Eukaryota; kingdom Metazoa; phylum Chordata; class Actinopteri; order Cypriniformes; family Gobionidae; genus Gobiocypris; species Gobiocypris rarus. The sequence continues at coordinate 9,785,752 of CM040920.1, forward strand.
GTCAGCTGCTGGTGTTGGTCCACTGTGTTTTATCAAGGGCAGGGTCAATGCAGCTAGCTATCAGGAGATTTTGGAGCACTTCATGCTTCCATCTGCTGAAAAGCTTTATGGAGATGAAGATTTCGTTTTTCAGCACAGTGCCAAAACCACTGGTAAATGGTTTACTGACCATGGTATTACTGTGCTCAATTGGCCTGCCAACTCTCCTGACCTGAACCCCATAGAGAATCTGTGGGATATTGTGAAGAGAAAGTTGAGAGACGCAAGACCCAACACTCTGGATGACCTTAAGGCCGCTATTGAAGCATCCTGGGCCTCCATAACACCTCAGCAGTGCCACAGGCTGATTGCCTCCATGCCACGCCGCATTGAAGCAGTCATTTCTGCAAAATGATTCCCGACCAAGTATTGAGTGCATAACTGAACATAATTATTTAAAGGTTGACTTTTTTTGTATTAAAAACACTTTTCTTTTATTGGTCGGATTAAATATGCAAATTTTTTGAGATAGGAATTTTGGGTTTTCATGAGCTGTTTTCATGAGGCCCAGAGGAGCTGGATGTGTGAAGGAAAACCGAAAATGGACAATGTGTGTTCTCATGAAACGCGAACATATCTACTTCTGCTTTGGCCGAACCTTCACCGACTTATGGTGGAGTCTCCATTCCCTGGCTTCAGCACCTGCCTCGACAGGATGTCTGCCCCCAGATTTTTACATTTACATTTAGTCCTCTAGCAGACGCTTTTATCCAAATGAGAGCAATATAAGCAACTAAAAGAGTCAAGGGCAAAAATATGCAAGTGCTGTAACAAGTCTCAGTTAATCTAGCACAGAACACATAGGACTAGGGGTGTGACGAGATCTCGTGCCATGAGATCTCGCGAGACTAAACTGTGACGAGATTTTTCGTCGAGGTGAAAGCTGTCTTGTTTCATTTTGTAATGACGAGTGAGAGGGTGAAGATAGGATAGAATATGCCAACACTACGTTTACATTACTTCTCCACTCTAGTTTGGCTTTTTATAGAAATAAAAACAATTTAATTCAGGTGGATAACAGTCTCTTCAATTCCATTAGCTCATCCAACACGAGCGGTTCGAGCAATGCATAGTGCATAGCACTGATCACGTATCGAGAAGATGAGCGCTCGCATTGAGTGTGTGTTACGAGCGTGTGTTACATGTTAATGGACTCCACGCGGAGGATTCGTTGCGCAGCAGAAGCTTCAGACTTATTTTTGAAAATGCATGTTCAGCACCACCAGTACTATTCCCTGGGAATACTATTCCCAGAGTTCACATGATCGTGAAATTCAAAGAGAAAGTAAACGCGAGCGCGCATTCAAATGTGATTTTAATATGTTACCACTGTTTGAAAGTGGCTACTTTAGGCAAGTGAATATCTCCTATATAAACTATCCCATTGTATAACAATTTTTCTAGTCATGTATTTCATCATTGAGGATTTCTTAAAAATACTATGTAAAAATCTTGTCTCGTCTCGTTCTCGTCAACCCAATCTCGTATCTCGTCTCGTTTCATGAGATAAGTGTCTCGTCGCACCCCATACATAGGACAGAACAATTTGTTTTATTTTTATAAATAAACAAACAGAAAACAAATAGAGTGATAAGTGCTATTATTTATTGGTCAGGTGCTGCTGGAAAGATTTGTCTTAAGATATTTTTTTAAAATGGCCTGCTCTGATAGGAAAGGTCTAAACTACTGGAACTCCAGTAGTTATATGATGTGACTTAGACACTTCACTTCACCTCTCCATGACACCCTGAAGGACCTACCTGAGAGATAAGACTTGATCCATTGGAGAGCAGTTCCTGAGATGCCCATCTTCATTAGAGTTGCCAGGAGGATCTGGTGGTTAACTGTGTCAAAAGCAGCAGACAGATCCAGCAGGATGAGTGCTGTGGATTTGGAAGCTGCCCTTGTCTGTCTCAGTGCTTCAGTAACCGAGAGCACGGCATTCTCAGTTGAGTGGGCGCTTTTGAAGCCGGATTGGTTGTTGTCCAGGAGGTTGTTCTGTTCAAGAAACATAGAGAGTTGGTTGAACACAACTGGCTCGAGTGTTTTTGCAATAAAAACAAGAAGGGATACCGGTCTGTAGTTTTCTATAAGTGCTGGATTCAGAGAGGGTTTCTTAAGCAGTGGGGTTACCCGAGCCTGCTTAAATGCTGTGGGAAAGGTCCCGGTGTGAAGAGAGGTGTTGACGACGTCACTGAGTGCAGGAATAATTGAAGAAGAAATGGCCTGAAGCAGGTGAGTGTGGATAGGTTCAAGCGGACAGGTAGTGGGGTGTTTGGAAAGGATGAGTTTGGAGACTTCTGCTTCAGAGAGCAAATAGAAGGAGGGGAGCATGTGTTTGATGCAAAGTCGTCAGCTGTAAGAGTTGATGATGGAGTGGGGGAGGAGGACCAAGAAGAGAGGAGAATGTTTTGAAAAGTGTGCAAGACTCAGAGCAGTTGTTGATTTTGTTGTGATAGTATGTAGTTTTAGCAGTGGAGACATTAGCAGAGAAAGAAGCGAGAAGATACAAGATAAGGTCAGTAGAGTTCTTCGATTTGCGCCACTTCCTCTCTTAAATATTAGAGTCCAGAGCAATGTTCACTGAGAACATCCTACAGCCAGGGGGCAAAGGGGGTGGTGCGGGCGGGTCTGGATGAAAGGGGGCAAAAGCTGTCTAAGCAAGATTTTAGAGTGGAAAAAGAGTGTCTATAGCACTGTTAGTGTCCAGTGCTGAGAACTGAGACAGTGGAGGAAGTGAGGATGAAACCATAGTGGATAGGCGAGAGGGGGAGAGTGAGCGTAGATTACGCCAAAAGGTGATCTGCGGATTAGTGTGTGTTGTGTCAGGAATCAGTATGAGGTTAAGAGTGATGAGGAAGTGGTCGGAGGTGTGCGATGGAGTAACTAAAGTGTTTTCTGTGGAACAGTTGCGTGTGTAGATAAGGCCCAAATGATTACCTGATTTGTGAGTAGCTGTAGTAGATACTCGCTTGAGGTCAAATGAGGTCAGTAGAGAGGTGAAGTCAGCAGCCTGGTGTTTCTCAAGGTGGATGTTGAAGTCGCCGAGTAGTACCAGGGGAGTGCCATCTTCAGGAAAGTTGGAGAGTAACTAGAACATGATGGCCTCTGAGGTCCAGGAGGAATTGTCTCAGAGCTAAGAACATGGCTAACATCTCCAGGCAATTGATGTGCCATGAGATGGCAGATTCTCCACTGACCTCTGGTAAAGCAGCCTACCAATTGTGAACGCAGCGCTGCTTCGGCAGACGTGGGTCCCAAACCACAGGGAGCTTGAGACTGGCCTGCCTTGTGGAACAGAGCCAGGCAGAGAGTGGAGAGTGGCTGCAGCTCACAGTTTGCACAGACAGCACCGCTCTGAGGCACATAACATAGAGCAAGTGTGTCTCCTTCCGTAATGAATCTGGGACAGGGAGACACACACTGCCTATATTGCCTCTCATTTGCCATTATACACACTTTTGACTTTGACTTTTTCATGCAACACCAGTCAGGATTGGACTAGTCCCACACATGCTTGACGTTTTTGAGATTCACAGTAAAATCAGCATGGTCTGACTTTGGCTTTGTGAAATTATGCTACATAAGACACCTGTCCTGTACAAATAAAAAATAGCAGACAGACTGAGTGAAAATGCAAATTAATTTCTTTCCATTAGGTGGTGCCTATGGAAAAGCAGCGATATAGTGTTCCCTTTCAAAAGCTTCACTTAATGCTGTGCTAGCTTAGTGCTTTTGGGAACGTCTTTATAGTGACCAGCTGTGAAAAGTGTGTCTAACATGTCAATGAAATTGACCCGGAGGTATTTATAACCTCAGCTGGTGAACGCACCTGCTGCACGAGGCTATAAATAGCACAACATCAGTCTCTCCCCTTCTTTGAGGACCTCCATGACGAACTATCTAAGTCATGGAGTAAACCATATACTTTGCATGTTTTTGTGCCCTCAACATCTACTTTTTCGACTATCACGGGTGAAAAATAACACAAGTATATGGAGATACCATAGGTTGAAGAGACGCTCACAAGTTATCTCTCGCCTGACTATCCCTCCCCATGAAGCCGTACAAAACAACATCAGCTCTCATGGGCAAGGCTTATCAGGCTGCAGGTCAGACTGGTGCTGCGCTGCACACCATGGTGGTGTTACAGGTGTACCAGGCTGACCTCTTGAAGGATTTGAGTGTGGGGGAGACTATTGATGGCAAAGCTTTTGCTGAATTTTGCCGGGCCACAGATTTGTCTCTTCGTGCCACCAAGCTGATGGCCTGTCCCATGGCATTCTATGTCAGCTTTGGTGAGCACGGAGAGGCAGTGATTAAGCTGTGGCTTAATCTATCTGGGATAAAAGACAAAGAGCGAGTATTCCTTTTAGATTCTCCCGGTGTCCCCCACAGGCCTATCTGGTGCTGCAGTTAACTCTGTCGTCACCAGATTGAAAGAAGCAAAAAAGCATGAGGAAGTGTTTACACAGTTTCTTCCTCGAAGAAACAGGGGCTGTCAGCCACCCAACCTCTCCCTGGTCCTTCAAGAGGTAGGGAGGCGAGTTGCGCTCCCCCTCGTAAAGATTGTGGACTGGCTCCCCACCCTCAGCAGCCTCCCAGGGCGGTCCTCAGGACTATTATTAATAACAAGAAGAAGTCCTGATGGTCTTGCGCCCAGTCTGGTGGGGGTAGCCCCGCGGGATGGGGCAAACATCTGCTCACTCCGTCCCGCTACCCTCACGAAACCTTTCCACCTTCGCCGCCTCTGGTGATTTGGGGGGGCAGCAATTTCCAGCGAAAAGTTAAATGTCCTGTGTCTAAATCCTGCTATTATCCAGGACACGGGACATCAAACATCTCCTCAACAGGAAGTGTTAAAGTTAATACCACTATCAGAAAGTCTGGCAGCGTGGAAACTTCTGCCAGGCAGAAGTTCTGCAGTTCTGTTTACCTGCCTAAGGTTCCTTTCTCGACTGTACATCCTGTCACTCTTGAAACGTTCTGCCCTCTGCCATTCGAAACGCCGGATCAGGAGAAACTTCATAGACTGTGTCCACCGCACAAGCCAGTAGCATAAGTAAGAGCAACGGTTTGTTTTGTCATGGGGGCCAAAACGGAGGTTCTGCCATCACCAAACAAACCATGCCACATTGGGTCAGGGATGCTTTTGAAAGGGAACAGTTCGGGTTACTTAACTGTAACCCTGTTCCCTGATAAAGCGGATTCTGCGCTACATTGCTGTGCCGATGATGTCCCAGGACTGCTCTTCAAACTAAAAAGAACTGAAAACAGCTGGGGCTAATCTATTTATAGCCTTGTGCAGCAGGTGCGCTGATGACATCACCAGCCGAGGATATAAATACCTCTGGGTCAATTTCATTAATGTGTTAGACACACTTTTCATAACTGATCACAATAAAGATGTTCCCAAAAGCACTAAGCTAAACCAGCATCTTGTTCCGCTTTATCATGAAACAGGGTTATAGTCAAGTTAACCTGAACCGTTTTCTTGGTTACCGCTATACACAAATCAGCACTGCGCTTATTATTGGCATACTACTTTATACAGAGATAAGAAGAAAATAAATATGCATCAACATTTTCTGAAGATAGTCAGTTCCCTTCAGTATGGAATCTTATTTTTTGCCACAGAATAAAAAAATAAAAAGGTAATTGCGACTTTTTATCTCATAGTTCTAACTTTTTTTCTCAGAATTGCGTGATCCTGAATTAACTTGCAATTGCATGTTATAAAGTCAGAATTGTGATATATAAACTCACAATTGTGAGAAAAAAATAAAATAAATAACTGCGAGATGTAAACTCGCAACTTTATAATCTTTAATTTGGCTAAAGGCTTAGGCTCCAAGGTGCTCGAGCTGCCATACTAGACAGCTTGTGATACGTCTTTGAAACATAATCCCCAGCCTTCTTAATAACCAAAAGTTTCTTAGCACATATTACAGAAATAGATACAATGATAACAATAGAGTTCTACACAGAATCCAATTCTCAATTATGAAGATACTAGGAGGTGAAGGGGTGGAGGTGGGTGTAAATGTCTGTGCGACAGACTGAGGAACATGAGTGTGAATGAGCTTAAATACTATAGTTGATTAGAGTAGGTGGAGTAACGAATCAGCTGAGAGTCAGCTGATATTATTTAGTGATCGATGGTCTGCCTGAACTACGCTTGAATTCCATTCGATCACTCAAGCTCCATATATAATGTCAGAATCGTGAGATATAAATGTACAATTATGAGATAAAAAGTTGCAATTTTCAAATGTTTTATTAAAAAAACTAAAAACCTATTCGGGTTTAAGGCCTGTGCCTGTGGACTATAGTGTTACAAACAGAGGTGACACGGATAACGGCAGGTGAAAGCAGAGTTTATTTACTGAACCAGGAAGTGAGCAGAAGGTGAGAGTCAGAATGGGTGTTCAGGTGAATGCTGGATATGGAGGTGATACGATACGTCTTCTTTACTGTAGAACAACGGGACACTGGATCGAAGGAGACAAGGACCAGGAGACAGGACGAGACGAGGAGACACTCAGGAGACGAAGGAGATCAGGTAAGTAGGTAGGTGAGTCCGAGGAAGCAAGCATGAGTAGTAGCATGTGCAAACGTTACCAGACAATGACTGAGTGTGAGCATGGGGCTTAAGTGCAGGTGGTGATTGCTGTGATGATGACGTGCAGGTGTGTGTGCTCAGTACTCAGGTGATCGGGAACGTTGTGGTTGTGAGAGGGTGGAGCCTGGCGTGCTTGTAACATATAGTCAGTGCATCTCTATTTTATATTATTGTTCAAATCATGCTCTAGGCCGGATTGGATATCTTTTTGGGCCAAGATTTTTCTTTACAGTTTTTCACCTAGAAGCAGTTTAGTTCAGCAGTCATGAAGTGAAACAAAATGTGAGCAAGTCCTACTGAAAACTTGAGAAAAATCACATTATTATGCAAATCTGATTATCTTATGCAACCCCTTTCAAATCGAGATATTAAGCACTGAAGCTTATTAAATATTTAGGTATGTAAATTAAGATTTTTTCTCCAGCTATAAGAAAAATATGTAAAGTAACAAAGTATAGCACTGTTGTATTTTTGTGGCTTTGCATCAGCCTGATATTATGCTGAACTTAGTCCAAAAAATGTGAAGTGAAAAGCTGTTATGTTATGACAGCTATAACACACAACAGTTGGTCTTCTAACTGATGATATTTAATTAAATTGACACATAACCTCTAGCTAATGTCAGTCACAGCAATCCAATCAATGACACATTATCTGCATCAGAGCTCGGCATGTACATTGCTCATACTGTGCTAATAGGTTATTTTCTTAGAGCGCTGATTAGCACATGCAATTTTTGCACAATATTGCATCTTTAAAGACATTAATTGAGGGACAATGACCATGCATAATGTATTTCTGATGATATCTCTACAAGCTAGATTTAAATGCCTAATTTTGACGTGCCAACCCCAATAGCTCACAGCTGAAAGTTATATTGCTGTTAGCAGAGATATGAGCAGTGCTTATTAAGTTTCCATTGAGTGATGTACTAATAATGTCCAGCTGCGTGTGGAATGTCAAACTATAGGCTAATCTCAAAATACAGTGACTTCGGAGCACAGCATATAATAGACAGATACAAAAAACAAAAAACAACTAAATGTTATGCTGAAGATATTGCAAGCATATTAGAATAGAAAAGATTAAAAGCGCTTTTTTTGTGCTTTTTTATGTATATCTTGAGTTCTATGAGGTAGTAATATTGTGGGGGTGGTGGATATTGGAAATAATAAAGATTATTACAGGAACTCAACATTCAAGTGAAAGCATACACTATAGAAAATAGAAACACATTTTTTAATGACTCATTAGCTCAGCATGGTTTTATAGAAAAGAAAATTCACATTTCTATTCAACAAACAATTTTAGTGCCTGTCAGTGTTTTCAATAAACAATTTCAGTGCATTTTTCAGTGCTTCAACTGTGTTATGCATGTTATTTGAAAAAAAAAAAAAAAAAAAAACTGAGCTTTTACTCTGAATACTGTGTGAATGAGAAACATGCTTTAGCACCTCTCAGATAAACAGTCAATGATTTGCATAAGAGGTTTCCTGTGGCTGCAGTACAATGTATTGCAAAGCATGTTTTGTGTGCTGGCTAGCAAAATATTGATCTTTTAATTCTTGGTGAATTTGTTTTTTTTTTTTAAAATCTAAAAGAAAGTATATTTAATTTGTTTTAATATAATACCCACATTTCTTTCACATGCGGAATTTTTCGCAATGCCAGTAACCAAAATATTATGCGTCAGAAACCCAAATACAAAAATGCTTGGTATTATAGCGCATTATATACGATATTTGATGGTAACAATATTTAGATTTTGGCAACACTTAATGTTAATTAGTTAACATTAGTTAACATAAGGTTCATAAGGTTCATTAGTTAACTACATTATTTAACATGAACTAATAATGAACTGCACTTATAAAGCATTTATTATTTCATATGTCATACATTGGTAATCCACTTAATTGTGTTTTGATAAACAGGAGGTCCCCAGTGTTCAGTTTGGGGCCTACATTCAAGCCGTACTCATCCCCCAAGATATCAAAAACTGAAAAATAGTCAAGTGGCTTGCAAGTCACTATTAAGACACTAAATGTTTCAATATTGATAAACTAAGAACACCATTGCTTTTAATGAGAAATCTTTGGTGTAAATACATTATATTTTGGGGTATCCTTTTGTCATTATGACATAGCCTATGTTATGTATTACTTTAAATTTGAACAGCCACAATAATTGAATTTACATTATAATGTTTATACCAGGGGTGGCAAACTCCGGTCCTGGAGAGCCTCTGTCCTGCAGAGTTCAGCTCCAACCCTGATCTAAAACTGTATCCGCCATGACACTGAAATACTGCACACATTCACATAGACAAATGGCTGCCTAAAGAAGCGTTACTGTACATCAGCTTCGATGTGAAATTCCATTGACTTTCATGTCTCTAGGTCTGTGACATGCTAAAGTTTGGATTTTTTTTTTAAATGAGATGTGACTGCGCATATAAATATTAATACAACTACACATAAACATTAATGATGACAAACACAAAACAGGGAAATCTAAGGGCTTATATACATTGATTAGGCATAACATTATTACAGGTGAAGTAAATAAAACTGATTATAGTTGATGTGTTAGAAGCAGAAAAAATGGGCAAGCAAAAGTGAGTGAGTTTGACAAGGACTAAATTGTGATGGCTAGATGACTGGGTCAGAGCATCTCCATAACTGCAGCTCTTGTGGGGTGTTCCCAGTCTGCAGTGGTCAGTATATATCAAAAGTGGTCCAAGGACGGAACAGTGGTGAACCGGCGACACGGTCATGGGCGGCCAAGGCTCATTGATGCACATGGATAGCGAAGGCTGACCCATGAGGACCGATCAAACAAGCTGCTGTAGCCCAAATTGATCAAGAAGTTAATTCTGGTTCTGATAGAAAGGTTTCAGAAAACACAGTGCACAGCAGTTTGTTGTGTATGGGGCTGCATAGCCGTAGACCAGTCAGGGTGCCCATGCTGACCCCCGTCCACCGCCGAAAGCACCAACAGTGGGCACGTGAGCAAAGCAAAAATGGTTCAGGAATGGTTTGAGGAGCACAACAATGAGTTTGAGGTGTTGACTTGGCCTCCAAATTCCTCATATCTCAGTGTGTAACTTGATTAGCAACCTATCAAACTAACAATAGGCTTGTTTGAGATGCGCCTCGCCTCGCCTGAAATGATGGCGAGACTAGGCGGCTGCAGTGAAGGGAGGAGTGAAAAAAGTGCAGGCAAGACGGACAGTTCTGTCTTCTCGTAGTGGATCCGACACCTGCGAGATCAAAGGCGGATATCGCGGGATTCTAATTCATGCACTGCGTTGCTGATAAACTGGATGTAATTTAAGTTCTGTTGCTTTTATATGAAAATAAATATTATGAACAAGACACTCAAAGTTTTTTTTTTTATATTTTTATAAATATGACAACAATCACATAACACACAGAGAGGTCGCACTGTCACACAGTTTGGGAATATTCATCACACATAATTTATAGACATTAAAACATGATATCAGAGTTTTAAAATCAAACATTTTAAAAGAGAATCACATGTCACGTTTGTTTAAACCAATGAGCATTAAGCTGTGTCGTCAGTAAGCCGTTTCCCATCATGCTTTTGCTCAGCGCAGTCGGTGGAGAGCAACTGCGGAATCCGACACATCCGCCTTTCGCTCGCGAGAGTTCTTTGACATACGTCAGCATGACATCAGAGGAAGGCGGACCGCCCTCGGACACATTTCTAACCGGCATGCATCTCGCGCTGATCACAGGTGATCGGTTCTGCGCAGATTTTGCTAATCTCAAACAAGCCTAATAAATGAGGAACAAAGTGTGATAAAGGCTGAGCACTAGAGCCTGCCTCGTCTACCTGGAGTCGAAGCGTGCTGTCCAGTCAATCTCAGAGCCAAGAGAAGACCACTGCCTCATAGACCTGTGGTCTGTGGATCCAAATCCAGAACTGTCCAGAAATCTTCCTCCACTAATGTTCCCGCCCAACTTCCTGGACCCATCTTCTTTGCTGGTTCTATCGGCTCCACTGGTGTCATCCATCTCCTTGGCTTTGTCCGTGCCACTGACACTGACTGTCCCCGGATTCACCTTGGACTTCCTGACCACCTGGGTGTGGATTCTCATGGAAAGGCTTCACCTGTAGCCTCCAGGCCATGTCTCCCACTCAGCCTGTCAGCCCATTGTCTCCGTCCGGCTCTGCACTCACTCGACTCCACTGTGGCCTGTCAGCACCTAGGACTCCTCTGGGCTCCATCGTGGATTGTCAGCCCCAGGACTCCTCCGGGCTCCAGCCTCAGTCAGTCATCGCTATGTACAGACTTCTGGGTCTCTGGCTGCGCCTCGACCCTACACCCCTTTGGCTCTACCAGGCTTCTCCTTCCCTTCAGCTTCCCCATTGTTCTCACTCCCTACAGCGTTGCTTCGGTCTGCTGAGCCCTGTCTCTGCCTCTGTCCCACGAGCTGGCAGCTCCACCTTGGGCTTCTGGAAAGTAGATGTTACCATCCCTCCCTCCACATATGGACTATTTACGGCACAAGAACCAGCCTTCCGGCAGGGGGAGCTACTGTAACATGCATGATCTGTTGCTGTGATTCTGTTTGTCGTTGGTTGTTAATTAGTTCCCCACACCTGTTCTTTTTCTACACTGATTACCTCTTGTGTTTATAAGCCTTAGGTCCTTGTCCAGTATCATCTATGTTTGATGTGATTTTGTTCTACCAAATTGTATGCATTATAATAAGACTATTATTTACTATTAGTGTCCTTCGTCATGCAAATTGTGAGCCCCCCGTTACACAGAGTACCCGATCCAATGCGTTGTTTTTCAGGTTTGGCTTACCTGAAATTTATTTGAAAGCAACTGTAAACCTGTGTGAGTTTATATAAGCTAAACAAAACTACAAATAAACTGTAAGATGCACTTTAGGTAGGCTGATGTACTAATTGACTAAGCTGAGAGGCAAGATTTTCCACAGCAAGCTCTACACTCTTATTCTCTTTCTTCGTCTCTCCTCTCATCTCTACTGGGTGCATGGGTAAAGTCTAGTCACCACGGTAACAAGAGTGCTTCTCACTTCAGATCGACAGCTTTGTTTCCATAAACATTAACTATCCTTTAAGATGATGTCAGAGGCCAGTCTCCTGGGGTTGTTTGAAGCGGAATTTCATAATATAGTAGACAACAGGTAATTGATTTACAGCTACATCTAAATACTATTTTTACTTCGAACCATTCACCCAAAAGCCTGCATGAGAGAACTTCTGTTGGCATCCGTTATCTCATCTAAACGGCAGTTGCCCGGCTGGCTCATGTAGCCTTAGAAGTATATAACCTACCGATGTAGTTGCTTTGAGCCACTACATCATTACTCTAAAGCCACTGGAGAATGATGTCATTTCAACACCGATTGGCTGAAGGCTCCACAAAAACACAAGTCTCAAGCCCTTAACCAGAAACCAGCAATCTTGAGCTGTCACTTTAAAGGCATCAGGGAGGGCAAAATAAAAATGTATTCATATTAATCTGTTATAACACACACAAAAACATTATTTGGGCACACCTAAACTAATATACAATAACAAAAATCAGAGACCCATGTGCTATGATGGATATTTCAGTAATATATGTCAGATAGAATGGACATTGTATTTGTAGTATGCCAAAACAATATCTATTCCCTTCTGAAAAAGAAGTAGGGGAGACCGGGTGTGGTTGTAACACTTTTCTTCAGCACTTAAACTACCCCTTTTTTAGCTACATGTCTGAAACTTTTAGGGAAAGTACCCACATTTGTCTACTACAAATAGCAAAAATTTAAATTTCTCCAGCTATATCACAGACTTTGAGATGAAGACAGATACTAATTGGTCCTTTTGTTATGTTTTTGCTAGAAGTAACCTAATATTGTGAAATATTATTACATGATGTTCTTTATTTTTTTTAATCAAAGAATCTTGAAAAGAGTAGCCTATCACAGCAAGTTATAAAAAAAAATATTAAGCAGCACAACTGTTTCCAACATTGACATCAAATCATCATTTTGGAATGATTTCTGAAAGATCATGTGACCCTGAGTACTGGAATAATAATGATGAATTCACCTTTGATCGCAGGAATACATTTTAAAATAAAGTATATTAAAATAGAAAACCATTATTATAATAATATTTCACAATATTGGTGTTTTTGATCAAATAAATGCAGGCTTGATGAGCATAAGATACTTCTTTCATAATGCTGCATAATTATAAAAAATGGTAATATAATAAAGTCCTTTCACGCCAGCCTACACTTCACATAATAGGCCTGTAGGTGCTGGTGGCACTTGTGCTTCATTAACCTTGATAGTTTCATCAAATAGTAAACTGTGTATCAATACACATAAATACAAGTGAATTTAACACTACTTACACATTAATGCGACTTTTGGTGCTGCGTGGTTTTGTGCAGTGCTTTGTTTGTTGTCGGTACATCCATTTTGTCAGCGAAGCAATTTGATTCATAAAATGAAACAAACCGCAGGAAATCTGTCCATGTAATTTCCATCTGATTTATGAATTAGAACCGCTCCAAGTGACATTGCCCAATGGAATTTGAACTTGTCCTGCCAGATCACGATTGGTTGGTGTATTATACATGACAAATGGGCATTGATGAAATATGTAATATTTTAAAATATATAATATAGATTTTTAAATAAATCGACACAATAGCTTTTATTATTGATGAAAATCTTTTTTGGGGGTGGGGGGTTTGTTTGGGGGAATGTTTTTCCCCGTAAAGCCACAGACACTCTCTGAAAGAACTAAATGTGCCTCGAGAGCCGTTTCCGAACAGACTGTGGAAAATCAGCCAGTAAACTGCACGCAAACCATAGCAACACATTATGACAACGCCTCAGATCGACTGATATGAAAAAAATAAACTGAAGTTTTCAGACTTTTGAGCCGTTTGTTAGTATTGTACACATTGTCATGTTATTATAAGTCACATTTATTTTGTTTTATTGACCACAAATATTATCATTGATATTTGTCTGAGAGGGGCACTTTTGAAAAAAGGCAGGGGCTCGATCACCCAAAGCCATCCCAACTCTCCCCATGTGTGGGGTTACAACTCTCCCGTGTGTCGCGAGGTGGATGAGTGAGAGACGTGGGAGGAGGGAGTGAGACCGGTGTGTGATTGAGAATGAGCGTCACCTACGAGGCACACCGGTCTCGAATCCTCTCATGAGGGAGCTCAGAGGCATATAAGGTCGAGCGACACAAGTGAAGGACGAGAGACGACCAGGCCTGGATTTTATGTTATGTTTTATTATGTGTGTGCATGGCAGTCGTCCGTGAGGGGCTGCCTGCGTTACTTTCAGTTTGTGTTTTATTTATTAAAGTGTGTTTAAATGTTCACCGGTTCCCGCCTCCTTCCTTTGACCTTTTATTTCCTTACTTTTATATTATCTTGAAGTACAGTTTATTTTTTTATTTTATTTTTATATACTTAAATAAGAATTTAAGTACAGTACCAACCAGTTTCACAGGCAAGGCTTAAGCCTATTGTCCCAGACTAAAATGAATGTTTGAGCTGTTTTAACTGAAAGCAATTTGCATTGACAAATCTCAAAATATGTCTGTGGCTTTGTATTGTCTCAAGATTTACACCAGCTATTTTCTTTCTAAAAAAAACCTAAATGATCCATGAAAATGGATTTGCAATTGCTTACACACTAGAATTAAAACTTTCCCACAATTAGCAAAACCTTACACTCAAGGAGCAAAACACCAGCCTAGATTTGCACAACTGTAAGCACATTGTCAGCTTCACACATTCTGCCAAACATTACACACACTTGCATGCATTTGACACATAAATTTATTGTGATGTAATTTCCTTGCAATTTCAAAGCAAAGGCTTTCAAATGAACACAATGTCGTTGAGGTAATCAGCAATTTGACTGTTTGTGAACTTTGACTGTTTCAGGGATTAAGGCCTGGTTGATACGTTTATTTGTTCAATCGATGGAATTGCACGTGGTGAACTGTTTGAATTGAACTGAGAATTTTTGATTTTTATTTTTAACTGTATTTATATATATATATAATATTAATATTATTATTTTTTCCTGGACTTGTACTACTGGATTCGTTGTTTGATTTGGTTTTATTATTATTATTATTATTTTTTTATTCCTCAACACTAGCGCTGTTTGCTCAATCTAACTGATAAATAAAAAAATAAATAATAAAACTTTAAACGAAATCAGAAAGAAATTTTATTTTATTTTATTTTTGGACTCAATAAATAATTTGCATATGCCTCGTTTCTTATTATATTACTAAATTGTTTCAATGGGTAATCCAACTGTTTATATTTAATTTGTTGCTTTACTATTCACATACAGGAAATTAATGCAAGTAGGAATTGTTTCATGGTTCATTGCTCTGATCCATTGTTGTGAAGTTTATATTATGATATAAACTAATTGTGTTATAATGATGTGTTGTGGATGACGAGACTGACTTAACTGACCTATCTGCATGCTTTCAGTGTCCACCCAGGTGAAGAGTGCCAGTGTCAGTTCCAGCAGATCGCCTGGAGATGCAGATCGAGTCATTGAAAGAGGAAGTGGAAATGTTGCGGAGGTGCCTGAATGAGTCTCTTGATTTACAGAGAGGTATTATTGACCATTGTACACAAAAATTGCATGTACCTGTGTCAGAACAATTGCCTTCACGAGTTAGGCTTGTTGTTTAGTCTACGCCATATGCTCAAGTACCGGCTGGTCAAACTCATAGACCTCGGTCCTTTGAAGCAGAAATGAACACCAGAATGGAAAATGCATTTGGCCTGGCTCAAAGCTCTCTTGGATTGAACAATGCAACCAGAACTTTAGCCTCAGTTATGCATCAATCGAGGCTTGAACCCCCAGTGTTTGTGAACAATGGAAGAGTTCAACCAGATGAATGGCTTCTTCTTGTGGACGCCTATAGAACTCATTTGGGTCTCAGTGATGCTCAAATGTAGCTTGAACTACCCCGTTTCTTAGCTAAAGAGCCCAGGAAGTGGTTTACAGAGTTCACACGTCACGTCTTGGACACAGTTCAAGACTGTGTTCCTTCCATCGGATAACCAAGAGAGTATCTGGAGAGGTATTCTTTAACGTGTTCAAGCTCAAGGAGAACTATTTCCAACATTTTTAGCACACTTGTTATCTGAATTCAAGAAACTGAAATCACCACCTGAACAGGAGCAGATTGATCTTATTTGCAAGCATGCACTTGAGCGCTACAGAGTTGCACTGTATGTTGAGCAAATGACTTCAGTCATAGATCTCTTGATGCACGCCCACAAACTGCACTCTGCTCATGGCCCTGACAGCTGCAATGAACCAGTAGTACAGAGAAGCAGGAATGTGCGTGAGACTTACTGTTTCAAGTGTTCTGCAGGTTTCACATCTAGAAACTGTCCAAACTGCAACCCTGCACAACTGATAAACAGACAAGTCCAGTGGTGAATGAACCACAGAACCCTAAAGAAGACAAGACAGCTAACATACACGAAAAGAGAGGAGACGAATCAAAACCCGGTTCGGCAGAAAGTAAACTTCAAAAGGCGTTTCACAGAGGCAATCCTCCCTCCAGAAGGTAAATGCGCCTCAACCCAGCCTTATATCCCCTGAGTCGCTTGTCCTTGGTCATGAGGAGGACCGTACTACTCCTTAATTTTCAGTTAGCGTTGACATCCCATCAAGGACGGTGACCCTAGGTGAATCTACGCCCCAAGAGGTTTTGAGTGAGTGGTCGGAGGCACCTGAGCTTGGGAGCTTGAGTTTTTGGATGTCTGCCAGTCTGCTCTGGATGAGAAAGCTGAGATGGCTTGTCTGTGTTACGTCTGTGACATATTTTATATGGGTGGTTTTCTTTCTCTCTCCTATGTGTGTTAGTTAGTATAGCTTAGTTGGTTTAGGTGTTTATTTCTGACTTTATTTGTAAGATAGTTAAGTACTCTAATTGTTAAGTTAGCTGATTTTTGTTTTGTTGATTTCTTTGCTTTAGCACCGCTCATAGTACCACGCTTTTTGTTCCGTGTTTTTGTTTTACTATTTTGTGTTTATATTCTGTAATCATTCTTGCTTATGATCACTATTACTTTATAAATCATTCGGGTGTTTGTTTGTTCATGATTTTGGGAATTACTAAAAGAGTTACAAGTTTAAATCTGTCTCTACCTGATTCATCACCAGTTCACCTCCCGCCATATCTGACCTCACCAGCTAAGAAACAAATCATTGAGGAACAGATTCAGATGATGCTGTAAGAAAACATAATTGAACCTGCACCTGTAGTAATTTTCAAAAAGCCATATGAAGAGTACAGGTTTTGCATTGACTACAGAGGCCTTAATCACCTGACCCTCAAGGATTCTTACCCTCTGCCCAGAGTCGACGAATCGTTGGATTTTCTGACTCATGGAAAATTTCTTTCGACTCTTGATTTGTCTCGGTGGTACTGTCAGGTATCAGTTGAAAAACAGTCAAAGCCAAAGACAGCTTTTGCGTCACACTGTGGCCTATTTCAATTCAAAGTTCTCCTTTTGGTCTCTTTAATGCCCCAGCTACATTTCAGAGGGTGATGAACAATGTTCTCACTGGCTTGATCTATAAGTGTTGCGCAATATATCTTGATGATATCGTCATTGCATCCCCGACCTTTGAGCAACACTAAAAGACCTCCGGGAAGTCCTGTCTTGACTTAATTAAGCTGGTCTTACACTCAAACTAAAGAATATCAGTTCTGCTTTAATTAACCAATTTTCCTAGGATACAGGGTCACTCCGGATGGAATTTCTCCTGATCCAAAGAAGGTGGAAGCAGTCACCGATTTCAGAACGCCGACGGATCTGAAACAAGTGAGAGGATTTCTAGGCCTGTTATGGAAATTTTAAATGCATGCTTTAACATTAATTTTTCAAGTTCTGCTTGATTGTGCCGAAACTAGATAACAAGGGCCCAGTTCAGAGAAACTGTAAAAGAAGAAACTTCTGCCCAGCAGCAGGCAGATACAGAGTGTATTTGTATTAAGGAATATGTCATACTATGTTTATGTGTTTTTAATAGGTGACTTTTTTGAACCCTCCATGTGCAAGCTGAAAAAGGAATAAAGAGGATGTTGAGTTTGGCAGATTGTGCCCGTGAGGGTGGGGGTATAAAGCTCTCAGACACAGAGAGAATTTCGCATTCGCTCTCTGAAAGCTCAGAGTGATGAACGCCTTTCTTGCAAGAAATAAACAATTGTTAAACCTCTCAATACTTCTCTAATTCCTAATTACTTTGAGATAAAATTATTACCACGACAGGCCTCACAAGCTATTACAGACGATTCATTCCAATTATGCGCAAAAAGCAGAGCCACTTTTCAAACTCACCAGAAAGGAAACACCATTCAACTGGGATGACAGTTGTCAGGCTTCGATGGATTACTTGAAAACCTGCCTTATGTCTGAACCCATTCTGTGCCTCCCTGATTTCACAAGCCCATTTTTTGTCCACACCGACGCTTGTGACTTGGGACTTGGTGCAGCCTTGATGCAGAAGGATGACATGGGGCAAGATGTGGTTGTATCTTTCGTGAGCATTACATTGCACAAAGCAGAAAGGCCTTACTCTACGCCTGAGAAGGAGTGTTTGGGTGTGATTTGGGCTCTGGAACATTTCAGACCTTACATTGAGGGCCTTCATGCAACCATTTATACTGACCATAACAGCCTGAGGTGGCTGATGACCCGTCCCAACCCCTCTGGATAACGTGCAAGATAGTCTTTGCGTCTGCAGGATTTAGATTTTAACATCATCCACAGGCCGGGTGTTCAGAATGAAGTTCCAGACGCTTTGTCACGCAGCCCACTGCCGTATTGTGAGGTGCCTATTGACATTCTTCCGCCGCATGTGGTCATAGCTGGGTTAGACCTTGCGCATTCTCTATCACTGACAGAGAGCAGTTGAGGCAGTTACAAAATGGAGACCCAAGTGGTTGGCGGTCTTCTGCGAAACCTTGAAGAGGGAGGCTCAGATGAAGAACCTGTCTGTGGCAAGCAGCGAGGCGAGGGAATGTGAAAGCGGCCCGGTGGCGAATAATAATGATGAGTGCCAGCTGTGTGCCACACCGGTCTTGCCTCATGGAGGAGCATGACAGGAGCATAAAAGGAGGAGTGACGAGAGTGCAAGACGAGAGAGGACCAGGCCTGGGTTTACGATGAGTTTTGTTTATGTTTTGTTATGTGTGTGTGGGCAGACGTCCGTGAGGGGCTGCCCGCGGTTTACTTTCGTTTTGTTTGTTCTTTTATTATTAAAGTCTTTGAATGTTCGCCGGTTCCCTCCTCCTTCCTTCCACGAACTGCGTTACACTGTCATTCATGATGGAGTGCTTTATTTCAGAGACCCAAAGATAACCTGCAGTCTCCACCCAAAGAAGCAGCTTAAGTTATATGTCCCAACTAGGGGTGTAACGATTCACTCGTTTTCTCGATGCATCAATTACAAATCCTGACAATGCATGTATTTTGATCTTGAAACATGTATTTTGAGTCGTGAATCGTTAATTTCAGGCCGATACTCGATTTAAAATGCTAAAAATTGCGTGAAATGCGATTCAATAACGATTCAGTGCTTTAAAATAAACATTTGATTATATATTTAGACGTTGTGGTGCCTTCGCAGCTCTCCTTCACAGACATGCGCTGAGCTCTTTACCGCTTCACTGGATTGCGCTCGCGCTCCATACGTAGCTCAAAATATAAAATAAATTTTACAGCTAAGCTTGCTCCAGTGTATGCTGGACCATTTTGCATCTCTAAGAAACTTTCGAATGTGGACACTGGAGAAGATTCTGGTGTGTTTCATGTAGTAAATCTTCAGCCGTTTCATTCAAGGGACACAGCCATGCCTACAGCGAGTTCCAGTGGTGGTGTTGAGAGGTCACTCCCTTTGAATGAAAACGTTGATTCTCAAACAGACAGAGAGGAATCTGTTAATGCTGACCAGAGGGTTGATACTGACAGCTCAACTGAAACTTTGAATCGAAGCTCAGATGAACGTTCTTAAGGACAGTGTACTAAATTCTCACTTGACTCTGCACCAGACAGTACTGATGGTGGGGATGTCTATGACTTGACATCTGACACAGTTATTCCTGAAATTGCAAATCAGGGTCAGGGGCGTTATTCACTGAGACAGAGATTAGAGCCCCAAGATTTACTTCCAACTGGACGGTGAATAAGTGGACTAACCCTTACCATACGCAAATGTTTTACTTGAAATTAAGAATTAAAAGCATTTGTATGTTCATGGTTCCCAACTAAGGAAAACCTTTCTACTCCTCTTGCTCTCTGTCCATTGTTAGCCTCCATTGTTCAAATCAGGTAATCTGACCTTTGATCTATTTATAGGCATATACTACAGTAAAGCAGTGATTGGTTAGTGATCAGTTAAGCAATTAGTGTTTGCATTTTGAGGAGTGTGACCTGGTGAATAAGTGTAGCATTGTGTTTGGAAAAGGAAAGCAAGTTACTTCCTGTTAGATTTTTGTGTTTTAGGTAAATAATTGTGTGTAGCATTTTGAAAAAAAGTGTTTTATGCAATTGAAAACTGAGTCAAAGGCTGAGAAATTGCTTATGGTTTGGTGTGTAGTTTTGCACTTTGAGTGAGGAGTTTCAAAAATCGTGTGACATGAACAGATTTTGGGGAAGAGGTAGACCTGGAGTAGGATGTGAACAAAGAAAACTGGGACCAAATTTATCAAATGCGGTTTGCGCAACCTTGGTTGACCGTACTGAGTACCCATGGGTTGACATTGAGAGAACCTGGATAGAGAATTCAGCCCAACCTCAGCAGACATAAAAAAACAAACCTTTGAAAATGCATGAATGAATCGAATGATTTTACAATGTGGAGAAAAATAAATATTTTCATCAATATGCAGTACAGGTCTTGTGTGTACTCTTTGGTCAATACTTTACTCTAACAATATTGTAGCCACAATGATGGTCTGTTCATCTGGCGAACGGCCGGATGTCTCGCGCACCCATGTCTAACCCCCCCCGGCATACCGATACAATTTATGGTATGAAACGGCACCACGATGTCTGAAAGACCACTCTTTGATCACCCTTGGGAGATAACAAACGAGTACGTCTTGACTTTTATGGCTCCCAAATGGCCGAGCCAGAAAAGTCTACGCGCTACACACACACCTAGTCTCACACACTTCTTACAGGAAAGATAAGCAATGATCGTCATGTGACTTTTATTGCCCCAAATGGCCAGGCCGTGTAATCGGACACCTCACACACACACCCACGAGAAACACACATGAAATGTTCACCAAGACCAAGGAAGAATAGATGGTTAAAAGCCACCTCAAAAACGTATTAAATGTATACTTTTCTGCTTGAAGTGTTTTTATATGTGTCTGTAATAATTAGGAGGATTATATGAATGTTAACTCAAGCTGTGTACGACAATAGACAGTGGAAAACCTGGATTTGTGTGTTTCCACCTCTCAGACCAGTGGTTCATGGTATCCTTGTATTCAGAAAAATGCGATCGTACCCAATCTTGTGAAAGAATTTAAAGGACATGCATTATTACAAGAATACCAGCTTTGTAAGGAAAAAATGCATGAGCATGTCTTCCCCGGATAGTAGCCAGGGGGAGGAACTCAGCCGAACAAAGAACTTTGTTTCGCGTCGAAAACGCTCAGATCGATTGGACCATCCAGGAAATGGGCGTCGCTCTACCTGATCTACAAGTACCAATGTGACCCTCATTCCTTTGTCTTTTGCATTGCATTGCATTTTGCTTTCCAGCCCCGAGGGCATTCTTCAGAGAGGAGGAAACAGCCCAACTTCCAGCATTTTCCAAGAGACCCGAATCCGGCCGAACTTCTTCTCCGCAAACCGAGAGCCACACCCAACCGACCTCGAAAAGAACCACCGGACGCGCGGGACATTTGAACTCAGAAGACACGCACACACGCGAGAAGCCAAAACCAAAGCAAGTATTCTTATTTCTACAATCCAAACTGCTGTTAAAAGGTCGTGCTATTCCCGTTTTGGGACGAGATTAACTCCTTGAGGGCTCTGTGTAATGAACTGAAGTGAACGCTGTTAACTTCTCTCTCTCTCTTTATTTTTGTTTTCTTTCAGTCTTTTCGTTTAGGTACCATATTACTTTCGTTTACTGTCTATATTTCTACTCTCTTCATGCATATTTAGTATGTACTTTCTGTGTGAATTGTAGTGTTATCTTTAGTCTGTGTCTATTAAACTTCAAAAAGGTACTTTTGAATGGAATCTGTTATTCCTCCACATACACGAAGTCAATGAAACTTACGATCCTAAACGTTACCTAAAGCTGCCTTGTGCTACTATTTTAGTAACATAAACTGTACGAACATACAAAATATTAATTTGTCCTGATCAGTAAAGTTAATGCTTCTTATGCGCTCGTAAAGCAGTAATCCCTTATTGAGAATTGATTTGAAAGTCTATAACTAATTTGCAGGAAAAACTTAGTAAGATAATTTCAAGCAATTCCGTAAAGGTTACTTGTATTTAATTAAACATTTTCCTTATCGGTAAATTTAAATAACGTAATGAACAACTAGCAAATTATATTCATAAACTCATGAATATTATATCCCTTTTGAGTTAATTATTCCCCGAGATATTAGACTCATAGTCAATATTGTTAAAATATCAATAAAACAATTTAAAAAAAATTCAAACCCAGATTATATCATTAGAAAATAAGAAATTGTTCAAGTGTTTAAGATTGAGAACACCAGTGTAAATGAATCAAACAAAATCAGATTGTATGAACTATGTGTGTGCCATACAGTGTAAAAATTGGGTTTTGTTAAATTATTGTACAATTTTGAAAGAAGTGTTTCATTTAGCAAAATAACTGAGGTCTGCTTGTGTCTGTGGATGTGTGGATAGTGTTTTGACGAAATGAGCCTTGTTTTTAAAATTGTGCTTAAGCAATCTTGACAAAAAAAAAAAAAAAAACTGTAATCACATTTATTTTCCACAAGGTTTTTTTTTAATCTATTTGACATTTTCCCTAAAACAAAACTGTTGCTGATCAATGTCATTTATTCATGTGCTCTTTGTTACGGATTGTTTAAGGCCTGTGGTGGTATTATGCTGTGCTGCTGAGACAATGTGGTATTGCTTGACAACGTGTAAGCATCAAACCACTAAAGTTTCATCAATAATGCACCCTGACACGAATGACAAACTTAGACACATATTCAGTATTTAAATGTGAAAAAAAGAAACATTGCTCTGTATGTCGTTAGACTAGAAGTGTTTGTTTTCATTATTTGCTTTGCCACAGGCTGTGTTTCAGCTCTGGTTTAAGCATCTGTCACTGTAGGCTTAACTTACATTTGCTTTAATGCCATCCTTGTCTCTCCTTCTTTCAAGCTTTGATTCAATTCTCTTTTAACTATGCTTTTCACCTTGTCAGTCTTTCATTCCAGTCTTATCTGGATTTCTAGACAAAAAAGCCATTTTTTCATGTACACATGTGCTATACAAAATATGATTACATTATAAGTGGTCTTTTTCCATAGGGGAGAGCGGGGCACAACCTAATGCTTTTGACTGTCTCAGTTTATGTAAAACCACTTGGGGTTCAGAGTATTTATTTTTTCCCACATTAATTGCATACATGTCTAGTACAATTATGTGGTTTTGTTTCATTAATACAGTGTATTCTTTTTTTCTTGAGTTACCCCGCAAGAATGGAAGAAAAAAATGTGACAACATGCATTGGAGTACATTGTAACATGTGAGGGGGCAAAAATGTATATATCACCTTAAAATGTTAGGTGATATATATATATATATATATATATATATATATATATATATATATATATATATATATATATATATATATATATATATATATATATATATATATATATATATCCAAAACAAACTAAAATATTTTATCAATAAAATACAATTATTAACTTTTTGAAATAAAATAATGCCATTTTTTAATCATTTAAAATACACTGTAAAAAAATGTTGGTTTAACTTAAAAAAGCAAGTAACCTGGTTGCCTTAAAATTTTGAGTTCATTTAAAAAAAAATTGAGTTAATACAATGAAGGAAACTTTAATAAATAGAAGGTTTAATAAATAGAAACTCAAAATGTTATTGTATCTGAACCACATAAATTTAAAAGATGTTGTGATGAATCATGAAAATAGCACAATTGGACATGTTTCACTGCATTATAACAAATAAAACACAAAATGACACAATATGTTTACAAAATCTTTTAATAATATTTGAATAAAGGGTGATGTCGATTCTGAAAAATTTCCATTGTATTAACTCTAAGTTTTAATTTCAATGAACTCCAAGTTTTTGAATTTGCCTCACTGTGGACTCGTGAACGTGGATTCAAACAAACGCGGAAGAGAATACAATGCTGGATAAAGTCAAGTTTTTGTTATTTTTGGACCAAAATGTTCCCCAAACTAAATTACGACCAATCTCATTTGTAACATTTCATTGTGGGCATTTAAATACTTTTATGTCCCTGACATTTGATCAGGATATATAAACACACAACATCCACTCGTCCTCACTCTCTTTGTTTCATCTCCACTTCTTTTATGCTGGGGCCTGTTTCAATAAGAAGGTTCAACCAAGTCTGAGTTTAAACTTGAACTCTGAGTTGACTTACCCTGAGATGGGAAACTCTGAGTTTTGGGTTTCAGAACAGCTGAATTTAGTTAGTTCAATTGACTGCCACTGAGTTAAGTGTGTGCACCACATATGAAAAGCCATGAACAATGGAGCTCTGAAATTACAGTTAACCATGGCAACAGCACCCGACAAAAGACTTCTGCATACTTCCGGGTCAATACATTAGTTCATTTAAGTTTAATTTTCATGGTATCCCACAGGCAAGCAAAAAAATAAAAAAAAAAATAAAAATAAATGGCAGCAGCTAAAACATGACATATAAAACCATAATTTAATCAGATAAAGCTTTAAGCATAAATTGTTCATGGGTGTAGGTTTTATGACTTTACAAACATTTGACATATTAAATAAATATCATCCAGTGTCTATTTCAATGTGCAGCAGCTTTTCCCACATAGTCTAATGCTCTTTCTCACATAATTAATTGTTCACTAATCCACCCAGTTACATTTCTGAATTAGGGTAATGAAATTAACATTTTACTTATACTCAGGCCAGCAAGAAGGCAGAGGCTCAAAAAACACCAGCACCACTGACAGATGAAGAGGAGATGGAGGAAGAATATTAAAATCCAACAGGAAAAATAGTAATGTATTTGTAAGAAGAAGAAAAAACCAACAACATACAAATTGTAAATAAATGTATTTAACATCTGTGATGGTGGTTGTATACTGTATATCTCAGGCTACCCTTCACTATGGCATCCTTCCATTCCATACAGTAATCTTTTTTCGGAAAGTGTGATGATGAGAATGTATGTGTCATCAATGCATCCAACCACTGGAAATCCTAAAGGAAATTCTAATTATTAGGTTACTTCTAGAGGTTTATCAAGTGAACGTCAGGATCCTGTATAAAAGAGCATGCATTTTGTCACTTTGACGTGTCCTCATGATGAAATATGTGCAATGAATGAATGCGCTTACTTTAGATTTAATTAATAATTTTTTGATATTTGTACTTGAAATAAGACAAAAATAGCCAACACCCAAGAGAAAACAACAGTCCTAGTAGAGTGTGTTAGCAACCCAAACGAACAAGGCTTAGTACATCAAGACAATATCATCCACTATCCAGTGGGCTAACCTCTGCTTGGAGACAGCCTTCCCCTTCTGCTGGCCTCCGTAACAAATGAAGAGCTGCTCTGAGGTCCTGAAGCTTTGCGTTCTGTCCACGTAGCACTGCAGAGTGGAGACGGGATAGAGAAAAGCTAGGGCTGGGTCTGCCACCTCCGAGGGCAGTGCTTGCAGGTTCACTACCTGGTCTATAAACAGAGTGGTAGGAACCTTGGGCACATAGCCGAGACGGGGTATCAGGATCACATGAGAGTCAGCCGGCCCGAACTCCAGGCACGATTCATCGACCAAATAAGCCTGCTGGTCCCCCACCCTCTTGGTGTGCTGTGCAAAAACAACCTGCTTTTACAGGGGGGACAGAGGGTGGCATTCTCGAGCCAAACACTGCTGTTTGCTGGCGACGGAAGGAGGGGACGAGAGTGGGGAGGCTTCATTACAGTTCTCAATGGGGTCGCCTTCATATACGCCAGGGTCATCCAGAGGTGTTGTTCCTGGACCACCAGAGTGAACTTCACCCAAACCAGGGTGTGTGCAGTGTCTTTCGTCACCCTTAGGGCGAGCTAAGTCACTGTGCACAGCTCCTGCAGCACCCCAGGGTCGGTACCAGCCTTGTGCATTTCCCTGAACGCTTTGGCCTGATGGACCTGCAGGAGTGCCATGGGACACGGTGGAGGGTTCCACTCAAGCCCGACACTCCCGGTAAAGCATCGCAGTCAGTTATCGGTCTGACTGGGGCAACGCTGCCACACCCAAAGGGAGCAGCGCAGCTGAATCTTCATCCTCAGATGACATACACTCACCCTCCGATGCAGCGGAGCGCCAAAGGAGACGGCTGACGGCCCCGGGAGCAACCAGCGCACAACAGCATCTCCACTGGTGGCGGTGGAACAGAGGAGTGCTGGGCCCGAGGAGGTCTTTCACTTGTTGGAGTGGCCAACACTGTAATCCTCAGATCACCCATGGGATTAGCCAAAGCAGCCCTCTTCGGTTTTCCACCAGAAGAAGCACTAGATTGGGGATCACCAAAGGGACTTTGCCTCGTCTGAGGGATTGAAGTCTCGATCTCAACACTGCGACAGTCATATTCCCGGAATTAACATGACGCATCCACAAATGCTGCTTCAGCTTGCTGAACACCCAAACTTGAGAGACAGCGATTATGACCATCAACCGGAGGTAGATATTGACCACATCCAGAAACACACAGGTGGAATGTAATCTTGAAAAAGACACAAACTCACATCCGTGCTGCTCTTTTAGAGAAATCTGCTCTCGTGCTGAAGCACACAGGGGGAAGACCGCAGCACACAAGCCTGTTGTGGCACTCAAAGCTCTTAGAAGACGCTCCTCTTACCAACTGTCACAACAGCTTTTGAGCACTCTCCCACAGCACACCATACCAGCTGTAAAAACGACCCTTAAGCGCTCTCTCACAGCGCACACACCGACCTTTGATCCCGATCACTTCTGCAAGTTCCATAACGCCAACACAGAGAAAGCAGTCTTCCAAAAGGCAGATGACTCGTTCACCAAACACTTTGTGAAGAGAATGAAGCAGAACAAATATGAACTACTCGGCTCCGACCCAGAAAGCAATATGATGCGGCGTATACTTCTGTATTCATACCCGCGCCGTGCGGGCGGGGCACGGAATGCAAACAAAGCATGCCAATATTCATTGGCTTGTTTAGTTTCTCTCAAACAGGATTGGTTCTTCCTTGCCTGATCCCATTTCGTCGGATCATCTCTGAATTATGTCGAGAGTGACCGAGTGAAAGGGAACCTGATCCCGACATGGTTAGGTTCACAGAGAAAGTTATCCTGGTAACTGACTCTGAGTATAAGTTACCTCTCTTTCAGAAACAGGCTTGACTTTCCCTGCTTTCTCGGGTTTGACATACCTCCCATTCTGAAACCAAAACCCAGAGTTTCCTTAATTTCAGGGTTAACAAACTCAGAGTTTTCACTTAACCGCCTCTCTGAAAAGGGCCCCATGTGGACTTCATTATGTAAGTGTGCATGTCTGGAGAGTAAGAAAACAGATGAAGACAATCAGCCCACAAAACACAATAGATATGTGTCCACAAGACTTCTGACTAACGAAAGTTGTTGCCTTGAATTTTTGCTTCAAACTGATGTGAGAATCATTGTGCCTGCTTATTCACATAAAACAATATATTTATTTAAATTATGTAAGATAATTTTGTAAGATAATTTTGTAAGATAATTTTGTTGTTTTTCTTTACAAAGGCTGTATGCGAAGGGGTGTGAATGATCATGGATAATGCTGTGAATCACACCTGAGGAGACAATATAACCCATAATGAGACCAAAATGAATGAGCCTTTGAGTCAGGTATGTGACTGAGGGAGCTAAGGAACAGGACAAAATAAATTTATTTTGTTGTAGTTTACTTAGAATATAGTTAACAATATAAAGTGAGAGCCAAAGGCACATTACAAAGGCCTATTATATTTTAAATGATCAGTCTCATGCAAAAAGAAAAGAAAAATAAATAATGTAACATTGAACACAATTCAGTATTCAGTAAATACAAATAACTGAATAATTTTCAATTATGAATTTTATAAGTAAAATATTTGGTTTTTAAAACAACATTTATGACTATTATGATTTCAAAGACTATAAGGGTGAATTCAGGTTGATTGAGACACTTTTCCCCCAGACATGTCAATGGCAAAAAAAAAATATTTTGTAAACTATCCGATACACACAATACTCTAAATAAATATCATTTAGAGTTTCGGTTCATTTATTAGACACCTTGCAATGCTTGATCACGCCGGCGTCTATTATAGGCTATAGTCTGCTGTATTTGCTTCTTATTTATTAAAGGTGCCCTAGAATGAGTTTAAACAATTTTAAATTGTTCTCTGATATCTACATACAGGGTATGTGAATTATTTAAGGACAAAAATTGTCCAGATACAGTTTTACAGGTCCATTTACAACCCCATAAATTGTCCTTAGAATGAAATGGTCTGTTTTTGCCTTATTTGGAAGGGTCATGAATATTAATGTTGAGTTCTGCTCTGATTGGCTGTTTCACTGCACGGCTAATTTCAGTAGCTTCAGTTACAGCAAACACATCTACGTTATACTGTCTGTCATGACAATGGAGAGATTATGCAACCAACCCATTGTTCCAGTCTGTTTCTGACGAAGATGAAGATTTTGAGGAACAACCAATTGTTTTGAGATTGAAAATGGAAGCTTTTGAGTGGTAAGTTTAGTCTTTATTTTGACCTGCAAAACTTAACATCAGTACTATAACTTCAGCTTACATGTAAACTAGCATATAACATTAACTTTACCCATTAACTCATAACGTCAGCAGTCAAAACTTAGCTTTTGGCATTGTAAAAACATTTTAATCATTGTAATGTGTCACCGTATGATTTTACAATGATGGCTTATTCACTTTGAGTCACAAACTCTAAACAGCGAACTGGGTCGCGAGTAAATATGTTGTTTGTACAATACAGTAAAGTTTTTTTTAACAAATTGACTAGATGCCTTTTCAAATTACTATCGTTTTATATATATACTTAAGTGGTGGAGAAGGTGAGGTTAGCTAGAAGGATTGAGTGAGCTATAAGCCTCTAAACTAACATAGTTAGCTCCTGAGTTATGTGTTGTTGATGAAATATAGGCTAAATTATGCTTATATCCGACAAAAGGGATTGCCATATGTATCTACAGTTGTATTTTGCTGATTTATATGACCACACTGGCAGGAAATAATATTAACCTTTGTCATTTGACATTTGTCATACTGTTATGTATGCTACTTGGAGTTTCCTATTGTTACTGTACTGGCATCATGCATTGGATCTAGACAACACAGGGGATATTATCGTTAATGCTGTCTCACTAAGAAACTTTCAATTTAATCAGAAATTGTTTAGACAGTCAATAAGTGGATAAAATCACTACTTAATGCTTGCAGGAATATAGTTGGAATTGCCCCCTTCTCCAGTATCAGACGCTGAGCGAAGACTTTGATATTGTCCCAGCCAGGTTTGGAAAACCGGCCATAGTGAAATGGGCTGAGCAAACAAAAAACTTTGAATTAAATTGTTGCGGTATCCGGTTATAGATAAACATCAACCCTGCCTGTTTTGTTCTGTGGGAATGGTATGAAAATTCCTCACGTCCCCTGCACAACCTGGAACTTCACATTTATTTCCATGATCTGCCATTTTCGCTATCCTCGCGTGACACTTGTTTCTTCACAATACCCGCAGAACTCCCTATGATTCGGCTGTGCAGTTCCACTAGGTCTTACATCTGCTGGCATATCTTATGTTTTCTGTTGGGAATCAACTTGACCCCCTTCAATTTGCCTATAGGTCACACAGGGGCACAGAGGACGCAACTCTTACTCTTGTATCAAATAGCTAAACATTTGCAACAACCAAAGTCACTTGCTCAGGTTCTTTTCATTGATTTTACTTCTGCTTTTAATACTATGCAAATTGATATTCTTTTAGAACAACTTTATAGGATGAACGTGAACGGTGGGCTCATTCACTGGATTAGAAGTTTCTTAACTGACCGCCATCAGAGAGTAATGAATGGGTTTTACTCAGATGAGCTTGTTATAAATACTGGAGCACCACAAGGTTGTGTGTTGTCACCTTTGTTGTTTTCAATTTATATAAATGTTATGACTGTGCACAGCACCAATGTTAGTTTACTTAAATATTCTGATGACATGGCTTTGGTAGGACTTCTCACAGAAAATAATGCAGCACATGAGGAAGCTTATTTTAGCCAAGTCACTTTATTGCAGGATTGGTGTCAGACTGTTAAATTGGAAATTAACGTGACTAAAACAAAAGAACTTATAATACAAACGAAACCAAGAGGGGCCAGTAACATCAACCCTGTTGTACTTAACAGCCAGCCTGTGGAAGTAGTTGAACATTTTAAGTACCTGGGTACAATCATTGATTGTACTCTAAGTTTTAATGTTAACTTAGAGAGTATTTTTAAGAGAGCTAATCAGCGATTGTTTTTAATTAGAAAACTGAGGAGTTTCAGGGTCAGTCAGCATATTCTTGAGATGGCATAAAGGGGCCTTGTAGAAAGTATTTTACAGTTTAATATAACAGCTTGGTATGGTAACTTGAATGTGAAAGATAAAAACAAGCTTTCTAAAATTGTTAATACGGCAGGGAAGGTGATTGGCAAGTCACAGAGGCAGCTTGGGGATATATTTGATAAGGCGGTACTCAGGAAGGCCCGACAGATATCAACAGACACCCTACACCCACTAAACTCAGAGTTTGAATTGCTTCCATCTGGCCGTAGATTCAGGGTCCCAAGGGCGAGCAGGAACATCTATAAGAAATATTTTATTCCCCATGCCATACAGGAACTTAATCTACACTAAGTTGTTTTAAAAATGTATTTATTGTAGATCGAAATCTATCTTTTTTTCAATCAGCTGCGCTGTTTTCCTTTTTCCATTTTCTGTTGTTGTATGTTGATGGTGGTAGTATTGTACTCTTAACTGTGTGTGTTTTTTAATGTATGTTTAAATGTGGTGTTATTGATGTTTTTCTGTTCGGAGAAGTCGAAGACAAATTTCCACTAAGGTGGACAATAAAGTTGAATGAATATGCAAATGTTGGGGGCGTACTGTACATATTAATGATTCTGACTTTTGCGTAACAGTCTGTTATGTTGAGATTCGCCTGTTTTTCCGTGGTGTTTTACACAAACAAGATTTAAATATGAAGGAGGAAGCAATAGTGTTTGAGACTCACTGTATGTGATGTCCATGTACTGAACTCTTTTTATTCAACTATGCCATGGTTAATTTAATTTTTCATTCTAGGGCACCTTTAAATCTAGGCAATTGGCTGATGAACCATTGATTAAAATTAAGATACAATTTATACAAAACGAAATTCACTTTAAAAAAAGGCTTTCTACGAAACGAAATGTCTCGGGTTACGTATGTAACCCAGGTTCCCTGAAAATAGGGAACGTAACACTGCGTTCTAGAACAATTCGTGGAACGCCTCAGCGTGACAGGTAAATGAAACTACTATCGAGTCATGGCAATCCTACTGACTGGAGACAGCCACAATGTCATCAACGTGCGACCCGGAAGTATATAAGGGTGCTTTGCAAACATGACATTCACCAGAAGAGTACTCAGAAACACCCTGCTTTAACAGGGGAGTACTAGCCACACGGCCCTGAAATTTTCAGGGTGATGGCCTGCCAGTGGCT
Organism: Gobiocypris rarus; assembly: GCA_023029165.1. Taxonomy (NCBI): domain Eukaryota; kingdom Metazoa; phylum Chordata; class Actinopteri; order Cypriniformes; family Gobionidae; genus Gobiocypris; species Gobiocypris rarus. Next base: position 9,817,541 of record CM040920.1, read on the forward strand.
CTAGATGTGACAGAAATGTTATCTGCACCTAGCCTAGGGGAGTGGGTTTCTGCTTAAGAACCACCCACATACAACCCATCACTTGATCTTTATTAGACCAGCAAGCTAAGAGGAGCCTACCTGGCAGCCTATGCACATGAAGCTAGCTCTGAGGGTCGCAACAATGTTTTGCCTCGGCACCAATCTGCATTACTCATCTCACTCCAGAATGCAGAAAGGGGGTGGGCCTTTGCCGAACTACTCTCACCATGGGGCTGACATCAGAGATGCTAGAAAGCCTACATTCAAGTAGTGAAGGGCCAGAGGCGGAAATGCTTTCATCCCTAGTATAGCCTAGGTCAGCTACTGAGGCGGCCCTGGTGAGGGCCAACCTGCAAGCATAGATCTTTACCTGAGGCTCATAGGAGCAGCAGCCTCAAGTGAAAAACTCTCCCATGAGAGGAGGCACTCAGGCATTATAATGTCAATGGCCCCTGGGCCAGACATAAGAGTGCCTCATTTCTGAAGGCTGGGTCCTCCGGAGGTCGCATTCGAAGGCTGCATAAGGCTGTCTCATTTAAAAAAACTGAGTAGGACACTCCAAATGAGCCCTTCGAATGCGCCCTTCTTTCACAGGAATTTGGAGTGTGCATGAGGTGTATCCTTCGCTGCTGCAGATAACCCACAATTCTTTGCGTCACCGTTAACAACCGTCCAATTCTTTAAATATTATTTGAAAACATGGCACCGATGCCAGATATACATGCAAGCGTACATGTGGTGTTTAAATGTAAGTAGTTTCACGCTTGTTTTTGTTTTTTAAGCTGTATTACCTCAAACAAATAGTTGTGGTAAACAGGATTACAAGTGTTTAGTGATTTTTAATGTTTAGAACAGTACATTGTCAACTGAAACTCCAGCATTAGTCTCTAATCTAAATATACCCTCCAATGCTTTTGATAGATAGGAGACAAACTACTTTACCCTGAGGTGGCTAACAGCCCAAAAAGGCCTAAAAGCTCACACCTACTCATAGTCTGGGAGGATGCTTCATCGCCTAGTACTGCGCTATATACCAGTAGGAATGAGCGGTGGCCTCAAAACTACTCTCACACTAAGAGGAAGCCTAAACACTGCGCACAGCGACAATGAGCAGTGGCTCAACAAGTGAATTTACCAAAGGAAAAGAAAACCCATACTCACATACGAAGCCCATATAACTGGTGCTTCCATTCTTATTGTTCTAGCCACCTAACAGGGGGACTTCAGGGCCCTAATATTCCTTCCTCTTCTAAATACCGTCCTTCGGATGAGACGTTAAACTGAGGTCCTGACTCTCTGTGGTCATTAAAAATCCCATGGCACTTCTCGTAAAGAGTAGGAGTGTAACCCCGGTGTCCCGGCCAAATTCCCTACACTGGCCCTTACTAATCATGGCCTCCTAATAATTCCTTTCCACTGAATTGGCTTTATCACCCTCTCTCCTCTCCACCTATTGCTGGTGTGTGGTGAGCGCACTGGTGCCGTTGTACTGTGGCTGCCGTGGCATCATCCAAGTGGATGCTGCACACTGGTGGTGGTTTGAGGGAGAGACCGCTAACATAAGTACGTGTAAAGCGCTTTGGGTGTACAGTAGTACATATTAAAGTGCTATATAAATGCCTCATTCATTCATTCATTCATTCATTCATAAATCTATTATCTTCAGGGTTTCTGCAGGTTTCACCAAGTCAAATTTAAGACATTTAAAGACAATTATGAATGAAATTTAAGACCTACACTCACCTAAAGGATTATTAGGAACACCATACTAATACTTTGTTTGACCCCCTTTCGCCTTCAGAACTGCCTTAATTCTATGTGGCATTGATTCAACAAGGTGCTGAAAGCATTCTTTAGAAATGTTGGCCCATATTGATTGGATAGCATCTTGCAGTTGATGGAGATTTGTGGGATGCACATCAAGGCCACGAAGCTCCCATTCCACCACATCCCAAATATGCTCTATTGGGTTGAGATCAGGTGACTGTGGGGGCCATTTTAGTACAGTGAACTCATTGTCATGTTCAAGAAACCAATTTGAAATGATTCGAGCTTTGTGACATGGTGCATTATCCTGCTGGAAGTAGCCATCAGAGGATGGGTACATGGTGGTCATAAAGGGATGGACATGTTCGGAAACAATGCTCAGGTTGGCCGTGGAATTTAAACAATGCCCAATTGGCACTAAGGGGCCAAAAGTGTGCCAAGAAAACATCCCCCACACAATTACACCACCACCACCAGCCTGCACAGTGGTAACAAGGCATGATGGATCCATGTTCTCATTCTGTTTACGCCAAATTCTGACTCAACCATCTGAATGTCTCAACAGAAATCCAGACTCATCAGACCAGACAACATTTTTCCAGTCTTCAACTGTCCAATTTTGGTGAGCTCGTGCAAATTCTAGCCTCTCTTTCCTATTTGTAGTGGAGATGAGTGGTACCAGGTGGGGTCTTCTGCTGTTGTAGCCCATCTGCCTCAAGGTTGTGCGTGTTGTGGCTTCACAAATGCTTTGCTGCATACCTCGGTTGTAACGAGTGGTTATTTCAGTCAAAGTTGCTCTTCTATCAGCTTGAATCAGTCGGCCCATTCTCCTCTGACCTCTAGCATCAAGGCATTTTCGCCCACAGGACTGTTTTTCCCTTTTCACACCATTCTTTGTAAATCCTAGAAATGGTTGTGTGTGAAAATCCTAGTAACTGAGCAGATTGTGAAATACTCAGACCGGCCCGTCTGGCACCAACAACCATGCCACGCTCAAAATTGCTTAAATCACCTTTCTTTCCCATTATGACATTCAGTTTGGAGTTCAGGAGATTGTCTTGACCAGGACCACACCCCTAAATGCATTGAAGCAACTACCATGTGATTGGTTGATTAGATAATTGCATTAATGAGAAATTTAACAGGTTCCTAAAGTCTAGTTCAGACTGCACGATTTTCAAACTGGTCGGATCACTGCTCTTTTCACACTGCATGACTATCTGGGGTAGCGTTCAGTCACTACTGTGTTCACACTGCACGATGGATTGGCGACAGGGGGTTTCACACTGCATGACTGTACAAGAGGAAGAATCGCTGACAACTCCCTCTCTCTGGTGTGTAAACTACGTTTCCCAACGTCCACAAACAAACACACGTGCGATGTGACAAGTAAACAACGTGAGATCACATCTGCGTCAAACTGGAGTTCTCGCACAACACAAGACTGGAATTGATATTAAAAATTATAAACTGCAGAAAGTTTGCGCTCCAAGTTGTCTGTGCACTGATTTGCAGCGAAAAGGAAAAAAAGAAAAACGATTATGGTGGAGGAATTTATTGGAGAGACACAGGAAGGAGAGCAATGACTGCAAAGAAAGTTTGAGGTAAATAAATAATTTTGCAGTGTTCTGCTGCTGCGGATGGACGTGCAAATGTTTGGGCTGTGTTTCTGTTTGATAGAAATGTAAATATATCAATTAAAATGCTGATATTCTGGTCTATAACTCCTCCCTGAACCTCCTGCTGCCCTGTATCTTGCTCCCTCATTGGCTGTCGGTCATCGCCGCATTTCACACAGCAGGAGTTTGAATCGCCGACAGGTCCAGATATTTAGCATACCAAATATCTCGTGGGCGTCGGCAACTCGTCTGCGATTCTCTCTGATCGTGTCTTTGATCATTCACACTGCGTGATTGTCACTCGCGTGCATGAGCACTGATTTGCCTATGATTTCGGGCATTTGTCGACAATTCTGTAAAACCTGTCTGCGAGTCAAAATTGGGCAGTGTGAACTAGGCCTAATAATCCTTTAGGTGAATGTATATCATGCAATAAAACGTAAAAAAAAAATGCAGAATCACAATATTACTTACAAAGCAAATCAATTGGTAACACTTTACAATAAGGTTGTATTAGTTAATGCATTAGTTAACATGAACTAAAAATGAACTGCACTTATAAAGCATTTATTTATCTTTGTTAATGTTAATTTCAACATTTACTAATGCATTAATAAAATCTTGTTAACATTAGTTAATGCACTGTGAACTAACATGAACAGCTGTATTTTTATTAACTAACATTAACAAAGATTAACTAATGCTGAACAGAGGTGTTGTTCATGGTTAGATCATGTTAACTAATGTGTTAACTAGTGTTAACTAATACAACCTTATTGTAAAGTGTTACCAATCAATTTATTAAAATTGAACAAAGTATCAGTAAACAGTAAACATAATCACCCTAACCCTATACAGGGAACAGAGCTCTGCAGAAACACACTTTCTGTTCTCTTTCTTTTTAAAGGAAAAAAAAGTAGACCTACCAGCTCAACCTGTGACGTGCAGAATGAAGAATATACTCACCATAGAATATAATTTCCACGTATCATGGGCCCAGCCCCAGGCCTGATGTAAGAAGCGCCTGGGGAAACATTTTTTATTCACCCTCGGGAGGAGACCCATCATCGAAGCTGACTGCCATTGTGGTGGATCACCTTTCTCAAATCCTTCTTCCGGGCAGTGTTAATTTTGACAGCAAATTTTGATTTAGTTTTAGTCATAGTCTCTTAACTAAAATGCCATTTAGTTTTAGTCGTATTTTAGTCACCTGATTTGTTGTTAGTTTTAGTCGACTAAATCTAGATTTAGTCGACTAAAATCTAATGAGTTTAGTTAAATAGTAATGCATTAAATGAGCATTTAAGCATTACATAACCGACTGTTACTTGAACTGACATTGTGACATCACTGTGTTTTATACATTAAAAATACACAAAAGAGATGGCTAACTTTTTTTATTGATTTTTATAAACATCTATATAGTTTTTATAACTTTGTATTTCTGTTTTAGTGAGTATATTCAGGTTAAGCTAAAGCTTCAAGTTTGTTTATTTATTTAAGTAATGGAGATTTTTAATGGTTTTAACCCTGATACTGAATATGTGTCAAATACTGGTCTTTCCTCCTGACTATGAATTAAATGGGAATGAAATTAAATACAGTTTATTATGTAATTAATATATAATGCATGACTTTTAATTATAAACAAGCTCGGAATACACCGGGGACTCTTATTTTGAAACGCCTTATTATTGCAGTTGCAGCTACTCTTTCAAGTTCAGCTGAGGGAGATAAAATATGCATTGTTGTTACAACCCTCTAAAACATATTACTATATAAACATTGTAAAGTAAACATTGTCCTGGTTCATCAGCATTAATTCATAAACAATTCCCTGATATAAATGTGTGCTATTCATTGATTGAGCCACTCTGAAGCTCGCATTGGAGATGCGTGAGCCTGGAGAAGCACAACTGTGCCGTGTTTTCCAGCTGTTAGATCCACACGTTACAACCATAGAGTGTATAAGGTTACAACTCAAATGTGCACATCTGTTACACAGGACATAATTTCTGATTGGATCTCTTCCCTAATCTCGTCCCTCCCTGACATTTTCGTCTCGTTTTTATTCGTTGACGAAAATGACAGTAGATTTTCATCATAGTTTTTGTCATCCAACACTAGTTTTTATTTAGTTATTGTCTCATTTTCATCAGTGAAAAAAGGTTGTTGACGAAAATTATTTGTCAACGAAATTAACACTGCTTCCGGGAGTCCCACCTCTTTTGTGACCTACTCCTCCTCTGAGGGGACGCACGAGAGGCGGCTTTTTAAACAGATTTTAAACTGCTGAATCGAGGAGAAAGCCCTTTTCTTTCTCGCCATGTCTCTCCATGGCCAGCGTCGATCAACTGATCATGGCAGCTACTTTGTCTGGTGGCACGGAGAGCTAGATCTGTGCCTTGGCGCAGTTCGACCACCACATCAGGGGACAAACCCACCCCCTAATCGAACAGATCTGCCTGGTACACTTGCAACACCGCCATGGTGTGCAAAGCAGCACTAGCCTGACCTGCTGCCATATATGCCCTGCCATTTAAACGAGGCATCGTTTTGAAAGTAGCTCAAGTGTCGATGCCTACCCAGATGCAAGATAGTTTGCAAAAAACCCTCTCAATACGATTGGTGAGCTCCATCTGGGAAACCCATGATGCGCATTGCGGCTCTGCCTCGGCATGAGCGTAAACTGTCTGTGTGAATTGTGAGCATTTTCCCTTGCCTAGATGAGAGGCTTACAGTGATCCCAAGGAGTTGGAAGGAGGCATGCCACACTCTGGAGATAAACTGTGGACCACGGTCTGATATTATATGTTCTGGAATTCCAAAGTGGCAAAAACTTGCCAGAAGAGGGTTTCTGCAGTTTCCAGAGCCATGGGTAAACCTTTTAGGAGATCAGCTTACAAGCCTTTGAGAAATGGTCGACGGCCACTAGCACACAGGTGTTGGAGTCAGAGGGTGGCAGGTCAGTGAGGAAGTCTATTCCAATGTGTGACCGTGGTCGTTGTGGTCCATGAGGGAGAAGCGAAGGGTGGATGGTACATAAGTCCTTCCCTCAGGACCTCCCAGCTAAGCTGACTCTGTTTGTGTGGCTTCCATGATCTGATTGTCGAGGGACCACTGAATGGGACTGAGGATTTCCCTGGAACTCGCACTTCTCGAGCTTCAGGTAGAGGTATTCATGAAGTTTATGAAGGACCTGTGTCACATGGTTTCGGAGTAAATCAGAATGTAGATGAAGCAGTGAAGGAAATCAAGGAAGACCTTGTTCAAGAATCTCTGGAATACGGAGGGTGAGTTGGACAGCCCACACGGTATGACAGGGTACCTGAAGATGGTGGGAGGTGTAAGAAAGGCGGTCTTCACTCGTCACCCTCACATATACGAATGAGTTGTAGACACTCCACAGGTCCAATTTGGTGAAGATGTGCGCTCCACATAACTGGTCCAGGGATGCTGGGACCAGAGGAAGAGGGTAAAGGTATTTGATGGCGTCTGAGTTGAGGGTGCGATAATCAATACAGGGCCACAAGCCTCCGTCCTTTTTTCCAACAAAGAAGAAACTTGAAAGGGGAAGTTGATTAATGGACGATTTCCTGCTTCAGAGCCTCCTTGACTCAGTTGCCAGCTGTTTGCTAAAGACATTCTGGAATGAACGGTACTTGAGGGGGACCTCCTGTGGGTTGGAGGTATCTGGACTCTCAGTGGTGGTGGATATGACTGTGATAGATACTGGAGTGGTAGTTCTCTTGTTGATGGATTTATTGAGAGATCATTTCTTGACTGGTTTCAAAAACTTCTTACAACAATAAATCACTCCACTGGAGAAACTCACAACTATTCCAGCAGATGGTAGGAGAGTGTTGCAACATCCATAGGTGTCCTGGGATGATGTCGGTGGTGGAACCCTCCAGCACCATAAACTAAATCCTATCGTGATGGAAACATCCGATGCAGAGCTTCACAGTGGGGTTCAATGTTGAATATAACCACAGTCTTTTGTATAAGTGGAGCAGGTCAAGGGAAATTAAATTTCCTGCAGATCCGGAGTCTATGAGGGCTTTCGATGAAACAGAACCGCTTGGCATGGTGGTCACACAGGACATGATGGTAGAGGGTATCCTTCTTTGACACTCCTCATTCGACAGTTGAAAGGAGTCAACTTGCACACGTTCAGGTGCTGGAGGGCTGACAGATAGTGAATAGCTGGGAAATCTGGATGGAGCACTGAATGAAGCTTTATGATCCAATTATATCATCATAGATAGCCATCTGCTGACGAATGGTGGGATTGAGACCATGATGATAAGCCGATATCAAGCCACAGTGGATCTACCTCAACGGAATGGGTGCAGCTGATCATGTACAGGAGGAACGGGCTGTTTGCCCAAAGACTTCCTTGAAATAGTTGGTGAAAGCTGATAGCGAACTGGAAACAGGGACATTATCATCCCAGATGGATTTCACCCACTGCAGCACTCATCATGTTAACAGGGAGATTATATACAACATAATTGCTTGATCAGTAGCGAAACATTGCGGCAGCATTTTGAAGAATAGGGAGCACTGCAACAGAAACCCGCTGCACTCCTCCACTGCACCTGAGTATATTGCTGGTCAGGCCATGGGACAGGCAGAAGCAGTGGTGAAAGAAGTGGTGATGGTTGGATGAAGTGGTTGACGCAGAGTTTACACCAGATCGGCAAATGGATACATTGTGGGATTACGGACATTGCTAGAGTCCAATCCGCGTTGCTAGTCGGTCTAGTTTTTTGTCAGCAAACAGGAGACAAAACGGATAACTTCCAAAACAGGATGTTTATTAGGAATGAGCAGCAAACAAGCAATGCAAGCAGGCAAGTCTGTTGTATATAAATCTCTTGTAAATCTCTCTGAAAATTTAGCTGGGAATAACAGTTTTTTTGTGCAGGTTCTGGACTAATGAAGACTGAAGAGGGTTTCTGACAGGTGAGTAGGTAGGGAGTTAGGTCAGTAGCTCAGTAGGAACAACAAGATCAGACAATGGTGAACTGTTAAGTGATTGCTTATAGTGAGTCTGTGATAAGTGGGTGCAGGTGTTGTTGATTAGAATTCCGGTGATTGTGAACGAGTGGGTGGAGCGGAGATGTCTGGTGCTGAGGATGTGACTGACTCTGTGACAGATACAGTGTAGCCTACTTATGTAATATGTTATCATCTTAATACAACTGAAGAGGCTGTTGATCTAGGATTAGCTCTTCTTTAAATGTATAACATGTTCATGAAGACACAAACACTTGAAAAACCTGATCCTAGATTAGTATCCTTTATTGATATTGATACATAAAAGTCTTGGATGAGGCTTAATGCGACTGCACAAATCTCATATTGCACAAATCCCATTGGGCAGGATGTAATTGGTGGAAATGTGCCAACACTGCAAGGTCCAGTCATGTGAAATTGCTTGGATTTTTTGCTTGGTATTTAGGCTCATCAAAGTCCAAATGAAAAATGTAATTAGGTTTAACAGCCTTTTTGCCGTAGGCTGAAATCACACAGGCTATTATAATTATTTTCTCACAAAGAGCTTGAGCAGTTGTGAAGTTTCAGGACATATTATAGAAGACTGCAAATATTTGAATCCTGACCACAAATCAAACCCAGGCTTAACTAAACATTGTGGCATTCTTTGGAAAAAACTCCCAGGACGTACAGAGCACATATGAAACATAAGCTGAACAATGTTTTCCTCTGTGATCTTATCATTTAAAGCAATTAAAGCATTTCTGCTTGGATGGTTGTTGTATGTGATCTGTTGTTTTATGCAACATGTATTATATTATATTATATTATATTATATTATATTATATTATATTATATTGTATTATATTATATTATATTATATTACAGTTTAATCTGTTTTCGTTTTGTTTTCATGGACTTTTAGTTTGCTCACCTTTGTTTCCTGTTTCCTTGTTCTTTTGTTCCCGTTTGTCATTTGTTTCCATGCTTATTCATTATATGATTAATTAGCACACACCTATTTGTATTTTATTTTGGAATCCTGTGTATATCTTGCCCTCTGATCATTCAGTTTATTGTCCAGTATTGTTTGCATACTGGACTGTGTCATTGAGTTGACTTTTACTTTGATTAATAAACTAAACATCGATCGCCATAATCTTTGGACTATAGTTACTATGTTACATATTTGTGTGTATATACAGCTCTAAGTGGTCTCATAAATTTTTCCAGAGCTGTATATATTGTGATGCCTCAGTGAGTAGTTGTGTGTTTGTCCCTGACTTACAGGTGATTGCTGGAAGGCGTGGCTCTACACCTGAATTAAATTATGGTGCTTTAAAAGTGACTGAGTCAAACAGAAATGCAGGCTGCGTCCGAAACCTGGAAAATGCTGCCTTCGGGGGATACATTTCAAGGTAGGAAGGTATCAAGGCATGTCCGAATCCAATGTTAGCTTCACTTCCTGCCTCCTGAGAAACCTTCATCTGATTAATTTTCAAGGCAGCATATATGTATCCTTTGCTGCCTTTGATATCCCACAATCCTGTGCATTCTATTTTGTGACACTTGAGCTAGAAAAAAAAAAAAATGGTGTCCGAAAGTTTTTGACCAACATTTTCCACTTTGATAGTTTTCACCAAATCTCTCTCTATTTTACTGTAGATCATTAAACTCTTATACTGCATCAGAAGTCTGTCCGAAATCAGTTTTGTGAGGTACCTTTCATGCACAAACACTGCCTTACAAGTCATTGTCTGATAAGGCAGCGAGACAACAAGTCAGCTGCCTATGTTTACGGACGCAGCCGCAGAGTAGAGTTGCTCGCTGGTGTTGGCGTTTTGATCATGAGGCTACTGGAGGACTTACAGAATGCGGGGATTACGGTGATATCTCAGCTGTATCAGAGTTATCATTTGATGTTTTATATTTTTTATTAAACTTTTTTGTTGTTGTTGATGAAAATGTATTCTAGTTGATTCAAGTTAAATGCTATTAGTTGCTGTTTACATTTTGATGTGTAATTTCATAATGACTTCACTTCTATTGTCTTTGAAAGATGATTAGTGTACTGCTGAATGCTAACGTCTCGGGTTACATATGCAACCCTCGTTCCATGAAGGAGGGAACGGAGATGTACATCAGAATCTGTACCGACGAATTGTGATATCGCATGAGAGCCCTCTCACCTTCGAGTGTGTACTAACCGGCCAATGAACACCCTATTGGAGTGCGGCGGCGGTACGCAGCTCGTCCAAGATTAATTGGTCAGGTTCACCCTGGGCCATGTCCATGAGTGCTTTTGCCTGATAGACCTGAAGCAGCACCATGCCATGGAGAGTGGAGGCGGCCTGTCCACATGCTCTGTAAGCCTTGTCATCTAGTAGGTTGGACGAGAACTTACAGGACTGGGATGGGTGACGCGGACTACACCTCCAATTGGCGGCTGTTAGACACAGTTGCATTGGGATGACGCGCTCAACTGGTAAGATGTCCATTTACCCCTTGGCCTCCCCGCCATCCAGAGTGGTAAAGGCAGATGAGGAGCCATGGTTCCTTGTGGAAAACCCTGTCACCTCATCATGCACCTCCGGGAAGAAAGGAACCGACCCGAAAAAACGATCGTCCAACTGGGATTGTTCGGCACATGGTGGAGGGTTCCGCTCGAGCCGACATGCCCCGCGGCCCGGAAAAGCATAGCTGTCAGTTTGGGATCAGGCTCGGGCATCGCCAATCTCCCAGAAGGAGGCAACCTAGCCCGAGTCATCAGCTCACCTGGCCGGTGCACCAAAAGAGACGGTTGGTCGCTCAGCAGAGGGACCGCCACGGTCTTCTGGCAACACCACAGGGTTCAGTGTGGAGGGAATATGGGCCTGCAGAGGTTGTCTTAGCGGGGAAGCCCTAAACGTAATCCTCAGGTCCCCCCGGTCTATTAGCCGAAGTAGCACTTGCTTGGTTTGCACCAGAGGGAGTGTTAGATCGGGGCATAGGGGTGGGTGCTTGGCCTCAAGAACCGAGGTAAACAAGCCTGGACCATAACACTGAGATAGTCATGTTCCGTCACTGAGAACTTGAACTATCCATGAGCACTGCTTCAGCATTCTGAACGTCCAAACAAAACTACCAGCACCAATTTTGAATGTGTACAAGCAGGAATAAGCTTGAGCTATTTGGTAAATGGCAAGATTTTCTGTTCTGTTCTTCACAAAGCTATAGCTTGACAGCACATCCATTCTTTGTATCCCTGCAATAACATGGCTTTTCTTGTGATAATGGTCTGGATTTTGATTCTGTATGAGCCAAGTATCAAGAGATACAAATCTGCATATCAGAACTGAGCAGCTGTGAGCGTTTTGGTAGGCTCTCATCCCCTTTCATCTGTTTACCTTTACAGGATTTTATGCATCTTTGGTGAAGTGGAGAAAATAAGAATAAAAAATCTAAAACCTAAAAGTACTTCCAGTGGCTTTTGTGATGGACTTTAAGAATGTGGCTACTTATTTGTTAAAATGAGCTACTTATTTGTTAAAATGAACTAATGTACTATACAATTCTGTTGCAAGACTTAAAGTACCGCAGGAGTCTTTGTTATTCTTGGAAAATTCTGCTTGTTTAGTCTGAGGTCCAAAGCAATTCAGGTGTGTGTCACTAATGGTTGATTCTTTCTGTTTGTAATTTGTGCATGGAAATAATTTTGTATGTTGCAATTTTAATAGAGTGGGCTTTGTGCGCTTTGTGGCTCTCGGCTCTGTGTGCATCTGCCTGTCTGAGCATGTAGATCAAAACATACTCAAACGTCCAACCTCAATCCACAGGCCGTCCTCTGAGTTTAAGAGAGAAATCTCGTCCCCTGCTGGGCTGGGTGTAATTATGATGTAACCGTTAACCTGACCTGTTGAACAACTCAATAGGATGAAAATATTTGAGAACCTATCTTCTCTTCGGGATGTTGGAGTCACTTTATTGTTCTCTTTTAGTCTGTATTTGCCACAAATTGACAGATGACAATGAGGACATCTCTTTGTCTCTTTTGTGGGAGTTTGCTAAAATAAATATTGCTCATTTTTAACATCAAACTTCAACAATCACATTAAAAATGACACACACAAATATTATTCCTGTACAACTTTTTTCAGTGGAACAAAATTACCAAAAAAAGGGACCCTAAAGTGTAATTAAACTACATCTAAAATTTGTTAGAAAGACCCAAGACCCATGAGATGTATTAATATTAATTATATATCTATTTAACTAAATTTGTTTCAGCTAGTTGCGAAGGCATAATTTCTCATTTTCATTTAGATTAACTTGATGTACTAAAATAATTAAAAAACTATTATTAAAATCAAAATTGTGAAAGCTATATAAATATGTAAAAACTAACAATTATTAAACTTTAAATAATTATAATTATATAATAATTATATAATAATTTTATAAACTGTAGTTTACGAGAGAGTCAGGTTCTGACTTAGGCATGGCACAAGCTTAGGTGAGAGTAGATGCAAACAAACAAGTTCAAACTCAAATTTCTCTTTAAATATTCTCAGTTTAGAATTATAATTTGTGATCTGTGTTTTGTTTTGCTTTATCTTCTGTGCTTCCGCATTCGTCAATATGTATTGCTTCAAGTCACTCTTCCACCAAAACTAGACTTGTATACCCGTTACCAGAAGCCAGTGATTACAGTTTATAAAGTTATAAATATGGGTATTTATCTTACGAAAATGCATCACTTTCCTTCAAAAGACCTTTATTAACCCCCTGAAGCCGTATGGATTACTTTTATGATGGATAAATGCACATCTTTGGGCTTTAAAAACATTTTTACCATTCACTCCCATTATAAAGCTTGAAAGAGCCAGATTTATATATATACTCTGATTGTGTTCGGCAGAAAGAAGACAGTCATATACACCTATACATTATGGGATAATTTTCATTTTTGGGTGAACTAATCCTTTATCTACAAATGTATGAGTGGGTGGTGTTACATGTCTGCTGTTTTTGTGTTTTTCATTGTGACCTAGTTTTCCGCTGTCAGTCCTGATTAGTCATGTCTTTCACCTGTGTCCTGTTCATTAGTTCCCCTTATGTGTTCTAGTATTTATACTCTTTCAGTCAGCTTCCGAACGCGTCAATGTTAAGGTGTGTTTTGTTATGTTCCCTGAGTTTTCACCTGTCTGTTTCTACGTGTTTGGTACTATTTCCTGGATTCCTTCGTTATTGTGAGCTTCTGTTACTCAGCCACCTGTGACAGAAGATCGGACCCAAAACCAAAGACAACATGTGCTCACCTGATGTTTTACTGCTTTGCCTGGAGCAGGAGGAGATTTAACTTGAGGTCCACACCGGTGCATTTCTCTATCTGGCTAGCCTTATGGACTTTCCCAATCGTTCTCTGTGCACTTTCTACCTGACCAGTTTAAACAAGCGCATAAAGGCTTGCCTGCCCTGTGTGGGTCCTCGGAGATCTTTTGCAGAGTTCGTTGAGTGGGTGCTGGTGAGCAACCACCACCAGCGAGTGAACCAACAGAGATTTTTCTTTAGCCCACCTCAGTCAGAGGAGGTGGTCTGCCGGCCACGATGGATGAGCCAGGACCGAGGATCAGGTCGGATGGTACCCTCCCTGTGGAGGCCACTTCATTGAAGGAGTCTGACCAGGTGTGCAAGCCAGTATCATGCGTCGAGGGAGTGCTTGTGGATCTTCGCAGCAGTGGATGAGATTTGTTTGTTCTCTGTTAACTTGTATGTGGAACTTAAGGACCTTATTGCTTTTTGTGGAGTTTTTTTTTCCTGGTTAATCTCCACTGATCTCCTTCAGCCCCCCTACATGTCTCCCCTGTCTCTGCCTCTAGCCTCTGTGTCCCCTGCTCTGCCCATGCCCGTAGACACTTTGGATCCACCTTGGTTCCTCCCTCCCTCGGCTCCACCAGAATCCATGAGTCATACGACTTCTCCAGGCTCCCTCGTCTCTCTGGCTGCGCCTTGGTCAGCCATCGACCTGCCTGCGCCTTCGGCTCCGCCTCCAGCCTCTGCCCTCTGGACTCCCACCTCCACCTCGGATGCTCATCGCCATGGCTCCTCCTCTGTCTTCTGGATCACTGGCTACTTGAGGGCTCATCGGCTCCATCTGGGTCTCCATGTTTTGCTACATCTCTGTTGGTCATCCCAGGGTATTCTCTTCCATCATGTCGACTCCACCAAGGCACCTCCCTCCTTCGACTCCACCCTGAGGCCTTGTCCTGGCTGGTCTCTGGAACACCACCTGGCTTCTCCTGCTCCTGGCTCCTCCCACCTTCCACGCCTCCATGGACTGTTTCACGTTTCATTGACTTTGTTTCTCTGTTGTTTGCTCCACGCCCACCTCCACAAACGCCCTCCCTCCCTCCCTCCTCTGTTGGACTTTGTTACGGCGCGAGGACGTGCCTTTCCGGGAGGGGGGCAAACTGTTACATGTCTGCTGTTTTGTGTTTTTTTTTTTTCATTGTGACCTAGTTTTCCCCTGTCAGTTCTAGTATTTATACTTCTTGTTTCTTTCAGTCAGTGTCTGATCTCGTCAAATGTTAACGCTCTGAAGTCTGCAATGGCGTTGGGGCCTACACCTCGTTTTTTTTTCCTTATCAGTGCGAAAGACACTCAAAATACTCTGATTTTGGTCATTTATGCAAGTGTTATACATCATTATAATCTGTGAATACTTTTATTTGTGTATGCTCCCAATAAAAACAAAATGTTGGGCATTTTTCAAATTAAAGAAAACAAACATGATGCACAATCTGCAGCCTCTCTGTTAATGAAGCCCATTGTGATCGTCTTCAGAAAATTAACTGTAACTGTCACACAAACATGAGACACATGTTTAAAGAAACGGTGAAGTGTCAAATTTTAAATAATGTAAATCAAATTGAAAAAAAAAATCTAATCGCATTCTGACGCAATCAATGGGAGTATCCCCGCCCACATCAACTCGAATAAACACATCAAATTTAGTGAGCTTCATGTACTTTACATTGTTTTGAGACTCGTGAGGAATAATCATGGAATTTATCTCAGCTGTTAAACTTCAAACAGCAACGGATCCAGCTGATTATTGTGAGGTAGGTTTTTTTTTCTGCTAGTGTCTGTGAATATTAAACCACAAAAAGACAGTTTAAATATTCATCCTGCTACAGCATAAAATGCCACAGATGTAAGACTGTTTAGACAAGATTTCGTTGGCCTGTTTTGGATAGATTATGACGTGTTTACTGTAAAATAGCCTAGTGTCACATCAATAAAGCTTTTGTTCACAAATTTCAGTCAAATGTGTGGACCCAATACTATTTAAATGAATGATTTTGAAAACTCTCTTATGCTCATGCATTTATTTGACCAAAAATACAGAAATAATCAATTTGAAATATTGGTTTCCTATTTTAACATACTGTAAAATATAATTTATGTGATGCAAAGCTGAATTTTCATCAGCCATTACTTTATTTATTTACCCAAGAATCCCGAAAAAAGTATCACAGGTTATAAAAAATATTAAGAAGCACAGCAGTTTCCAACATTGATAATAAATCAGCATATTAGAATGATTTCTGTAGGATCATGTGACACTGAAGACTGGAATAATGATGCCTAGATGTTTTACATCACCAAAATAAAGTATATATAATTATATAAAGTATTTTAAAATAGAAAAAAATATATATTGTCATAACATTTCACAATATTAAAGTTTGTTCTGTATTTTTATCAAATAAATGCAGGCTTGATGAGCATGAGACTTCTTTCAAAAATATACTAAAATAGTAATGCGTCCAAACTTTTTACCGGTACTCTATATAATTTAAAATATAATAGGCCTATACAAAAATTTGTTCACATGCTGTGCAATATCAGCAATCTTGTTTTCTGTTTATATTACATTATATTAAGGTTAATACAATAGTTAATCCTGTTATCAGTATCCTCACAGATGTCTTTTTTATTTGATAATAATAGTGACCTGATAATGGTCCACATAGGACACTGTGCCTTTGGCTCTCACTTTACCATATTCTAAATAAATTACAAAAAATATATTTATTTTGTCCTGTTCCTTAGCTTCCTCTCACATACCCGACTCAAAGGCTCATTCATTATGCGTCACATTATGCGGCTCATTATGTGGTTCTTCTCTCAGGTGTAAATCACATTATTCATGATAATTCACTCCTCTTCTCATACAGGCTTTGTAAAGAAAACGTGTTTTACAAAATGTGTAAATGAGTAGGCACAATGATTCTCACATCAGTTTTAAGAAAAACTCAAGGCAACAGCACCCATTTGTGGCCTTAATTCAGTGACTTACATTTTTTGTTTTTTTCAAAAACCACGCATAAACGCTATTCTCTCAAAAAACAACAACAAGTATTTACATACATGTTGCTACCATATTATGGTAGCCCAGTTTGTGATGAATACGGTGTAATGACACTTTTGCCATTAATATGTTTATGAGCAACTGAAAAAAGCCCAAATGTCAGAACATGTCAAAACTTCTAAAGTGCCCCACAATTGTGCATCCCCGTAAGCGTTAAGGTGCGTTTTATGTTCCCATGATTTTTCACCTGTCTGTTTCCATGTGTTTGCATTAAAGTACTATTTCCTGGATTCCTTCGTCATCGTGAGCTTCTGTGACTCAGCCACCCGTGACAGGCAGCGGTTCTCTAGGGCTACGTTGACTTCTAATGTTTAAATGTTTTATACTGAGTTAACAAAATGTTATATTCTCTAAACTTACCCCTAACACCGTGTCTACACTGGACGTGACATGTCACAATAGCTAGAAGCTGTCTACACTGGACGTGACAAAGCGACCGTTGCAAATCCATTTGTCCTTCCTTTGGTGTTGTGTCGCATCGTGCCATTCGCATCCGTAGATGCAGTGTAACCCTCAACAAATAGTTTTTTTTTGTTGCATTTTTAAATTTTATTTATAAATTATAGCTGTTTGTTGGATAATGCCGGCTTTGTATCTGATTTTAGATATTACTACACCCTTAAAAATAAAGCTGCCAGGAAGAACCAAAAAGGGGTTTTCACGACGATGCCATAGAAGAACCATTTTTGGTTCCCTGAAGGACCGTTTTGTGAAAGGTTTGCGCTACAAAGAACCATTTGTGCAATCGAAAAGTTCTTTGGATAAACCTTACACCCCGCCAAAGAACCTTTATTTTTAAGAGTGTATCCTTGTATCCAAATCTAACAGATCTGTCTGTTTAGTTTCATTGTGTTTTGGTTTTGTTTCCCCTGTCCTTATTAGTTTCAATAGATCCTTATTAATTTACACACCTGTTCTGTTTAACCTCGATTACTCTCCTGCATAGACGGTATGTGCATGACATCATTGGTTTACAGCGTGAATGCCGCGAAAAACACATCTAAAGCGGGAAAGAGCTTTGAGATTGAATACAAATAGATTTGACAAGAAATCTGAGGTATATTTTTACAAACTGCCGAAAGCTACAGAAAAGAGAAGCTAATGGATCCCAGCCATTCACAGAAACAACTGGACTACAGGCAGCGAAACAACATGGATTTGCAATTTTGGGGTTGAATTTTGAGGTAAAATCATACCCTATATATTGTATTTACAACTCATCAATTAAAAATGTACCATCTTATATTCTGCATAATTGGATGTTTTTAAATAAACACTGACAAAAACTATACACAGACTAGGGCTGGATGATATGACGATATCTATAATATTGATATAAGTGATTTAGATCTACCTATATTGTATTTATTTAAAGCGTTCACAGGCAAATTTGCTTTATATATTTTCCCGGCATCGAAATCAGGCACATATAAATGTCAGAAAACACGATTCCTGGCTGCATTCTGATGTTCAATGGATCCATGGATCACTGGATCTTTAGTATGTTGTAAGTTACTCTGTATCAAGTCCAACCTTTAATTTAAACTGAAAATTGTTTGTTCCCTTTCGTTCAGTCACTCCGAGTAACGTCAGTGACTGACGAATGGGGATTTCGCCTAGAAACCAATCATCTTCGAGATCTTAGAAAACGCCCAATGGCAGTGCCAATGCCATGGGCATGCGGAATTTGCATGTGTAACTCCGCCCCACCATGTGGGGATTAAGGCAATACACTGGCAACATCGCATTATGTTTCTGCTTCAGAGCCAAGAGCATCTCTTCACTCCTGCAAGCCTGACTTCTGAAGTCCTCTCTTCACTCTTCGAGATGAGCGGTTCTCCAGGGTGTTGGTGTGACAGCGCGTTCAAGCAATCTCACGTTGCCTGCCTGCTGATCTGTGCAGTGATCTGCAATAGCTGTGTGTGTTTCCCTGGGCGCTTCGGCACTCTGCAGAGCTTTCCTCTCACAAAAAGAGCTTTTTCAAGACGGTTCGCCCGCGCACTTCCGGGTGTGATCGATATCCGTTGCTGTCTATGGGCACTTTCACTGCTCGATGTGTTTGGGCTTCAGCACATTCGGGCAGTGTTTTTGGATGTGTCAGTGCTCGTGGTTGCACGATTGGTTTTTGGGGATGGCACCTGACAGCTGTTGGGCCCCGCCTCCAATGCCTTTCGCCCCCGAGGTGCATGAGGAGGTCACGCAGTCCTGGAAGTCCCCGTGCTTCCCGTGACCGCTCGGCCTTCTCCGCCTTCTCTGCCCTTGATGGGACCGCGGCCTAGGGTACACTGCACCCCCCAGTTGAGCACTCTGTTGCGCAATAAGGTGTCCTCGGAGTGCTTCGACGTGGCATGGCTATCCTAAGCACCCTCCCGAAGCCTGTGGGCTCGTCTACTTCGGTGGCGTGGTCCAGGCCGCCACCCCTTTGCAGATGCACGAGGGTGGAGCCGACCCAGGGCTCTTTAATGAGCTCCGCCACTAAGTTGGCCACGCTCCTGGGTCGGGCGATGTCCACAGCGATGTCGACGCAGACCGTTCCTACAGGCCTGCTTCGAGGGGCGGACATTTCAGTACGCGTTCCTCCCATTCGGGCTAGCTCTGTCCCCTCGTGACCTCACGAAGTCTGTCGAGGCAGCCCTTTGCACCACTCAGGCGGCACGGGGTTCGCATCCTGAACTGCCTCGGCGACTGGCTCAGACTGAGTCACTCTCGAGAACAGGGTGCGAACACAGAGTTCCAGTGCTCCAGCACTTAGCCCATCTGGGCCTTCAGGTCAACTGGGAGAAGAGCAACTCTGCTTCGTGCAGAGGATCTCTTTTCTCTGTATGGTTTTCGACTCGGTCGCCAGGTGCGTGCAGTTTACCAGCGAGAGTGCGCAGTCAATGCTGACTTGCCTCCGTTAAATCGAAAGCAAGCGTGCCATTCCACTGAAGTTGTTTCAGAGGCTCCTGGGGCATATGGCATCTGCAGCCACGGTAACGCCGCTCGGATTGCTCATATTAGACCGTTTCAGCACTGGCTTCGCGATCGAGTCCCGAGATGGGCATGGCATTCGGGCACACTCCGGGTCCCAGTGACTCGGGACCTGCCTACAGTCCCTCGCCCCGTGGTCGAACCTCAATTCTACGGGCCGGTGGCCCTTAGAACGAGTTTCCAGGCATGTTGTTGTTGTATCAACAGATATCTCCACCATAGGCTGGGGCGCCATGTGCAATAGACGTGCAGTCACGGGCTCCTGGACAGGACCCCTGCGCCTCCTGCATGTCAATTGCCTCGAGTGGCTGGCAGTACGGTTCGCCCTGCACTGCTTCCAAGCGTTGCTGAAGGGTCAACAGGAACTAGTCCGGTCAGACTACATGGTCAGTAGCATACATCAACCACCAGGCTGGTCTATGCTCCCACCGTATGTCTCAACTCGCCCGGCATCTCGTTCTATGGAGTCAGATTTATCTGAGGTCCTTTGTGCTGTCCATATCCCAGGAGAACTGGACCGTGCAGCCTACGAGCTATCACGGTTCAGCCACTTCCTGGAGACTGGAGACTCCATCCCCAGTCGGTCCAGCTGATTTGGGAACAGTTCAGGGACGCGCAAGAGATCTGTTGCCTCCCATGACTCTTCCCACTGCAGCCTGGTTTTTTCCCTGACCGAGGGCACGCTCGCCACGGATGCACTGCCGCACAGCTGGTGGGGGGCCTACGCAAATATGCGTCCCCCCCTGTGAGCCTACTCGCACATCTATTGTGCAGGATCAGAGAGGACAAGGAGCAGGTCCTTCTGGTCTCCCCGTATTGGCACGGCTGGACCTGGTTCCCCAAACTCTTACACCTTGCGACAGCCCCTCCCTGACTTATTCCTCTGAGAGAACTCATCAGAGATGGGGCACCCTATGGCACCCGCGTCCTCTGGTGGTGGCTACCATCACTTCCGCTTGGGCAGAGTCTACACGACACGCCTATGCATTGAAGTGGAACCTCTTCGTCAACTGGTGTTCTTCTCGCCAAGAAGACCCCTGGAAATGCCCGATCGGGTCCGTGCTCTCGTATCGCCAAGTAGGGTTTGAACTAAGGCTGACTCCTTCCACCCTTAAAGTATATGTGGCCGCAATATCTGTCCATCACGACCTCTTGGGGAACAAAAAGGTAAGTCAGCATGACCTGGTCATCAGGTTCCTGAGAAGAGCGAGGAGACTAAATCCTCCTCGCTCTCCCTTCGTACCCTCTTAGGACCACTCAGTAGACTTAGTTGCTCTGCAGAGGCCTCCCCTCGAGCCTTTGCGGTCAGTCGATCTTAAGTTCTTGTCTATTGAGACAGCGCTTTTAACCACATTGGCCTCCATCAAGAGGGTAGGGGACCTGTAGGCTTTTTCTGTTGACGAAGCGTGCCTGGAGTTCGGGCCGGTCTACTCTCACGTGATCCTGAGACCTGGATATGTGCCCAAGGTTCCCACCACTCCATGCAGGGACCAGGTGGTGAACCTGCAAGCACTGCCCTTGGAGGAGGCAGACCCAGCCTTGGCACTGCTCTGTCCAGTACACGTCCATGCTTACGTATGACGGGACGCAGTGTCCAGGACCTCAAACCAGATCTTTGTCTGTTATGGTGGAGAGCAGAAGGGGAGGGCTCTCTCAAAGCAAGGCGTTCTCACTGGATTGTGGACACCATTGTTTTGCCTTGCCAGCAGCAGGCCGTCCATGCCCCCTTTGGGTCAGGTCACACTCCACTTGGAGCGTGGGCTCCTCTTGGGCTTTAGGCATGGCGTTCTGCTAACAGACATCTGCAGAGCTGCAGGCTGGGTGACACCTACACATTCGCAGATTCCGCAATCTCTCTATTTACTCGCCTCTACTAGTGGCCGGTTATGGACTAGGCTCAGGTGTCTTCGCTTGCTCGCCATTCCACTCCATGGACTGGATACGTGCAAATTCTCCTCAGGTGAGCTTCCCCGGAAGCCCTGAGCTCCTCAAGCACTGTCGACACCGACACCAGTAAGTCTGCCCTCTCGAGCCCAGACCCTCGTGTCCGGCCATGTGCCCCGTGTGCATGGTTCCCCTCTGGCGACCCCCACACGTGTATTTCCACCGTAAGCCTCCTTGAGCAGGTGTCTTTCCATTGGCAAGCCTTGCCACCCCTAGGGGTTAAAATCCACCTTCGGCTGGTCCCCCAGAGTTCTCCATATGCAGCCCGCGGGGTCAATGTACTATCTACGTCCTCCCTACGGGTAGGCGTCTTTGCATATCTCCACCTGGATTATGCTCCCAGTGTACCTTGGTATTCCTGTGATAAGTGGGAGTCCTTTGTCCGTACTAGCAGGGGCTCGCACTTACGCAGGGCACTGGAAGACAGCCAAGTGGTGTGATTATATTTGGACCCCAATTCATCAGTCACTGACGTTACTCGGAGTGACTGAACGAAAGCAAACGTCAGGGTTACATATGTAACCCACGTTCCCTGAGGAGGGAACGGAGACGTAACGTCACTCTGCCACATCCGCTGTACCGCTGAAACGTCCGGGAGTTCAGTCTTGGCTCCTCAGCAGGTAAACATAATGCGATGTTGCCAGTGTACTGCCTTTATACCCACATGGTGGAGTGGAGTTACGCATGCAAATTCTTCATGCCCATGCCATTGGCACTGCCATTGGGCGTTTTCTAAGATCTCGAAGATGATTGGCTTCTAAGCGAAACCCCCATTCGTCAGTCACTGACGTTACGTCTCCGTTCCCTCTTCAGGGAACGAGGGTTACATACGTAACCGAGACGTTTTACTTGCGCTTTCACAGTTTCCCCTATTAAATCCAGTAATGCAGCAGCTCTTCTGCGACTCGGTCCCGCTGAGGGGGCATGTTCTGGTGGGAAAGTGATGTCAGTGCATACCCTCTATTTAAGTTTTCTCAGCTCTGTGTTCAGTTTATGTGTAGTGGTTTTGCTAATTATCCTATGTTTGCCTTGTAGTTTCCTGAGTATTTGCAATTAAAGTTTGTTTTCTCTCTATCGCTGTGCGCTTATTGCAGCCACTTCACCCGTCACACTAAATAGCATCTGCTGTTCTAATTTTGGTCTCTCCTCTATAAATCTATAACCTTCACAGCTTTGTGGTAGAGTGTTGAGGAGTACTGTTACCTTTCAGACTGATCAGACTAAATATTTATTTGGTGGATGATAAAATGGATGGAAAAACTAAATACTAAATGAAACCAACATTAATTAACATTAAAGAAGCCTTAACTAGATAGCATAGTATCATGGAAGCTTGGGGCAGTAAGCAGCCACCTAAAACACATTAGCAATCACCAACTGGCACCCTAGCAACTGCATAGAAACCAATAGCATTGTTTTAGATGAGCAAGTTCCACCCATATTTGGAAAATCTATTGTAGTGGACCATCTTTAAGTGGCAATGTAAATCACTGCAGCTCATATACCTCAAAGATTGACTGTAAATTGTATATTATATTTATAAAGCACAACAGATATTTTTATGCTATTGTAAGAGATGAGGGGCCATACTTTTGAAAACTCAGTCATCTAAACATGCCTTTGACAATGAGCCAGTTTCTCTCTTCAGTGCCTTGTAGGAAATTATGCATAATTGGATCATAAAATTATACAAAATCGCAATGGATCATCCTTTATGGACATATCAAATTATTGTAAAAAGCATCTGCGTGGATTTCACAGCCAGAGAACTTCATAAACACATCAGATGCTATATATGAGATAAAGTATGATATTATCAGCTCGTGATGGTTGGTAACTATGATGTTGTTTGGGGAGGTGCTGCTAGCTGATGACGGGAAAAAGAGTCTCTGCATGACAGGTTTAGCCTAAAACCAATTCCAGTGTGTTCTTTTTTGCAAGTGTTATATGACAAGGTCATTGTTTTTTTTTTTTTTTTTTTTTTTTTTTGGATGTTCCTTTTTTCACAGTAGTTATTTGAGGAATTTGCAGGGAACTAAAGAATTATTGGACTTATGTGCAAATTATCACTTTTCTAACTTTCCTATCTGAATTACACTTTTCTGTGTTACAAAATGGGTAAAGAAACCACATATACAGCTAGCAGCATGAGCCATATGAGCCTTTTTTTGGTACCCCCTTACATCCTAACACAGCAACAGGGTAAAACTCAGAACACCTTAGCAACTAACCGCATAGCAACACCTTAGCAGCCAACCATAACACTCTAGCAACACAGATGCATGTTTCCAGAGGCAAACTATATTATTTTTAATCAGAAAATGTAAAAAAATAAAATAAAATAATAACCTGTGAATACACTGTCAGTCTGTGTTGCTCAGCAGACACATATAGAAGAGATATTTGTCTGGTAACCTACATTTTTTTAATGGGTGAGAAGAATGTCAGAGCCTCTATGGTTCTTCTTCTGATGTTCAATGGATTCTTTGAAAATAGACAAGATGGAGTGCCCAAGGTTCCCACCACTCCATGCAGGGACCAGGTGGTGAACCTGCAAGCGCTGCCCTTGGAGGAGGCAGAGTCAGCCTTGGCACTGCTCTGTCCAGTACACGTCCATGCTTACGTATGACGGGACGCAGTGTTCAGGACCTCAAACCAGATCTTTGTCTGTTATGGTGGAGAGCAGAAGGGGAGGGCTCTCTCAAAGCAAGGCGTTCTCACTGGATTGTGGACACCATTGTTTTGGCTTACCAGCAGCAGGCCATCCATGCCCCCTTTGGGTCAGGTCACACTCCACTCGGGCACACTCCATGTTTTTTTTAAGCTAAAATATGTCACAGCCTAGGCGATTCGTGCAGAAACACTGATTTTGATTTGTAATGTGTATGATGCTGTTTAGTAATTCTGAATGGATCTGTGCACTGTAGAATAGTATAGTATAGTTTAGTCTTTTATTTTATTTTTCCTAATTATTATTATTGGCATATCCATGTATTCCCTATGTCCATATTCCGTATTGCAAATTCACTTGTCTTAAATGTAAGTTGACTTTTCGTTTTTTTTTTTTATGATTATTGGTGCTTTGGTATGCATAATTTTATGACTTATATGACTCATCCTTTTGGAGTCTCCAGATGTTCTTTTTTTGGAAAGACAGCTAAATTCACCTTGAAGAAAATAAAGTTTTGTGAGAATCACCCTTCAATATGATGGTTTATTTATGAAGGTGAATTATTCATTCCTGTGTGTTTCGCTTTAAAACACAAGCTCTGTCATTGTTTCTGAAGAGCGCGAGCCGTCATGCATCGCGCTGTGTGAAATACAGACTTAACGGGACGTCAAATCCCACTACTGTATGGCCAGATGATGTGTAAACTATGTTTCTCGGCTGGATAAATCAAACCAGCATCTCTAAAAATGTATGAATTTTGGAGTCTCCAAATGTTCTTTTTTTGCAAAGACAGCTACATATACCTTGAAGAATGCTTGCAGAAAATATATTTTTGTGAGTATCACCCTTCAATATGATGGTTTACAAGTGTCTATGACTGCCTAGAGGGGAAATATGACTCTCCTCCAGGCAACCAGAGAAAGGTGGGTTTCTCAATTCTAATTATTGATTTAAAATAAATTATTGAATTGCATCTGCAGAACATTGCTGTAGGCTCATAATACTGGTTTGTTGTCTTTCATCTTCTGAGATCCTGTGTGTACTTTAGCTTGTTCATTACGTAGGCTGTTATGCACTAATTACAAGGTCTAGAGCACCATTCTGAATCTGTCCTAAAATGCACTGGTACCCATTAATGGGCTCTTTGAATTTGTGCCGAGAAATATTTGAGGGCACCTGTAGCTTTTGTTATATGGTAATGAATATGTGCTCTACAGAGAAAGACAGTTTCCTCTCCACAGGAGCTTTACTCTTACCCGTTGCAGTAGCATCTGCCAAGAAACCAGGAGAGAGTGGGTGAGGGACGTAGATAGAAAGCAAGAGAGAGAGAGAGAGAGAGAGAGAGATATTAATTCAGCCATCACTCTTTTCTTCCTGTATCTCATCAATTAGCAGCACTCTGAAGCTTGGCAGAGTGAACAGAGCTGCTTTCTGCCTCATGTCTTTAATCAGAACCGAGATACACAGCTCACCCTAGCAACACATCGCACACACTCAGGCCTAAATGAAATGATGAATGCACACACGTACATGCACTTACGCATGTAATCATATGCGCATGCACAAAAGGAAATAACATTAACCTTGACCTGCAAGGCAAAGTGTTTCAGTAATGTATCAGATTAAATCATTAATATGAAAATTCTGTCATCATTTACTCACCCTCATGTCATGTCTATCCCCCTAGTCCCAGACTAAAATGCATTATTGAGCTGTTTGAACTGAAAGAAACTTGCACTGACATATCTTAAAATATGTCAGGCCCTTGGCTTTGTCTCAAGATGCATACCATGTTTTAAGGCATGTTTAGAAAAGCTACTTAAATGTCCTAATTTAAATAAAGCCTAAACTAAGTCCTGTCTGTGAAACCAGGCCTATATTCCAAAAATTCCGCCAAAGCTTAAATAGAAAGAAGGTAGCTCTGGGGAAAGAACAAAAATAATTGTACACCATTCATTGAAAATATTTCTCTCTGAAATCTACATATTCAAAAGTACCACACAATAATTATGAAGTGATACGTCTTGAAGTGGCAAGTGTTTGCGTGATTGAGAATTTTCTTCTAGTATGTTTTTTGTTGGATGTTCAAATACTTTATTGGATGTTAAATGCTACTTTATTCTGGTCAACTATAATTATTAAACACCATGGCTTAGGGTGACC
Source organism: Gobiocypris rarus (assembly GCA_023029165.1). Classification (NCBI taxonomy): domain Eukaryota; kingdom Metazoa; phylum Chordata; class Actinopteri; order Cypriniformes; family Gobionidae; genus Gobiocypris; species Gobiocypris rarus. Next base: position 9,844,110 of record CM040920.1, read on the forward strand.
AAACGTCCTGTTTTCCCAGGACATGTCCTGTTTACAAGTCCTGTCCGGGCCGTCCTGGCTGTTTTTTAGAAAGTGATGAAAATGTCCTGGTTTTATATAATTTTCCATTGCAAGTTTGCGAGCTACGCAGAGGACTTCTACACGGCAGTAAAAGCGTCATTACGTCGTGAAAGTGCGGACTCAGAGGAAGACTGTGAGGATTTAGGGTGCCATTTGGGACCGGGCCGAAGAGGCTGTGCTATGCGCGCACTGCAGAAGAAGAGACAGAATGGCTACCATGGCTGTGTGGCTGTCAAAACCAACACAACATCATGTACATTCATACTCAAAAACCAGTGTCTCTTTGAACAATCCCAAATTTAAATCCCAAACTAATGGTCAACATTGGCTCAACGTTGTTGGATCTTTTTTTCTTTTTCTTTTTCAGAACATGTTTGGAAACAGAATTTTTTTTTTCAGTTCCATTTGGTGCCACTAGTGGTACAGAAATAATGTGTCACTTTTACATTTAGGTCTATTCATCCCACAAAGCTTCAAGGCTTCAACACACAAGGTAAAATTTAAATGTGTAGGATCCTTTTATAGGTGTGTTCGACATGGCTGCGGCTGGATGCATCCGATCGGCGAGAGTAGCCGTGTGCAGGCGGGGAGGAGCTGCAAAAAGAGACGTGAAGTCGGACAGTTTCTGCTTCCTGTAGTGACGCTTGTGCTGTGTCTGTGTTTTACATACTTTATGTAGGCTACTGCTTAATACAGCATCTGTTTGTACAAGAATAAAGTTCAACATAAGCCTACACTATCAGTGAAGATGGGTCACAAAAGAGGTTTTGTGTAACTAAAGGTTTTAGAATAAACACAAAACACACATGATCACTGTCATGCGGTGAATCCGGCCAATCGTGGAACAGCTGTGTCGTCATCCGAGCTCGTGCAGCCTGGTGCAGTCACTCTTGAGAAGCTGCACCGGCTGTATTAGCCGGCTGCTCTCGAATCGCTCTTGCGGTACTTTGTTGACGTACATCACATGGTCACCTGTCACTTCTGCACTTCTCTTCCCAGCATCCTCCTTGACGCTCACCTGCATGCACTTCAAAATCACACAAACCTGCACCTCATCTGCACCTTTATTAGCACTCCTATATAAGCACACACCTCACCTCAGTTCTTTGTCTGGTCTTGTTTATACAACATGTACTACCTACCTGTTTCTACAGTGATTTCGCTTGTGGCCTGTTCTCCAGTGATTATCTCCAAGCATTACCTTCACTCTTCATGTTCATCTGTCAGAGGTCAGGGTGTGTGCATCCTACCTGGTTTCCTCTTCACCGATTCCCACGAGTCCCTATACCTGTAAGGAAAAGGCATACCATCATTCTCACGTCCACAGAACAACAAGTCTCCATTGTGTGTCTCCTCACCTGTTGAAATTGCCTGTTGCTTCATGCTGTCTCAAATAAACTCCATCCATCCATCCATCATCTTCCGCTTATCCGGGGCTGGGTCGCGGGGGCAACAGTCTAAGCAGAGATGCCCAGAATTCCCTCTCTCCAGCCACTTCCTCCAGCTCTTCCGGGGGAACCCCTAGGCGTTCCCAGGCCAGCTGGGAGACATAATCCCTCCAGCGTATCCTAGGTCTTCCCCGGGGCCTCCTCCCGGTGGGACGTGCCTGGAACACCTCCCTGGGAAGGCGTCCAGGGGGCATCCGAAATAGATGCCCGAGCCACCTCAGCTGGCTCCTCTCGATGTGGAGGAGCAACGGCTCTACTCTGAGCTCCTCCTGAGTGACCGAGCTTCTCACCCTATCTCTAAGGGAGCGCCCAGCCACCCTACGGAGAAAGCTAATTTCGGCCGCATGTATCCGGGATCTTGTTCTTTCGGTCATGACCCACAGATCATGACCATAGGTGAGAGTAGGAACGACCGGTAAATCGAGAGCTTTGCCTTACAGCTCAGCTCCTTCTTTACCACGACAGACCGGTACATCGACTGCATTACTGCAGAAGCTGCACTGATCCGTCTGTCAATCTCTCGTTCCATCCTTCCCTCACTCGTGAACAAGACCCCAATATACCTGAACTCCTCCACTTGAGGCAGGAACTCTCCACCAACCTGAAGTGGGCAATCCACCCTTTTCCGACTGAGAACCATGGCCTCAGACTTAGCAGCGACAAAATCGTATGGTCCCCAAACCGGACACTCTCCGGCCCTTGGCTGCAGCCTGGTGCAGGTCCTGTCCATAAAAATTATGAACAGAACTGGTGACAAAGGGCAGCCCTGCCAGAGTCCACCATGCACCGGGAACAGGTCTGACTTACTGCCGGCAATGCGAACCAAGCTCTTGCTCCGGTCATACAGGGAACGAACAGCCCTAAGAAGGGGGCCGCCGACCCCATACTCCCAGAGCACCCTCCACAGGATGCCACGAGGAACACGGTCGAATGCCTTCTCCAAATCCACAAAACACATGTGGACTGGTTGGGCAAACTCCCATGAACCCTCCAGCACCCTGAAAAGGGTATAGAGCTGGTCCAGTGTCACACGACCGGGACGAAAACCACACTGTTCCTCCTGAATCTGAGGTTCCACTATCGGCCAAATTCTCCTCTCCCCCTATAGTTGGAACACACTCTCCACTCCCCTTTCTTGAAAAGAGGGACCACCACCCCAGTCTGCCAGTCCAGAGGTACTGTCCCTAACCGCCATGTGATGTTGCAGAGGCGTGTCAGCCAAGACAGCCCCACAACATCCAGAGACTTGAGGTACTCAGGGCGGATCTCATCCACCCCCGGTGCCTTGCCACCGAGGAGCTTTTTAACCACCTCGATGATTTCAGCGCCGTGTGATGGACGAGTCCACCTCCGAGTTCCCAGCCACTGCTTCCTCAATGGAAGACATGTCGGTGGGATTGAGGAGATCCTCAAAATATTCCTTCCACCGCCCGACAATATCCCCAGTTGAAGTCAACAGGTCCCAATCTCCACTGTAATCAGTGTTGGTAGGGCGTTCCCAACAGACCCTCACAGTACGTTTGGGTCTGCTGAGTCTGTCCAGCCTCCTCCCCCGCCATCGGATCCAACTCACCACCAGGTGGTGATCAGTTGACAGCTCCGCCCCTCTCTTCACCCGAGTGTCCAAGACATATGGCCAAAGGTCTGATGACACGACCACAAAGTCAATCATCGACCTCCAGTCTAGAGTGTCCTAGTGCCACGTGCACTGATGGACACCCTTATACTTGAACATGGTGTTTGTTATGGACAAACCGTGGCTAGCACAGAAATCCAATAACAAACACCACTCGGGTTCAGATCAGAGTGGCCGTTCCTCCAAATCATGCCCCTCCAGGTGTCACTGTCACTGCCACGTGGGCATTGAAGTCCCCCAGTAGAACAATGGAGTCTCCAGTCGGAGCACTTTCCAGCACCCCTCCCAGAGACTCCAAGAGGGCAGGGTACTCCGCACTGCGTTCGGCCTGTAGGCACACACGACAGTGAGAGACCTATCCCTGACTCGAAGGCGCAGGGAAGCGACCCTCTCGTTCACCAGGGTGAACTCCAACACATGGCGGCTGAACTGGGGGGCTATAAGCAAACCCACTCCAGCTCTCCGCCTCTCACCATGGGCAACTCCAGAGTGGTAGAGAGTCCAACCACTCTCAAGAAGTGTAGTTCCAGAGCCCAAGCTGTGCGTGGAGGTGAGCCCGACTATCTCTAGTCGGTACCTCTCGACCTCCAGCACAAGCTCCGGCTCCTTCCCCGCCAACGAGGTGACATTCCACATCCCTAAAGCCAGATTCCGTGTTCAGAGATTGGGTTGTTGGGGGCCTCGCCTTCGACTGTCGCCCGATCCACTATGCACCAGTCCCTTACGCTCCCTCCTGCAGTTGGTGAGCCCACAGGAGGGCGGCCCCACGTCATTACTTCGGGCTAAGCCCGGCCGAGCCCCATGGGGGGAGGCCCGGCCACCAGGAGCTCGCATACGAGCCCCAACCCAGGGACTGGCTCCAGGGTGGGGCCCCGGCTGCGCCATGTCGGGCGACGTCTCGGTCCTTGGTGTGCATGTGAACATAAGGGATTTTTGTGAACTGTTCTTAGTCTGGCCCATCACCAAGGACCTGTTTGCCTTGGGAGACCCTACCAGGGGTATATAGCCCCAGACAACATAGCTCCCAGGATCATTCGGGTACTCAAACCTCTCCACCACGATAAGGTGACAGTTCAAGCAGAGGCATAAACTTCAATGCAAATAAACTCTGTTAACCATTCCTCTTGAGTTCTGAGTATACATTCTGTAACAATATGAAAAAGAGCAGTGTGAACATTCTGCTTAACCTTTCTTAATGTGTTTCATTTCATTAGGTTTGGAACTACATGAGGGAGAGTAAATTATTTCTGTCATGACAACTCTGTTACTCTGGTGGTTATAAATACTGGACTTGCTACTGCCAATACATATACAACATAAATGCAGGCATGCTCCTGCTGTATAATATGGTATACGTGATTTACCCAAGCAGATCTATACAGGTGGAGTTGGGGAAGGTGAAAATTTCTGAAACCGCTGCACTGCTATAGCAAATACTGACCAAGTATTTGAAGGTTGAGTATGCAAACAGTCAACTGTGCCCTATAGAATGTGATGTGATTGGTTGAGTTAAAGGGATAGTTCACTCAAAAATCTAAATTCTGTCATAATTTACTCACCCTCAAGTTGTTCCAAACCTGTATGAGTTTCTTTGTTCTGCAGATAGAGCAACCATTGACTACCATAGTATTTACTCTATCTGCTTGGTTACAAACATTCTTCAAAATATCATATTTTGTTTTCAGCAGATCTATCCCTTTAAGGACCTATTAGCCTGCACCAACTTTGTATTTCTGTCATGACAACTCTCAAAGTGTTTGCCATGGTAATAGATATGACATTTAATGTTGTCAAAAGTACAGACTTCAGTACCAAGTCGGTACTGGAATTTAAAAAAATTCTTAGAATTTCCTTAGAGTTTTTTTTTTTTTTTAGAATTTCCTTCTAGCATTTTTAGCACTGATGAACAGATTAATAAATACCTCTGATCAGCCGTGTTCAGAAGATCTCAACATATGTTACCTGTGCTGGCAAAAGAATCGCAATGAGCATATTTTTAAAGATGGGATATTGTTATTTTCATATTTAAAAAAACTTTAAAAATGCTGTATGACGTGTTTGAACTTGATAAATGACTGAGTTTGAAGTCGATAGAGTCAGCAATTTTGTTATTTTTTCTCTTATTTTTTGCTAGTTTTCTGAATGCTCCAAAACAAAATCACCTAGCAACCATACCTTAAAATCCCTAGTAATAACACCAAATTTAGCACACATCAAGTATACAGTGGGTACAGAAAGTATTCAGACCCCCTTACATTTTCACTCTTTGTTTTATTGCAGCCATTTGCTAAAATAATTTAAGCTAATTTGTTTTCTCTCTCATTAATGTACACACAACGCCCCATATTGACAGAAAAACACAGATTTGTTGACATTTTCGCAGATTTATTAAAAAAAGAAAAACTGAAATATCACATGGTCCTAAGTATTCAGACCCTTTGCTCAATATTTAGTAGAAGCACTATTTTGATCTAATACAGCCATTAGTCTTTTGGGGAGTCTTTTTGGGAAAGATGCAACAAGTTTTGTACGCCTGGATTTGGGGATCCTCTGCCATTCTTCCTTGCAGATCCTCTCCAGTTCTGTCAGGTTGGATGGTAAACGTTGGTGGACAGCCATTTTCAGGTCTCTCCAGAGATGCTCAGTTGGGTTTAAGTCAGGGATCTGGCTGGGCCATTCAAGAACAGTCACAGAGTTGTTGTGAAGCCACTCCTTCGTTATTTTAGCTGTGTGCTTAGGGTCATTGTCTTGTTGGAAGGTGAACCTTCGGCCCAGTCTGAGGTCTTGAACACTCTGGAGAAGGTTTTCGTCCAAGATATCCCTGTACTTGGCCGCATTCATCTTTCCCTCGATTGCAACCAGTCGTCCTGTCCCTGCAGTTGAAAAACAGCCCCACAGAATGATGCTGCCACCACCATGCTTCACTGTTGGGACTGTATTGGACAGGTGATGAGCAGTGCCTCGTTTTCTCCACACATACTGCTTAGAATTTAGGCCAAAATGTTATATCTTGGTCTCATCAGACCAGAGAATCTTATTTCTTACCATCTTATTTCTTATCTCTTTTCTGTAAGTCTACACAAGGTTTTTACACACTGTTGCTGGTAGTTTGACCCATTCCTCCATGCAAATCTCCTCTAGAAAAGTGATGTTTTGGGGCTGTCACTGGGCAAGACAGATTTTCAACTCCCTCCAAAGATTTTCTATGGGGTTGAGATCTGGAGACTGGCTAGGCCACTCCAGGACCTTGAAATGCTTCTCACGAAGCCACTCCTTCCTTACCCGGGTGGTGTGTTTGGGATCATTGTCATGCTGAAAGACCCAGCCACGTTGCTCTTGCTGATGGACGGAGGTTTTTACTCAAAACCTTATGATATATGACCCCATTCATTATTTCCTTTATACAGATCAGTCGCCCCCAAAGCATGATGTTTCCACCCCCATGCTCCACAGTAGGTATGGTGTTCTTTGGATGCAACTCTTTCTCCTCCAAACACGACAAGTTGAGTTTTTACCAAAAAGTTATATGTTAGTTTCATCTGACCATATGACATTCTCCCAATCCTCTTCTGGATCATCCAAATCCTCTCTAGCAAACTTCAGATGGGCCCGGACATGTACTGGCTTAAGCAGGGGGACACGTCTGGCACTGCAGGATTGAGCCTTTGTTACTTTGGTCCCAGCTCTCTGCAAGCCATTTACTAGGTCCCCCCATGTCGTTCTGGGATTTTTGCTCACCGTTCTTGTGATCATTTTGACCCCACAGGATGAGATCTTGCGTGGAGCCCCAGATCGAGGGAGATTATTAGTGGTCTTGTATGTCTTCCATTTTCTAATAATTGCTGCCACATTTGATTTTTTCACAACAAGCTGCTTACCTATTGATGATTTAGCCTTCCCAGCCTGGTGCAGGTCTACAATTTTATTTCTGGTATCCTTTGACAGCTCTTTGGTCTTGACCATAGTGGAGTTTGGAGTCTGGCTGTTTGAGTTTGTGGACAGGTGTCTTTTATACTGATAACGAGTTCAGACAGGTGCCATTAATACAGGTAACGAGTGGAGGACAGAGGAGCCTCTTAAAGGACACCTATTATGCCCCTTTTTACAAGATCTCAGGTGTCCCCAGAGTGCGCCTGTGAAGTTTCAGATTAAAATTCCTAACAAAGCATTTAATATTCCATTTTGAAAATGGCAATTTTGGGGTTGAATAAAAATTAGCTGTTCTGAGCATGTCTCCTTTAATGCAAATAAGCTGCTGCTCCCCACCCGAGAGGACGGAGCTTACAAATCTCATTCACAGCTCATTCACAGCAGTGAACATGCAAATGAAACATGATATCTGTTTATTTTAATGATCATCTCTATTGCAGACACATTCATGTGACATTGCAGTTCTTCATCATCATGAAATATTATCTTCTGCATGCGTTTTAAAGCCTTATCACTATCAACTTACACACACACATGCTCCTGTCACATGCGCACAGAGCTGGATGTCAGCATATCCGTGTGTAGTCTATTAAACTAGACTAGTTATCTTGCATGTGTTATTGCTATTAAACTGTCAAATGCTCACAAGGTTAAGTCAGAAACACACAAAGTTCACATGCAAACAGTTTGTTGTGTCTTTGCACATATGCAGCAATTAAGTTACAGAAATCTTGTGTGTATATTAGATCTGTCTAACTTTACTAAAGTGAAAGCAGTGTAATACAGTACCTAGTGCTCTATCTGCTGTTAATATGAATCAAACAACTGAAGATAAACAGAAATTCAATCACTGCTCTTGTCTGACTGAACTTTAGTAGCTTTAATCTTACTTGAACTGCTCAGCTACAGGTCTCTGAGGGAGGGATCTGTGCTAGTATGTCAAGTGTGATGTCACACTGCAGGAATCTGGAAACAGTTTATGCTGAGACACTGCTTATGATTTATTGGGATTAAAAAAAAAGGAGTGGGTCGATTTTTATCATTATCCAGATTTTCTGGATTTTTTTTCTCATTCTGTCTCTACATAGTTGAAGTGTACCTATGATGAAAATTACAGGCCTTGTCTATTTTTTTTAAGTGAGAGAACTTGGACAATTGGTGGCTGACTAAATACTTTTTTGCCCCACAATCACATAGGACATAACAGATAATGTTTGCGTGAATACTCTCTAAGAAATATTTTGAAATACTATAATTATGTGTATATGTGTATATCAGGATTGCGTGCTGTCTAAGGCATCTTTGTGTGCACGCTTCAGATCTGTCAGTCAGAGCAAGTGAGATAATTTTCATGGACAAGGGAAAAGTACTCGAAAACGTACAAATAAAGACTTTTAGGTGTTTAATTGCTATTTGGAGCATTGAGATCGCTAGACGAGGGCTTAATGAACTAATTGTCAAATGCTGGTCTATCTGGGCTCACAAAACCATTCAAGTTCAGAGCACTGAGTACCACCGTATGTACACAGACACATATCATAAATTATAGGACAGTTGCTGACTGCTAAAATAAGCTTATCCTTGATCTTGCCTCGGCACTGAAGAGTGATGGATCACGTGCGCTCCACTGACTTTAATCCTATTGGTTGTCGCTCCCAAAAGTCACTTCATTTGCATAGAATTGAATATATCTCGACTTTGTTTTGTCACTGGACATGTTGGCCCCATCCAGTTGCCAATGGTCGCTGTGCTCATGTTTCTGGAAATCACCCGCTCTCCATTGAAATGAATGGGATTGTGTCGCTTTGTCACTTGTTGTGTGAATGCAGCATCAGGCAGCATTTTCAGTCACAGCTATCTCTTTGAATGCGGAAACATCAAGTTGTATTCACCAATGATAACAGTGTCTAATAAATGTTGTTTCTCATGTTCAAATAGTGTTAAAAGCATATTTTTCAGGCTGGTCCAGCCAACGCATGTGCAGTAATAATCTCAGAACACTGTTTCTATAGCAACCTGAGCTTCTAACAGCAGCTGCAGTGACGCAATGACTTTACAAATCTATGATTGGCTCTTTTTTTTATATATATATTTTAATATTTTAAAATGTACCATACTGAAACACCTTTCACCTTGACAAATAGACAAATTAACCTCTCATTTTGCCAGAGAACCTTTGTATTACTTACCAATGTGAAGACACACATCTCTGGTTTCGACATGCTAATGAAACATCACCCTTTTAAAATAAGGCATCATTGAAGGTTTTACAGATAAAAAGAATGAGTTTAATGTTGAGATGTGAAAACCCAGCCTGGTTCCAGAATCAAATCACAAAGCGCGCCCCTAAAACCAGCGAGGGCGCTCCAGTGCAGATGCAGGCTCCTGTGAAAGCAATGCTCCACCACAAGAAGAATAGCAGTGTGCAGTGAGACATTCAAGGTTTACAAGTCATTTTAACAAATATTTGGAATATAATTTCAAAAATATTTTCAAACTTTTATTTTTCTATTAATCTATTAGTCTACATTTACCATGCTTGATGTGTTACTACTTTGACTTCAACTTTTCATATCTACTCGTCATATCTGTCCCTGCAATGGTAATCACTATGTCAGTCTAGTGTTAATCCCACATTTATATATATATATATATATAGATGTCACTTCCGAAACCCTGCATTGTGCAAACCAACTGTCAGTCCTCTCAGCAGCATGAACAACTTCTATTCAATGTACTATATATAGCTTCGAGAGCGTGCAAAGACCACTCCCTCTGCGATCAAAGAAGAGCTGTCACTCACCTCAGCCCATGGCATTTCCATCTCGCAAAGCTTTGCTACAATAAATGAGCGGCCCACACTGCACATTGAATCTACCATTTACATCGTGTCCACAACTGTAAAAAACTGACAAACATGGCCCCATAATCATCTCCATATACTGATTGGCTTCATAACTCTGTCTCCTCTCCACCAATAAGCTGGGGTGCTTCTCATTTCTTATTTGTGCATCCTAGTTTCCTTCCCTCACCTCCTTTCCTCTCATCTTAGCTCCACCCCCTTAGGATGCTTGGGAAGAATACACCTGTATGTCCTCGCTCATGACGCCTCAGGAAGCGTCCTCACTCCAATTGTGCAATTGTGCAATTGACATATCGGTAGGCCCCTCTCCTTGAACGCAGATAAGCCAATGGCAATTGAGTATCAGTTGCACGGGGACCGGAACACTGACATCTTTAGGCTTCAACGCCATAGAGAAACATTGGAAGATTCAAAGCTGGCATTGGTTTGATGGGGTTTACGCTACAAAAATGGTAAAACAATGTGTCTGAGGTACGTAAAACAATGTGCCTGAGGTACTTGAAACACTGATTCCAGGAGGATTTTCTGGTCGTCATACTATCGTCATAATATCATCAAGTTCAAATTAAAGTGAGTGAGTTCATGCTAAAATACAAACCTAAATAGCTAACTGTTCATCTACAGTTTAGGTCAAAAACAAATAAACGAAGGTCTAACTTTCAGTGCCTCTATATATTAAACTGGTTTATGTAAACTAATTTAATCTCACCTTGCGGTAAAGGAACATTGTTGATCCTGGATGGACCATGACAACCGCAACATGAGGCTACTCCTGCTTGCATTGTGATCTGTAAACCCTTGCTTCCAAATTAATCTTGTTACCCACCATATTTATTTTAAAATCTTTTATATATCCCTCCATGGCATATTTACGTCCCACTTGAATGCTCCTCGATGAAAGGAGGTCCTTCTGTGTCCAAAAACATCTTGGAACAAGGTTTTCAAACTGACAGCTCGATCATTGTAAGACAGTTAGCAACTCTGTTTGTTTGTCCTAGTTAGCAACAGTAACTAAGGGGGGCGGGGCTTACTGATAGGTCAATTAGATAAATGAGATGTCCTTCAAGATGGCTGCCCTTACGAAAAAAAAGTTTATTCAAGTATTCTATTAATATACTTTTAAACTAAAAATAAGAAAATATACTTTCTCTACTTTTTATGTACTTTATGAAGAAGAATATACTTAAAATTGCACTTAAGTATACTTGACTTATACTACAACCCCAAATCAGAAAAAGTTGGGACAGTATGGAAAACGCAAATAAAAAAAAGAAAGTAGTGATTTCTAAATTTACTTTGACTTGTATTTCATTGCAGACAATATGAACACAAAATATTTCATGTTTTGTCTGGTCAACTTCATGTCATTTGTAAATATGCATCCTTTCCTGTCATTCAGACCTGCAACACATTTAAAAAAAAGTTGGGACAGGAGCAATTTAGGGCTAGTAATGAGGTAAAATGGTTAAATAGTGATGTGATTTGAAACAGGTGATGTCAACAGGTGATTGTAATTATGATTTGGTACAAAAGCAGCATCCAAGAAAGGTCTAATCCTTTAGGAGCAAAGATGGGCCGAGGATCGCCAGTTTGCCAACAAATACATGAGAAAATTATTGAAATGTTTAAAATAATGTTCCTCAAAGAAAGATAGGAAGAGATTTGGATATTTCACATTCAACAGTGCCTGAGGGATCGGAGATCACGGTTGATCAGCTTAGGCTTGCGCCCTTGTCCTTTACTCACTGAAATTTCAGACAAGGGCGCAAGCCTAAGCTGATCAACCGTGATCTCCGATCCCTCAGGCGGCACTGCATCAAGAATCGTCATTCATCTATAAGCGATATCACCACATGGGCTCAGGACTACTTTGGCAAACCTTTTGTTACCAGATTTGAGGGTAACAGGAGGGTTAAAAGATTCAAGGAATCTGGAGGAATTTCAGTGCGTAAAGGACAAGGGTGCAAGCCTAAGCTGAACAACTGTGATCTCCGATCCCTCAGGCGGCACTGTATCAAGAATCGTCATTCATCTATAAGCGATATCACCACATGGGCTCAGGACTACTTTGGCAAACCTTTGTCAAGTACCACAATACGTAGTTACATCCACAAATGCCAGTTAAAACTGTACTGTGCCAAAAGGAAGCCCTATGTTAACAGTGTCCAGAAGCGCCGACTTCTCTGGGCTCGGAGGCATCTGGGATGGACCATCACACAGTGGAAACGTGTACTGTGGTCAGATGAATCAGTATTTCAGGTATTTTTTGGGAGGAATGGACGCCGTTTGCTCTGGACCAAAGAAGAAAAGGATCATCCAGACTGTTACCAGCAACAAGACCAAAAGCCAGGGTCTGTCATGGTATGGGGTTGTGTCAGTGCCCTTGGCAAAGGTAACTTGAACTTCTGTGAAGGCACCATTAATGCTGAAAAGTACATATAGATTTTGGAGCATAATATGCTGCCTTCAATAAGACATCTTTTCCAGGGACGTCCATGCATATTTCAACAAGACAATGCCAAACCACATTCTGCACACATTACAAAGTCCTGGCTGCGGAGGAAGAGGGTACGGGTACTTGACTGGCCTGCCTGCAGTCCTGACCTGTCTCCAATTGAGAATGTGTTGCGCATTTTGAAGCGCAAAATGCGACAACGAAGACCCCGTACTGTTGCCCCCTTTAAGACTTGTTTGCAGGAAGAATGGGGCACCTGAAAAATTACACCTGAAACACTTCATCACTTGGTGTCAGTCCCTAAACGTCTTTTAAGTGTTGTGAAAAGGAATGGCAACATTACAAAGTGGTAAATGCTTTACTGCCCCACCTTTTTTTTAAATGTGTTGCAGGTCTGAATGACAGGAAAGGATGCATATTTACAAATAACATGAAGTTGACCAGACAAAACATGAAATATTTTTTGTTCATATTGTCTGCAATGAAATACAATTCAAAGTAAATTTAGAAATCACTTCTTTTTTTTCTTGCGTTTTCCATACTGTCCCAACTTTTTCTGATTTGGGGTTGTAATAGAAAAGTCTAAGTATATTTGGCCTATACTTGTACATCTTTCGATAAAGATACACTTAAAAGTATAATTAAGTATTCAAAGTATACTTGGCTTGTAGTTGTGTTCAATCTTTTGATTGAGTAGTCTATTAAATATACATTTTTTACATAGTCTTACATACAGTCTTATAAAAGTACAGTCTTATAAATCAAAAATATTGATTTATAAAGATATGTTCCTAATTCTGATTTTGTGTGTAGGCTAGTCCACTGGTAGTTTACGTTGGAATTTTCTTGCCATCCATGTTTTCGCTTTTCCATGGTAGGGAGCGCTATGACACATCTTCTAGTGCTCAATTTCCAGATCAAAACACAGGATAAGAAAAAGTGATAGAAGATTGAAGCACCAACATGGATCTGGAAATCTGATGGATCTGGAGAGATTCTGTATGGAAGAATGGTGTCTGATCTCTTGTCAGGTTTCTCCACACTCATCAGACATTAGAGGAGAAGACTCAGAGCTGTTATCTTGGGAAAAAGAGGTTGCAAAAAGTATTTAATTAAAGGGTGCCAACAATTGTGGCCAACGTGTTTTGGATAAAAGCATTTATTTCATAATGTGATTAACCCCCCATTTTTAATTATTTTACTTAAAAGAAAGGTTAGATTTTTGTGAATGTTTTGAATATAAGATCAAAAGGATAAACAATGCAGATTTATTTTTACAGCCATATTTGATCATATTTACCAGGGGTGCCAACAATTTTGACCACGACTGTATTTACATTTTTAAAATTAAAGTACAGTATATTTCAAGTATAAAAAAGGTATCCCTAAATTTGAACATAGTAGTATACTGAAAGTGCAAAACTAATAACTATACAAATAGTAAAATGTAAGTATGATGTTATGTTCATTTAAAATGTACTTGCAGTATAGAACTACTAAACTAGTAGTTTTCTGAGACTACACTTCAAAGTGTACTTTCATAAACTAAAAAATGTTCTACTAGTATTAAAATCCTAAACTACTAGTATATTTATAAGTTTACTTGTAGTACACATGCAGTACAAATGAGAAACGTAGTTGTGAACTAGTTGTACAGTTAAAGTTTACTACTGTTACACTTATAGTACACTTAAACATACACTTTTATATACCAAGTGTGCCAATCTAGTCCCAAGCAGTATTGAAATAGTACACTTACTAGTTTACTACTAGTACACATTGATATAAGTATACTGACTAAATAAAGAATACTTAAAAATATACTTGAACATTACTTAAGTATACTTTATAAAATGTACTTGAAGTATTCTTAAGGACGTAGGAGCGAGGAAACAAGGATGCATTAATTTGAGTATTGAGAAGAACCCCTGGTGGTATGTGACGGGTGTTCTGGCACAATATGGCTGCCGTAGCACCATCCAGGTGGATGCTGCACATTGGTGGCATTTGAGAAGATTACCCCTTCCAAATGTAAAGCGCTTTGAGTACCCAGAAAAGCACTATATAAATGTAACAAATTATTATTATTATTATTGTATTATAGCGGTGCCCTTTAGATAATGATTGCAGTCAGATTGAGTTAAGGACCTATCATCCTGTGCCATCTACTGTATAGCTTTAGCCCCTTTTCCACCGAAATTACCCGGAACAATTTGTACCAGGAACTTTTTTTACAGGAACTTTTTTCCCCCCAGACCTGCTACTGTCTGCGTTTCCACCGCGGTCTAAAGTACCGTGAAGATTAGGCAAATTATTAGTCAAGTGATGTAGGATTGCGCGCGACTGCTCCTCCGTCACCGACGAACAGTAATAATTTTTGAGGGACACTGTATGCAACAATAACAAGTATGGAGGAGATTCAAGCAGCGCTGATTTGCTGGTTATGTACTGGTTTACTAAATAGGTTGTCTAGTTAACAAAACGGCGGAAAAGAGAGCACTGATACTAAAGTGTATTCTGCTTTAAGCGTGTAAAGCTCGATTTAAAATAAGACAACGTATGTTATTATCAGCTATTATGGACATTGACCGTGAGATGGCGAGACGAACACGCGCCACCGGACAGAAAGAGCAATACTTTTAAAGAGCAAGATACTTTTAAAAATTCCGGTTGAAATAAAATGCTGCGTGAACTCAACCAATCAGCATGTTCAGCGCCCAAGTTCCACCCCCGGAAAGTTCCTGAACTTTGAAAAAGTACTACCTCGCGAGCAGGGACTATCGGAGGGGAAATATTCACCGAACTTCATTTAGACCCTGGTTCCTGCGGTCGAAACACACCGAGTACCACCTCAAAGTTCCTAGTTCCTGGGGAAAGTTCCTGCGGTGGAAACGCAGCTTTAGTTACAGAACTTTGTATTCATTTTTGGGTGAACAATAATTTTAAAGCATAGGTTTTATTTTAATTTCAAGCCACATTTTTAAATAAACTTTATTCATTAATTAATTATGTTAAATCATTTTATGATTATGATTCTATTTTTATATGCGTAAATAAATACTGAATGTCAAAATCACACAGTCGGCATATCCTTTATTTGCCCAGAGGAAACTGACACTGTGTAAAAAAGTATTTTCTTTTGTTATTCTCTTTTTGCTTCACTAACAGGATCTATTATAAACATGTACTGAGTAATAGACCCATCCACTCCCACTCTTCTTCAAAGCACCAAACAAATTTGCAAGTTCTCTCTTGCAGTTAAAGCACACTGATATGCCACAGCTATTTCAGAGTCATTTCGGAGCTCATTTAATATTCTTCCCTGCGTTCCCACCCAGCGAAACTTGGCAAGAACTTCTTTGGATGATCGAACAACCACATTGCATAAAGCTTAATTTAATTAAGGTGTTGAGATGAGAAAAAAAGAGAGTGATAGAGATTGTGTCTGTCAAGGTAAAAAACACTGCAGCACAGTGAATCACAAGCTGCAGAAAATAGACTGTACTACACTAAAACTTCATAGTATTTTGTTGCATCATTTATAAGGGTCTGGCAAGCCGTATGATTAGTAAAGCAGCCTGCAAAGGACAAGTAAAACTGTTAAGAAGCTTTTAGTGAGCTAGAGCGTAAGAAGCCATAGACTGCAAGCAGTGTCCACTATAAATGTATTAATATGTTAATGGCGATTTTATTTTGAAGTTATTAATCATGTTACATCAGTAATTGTGTCAAGTAGATTTTGCAGTGTAACATCTTAAAGTGTTTTTGTGTTTAAGGCCAATATCTTTCCCTATGCTCTTTCTTTTCACACTATACAGTGCACCCAGAAAGTATTCATAGCGCTTCACTTTTTCCACATTTTATGTTACAGCCTTATTCCAAAATGGATTAAATTCAATATTTTTTCCCCTTAATTCTACAAACAATATCCCATAGTGACAACGTGCAAGAAGTTTGTTTGAATTAAAAATAAATAAAGCACATAAGAATTCACAATCCTTCGCTCAATTCTTTTTTGAAGCACCTTTGGCACCAAGTCTCAAGTTTTGAGTATGATATGCTATAAGCTTGGCACACCAATTTTTGGCCAGTTTCTCCCATTCTTCTTAGCAGGACCTCTCAAGCTCCATCAGATTGGATAGGGAGTGTCTGTGCACAGCCATTTTCAGATATCTCTAAAGATGTTCTGTCGGGTTCAAGTCTGGGCTCTGTCTGGGCTCTGTCTGGGCCGATCAGTGACATTCACAGAGTTGTCCCATAGACACTCTTTTGTTATCTTGGCTGTGTGCTTAGGGTCATTGTCCTGTTGGAAGATGAACCCTTGCCCCAGTCTGAGGTCCAGAGCGCTATGGAGCAGGTTTTCATCAAGGATGTCTCTGTACATTGCAGCATTCATCTTTCCCTTGGTCCTAACTAGTCTCCCAGTTCCTGCTGAAAAACATCCCCACAGCATGATGCTAAAAAGAGTTCAATCTTTGTTTAATCAGACCAGAGATTTTTATTTCTCATGGTTTGAGGGTCCTTCAGCTGCCTTTTGGTAAACTCTAGGCGAGCTGTCATGTGCCGTCTGGCCATACAGGCCTGATTGGTGGAGTGCTGCAGAGATGGTTGTTCTTCTGGAAGGTTCTCCTCTCTCCACAGAGAAACGCTGGAGCACTGTCAGAGTGAACATCGGGTTCTTGGTCACCTCCCTGACTAAGGCCCTTCACCCCCGATCACTCAGTTTGGCAGGGTGGCCAGCTTTAGGAAGAGTCCTGGTGGTTCCAAACTTTTTCCATTTATGGATGATGGAGGCCACTGTGGTCATTGGGACCTTCAATGCTGTAGACATTTTTCTGTCCCCTTTCCCAGATCTGTGCCTCAATAAAATCAAGTTGTAGAAACATATCAAGGATGATCAGTGGAAACAGGATGCACCGGAGCTAAATTATGAGTGTCATGGCAAAGGCTGTGAATACTTAAGTACATGATTTTTTCGTTTTAAATTTTTAATAAATTTGCAAAGATTTCAAACAAACTTCTTTCATGTTGTCATTATTGGATATTGTTTGTAGAATGGAGAATACAAAAATAATTAATTTAATCAATTTTCGAATATAAGACTGTAACAACAAAATGAGGTGAAAAAAGTGAAGCACTGTGAATACTTTCCAGGTGCACTGTATCATTCTAGATTACTCGATCCAGACCCAACTCCTTCCACTTTATATACTTTGCTTTATTATTTTGCTATATTACTGCAACAATGAAGCAGCGAACTTAACATACAAATCCAGCGTTTGGTTGATCATGGTAAGCGCTCACTGTCATTGTTGTAAACATGATGGCTTTTCTTCTTCCACAAGGTTTTATGGCTTCACAGCATTTGTTTCCAGGTGGACCATTAAATAATTCAACACACACATCTTGCGGACACCCTGTAAAATTCAAACAACCAGGTGATGACTTCAAAAATCCTAAAGTGTTTCCAGTTAAGTGTGCCATCAGATGTTCAGCTAACGGTCCGTGGGTGTGACGTCTGAGGCTGAGACTAGACCTACCACAACCCAGCCCCCTGTATCTTGTGTTCTGCAGTGAGGGGCTACTGAGTTTATGGCAGGGCCCTCTCTGTCCGTAACAGCGGATACAGGTTTGCTACATTTTGATTGGATCTTGGTGGACTAATACAAAGAAACTATCCAACACCATCAGATAAAGATGCTAGGACAACAGCCAGACACCTCCTAGAGGGCAAGACTGATACTTCTGTTACCAAGCCCAGGAAGGACAGGACTTCTCATTGGTCCACACACTGTTTCTGCCCTTTGCCCATCTAGACTGTGACTGCCATTACAATTCCTCAGAACCTCAGCATCTGTGGGTGAAACAAAGAGAGATCTCAATGATCCATCAAAACCATGCATAACTGTTTGGAAACCTTAAAACTTTTGTAAACTACGCACATCCATTTCATACTTATTGTTCAGGTAAATAACTATTCTCTGCAATAGCTTTTAGTAATGCAACATTTTACACAAATTCAGCTGTTAATGTACAAATTATGTATGATAGCTCAAACTTTTCCCATCAAGTTTGGTCTCTTTTTGTTTAGAATATTGCCAAATGTATTCTGGTGGTGGTTTGGAAAGTGAAAAATGCATTGTAAAACTTTATAGACATTTTACAGACTTCTAACTGTGCTTTATGCAAATGAGCTCCACAGGGCAAAGAAGGTTGAGCTACACTGTGTGCCCCCTCTGATGCCAACAGCCAATCGCAGCACTGGAAGCAACAAATTACCATTAAGGTATCCTTTCAACAGACACTCCTTGTTCTGAGTCCCGGCCTGCGAAGCTGAGACATAACAGATATACATTCTGTGTCTCAGTCCTGTAAGGGGAGAGACATTAACAAATTAATTCTTGTTCTGAGTCTGTCCTGTAAGGGGGTAGACAGCAACAGATACAAGTTCTGAGTCTCCCATCGTGTGAGACATTACAGAAACAAAAGCGGTGACCAAGTTCTGAGTGTCTGGCCCAGAGTGGCAGAAGAAAAACAGAGACATTTGCAACAAGGTTAAGCTCAGGAGAGCAAACCTTCACTTCAAGGTACCTTTTTCTGCGAATTCCAGATGAAGGACCTTCTGCAACTACTTCAGGGGCCTCATCTGCGTATTCCAGATTTTAGGACCATTTTGGTGCTCTAAGATATCAGCATCCCACAAATCTTCATGTTAAAGGCTGTTGAAATGGATTCTGGCTCCTTTCACCCAGCACAACCAGTGAAAGACATCACCACCATTCACTCACTCGACTCCGTGGAACATAAATATCAATTAACCAAACCAAATAGTCAGTATATGATTTTCTAATTTACATTAGAGGTAATATAACTGATGCTAGTTAATAACAAATGATCTTTAATTTATTTGTTTGATGCATAAGGTTCTTCACCTTATTAGTTTCAGAGAAACGACAGTTTATCTTTCCATAAGATAACGTTACTCTGCCAAATCCACACTCAACTTATTCACTTGCATTTTACGCATCTTATGCACTTTATTCCTTCATCATTCATTGTATTCATTTAGTAGTTGTGTTAGTTATTGTTGTTTATATTTTTTTAAAGGAACATCACCGTTTTTAGAAATAGGGCTTATTCAACTTCTTTCCTACATTTAGATATGTGGGCAAATGCATTTTTGTCTTTTTGGCAATTTCCTAGGCAGATATTAACTTGGGACTATATTATGGGGAAGCAAAGGCAAAGCAACACATGCACAACACACGCAACACATGCACAACACACGCAACACATGCACAACATACGCCGGTATGTTGACGGAGGTTTGGAGAGTTCAGGTGTTGCTTGATATCGCTGCATCGCTATTTGTATTCGTTGTGAATACGCAGGCCACAAGAAGTAATTAGGTGTTGTTGTTTTGTTTTTTTGGGATCACTTTTACTCGGGACATGCTAGCTGGCAACATTCCATTCATTATGCTAAGCTAAGCTAGCGGCGACCCTGCCAAACTAAAACAATGCATGCACTGAGACAAAAATGCATTTGCCCACGTACCTAAATGTAGGAAAGATGTTGAATAAGACCTATTTATAAAAACGGTGGAGTGTTCCTTTAATAAAATTTATTTTATTACAATTGTGTTGTTTATTACAATTTATTACTTCCTTGTGCTGATAATACAGTAGAGACTCTACAAGCTAGCAATTTCACCAATCTTTCAGATAAATCAGCTGACCAACTCCCTCCCTGACCGTTCATCTTCTGATGTTCTCATAACCACACCTTAGATGGGTGAAAGTTAAATCACTACAAAATAATTTTGCAAGCAAACAAATACATAAATAAATTATTATACACAATTCAGGCATAACATTATTCCTAATATTGTGTTGGTCCCCCTTTTGCTGCCAAAACAGCCATCGAGGCATGGACTCCACAAGACCCCTGAAGGTGTGCTGTGGTATCTAGCACCAAGTTGTTAGCAGCAGATCCTTTAAGTCCTGCGAGTTGTGAGGTGGCCTCCATGGATCGGACTTGTTTGTTCAGCACTTCCCACAGATGCTTGATTGGATTGAGATCTGGGGAATTTGGAGGCCAAGTCAACACCTCAAACTCGTTGTGCTCCTCAAACCATTCTTAAACCATTTTTTGCTTTGTGGCAGGGCGCATTATCCTGCTGAAAGAGGCCACAGCTGCTAGGGAATACCGTTTCCATGAAAGGGTGTACATGGTCTGCAACAATGCTTAGGTAGGTGGTACATGTCAAAGTAACATCCATATGGATGGCAGAACCCTAGGTTTCCCAGCAGAACATTGCCCAAAGCATCACACTGCCTCCGCCAGCTTTCCTTCTTCAGATAGTGCATCCTGGTGCCATGTGTTCCCAATGTAAATGACGCATCCATGTGATGTAAAAGAAAACATAATTCATCAGACCAGGCCACCATCTTCCATTGTTCCGTGGTCCAGTTCTGATGCTCACATGCCAACTGTTGGCGCTTTCGGCGGTGGACAGGGGTCAGCATGGGCACCCTGACTGGTCTGCGACTATGCAGCCCCATACGCAACAAACTGCGATGCACTCTGTATTCTGACTCCTTTCTATCAGAACCAGCTTTAACTTGAGCAATTTGAGCTATAGTATTGTCTGTTTGATCGGACCACATGGGCCTGCCTTCGTTCCCCACGTGCATCAATGAGCCTTAGCCGCCCATGACCCTGTCGCCAGTTTACCACTGTTCCTTCCTTGGACCACTTTTGATAGATACTGACCACTGCAGACCGGGAACACCCCACAAGAAGCTCTGACTCATCTAACCATCACAATTTGGCCCTTGTCAAATTCATCAAAAAAAACATCAACTATGAGGACAAATTTTTCAATTTTCTGTCCAATATATCTCACCAACAGGTGTTGTGATGAAGAGATAATCAGTGTTATATATACGTGACAGTGGTCATAATGTTGATTGGTGTATATATTATTATAATTATATTTTGGAATGTAAAATGACCCTGACATTTTCTTTACACATTTTTTTTATGATTCATGTTTAACTGTGACATTACTGAAAAATAACATCTAAACTCATTAACTGATTTCTCATTTTGTTTCCTTTCATAAAGCTGAATAACTATATCCCAGATCCTGTGACAAAAGTAGAAACTGGCTATGCAGCCATTAATCTAATTGGGAAGCATGTGGTCATATAGCCTGCCATCATTGCATCTTTATCATTTCATTTTGCTACCAGATATTAACCGATGGATGTTTTATAGTGTCTCTTATCGCAGCATCTTCTCACCTCCCCTCTAAAATGGTTGGTGTTAGAGTGCCAGATTGTGATACTACTGCTGTCTTGCCATCATAAAAATGATGTGAATTTATTACCATAATGTAAATTGAGCTTTTAAAAAAGTATGTTTGATTGCCCTTTACAAGACTTGTCAGAACTTGTTAGAATCCATACAATTTCAGTAAATATTTCCATTTTGCTTCATCTGCATTTCTGTAGAAACATTTCTTATGTACATTCATCTCTTTATTTTTAGTTTACTAATTTCTAAGACAATATATGACAATACAGAACCTGCCTCATGTATCCAGACTCAAGCCAGTTTTGTTACATTCATATGAGCCAACAATTCCCTCAGAGCGGACATTTAAACAATACTCCCTACCACATGTATGCTCACTGAAGCATGCTAAATTCTCATTGTTTATTGGCACCCATTCAGATAATCTTTTAAACTGAACAGAACCATTCATAAGAGCTCAACACGCCATGCAATGTCTCCATCAGTTTGGTTCAAATGACAATCTAATTGTGGATTCATCACTCACCAGTGCCAGGAACTGTCACCTAGCATCACAGAAAGGGTTTTGGGCTTTGTGGCTCTTGTGCTGATATTCCATGACAATGTGTGAGCAAGCTGTAATTTGTTTGGTCCAGATATGAAGCCACAACACCCTCAAAGCCTGTTTAATTTAACACTTCAGTGGTGTTCATGGTTGAAACAGAATCTCAGTTCACTTTAAAAATGCATAGACAAGAAGAAAAACGTTTTTTTGAAAAACGTATATATATATATATATATATATATATATATATATATATATATATATATATATATATATATATATATATATATATATATATAAATCTATATAACTCTGTGGGTTCACAGCTGTGGACTGTGAAGCTTGGCTCAATAATATACAAGAAACATTTTTGTGTGTATTTTATAATGTTTAAAGATTTAATAACTATTTATCTATATACTGAAATAAAAAAAAGGATGGGAGAAAGATTAAAAGATCTCAAGACAATCAAAACAAAGAATCTTCAATATTACTAGAAGCTTTATTTAGATCATGTGCACGCGCATTTACATAAATCCTTGGACTGGCATATGCATTAGCTTTTTCACTGCCTTTACACGCATATAAGTAGTTATTACAATTAGGGAACTCTATAACTCTTGCCCCATATACTTAGACAATCACAGTAACGCCACAGGTTGCATGCGCTGTCACAACAATAGCATTCACACAAAACTCACACTAGATAGATAGATAGATAGATAGATAGATAGATAGATAGATAGATAGATAGATAGATAGATAGATAGATAGATAGATAGATAGATAGATAGATAGATAGATAGATAGATAGATAGATAGATAGATAGATAGATAGATAGATAGATAGATAGATAGATAGATAGATAGATAGATAGATAGATAGATAGATAGATAGATAGATAGATAGATAGACGACGTTCGATGCGATCAACATACCTGCCATCAGAAACACAACAGTCCAGTGATTTTGACAATATATCGTTGAAATCATATATTTAATTTAAATGCTTCCAAAGCATTTGAAATAATAATTAGATTTAAAATGGCTTATGTATAATTAAAACACTGCTCGATGCATAGCATGAAAAGGGAGAGTTTCCAGGACATGGAGCTTGATAATTGATCCATTGTAATTCTGTTCGTGACCGACAGAGCTTGCGGGAGCTGTCCACCGGTGTGTGGTGCTGAAAGACATCACATATACTTAACCAAACAATTAAGGGACATTTCTGTTCTCATATTCAACCGCAAGAAATATCCTTTAATTGTAAGAGTAAGAATATAATGTTTCGTCTCTGCCGATGAAGTCTTCAGTGATGTGGATGAATAAGTCCAGCGGTGCTCATCATTTGTTTCTCTGAAGTACGTTCTCTTCGATTCACTTTCTGCTCTCCACAAATCCGCTCCCATTCTTTCACACCACTTAGAGTCCTTTTGATAGCAACAGTTTAAAAATCTATATGGGCACCTCAAATGAAATTTTAAAATCAAATAAAATGTACAGAAAAAAGCACACATTGCATTCTGAAAAATACTGCATATACCTTCTTACACTATAACAGGTGAAACTGTGCCATTATTACCATGGGAAGCTATTTGATCTCGTACAAAATACTTTCGGTTACCTAATATAATGTCATATTAAATATTAATTTGGCTTGAATAAAAACTGTTAATTTATCTTACAACCTGACAAACATTTGCTATACAGCGATACATTTAAAAAGCAAGAAATACTTGAAAGATACACACAGAACATGCTATAGCCTATCACGGAGATGACAGTATGTTGTACACGAGCCCACAGCTCCAGTCTTCACCGGCAAGATCGTCTCCGCAACACATCCTCACAATAACTGAACACCGTGTCTGAATGAAACCGTGTTCACGGCGAGATTTGCGCCTTGTGTGGAGAATTTCCACGGACTTCTGAAAGGGGCACTCCGTCTCGCGCCACGGGAAGGTCGATTCCTCTTCCCGACGTTGCACAGCGACTATCTGTACTTCATCATCCAGTAAAAAAAGCACGAATACATCGAAAGCACGCTTTAACACCCCGAAGAAAGTTACCGTTTCATTCTGTGCCCGACGAATTACTGAATCTCCACATCCATTTCTCCCATATGGAAATCTCTGTGAATATACTATAGCATCCTTATTGACAGCTACATGTATGTTTACTAACTGCAATTTACCGACCAGTAAAATCAAAACAGAGAACGAATTAACAGCACACTTGAACACTCACGAAGAAAGTTACCGCTTCGTACGATGACTCTGTGAACCGCCGGCTTTCCACATTTCTCCCCCTCTACGTTTTCACGGGTGTAAACCAAGGGGTCTCGTTCCTAAAAGTTGAACTGTTTTAACTCGAAAACGCCACGGTTGTTGCGAAAATCGCTCAAAGGTGGCGAGACGCGAAGCAACAGTCAACGACGCCAATATGATGCCATTCCACAGAGACAAACAATGAAATGAAAGTGCACAGACGGAACGCAAAAAAACCCGGTAACGTCCTCTTAACACAGCAGCATGTATGCTTAGCGTTGTCTTCTCCGGCTTCGCGCCGAATTCCATCTCTCTCCGCGCGCGCGCTCGCTCTCTGGAACGAGCGAACAAGCCAGCGAGCGCGCGCGCGCGGGGGTGTCCCTCCTCCGCAGTTTGGAGTTTGTGATGTGTCTCAGACTCCGCGAGCGCCGCGCGAGAGCGAGACCTGCGGAGAGAACGCGCCGGATCCTGAAGCGACCGTTACCCTCCAACAGGCGACCTGCCTTTCTCCTTCCTGATTCCCCAGTATTCCCTCACAGTGTTTCTCAAACCAGCGCTTTCCTTCATACTTTTTGGTCAATCACAGGTGTATTTGTGATCCTTTGGCGTACTTTTCTCATTCATTGGGAATTAACGAACATCTGAGGATCGTGTGGATGCGCAGCTTTGGATAGACGCGGAGATGGAATTGCTGATAATATGCCTTTCTTTTGGGATATTGCAATGCAGTTCGGTGGGAGCCGACTCCATCATTCACATCGGTAAGGAGTGAGCCGTTCAAAGCCTTTATTTGTTGCAAATGATAATGAATGCGCCATCCAGATTGAGGTTTTGTGAAATGTCAATTGTAAATAAGCATTGAAAACGTGCCCTGCTAATCGGGGTGAATATCAATTGAGCAGACCACTTGTGATCATAACGTCTCTCTTGTTCAGATTGGCGATAGCACTGACAGATGCATGAACAAGACTAATCTAATTTCAGTCTTAGCAGCTTGTTCACGAGGAAGGCATAATTGTGTAAATGGCAGATTTCAGGTAAGTTTGAAAAACAGGAGGCGTCTGTCAAAAGGCAAAGTAAGCCAATGTGTGGGGGTTGCTCTCCCCTCCCATCTATAAGATTGAACTTTGTATGGAACGTGAGGGAAATCTTAATAAAGGATGCTGAAGTAAATAAATGACAAGAGGACAAATGCTTATTCTTGGCTATCCCAGGCCGTAAATGTCATCTTAACCAATCCCCTTTGCGTGCGCTGGACACCCAGTGCATTCTGATTGTCTCACCAAACGTGAGGAAAGAAAGATTTTGGCTCTCCAACAGAAGCAGAGAGGAGGAAGAGGGGCTGGTGGGGAGGGCGGCTGTGGTTCTATTCAGTTGTCATGAAGGACTCGCATCCAAACCCTTGCATCTCTTACACGCATGTCATACATTAACCAAATCGGCCATTCATTTATTTAAAATGGGATTTTTTACAATCTGTTGTCCATGTAGTGCAATTAAGCCACGACATTGACGATTCTGCATAATTTTTTAATTAAACCCAAACAGAAAACCTTTTCAGCTTACTACTTCTTATTATAGAAAAAGATTTTATCAACAACGTAATTATTATGGTTGGCCAAAATTGATACAGTATAACCAACCCAGTGGAGAATATAGATACTGTATAAATAAATATACAGTATAACCAACCCAGTGGAACATTTATTATTCATATACTGTACATTTACCCAAACTATAGCTTTAACAAATCTGAAAGAGTGACGCTGGCTTGCCCTATTCAATCTGTGTTAGGTACTTTTCTGCCCATTTAGTTTGACCAAGACTTTGGGGATGATAAACACAAACACAAGGTTTAAGCTTGCGCTAGCTTTGGAATTCACATTTTGAAACTATGTGTATTGAATGCATTTGAGAACTGTGGTGGATATGCAGCGTGAAAGAATCTTTTGAAATGCCGGATCTTTATACAAAGAAATAATTATATCCAACTCTTGTTCTCAGATACTTCAGTTTAACTACCAGTTGCATGGGTCAAGGTCTGAAAAATCCACCTTCATCACCACCTTTAAAGATGAGGTCTTCTGATATTTTTATCCAGCTCTTACCCTTAAGTGCAGGACAGGCCGTATCTGTGGCTGTGTAATAGGCAGGACTCAAAGGTGCACGGCACAGGTGAAATAACAAATTCCAGCCTCTCCAGTGCCCAATACTTCCACTTTGTCACATCCGCTCACATTATCATCCTGACCAAATTCGGCTCCGAAGGGCAAAAGAAAAATAGGGCCATCCGTTGAATGAAGAGGGTGACATGAAGTGATTTTCAGGGTGGTGTGGTGATTTACAGAGGCAATGGCCATCCAAAACTGGTAATTGGAAGGCTAGTACAGGCAGTGTGGATCAGGGCTGCTCTCACTGGCAACTGGAATGAACAGATGCGACACCCCTATTTCTGCTAAATAAGATGAACACTGCAGTGATACATCAACCAAATTCTACCTGTCTACCTGCCCATCCTATTGGGCTCCTCTAACACAGGTAGAGAAGATGGGTCCATTTTGGCCACACATAAATGAGGCCTCTCAGTCTCTCAAAAAAACATTTCCAGATATCATGCTTAAACATAAATGCATTAAGATGCCATAATATGAATTAATCTACATGCAACTTGTTGCACAACTTTTGTAAGCAGGGCTCAACAGTAAGGATATTTGGTCCCACTTTATATTAGGTGTCTTTAACTACTACTGTGTACTTATGTAAAAAAAAAAAAAAACATTTAATTGTTTGGTACTTACTGTTCATGTTGTATTTCAAAACACTTTTCTGCTATTGAGTGGGATACGGGTAATACGGGTAGTTTATGGGGTTGATTTAGTCTCACACAGCCAGACCTTCATACTGACGACAGACTCTATTGCAGCTTCCATTGGCCAAAGACCGCCCAAAGAGGATGTCTGACCAATATGTAAAGCAATCAATAACAGTTCATTTTCTTCCACGTCATGATTAAGAGCGATGTCCCTATGATAACAGACCAGCGTGCATCTCTAAATGATTCATTCCAGGATATTGTGCAGGTTTTACAGCAACAATGGCGCCACAAACATCACATGCTTTTGGAAATCCAGCATTTAGTTGATCCTGATAAGCTCTCATTTTCACAGTTGTGAACGCAACAGCTTTATTCCTCCATGAGGGGGTTTGGCGTCACGACGGCTTTGTTTTCCAGGATGGATAAGGACTTTGAAATCCCGAAGTGTTTCCCATTTTGTGTGCTTTATGAATCAGACGTTCAGCCAACGGTCAGTGGGCGTGACGTCTGAGACATAATTACAGGTTAGATGAAATTACAATTATAGTAATAACAGGTGTGATTATATGCATGTATTTTGTAAATATAAATACAATGTAAAAACATGCATGCAGTGTACACAATAAGTTAATTGCATTTAGATGTTAGTACAAAGGTAAAGACGCTTAATATAAAGTGGGTCCAGAGTTTTTTTTTCTGAAGGAGCCAGTACCAGTATATATACTTATAATATAATATTAACCTATTTAAATAAGCAGAATTCAACAACATTGTTTAACACATGATGTTCAACAGTCCTCTTGAGCCTTGCAATGAGACAAATGCTTTTTGACACTTCTGATATTTGTTAGTCACAAGGTTGAAGCATGTCTCGAACACCGAGCGGGGCCAATTATTTTATAAATCATAAAGAAAAAGAACAGTGAAGGAAATTCTGGGTCTAATTCTAGTTGGGAAATAATCATTTTGCATTTATTTTAATTAAAACATGCACACATACGGAATACTTTTATTTGTATAACGCTTCTTGTCTAAATGAGTGAATCACGATTCATCTAGATGAATCAGGTAAATGCATATTTTCAATTCAAAACGGCCATATTTGAGAAAAAAATTGCGTTGTTTGCATCACTGGACGTTATTGTCAGTCGTTTAAAATTTCAAGCGCAAAAGAGTTGACGTATTATGTTTCGCTACTTACATCTTACCTCAATGTAACTTAATTTGTAAAAATGTTGTCATCCTAACAACATATAGAACGCTGCTTAATGGAGTTTAGCAGAGCAGGGCAAGAATTTCAAATATTGACGGGGACAATTTGGTAATTTCTAATCAATTTCTATGGTGGTTACGGTCCTGGTTCATCATTAATCTCAAGTTAAAGACTTGCTTATTGCTCATTATTTTGTTTCATAAAGCCCGGTTTCACAGACTCGGTTTGGACTAAGCCAGGATTAGTCCTTAGTTCAATTAAGGCATTTAAGTAGCTTTTATAAACATGTCTAAGAAAAATGACAAAAACATCACTGATGTGCATCTTGAGACAAAACAATGGCATTGACATATTTTAAGATCAGTCAACACAGCTCAAGCATGCATTTCATATGTATTTCATTTAGAGACTAGCTTGAGCATTGTCTGTGAAACTGGGGAAAAAGGTTCTGAGTAAAATACCTTCTCTTATTTATATTTAGTAAAACAATCACCAGACCTTTTTTAGCCCTGAGCTCTCTGTAGGAAGGGTTCCTATAATTCAACTGGTATAGCATAGCGCTAGAAATGTCAAGGTCATGTGCTCGATCCCAGAGAACACACACACACTGATGAAAAATATAAGTACCTTAAATGCACTTTCAAGTGGCTTTGGATAAAAGCGTCTGCCAAATGGATAAATGTTTGTAAAACAATAGACCTGTTAGCAAGATGAGCCGAGCAAGCGAGTTGCCCTCGGTATGCAAATTAGCAATTGCTACAGTTTCTTTGTACACGCCACTAAGACCCAGATAACTATCTGCACATGCCCGCAGGTGCCATTTTTGAGGAGAACGCAGCACGGGATGATGAGGTGTTTCAGTTGGCGATCTCTGACCTGAGCCTCAACGATGACATTTTGCAGAGCGAGAAAATCACCCACTCCATAAAATATATTGAACCCAACAACCCCTTTCAGGCAGTCCAGGAAGGTGAGTGAATCATCGTGTTCTGTCTCTTGACTCCCGAACTGCATCATTCCCTGACGTCTGAGTGTACATGCAAAAAAATGTACATGCAAGTTGTTGTCTGGCGGTTTGAATAACTCTCCAACAAGACATCACCAAGTCGAAATGACACACATCGCCAGGATTTCTGCTTTTGTTCAGAGCGTGCTTACGGCAACCGAAGATGTCTTGAAAATGTATGTGTATTTGTTTAATGCCAGCATGAAAGGTGACATTAGGTTTCAAAGACTTCCACCTGAAGCTTCCCCCCAGTCTAATGTCTTCTGTGAAAGAAGAGCTAGGTGGAGGTATTGAGTCAAGCTGGACTCAATAACAATTTTCCACATAATTGCAGTGGAGGATGAGTGCTCTGAAGCCTGAGCTTTCCAAAAGATCATTTTGAAAAGCTAGGAGAAAGAGAATGTCTTCTTCTGAATGGGCTAATGGCAGTTAATGATGCTGGGATTGAAGGCATATATGATGGTGATGATGATGGCAATGATTATTTCCGTTAGAAAATATCCTCCATCACACTATTCTGTGTTGGTTTTTGAAAATATGTCAAATATGTCACAATCTAAGTGAGCTACTGACGTTGATATAGCACAATCTTTGGCGAGTTTTTATTTGTCATTCTTCTTGCTCTGCTATTACTGTGACCTTTATCAACTAGTCTCCAATCACAGAGTACTCACTGTTTTGTCAGTCTGCGCGCGGTTTTCCACAGTGCTTTGCTTTTGGTGTAATGGGTGTCTTTCAGGTTGGTTCGTTGAAGTGTTTTATTTCCCACATGTCACCATGTCAAACCTGAGGAATAACACTAGCACACCTTATTTTGACAATGCGGTGTGACCTCACATATGGCACAGGGGAGCTTGTGTTAACAGATAGAATGAAACTGTCTCATTGCATGTTGATTTGTTTCACACACCAGGGATAAACTTTCATAGTGTCTCACTGGCAACATGTTTGGAACGCTTGTCATT
This sequence comes from Gobiocypris rarus, assembly GCA_023029165.1. NCBI lineage: Eukaryota > Metazoa > Chordata > Actinopteri > Cypriniformes > Gobionidae > Gobiocypris > Gobiocypris rarus. The sequence continues at coordinate 9,874,637 of CM040920.1, forward strand.
TATATATTGTCTCTGAGACATGTTTATTGTATACAATAATCTGTTATCTTACAAACAATTGGAGTTATTGCTAGTGCCTCTAATGTGCCTAGGCCTCTATTTTGGTGATCATCTGCGACCGTCCAGTTACTTTTGATCTCCTGCATGAATGTGTTGCCATGGTGGTGCGGTTGAAATCCAGGGCAGTGTGCAAGTACCTTAGCGCAGTGATGCTGTGCTCTCTTGACTGAATGCCCTGTTGATTTTGGCTCCGTGAACAGATTCCATTCCATTCAAGTCAGCCAATGGAGTTCTTTTTAGTGGTCGCAGTTGCCATCTCAAAATCGTAACAGTAGCCCACATTGTGTGCTGGTTTTGCCGGAGGAAAGCATTGGGGCTCATTTAATTATGCAGCAGAGGGATGTTTTAATGCTATGGAAGAGTGATCTCTTTAGATATTTATATCATATACTGCATTTCTGCTGATTTAATAGATTTTTTTTTTTTTTGGAGAGTTTAAAGGGTGGATAACACACACAGCCTCATGTTAATCTTGAATACCTATAGAGTAGTACTGCATCCTTCATATCTCTGAAGAGTCTTTAGTTTATCATATTTATAAAAGACAAATACGCTGTACCAATTCTTTCTGAAAAAGCCGAGCTCGTGCAGGTGTGCAGTGGGCGAAGCTAAAGACACACGAGCACACACACACACACTAGGCTTGTTGCGATAGTCGGTGTTACCGGTGTTCAGGCAAAACACCTGTTATCACTTGCCTACTGCGGCACCACCCCCCACCATTGTTTTACATTTTTATAGTAAAAAAATTATTTAGTTCAGTTAGAGAACAGACACTACAATAAAAAATGAACCCATAATTCAAGCAACCCGCCCGTGAATTGGCGATAATTCTAAACCGAAAGTAAAATGAGCACGGCCGCATTGTCATTCATTCACGACCGCACAGTCATTTACGTGTCGTGTCCAGTCTGGTGTGTTTTCATTTCATGCCTATGGAAGCAACTTTAATAGGAATTAATTGAAAACACTCGCTTTCTCTGCACCGCTCCGTTATGAATGCCCGAGCGCATTTTACTTTCGGTTTAAAATTAGCTATTTGAAAAGCCCTCGCCGGTGATACCGGTTTTATCTGTGTTGTCACACGTCGATTAACCAGTGGAAAAATGTCCTCACCGTCACATCCCTAACACACTCACACACACGAAATACATCATAGCATTATCCCTGGATAACTTCTGATTCAACATACGTTCGTGTTGCTTACATTATATGCACTTTGCAAACAAAAACACAGACATTTGATGCAGTTTCACTCACTGCCTGTGGTTTCGACTCATGACCGGGAACAAACAAACACACTTGCACAACTCCGTTGTTGCTCCGGAAAAACTAACTGCATCCACTGTTTCCTTATTGCTGGGTTATTTGGGAATTGAACAAGGTTATCTTTCCCTCACAACCAAAAACACACTTCTTTAGTGACATTGTTGATTTTGTGGTCTAAAAACAAAATGACAGCGCTGCCGACGGCTCCGTAACCAAACAAAGCTTGTTGATGGACGTGCTCGTGCTCGTGCTCTCGCTCTGGTTGATGTGTGTACGGGCTTATCCAGGAGAAGTCCCCATTCAAGGAATTCCATCCTTTATGAAATTATACAGGGCCATACTCAAAAAAAAAATGTTTAGCATGAGAATCAAACTCTTAAACAGTGTAAATAATTCAGAATGCATGAAACGGCATTAGACTCCCCTTTAAGGATAATCCCCATTCTTAGTATTGATAGTAATTTGGTGGAAAATATAATTGTATGTAATTTTAGTTATGTAATAGATATACACAACAATTCAAAAGTCTGTGGTAAGTAAGATTCTTTTTGAGAGAAATTAATACTTTTATTCAGCAAGGACACATTATATTGATCAAAAATGTCAGTAAAGCAATGTACAATGCAATAATAATAATAATATATATTGAAATAAACAACCAATGTCTCCATAAACATATTAAGCAGAAAGACTAAATCTGCTAAATCTGCATATTAGAATGATTTCTGAAGGATCATGTGGCACTGAAGACTGGAGTAATGCAAAAAATTCAGCTTAAAATAAAAATACAATTACATTTGAAATATATTAAAATTGAAAACAGTTTTAAATTGTAATACCTTTTCACACTATTACTGTTTTACTGTATCTTTGATCAATAAATGCAGCCTTGTTGAACATGTTCGAGTGAACCTGTGATTCACTTTAACTCGAGGAAGTAACATCACTGAATTTTCACTCTTCAAGGTATTACTTTTTTTGCCCAGTACAGAGTAATGTAATGTAATGTAGTCAAATAGCCTATTAAGGAATCATCTGCTGGTATGACTAGGAGCTTAGCATCAATAATACAGGAGATTCCTGTGAATTGTTCATTAAATCATTGCCTATTGCCTGAAGTTGATCTTAGATTAATACTTTACCCCCCTTTGGATTTTTATCAATTGCGTGTTTCTTTATAATTGACAAATGTGTTATACTTTCATTTATCCTCAGGCTCTTAATATAAAATGTTATATTAAGTGCAAAACCTACTACAGAAACAAATGGAGAAGGTGTAATGAAACTCACCAGATGAATCCCACAAGGTCTTTCATGGTGTCTGAGATGTCAATACAGATTTGGAGCTTAAACTGCTTGCTCTCACAAAGGAGTGTGAAATGCAACCTCCATTAATGCAGTAGCTTTTATTCATTAGCTGATGTTTTCATAGTCTTTCTTTCTTTGTTAGTTCACTATTTAATTTGGTTAGTTTGGCATAGCACTCCAAATGCAATATGCAAAAGTATGTTATAATGATCCAGTACTGCACACACTGCGTTTGTGACTTTCCTAAGTGCTTAAAGGGATAGTTCACCCCCCAAAAATGAAAATTATGTTGTTAATTTCTCACCCTCATGTTGTTCAGACTTTTGTTCTTCTTTGAAACACATAAGGATCTTTTTAATTAAATCTGAGAGCTTTCTGTCCCTCCATAGGCAGACTTAGACACTTTTGACGCTTCAAAAAGTTCATAAAGAGATTGTAAAACGAATCCATATGAATCGAGTGGTTTAGGCCAAGAGCCAGATTTACTAACAGCTTGCACCAACGCAAACCCTCTTTTGGTGTTAGAAAAATTTTTGAGAGTTATTTTTGCGGCTGACCTTATTGCAAATGCTTTTGTAGAAGTTTCCCTTTCAGACGCAAAATGTATGAGAGTATTTAAATGAATCATGCAATGTGATTTACTAAGATTTGCGCTTGTTAATTTACTGGGTATTTTGCGGATTTTTTTGTGGAATTGCGCTCTCGCGCTAATTTACCCTGTTTAGTAAAAATGGAACCACATTTTCTGAAGAGACACAATAATATTATATATTAAACAGATTGAATTTAGGCTTTTATTCACATATAAACATTCATCAACTCACACATCAATTGTGGTAAACGACAACTCAAGCACGTCCAGCTTGACGTGATGAAACCAATGAGGTTCATTCTCGTGTGTTACGCAACACATTTGAGTTTCCGCAAGAACCAATGAGGTTCATTCTCATGTGTTACGCAACACGTTTGAGTTCCCGTTAGAGGTTGGTTCTCGCGCAGGTTCGGTTGAGTTTATGTTGGCTGATCAGTGTTTATTTGTTAGGACTATTTGGACTAAACCGCTTGATTCAAATGGACTGGTTTAATGATCTCTTTATGAACATTTTGAAGAGTCAATGTGGTTGTTTGTCCAATGGATGGACAAAAAGCTCTCAGATTTCATCAAAAATATCTTCATTGTGTTACAAAGGTGAACGGAAGTCTTAAGGATTTGGAACGACATGAGGGTGAGTAATTAATGACACAATTTTCATCTTTAGGGGAACAAACCTTTTAATGCCATTCTTTTACGCAGTTTCATTATCTACTGCAGTGACAAACGCATTCCACCACCAAATTGACTTCTGCAAAGTTCAGTTTAATAAATCCACAGACTGTGTATAGAACTCAATAATTAATTGTTAAAGACATAATTAATAGAACATTAGACATTTCTATCTCTCTTCACTTGGTCCAGTGAAAGTAAATCATATGTAAAAAGGTATGTGTCCTGCTTCATTCACATATTTTAAGGTAACATTTTTCCTCCTACCAGCCCTGGGATCTCAGGGAAACCCCTAACACAAAAAAATAAATAAAATAGCCCACATCAAAGGTTTAAACCGTTGGCAACCTTGTTTCTTTGAAACTGTGAGTTCAAACTGTTGCAATGGTTTTTAAGGGAATCACTCCCACATATACTACTCCCATATTACTACTCCCAAATGCAGTTGGCACTCACTGTGCACTGTGTATGCCATAGGATTATTTGAGGGATAGTTCATTGCTTCTCAACAAGCTTGGGCTTTGCTGTCTACTTTTTATTTGTACAAATTCACTGTATAATTGTTATTGTGGGACTGAGGATTCCTGCTAACCAGCACAAATACAACAAACATGCACTATGCACTCTGACTATTGAAGACAGAAAGAGTTACAGAATAGAAGGAAAAGCCTAAATATAGCAAAGCTTGGAAAATAAATCTTTTCAAAATTATATTGAGCAACTAACCAGAGACCAGATTTAATCAAATGAAAAAAAGACACATGCCTTCATTTAAAAAACAAAACAAATATGAAAACAATGGCAAAGTTAATAGCACACACAAAACAAATATCCAAGCTGATCTATTCAAAATCTCCTGAGGACTGCATATTTCAGATGCATGTACTATTGTTTTCTGTTGGTTCTTCCTTTGTGGTTAAAATGCAGGGTGGTGTCTTTGAAAATATAGAAATTTGCTAAAAAATGACAATTACACGACCCATTATACATCTGGCTCAATGTGACGCAAGTGTTTTTTACTAGTTTCAGCCTGATGCCGTTATAATTTTCAAGTCTTCCGCCACGTTGTTTAAATAGCGCCTATGGTCGTTCTGGTCTGAAACCGAGGTGTGATTTGGCGCATTGTTGGCATGTTGCTATTTTGAGGCAACTGAAAACACAGTATTTTTTGTGTTATTTAAAGGGCGAGTTAGTAATGTGAAATGTAAATATGTAAAATGTAAAAATGTAAAAATAAAGGATTACTATGTAAAATATTATTATTGTGTACATAAAGATAAAAATGCCTACATGTCATATTGGAGTCATTGCATGTATCAGAATTACCTATTTGCAGTAATGACAAATGAAATTGGCTACTTATTTAAACAATTGTGGCTATACACACAAGGTTGTCTATATTATTGATACTGATCATTATGCATTACAGTGGCAAAACTGAGATTTATAAACAGACAATTCATAGACATACTGCATCCTACTGGTATGGCATTCACATAATATTAAATATTTCCAAGTGATTTATTTACAGTTTCTGTATATTTTTCTTTGTGAATTATTATTTCAGATGATAACTTCCATTACAATCCCTCTTGAATTAATTGTTAATTAATTTCTGTTAATTCTTGCATTTTCACAACACTTCGCAGTATGTTATTATGTTGGTTTTTGTTTGTAAAAAAGTAACTAAAAGATTAATGCTCTATTGCCCACATACACTAAATCCGAGCCTTAACATAACCGTTGTTTGCTACGTCAGAAAAAACGTACATATGGAGCTAATTATGTGATGTATATGTCAAAATGTATTGGTTTACAAATTAGGCACTATGGCAAAAGTGCTTTGAGGTCACATAGTATTGTGCAAGGACTGCAAGTCAATAATCAATATTTTGCCACTGTAATCATAATTTTTAAGGAAAGTTGTTGGTGTTTTACTGCCACTAGTGTTCATTTCTGCTGCAGCAAAGTGCATTGTTTTTGGAGTTTTGCAAAAATGCAGGTAGAGGAACATTTTTACGATGAACCTTGCAGATATGGATGCCCATAATAAACAGTGAGAGGCAAGAATTCTCTAAACATTTATGTTGGCCCCCCCTGCTGTACTTGTCCATGCCTCTGAGATGACTTGCACAGTCCCAGTGGAGTTGTAATGGAGTCCTTGGACCTCTGTGTCCATTAGGAGATGCTAATGTTAGAGGTTTGAGAAATGACCTGTACATATATTTTTGACCTGTACTGCTCATTTTTGAAACATTCGGTTTGCAGACATTGGCATGAGTGTGTGGGATGCGTGCAAATGAAGTAGCAAAGTGTATATTCACACACACACACACACACACACATCAACAGCCCACGCACACTCGAGACACACTGCCCGTTTCTCATTATGTGTTCTTGTCTGTACTTGTGTTCTTGTGGACTTGTAAAACATCATCAGTCGCTGCCCAAGTACTGTTTCAACCCAAAGTTCACATCTAGCCAAGTACAGTTGTTCTTGATCCGCCCCTTTTATCGAGGATGCATCAGGAAGTGACTTGTGCGGACATGAGACAGCCAGGTATCCCAGAATGCATCTCACACCAACCAGCAAGTGCCAATAGCAGATGAGAAAACCTGCGTAGTTTGAAAAATACTACTGTTATTGTGTCACAAAATGTAGTTTTAAGAGCTTTTCAGGTGAGAATGTACTTGTTTAAAGCTCAAATTTGTGGTTTATTTATAAAGAAAGCACCTATTTGAAAATTTGATCAGAACTTTTTGGAGTTGTGAGATCCAGGCGATCCCCGGGCGCTCAGCACTCATTAACCCCACGAGAGCAGCCTTTCCTCGGCTAGTCCCTCTGACGTTTGCCACTGGCTCTGATGTCTCTGTAGTGCTTAAACATGAGATATAGTTTGTCTTGTGTATATCTAACGTGCGATCGTTGGTGGAGAGAGGTGCAATATAACATATTTTGTTTTATTTTTGCCTAAAATATACATTTAGAGATAACTGGGGTAGTCAGAGTGAGCTAAATGACACTATCAAGAACGCTGCTGTTTGTAGAATTTTGTAGAATTACTGGACTTGCGTACTCCCGTCCTCCTGTCTTCGGGAGTTCGTTCTTCAAACTTGGCATGTCCGAACTACCAAGGATTGAGAAATGGCCACTAACTCTGGACCTTTGTTCTGAGCTTCTTTAGTCCGAGCATCAATCCTCCACTGACCATAGAGAGAATGACGCTGGATGGCTTCTGGCCTCTTGTAGTAAGGGTCCCCGATTCTGTGATGTGATCTCAATCTAAATTGCCCTGTATAGGACCTTAAATGCACTTTCAACACAAATAAATTAGGTTAATTACCTTGTTACTTAGGCTAGCCATCTGATTGCCAAATTACATGGTGTTCCTGTAACATATTTGTCCACCCTGGGCAGCACCCTGCTTCTTTCTCTGAATGTTTTCATGCTTAACTGCCTTATTCATGCAGAACCATAATTTGAATTTGTCTATAATTTTCAGATATTGCCTTCATTACTTGTCTCGTTTCTGTGTTTGAAAGCTGGCTGATTAGACATTTCTAATCACTGTCTGAAGCTCTCCACATGGATCACTCACAATTACTGCGATTTGACGAAAATATGACGATTTGAATACAGTTCTTGCTGCATACCATTTTTTTTGTGGAATCAATGAAACCATTCAAATACCTGTGGTAAGATAAAAAAAGAGAGAAATTAATATTGTATTCATTAAGGACGCTTTAAATGGATCAGAAGTAACACTGAAGACGTATATGTCACAAAAGATTTCTATTTAATAAACGCTTTAATAAATTTAATAAATGAAAATAAATGTTATTTGTTGATCTTTCTATTCATCAAATAATCCTAAAAGACATTTACACAAAAAAAGTTAAGCAGGAAAATTTGTTTACAACATTGATAATAATGATGATAATAATAAAGCACCAAATCAGCAAATTAGAATGATTTCTGAAGGATCATGTGACACTGAAGACACAGAAAAGTAATGATGCTGAAGATTCAGCTTTGCTGTGATAGAAATAAATTACATTTGAAATATATTCAAATAGAAAACAGTTTTTTGTTTTGTTTTGTTTTTTATAAAATTTTGTAATATTACCTTTACTGTATTTTTGATTAAGTAAATGCAGCCTTTAGAGCATAAGAGACTTCGGTTACACTTTATTTTATGGTGTCATTGTTACAGTGTAATTATATATTTATTTTAGTATTGAGTAATATTAATTAACTACATGTATTTACTATAGGGTTAGGGTTTGGTTGAGGGTTAGTTACATGTAATTATGCCTAATTTACTGTTATTACTATGGTAAGTACATGTAACTAACAAGGACTCTGTAAAATTACTTATTTCAAAAACATCAAAAAATTGCAATACTGTGCATGCATTTTTCAAATTCAGTAAAATAGTTATTCAATAACAAATTTAAGTAAAATACGTTTTAAACAAGGAACTGGATTCATGTTTTCCACAGTTTTTCAATAAATTAACAAAAGGAAGAAATTGGTAATTTCCATATTACTATGGTTAAAAAAAATGCTCTGCTGCTTTTTTTCTATCCTAATGATACACTCTTTTAAAACTTGGTATAAAAAAGCATCAAAATAATTGCTACATTTACAATTTTGCTTTGTTATCACAAGAAAAAATATTGTACATTGATTGTGAAAACTCATTTTATTGCCCAATCCTATTAATGACTGTGTTTGTACCCGGATCAACAAAAGCTTTTGGTCCTGGAATGCATCCTTTCTGTCAAAATCACAGTGACCACTTCTTTTAAATGAAGCAAAATTGCTGAAATGCCTCCAATTGTACCTTTAACTATATTACAAGATCTTGATGGATAGGATGTACAATTGGGTAAGATTTTCAAGTTACGATTGACAATTTTTTGCAACATTATCAATGCCAAAATGGGAAATAGTCAGTATACAGCATCTAGCAATAGTATAGCATCTGCATTCCTCTAGCTACAACAGTAGAGCATGGCTCTAGCGATGCCAAGGTCATGGGTTCAGTTCCCAGGGAATGCATAAACTGATAAAAAAATTTACTTTAAGAATGCATTGTAAATTGCTTTGGATAAAAAAGTATGCCTAGTATTATATAAAGGGCACAACCTTCATTTCAGAACAGTTTCATATGTATTCTCTCTGAACAGGGATGTATGGGATCATGGCATCAGGAGATTGAGCTCTCTCTCCTAACCAATCAAACCGCGTCCATACGCCATTACAGTCAGTGTTGGCTGACACTTCATATGAAAGATGTCTATTGTACGGGAGAGGAAACAATGCGGGGGAATTAATCAGGCTGCGAAGGATTCACTGATCCATCTACAGCGGCTAGAGTTTAAACAGCCAAAAGCATCGCTGAGGAAGGGATAAACATCTGAAAGTGCAATCCTAGACCTATCTGAAGAGAGATATACTGCTGTGACTTTGCCGCGGCTTCATCCATTAGCCGAGCCGGCGAGTTGCCGGGATAATTAATTTGCAAACTTTTCCCAGTTTCCAATGCAGTGCATCTAATCTGTGTGCAGTACAGCTTTATAATGGAGAGACAGCATGTCAGGCACTCTACCTGATAAAACACTTCTGTGTGTAAACGCTGATGTGCTGTGGCCCTTTAGGTAGCACCGAGTCACACTTTTGAGAACTTGCTCTGTGGCTCCGCAAATATTTGAGACTTAAAATGGACTTTATCGGTCTTGCGGATTGACTCAAACGCGACCTGTTGACCTGAGACAAATCACTTTTTTGGAGACTAAGCTTCGCCCTTTCTTTGTTGGAATGGATCTAGTGTGTAGTGATTCGTTGAGAGAGAGTCAAATGTGTTTGGATGAAAAATCCGATCAGCCTGTGACTCTTTTGACATCCGGCTGTGTGAAGATAAGAACACTAATCATGTCTGGACCTGTTTGATAGCAACTACTGTAGCTAATTTAGAGACTTTGATCACTAGATCAAGAAACTGTTTGGCCCCTAGTGAATATTTTCCCCCCAAAAAACAAAAAAACAATACCAGCGGCATCTATGATGACATGCTGTCTGGCTTCAAAAATGACTGTTTTCCTATATTTAGGTTGTTGCTAAAAATGCAGTTATGTGCAACAAACAAAGTAACAAGCCACAAGAGGCTGGGCATAACAGAGCTTTTACTTGGAGGCTGTGTTGATACAGCAATATACATCAATATATTGCAATTGTTTTGCAATACTTTATATTATTTATTTATTACTGTGCTTATTCATAAAAAGAATCCTAAAGCCAATTAATAAAGAAGAAGTTTCTCCAAATGTCTTAAACATACTGCAATGTGTAGCATACCTAACATTTCAAGTTGTGTTTTTAAAGGGTTAAATCCAACCCTGGTTAAATCAATGCAACGCAAAGATTCTCGTGGCTTATTGCTTTTATAAAAATGCAGCAACAACATTATGATGAAATAGACAATAAATAATTGCATCGCTATAAAACAATAATACCAATACTAATATTCTGCATATTAATGTAACAGGAATGAGGACACTGCACCTTTAAATGGGCAGGTGAGGTAATTGGCAGGTGAGGGGTTAATGACTTTTAAAGTGAAGTAGTGCTTGCTCTTGTTTCCTTTGACGAACAAGCATGTGGTTTTTCTCCCTTGCATTGGAGTTTTGGAAGAGCTGCATGTGTTGTGCTTGGCTTCTGCAACGTAATGATCATTCCTGTGCCGATGGCCTGTTGATTTGACAGCATTTTTGGATACTCTTAGAGAGCAGACGGTGTCGCAATTCACTTCTTCCTTCTAGCGTGGTGATTGAGACTTACAGCTTGTTTTGTCGGTCTGCCCTGTATTAATTCACCAAGAGGCATTACTGCTTCTAAACCGGAATAGTATTTCAATAGTGCCTTTGGTGGGGGAGGTTAGTTTTTATTTATTTTTGAAAAAGTTCCAACCTTTTGTACTATGGCTTCTAGTTCATTTATTTGAACCTCCTGTGCAGGAAATATCATCTTTGGGATCCCCTGCACTATAAAAGTGGGGGTGGCGTAGTCAATTAAGCTCGCTGGGTTATACAACGAAAGGAAGGTAACCTAGGCCCTGTTTACACCTGGTATTGAGTTTTTTGGTGGATCGGATCAGGGCCGTAACCACCATAGACATTGAGGGGGACAAATTCCCCTGAATAATTAGAAATGGCAAGATGTATTTACATATTAGGCAAGACGAAATTAAGGGTGCTTTCACACTTGGTTCGATTGCCTGGACTGAACCCGAGTTCGATTGCTCCCCCCTCCCCCCGCTGGACCGTGTTCGTATTATATTATTTGGGTCCGAACCGGGGTGCGTTTGCGTCATCAAAGCAGCAGCTGTTTACTCCGTTGCTTGGTAATGACGGCGAGCGAGAAGGTGGCAAAATGAATAGCGTTGCTCTCCTCACTTTTATATTTTTGTTTTTGAGCCGTTGGTTTTGTTACCAAAGCTTCAGTAGGTAATCACACTTGCGTCTATCTGCCGCGAATGTACTGCAAATGCTCTAAAGAATGCTAAAGACGAGCAGAAATTAGATTTACAGGTCTCTGCTTGCAGTATGTCAGTCACGCTCGTCAGGAAAAAAAGTGAAACACACAAAAAACACAATTTTTTATCAAATCATACGTGATTAATAGCGGTTCACTTCCGCAATTTAGTACGATTGCGTTCACATCAGCAGCGAACCGTACCGGAGTTCACATGAACCGAACCCCAGACCACCCTTTTTAAGCGGACCCGAGTACGGTTCGTGGGTGCGCACCCGAGTTCCGAAGACAGTGTTCACATCATCCAAACGAAACGAACTCTGACGTCAATCGAACCCGGGTGCGCACCAAAAGTGCTAGTGTGAAAGCACCCTAAAAGTCAATGTGTGCATATTTAAAAGAAAATGTATATATTTTTGGCAAATAACCCTATTTATTAACTACAAAAAAAAATATTCCTTTAATTAGCAGCTTTAATAATAATTTAATTCCTCCTGATAAAACAATAAGACCAATACCCCACATACACATGGTTATGGCCTTGGGTAGATGAGGGAAACACATTCCTGTTTACACCTGGTGTTTTAATTAGTCTCTTTTGTCCACTTCTGTCCTGATGTTTTCAAGAGGAGGGTCTATGGGCGGGTAAATGCATAGTTTTTTTCAGCTCTTTCGATCAAATGGACAAAAAGCTTCTGCAATTTACATATGAACGCGACCAGAGACAACGGGAAAAACACTCGGAGAACAACAGCTTTCATTTCCAATCTGACAGCCGTAAGACCACACCGAACGCAGTGAGTGCGTGTTTGAAATCAGGAATGGTGAGAGAACATTGTGTTTGATAAGTTTTTATCTTCCAACTAAGCTTGGGTCTTCAGCTGAGAACGTTTAAATCCTGTCTGTCTAGTGCGCTTCCTATAATGTTTATGCATTAAGTCAGTAGACGGAGAGTGGACAGTCTTTTCTGGCTGTTAAAAAGCATTTCAGCACATGACAACATGAAAGCAATCCAGTCGTATGCGTTTTCCACTATCATCTGGAAGTGGTCAAAAGTGGACAAGCTCAAAACGTTTTAGACCCTGTTTACACCTGTATTTAGCGCCGTCCACTTGTGATAGGATTGACGAAAACACATCTTAATCCCAGGTGTAAACAGGACTCTGGTGTTGAGACCCTATCTGGGGTTAACATAGTTCTTTAGGTCACATTTGTAGTGATCATTAGTTAAACCGTATGTCAGGGGTGCAATACACAGCCCTGCAGAGTTTAGTTCCAACCCTGCTCCAAAACACATACCTATAGGTTTCAAATGATTAGCTGTATCAGGTGTTTAATTAGGGTAGAAGCTGAACTCTGCAGGACTGTGGCTCTCCAGGAACTGAATTTTGCACCCCTGCTGTATGTTATGCTTGGTCCTTCTGTTTGTCTGTGATTTCTGTTTTCAAATGGCAAAATAAGGTGTTAATAGGTGAATTATTGGTGGAGAACTACACTACCAATAATCTTGAAACAAGATCCACCAACCAGAGAATTAGTTTTTATTGTGTACTTTAAATCGCTGACCTCACATACCCATGAATCGTTGAATGTTTTATTCGATTACATAATTTGCACTTCATGTGACTAGTAGTTTATTTACATAGAAATATTAGGACTGTTTCTTACTTACTTGCACCTTGTTACACAGTCTTGTTTTTTTTTGTTCCTTCTTTTTTTTACATATATATAATTTTTTGCTTACTTCAAATTAAACCATTAAAGGTTTCAAAATCTGATTATCGGCCCAAAAAAGTCACCCCACCCCCACAAAATCAGATATGAGAGAAAAAAAGCTTGCTCGGTAGCCCAGGCCTGGTTGTACCTTGGGTCTAACTTGATATAAGTTATCAAAACATGTTTGTACACATTTGTTTTCTGTGCACTTAAAAGACCATAGGGAAAGGAATCTCAGTCTCTTTTGTGTCAGGGAAAAGGGTCTCGGTGGGACCATAGCTTTTATTGAGAGCCTCTTCTTGATGTTCTCTGGACTAAGCACACTTAAAAGTCAGGGGGAATGTAACATTCACCCCGTAGGTGCCTGTGCCCTTCTCCCAACAGTAAAAAAAGAATAATAAAAAAGAACCTTAACTACTTAAAGCTGCAGTCTTTTATTATTTTTTATTATCCAAAATCAATTTGAGCAAGTACATAACCAGCCAGTGTTCAAAATTATCTCCTTACCGTAGCCTGATTTAAGACGGTAAGCTTGTAATAATGTGTTATAAATTGAGTGGTATTAATAGCTTTCAGAGGGAAATTTGAGCATGGTGCCATTTGTCTTTGGGTCATTACGTCACATCTGTATACATAAAGAAGGAGTCCGGCTAGTAGTAGTATTGCATTTGAGGATGCTGCAGGTGGCGGATCATTTATAGCCTTTTCTCACAGCAGCTAGAATAATTAAACGTGTCTGTCACACACTTCGTTGATAAGGGAAGAAGGAGGTGGGAACTGGCGAATTTAGAGACTTTAATAAATGAATAAACACAAAATGAAAATAAAAACGCTGAAAGTAAGAACACATAACAAAACATAAATAAAACAACATAAAAGCCAGGCCTGGTCCTCTCTTGTCTTGTACTATCATCGCTCCTCCTTTTATGCTCCTGTCACTCCTCCATGCAACGAGACCGGTGTGGCGCACATCATCACTAAATGTTTAGACTGTACAGAAATTTAAATCTACAGGTAACGCTAATACACAATAAATACACAGTCGTGCAATGCTGATGTTGTTAACATTAACAATTTGAGAACAAAGTATAACAATAATAATAATTTGCACATGATGATGTGATGTGATGTGATGTGAGCTAAGCGATCGTTATATTTAATCACCGTTGGTAGTGCGATTTATTGTAATTTTTTTCTCAGTTTGACAGAACAGAAGTGGTAGACATGTTACTTGTTCATATGACATTTTCCGTGAAAAATCTTATTTTGGTCATACTTCCAAGACGTGATTCTGAAGTACAGTATCCACACCGGTGCAGTGAGTGAATGACAGCCACACATACTCCTCAAAACATTAGATTCATCCACGCTGAGGAGCCGTGCCGATGCACAACCCACGTAAAGATGCTAATTCCGCAAATAACTGCAATTGCAGGTTTCAAACAGAGATGGCGACAAAGGGGCAAAACTTCTGCAGCTTTAAACTAGGTACTCAACGTACATTCCAGTAACATGAGAATTTTTCTTAAAGGTTATATAATGCTTTTGTGTGTGTGTGTGTGTGTGACACAAGATAATGTTAACACTGCAGCTTCATTAGTCTTGATCTCTGCCAACACTTGTTCTACTGGTAGCAGGTAAGAGAATATAGAGCAATAGCATATTTACAATGTAAAAATAGTACATTAAAAAATTGACTTTTAGCTATAGGAGAGCCTGAGCTTCAGCTTCCACAATATCTGAGTATGAGGTCTCTGCGGAACAAGAGTGGGTGTTTCTAAATTAGTGGGTGTTTTCAAACTGATGGGTGTTTATAAATCACGCAATGAAAATTATCCCCTTCAACCGACGCCACCCCTAAACCCTACCCACACTGTGACGTGGGCAAATCAGGTAACACAGTTGAAACCGTCCCTCTGTTTATGGCCACTGATGAGGTTACTCCTATTACTAACCTGCAGAGACATATACTTTCAATATCTTGCATGCATCTTATGTGTTCCGTTTATAGGCGTGTAGTGTTTCTTTACAAAGTGACATCGCCAACTACTGGGCCGGCATGCATAATACAGGGTTTTTAGTCGTTTGCTCAATGCTCAAAGGTTTCCATTTTTAGTACATTGTTGTCATGTAAACATACCCTAAATGTCCTTCACGCCTTTAATTTAGAGCAACTACTGTATAACTCTAACTTTAACATCCAAGCATGTACCGCCACAATTAGCTACAATAACCAAGAAAGGTGAGCTCTGTCAAAGAAGTAAAAGTGACAGCAAACACAACAACAGCATAAAATAAAATCAGCTAACAGTTACACAATCATTATCACAGCATAATTTATTCATGCCGCAGTGCACTGCTGGGAACCCCAGTACCGCATCTATTAGCACGGTTTGTGGATATCACCGTATTATTATCCACACATTCCACACCTTGCTCAAAAAACCTCACACTTGAAAGGAAGAAAATAATGAAAAAGCATACTTAATGACTATTTGAGTCTTTGGTGTGCTTGCTGTTTCATGTTTGCATGGCATAAACAGAGTCTGTCAAGGCATAAGGCTTGTCAAACTATCTTATAAATAAAATAGGGAAGTAAGCATAAACTGTCAACATACTGATAGGGTACAGCTTGAATGTACTGGAAGTCACTTTGATAAAAGCATCTGGGATATGCGTCAATTTAAAACGGAATATAACGATGTTGGAAAAGTGAAAATATACATTTGCAAAGCATTTCTGCAAAGTCTGTTGCACTGCACTACAAAATGTTTCCTTCCATTGTGTTGGTCACGGTGATGTATGTAGTTTCGATTTTCTAAGAAGTTTAAAAAGTGCAATGAACCTATGACAGGTTGTGTGGCACAGGCACTGATTTTACACAACATGTAGAAACAATGTTCAGTATTTTACAGGCTGAAGTATGATTGTTTTTCCATTTAAACAAACAAACAAAAAAAAACAATATATAATTCACTTGGTCTATGACTTTTTATTTCACGATTTACGTCTTGTCTCTGCATCCAAAACATTACACACATCAAACAAGTGGTATTTTCCTGTGACAGATGACTTGGCAAATGCACATCAATAAGCCTCATAATTTATTTATTATAGAGAAAGGTCACCATGACGGTTGTCAGCGTATTCTCAAGTGAAATGCTTTAAATAATGTCAATGGGAGTGATTTTCATCATAGTTGCATAGAATTGAGTGTGTTTCATTCTGCTATTCATTAATTTTCAGTGCAACATAAGTTCTTTTAATGTTAACATCAAAGCGATACTTTTTCTGAACCGGTTGATTTGGGAGATATTTCTTGTGTTTAGTTCATGCATGGCTGTTCACTGATTTCTTTTGGATTCAATTAGTCCTTTTAGATGTGCTAATTCAGAAAAAAACAAAACATATTTGTGTGGAACATTGTATGGCTGATAAGATTTGCAGACACCTTGATTTAATTCAGACCACTTTTAGAAATTACAACATCTTGACAAATGTTCCTATCTGTATAGCTGCGAATACCGACTGGGCAGGTTATGATATCTCATGTGTGTCCTTTGATTCTATGATTTCATAATGCGATGGACGCATAAAGCAGTTATGTCTGCACACATGAAAGTGTTTAAACACTGCATGCGACTAATGAGACATTTAATCACATCAGACTAACAGTATATTTGGAAAATAAATCGTGGGAAAAGCCACACTGTAACCTGCGGAGTTGTTGTTATAGTACCATGCCCTTTGGTATTACCCTGATTTAGAATATTTAGTCACCCATGCTAAACTCCTGCTGCTAAGCTAATTAGCAATGATACATAGCTTTCCCGCGAGGGCTATGCTTTCATGATATCAGAGTCTGGTGAGCTGTATTTACTAGGATCCCTGCTATTCAATGCAGCACATGACTTAGTAACTTGACTAGTTTTGGGCTGGAGGCGGAGACTGAAGAATAAATAATTAATCATTTTTATCACAATCACAGGACTTTTTCTAATTGTGAAAGAATTTGCTGCAGCTTATTTCAAAACTGCAATGCTTTTTGCCTTATTTTTTGTTGTTTTGCAGGTAAAACTAGCCAATTATTATAATTTCTTTCAATTAGAGTTGGTGAGTATACATGAAATACGCTCACATTTAGTACAATCTATATCTTTTATTTCGAATACATACAAATGTCAGTTATGTCTTTTAGTTTGTCAAGAGATTTAAAGTAACTTTTTTTAAGAGTGCACATGTGCGGACGTGCTCTAGTCGTGCTCAAAATAACTGAGAAAAATAAGAATTAGTCCTCAGGTGCCGTGTCCATAATTTATAGTAAAAGATCTAGCATGAATTCGATCTCAAAATTACCTCATTACCGAACGTCTCTCCAAAATCCGAACACAAAGGCTGAATGTTCTCTCTGAAGTTGCTCTCGTGGACGAGGTGCAAAGAACATATATTGCCAGGTTTAGGGCAGGGAACTGGGAACTGCGTGAACGCTACCACTGCAGAAAGTTTTGTTCACTTAAAGTTCAAGCGCGGATATGCTGTTGTCGAAAGTATGTCGGCAGAGGCCGGGCTATTCTCTATCGGGCTATCCATCCTTCGGGTGAGATGTTAAACCAAGGTTCTGACTCTGTGTGGTCATAAAAAAATCCCAGGATGTCCTTCAGAAAAGAGTAGGGGTGTAACCCCGGCATCCTGGCCAAATTTGCCCATTGACCTCTGTCCATCACGTCCTCCTAATAATCCCCATATACCGACCATAAGCTGGTGTGTGGTGAGCGTTCTGGCGCAATATGGCTGCCGTCGCATCATCCAGGTGGATGCTGCACATTGGTGGTAATTGAGAAGATTCCCCCCTTCTATATGTAAAGCGCTTTGAGTACCTATAGAAAATTGTTTTACAAATGTCTTCTTGCAAACATTGAATTCTGCCATGGTGTTTCTTATTTGTAGTCTCTGATTTAGAAGCATGTCCTCAGCCGATGTGTCATACCGTTTAAAGATGAAGTATGTTGTTTCTGTGACATTAGTGGCACCTAGCAGAATTACAAAAATAAAGCATATTTTGTCCCTTTTGTGCGATGCGTCTGACTCAAATCAAACACAACTCATTCGCTTTTACAGGTGCTTGTGACGGCATCAACAGGTAAATGTAGGCTACTTTTAATAAAAGGTCAAACATATTAGGAAAGCTTTAGCTGTGTTGCTATGTGTCATGCATAGCTATGTGTAGATCGAACACGAAACCCATCCAACGTATCTGCATAAGTGGAAACCAAGCGGTTTTACATACAAATAATGTGTTGGTCACAACGGCCGGTCTGCAATTCATGGAACGTGATAATATGTCCTATCTTTACCCTTCGAGTTTACATTTGGAAAAATGGCAAGAATAAGATTGAGTTGAAAGGTAATAATACAGGATTGGGCGAATTTGCATTCATTCCTGCATTCAAAAGACAAAATCCTGGAGGGACTGGTAAATCTGTTTGACTGACTGTAGTGGATTAAATTCTGAAATTGTGATGGCATATGGTTAAGAGAGGGAATTCTCATGATCGTTGTGGAAGGCAGAACGATGGCAGAACATTCAGCTGTGGTTCTGGCATCCAACGAGATGGAGAGGGAGCACAAAAGAAAAGGGAACTGTAGGGAGGGGATGCCTGAGGGGATTTCTGTGTGAGATGTAGGCAGTTCTTCTTTCATGTCGCCAGTGCTGCACAGTGTATTAAAGACATGACTAGGGCATAGTTCCCCAAATTGTACAGTTTGCTGTTGTACATGTGTTTTGTATATAATAATGTCAGCTGAAAGAGCATTTATTTTTCTTTCATCTTATGAGGTACACTGCCCAGCCAAAAAGTCACTGTTTGGATTAATTAGGCAAATGCTTTTAACAAGTCTATGTTTGGATCATTATTGCAGTAATTATGTTTCTAGCATGTTATATGTTTGGCAGGCGTTCTCCAAACCTACTTGATGGACTGTGTAGCTTTTCTTAAACAACCATGTAGGAAGACACATCATGGCCATATTCCAGGATGACAAAAGTCAAGATTCATCAGGCTCAAATTAGTCCAGCGATTTTTTGGCTTTTTGTGTGAATATGTTAGCCTTACTGTTATCTATAAGCTAGTGTGTTCCAACACAATGACAAAACTCGTATTCAGCAGATATAGTCTCTTTTTTCCGCCAATATGGATCACTGATTTTGATGACAGCGCTCTGCACTTCAGCTTCTCATCAGATTTTCTGTCCAATTAAATGCTCTCTAGAATCTAAAGCATCTGGCCCCCTGCATTATAAATAGACACTGAAGATACGGCTAAAATCGGTCACTTTTTCACACATTTACTATTTTCTACATGGTGAATGGCACATAGTGCACTATATAGGGGATAGGGATCAATTCAGATAGTGTATATGCTTTCCATTGGAGCAAATGAAGTCTGGTTTCGCATTTAATGTCACATGAACCTCCGGTCCAGAGACACAATAGCACAGAGCGGATCGTATGCGCGAGTCGGCGCAGACCACAAAACGTATCGGACCCATTTGAATTCTACACAAAATGCTATATTTTAAAGCGATAATGGAAGATATAAGGAGGAGAAATGGTTAGATATTAGGAGGAAACTGTGGCTTACTCGGCTCTGGCCGATCTGTGATATAAACAAAACGCTATTGGCTATTTAAAAAAAGGGGAGGAGCTGGTCGATATGTCCCGCCCTGTCTTCCTGTTTTAGTGGAAATTACATCAACACATTGAATAATGCTGCGTGTTTCAAGGGACTTCAGTGGGCCTTTAAATTCATTGAAAGTCTTTGGGATGTCCTGGAGGAGACTTTACAGAGTGCAGTATGTGGACACAACCACCCTACAATAATACAAATCTATTCACTCCTTTTTTTAATCCTCAAAAAGTTGTAATTTTCTGAACAATATGATGTCATATTGCTCATGCTCTGCCCACAACCGCTGACAGACTGTCCCATAATAGCATATTTCCATCCTTAGCCAGTTGTACACTGTCTGCCAAGGCAGCACTTCATGTGTCTAAACACCTCATTGTCCCGGGACACACTCATTATCATTTAAAGAGACATGCACCGAAATGTGCCGCTGTGAACAGAGCTGTTTTGACATGGTAAAAAGGGTGTTGTTTTACACTAACATTGAGGAATTTTAACCAAAGTATGTTACAGACTTTACATGAAGACCCTAAAGAATCATACCAACTTGTGGAAAATGGGCATCCGATGACCCCTTAAAGCCTTTTTTTAAGTGTTGTCTGCACTGGCAGTTGCTTTTTATGTTTGCATGCTAAAGTTGCTAAGCTAACAATGTGGTGTTCTCATAATAAGCATACAAATATATAAAGAACAAACATTAACATTTACTGATCATTTTGTACTTCTCACAATGGATTCTGGGATTGGTTTCTTAGCAAGTACATGCATTGCTGGATTAAAATTGATACATTCAGTAGCAAAATCTTTTTAAATATCTCATCCTCGCTTCCCTTTTCTCTGGCCGTTGATTAAAAATAGATTGACAAAATCAAAATGCCTTAAAGCCTTGAAATATGTTAAGCATCTTAATAGGTATTAGGAAATGTTATTAATTCTACAAACATGTTCGGTCAATTTATTAGCCTAATTAAAATGATTATTCTTGTGTCATTATCATTTCATTATCAATCCCTTTTTAAGACAAATCTGCAAGCTAGGGCAACAATGTTGTCTTAAAGACCGCCTGACAAAGTGGCTAAGAATACCATCGGTCTCTGTAGGAGGCACAACGCCTTCAATTATCAGTTACATGGCCTAACTATTAAACTGTGCAATTAAGCACCAATTGTCTCATCATATCAGCGGGTAGCCATTACCTCTCTATACCGAGCTTTAAGCAAGTGCTCTTGCACAGTACAGACAATTCCATCTGTAACAAATGAATGACATGAATTATGAAGGGTATGTGATGGAAAAGAAAGAGCAACCTGTAAGTTCACAAAGAACACAAGCTATCAAAGCCTTTTAAGTGCTGGCATGGTGTTGAATGATTCATAATTGCTCTCTAATGTCTAACGTCTGTGTAGTTTGCTCTCATTTAATGTTGCCTAGAAGTTTTTTTTTTTTCTCTCCCTATTTATGCTAATTGTCTCGATTAGCATAGCAGAATGCCTAATGCTAAGTCATTTGAGATGCCTCTGTTGATTTGATGATGAAAATGAGCATCTCTCCAAACTCACGAGCATGTTTTGGCGCGGTTCTACAGGGACTCGCCCTCAGCTGATTACGCACTCATACTCACAAACTACATATTAGCAAACTGATGTTCAACCAGACAAACAGAAACCAGTGGCCTGTTAATATCCTGCTTCGGGAAAATTGTAGCTAGATGAAATGATACAACCTTTGGGCTTTGCATTGAACCTGTCTTTTCCAGTATTTACATAAATTAATTAATCCTTGGGAAGGGCAATTAGTAATTTCATTGACATTCAACATTCAACAAACTCTCTTCAAAGTATCTCTCTCTCTCTCTCTCTCTCTCTCTCTCTCTCTCTCTCTCTCTCTCTCTCTCTCTCTCTCTCTCTCTCTCTCTCTCTCTCTCTCTCTCTCTCTCTCTCCATAACGTGTTTACAAAAGCCCTACAAAATTAAATAACTTTCATGGGAATTGCCCAATGAGTCTGAAACTGATGATCAAGAATCAATGACACTTTTTATGATGTTGGTTATTTTATGTATAGTGGCAGATGGAAGTGATGTTCAGCATGTGGAGCTAAAAGTTGAATGCAGTACTGCATTTTAAAATAGTGTAGCTACCCTAAACCTAACTGAAAGACTCAACAAAAGCAAATATGAGATAATGCATTTTCTGTTGCAACCATGCCATTTTTAGCTTGTCTCTATAAGTCTTTGAACTCTTTAAAGGGGATATATTATACTCCTTTTTACAAGATGTAAAATAAGTCTCTGATGTCCCCAGAGTGTGCATGTGCAGTTTTAGTTCAAAATACCCCACAGATCATGTTTTATTGCCAGTTAAAATGTAAAAAACAAATTGGGGCGAGCAAAAACATGTATATCCCTTTAAATGCAAGTGAGCTGGTGCTCCTGACTGTTCTTTTAAGAAGAGGGCGGAGCTTCAATAGCCCATGCAACAACAACAGAACATAGACTGTCCAAAATATGGACGTTGTGTCCGTGACGTCACCCATAAGATTCTGAAGAGCAGTTTTGAAGTGTAAAGTAGGGTCGAGCTGGCCGTTGCCATCTTGTCAGTGCGTCATCGCGTGTCACTCCCGGATAATAGAAAATGGGCAAAGAGGCGGGATGTGAGCGGAGCTGAGGTGATGTGATGACTAACAGACAGAAGACGAATGGCTATCCACCTGTCACTCAAAGTGGCCACCCCCTTAATTATGCAGAACATTAAGGCTGTAATAATGTAAACGAATGAGTTATAAAAAAAAATCACCCCCTCGCAATTGTCATGAAGGGGACAATTAGCTGTAGCCTATAGACCAAAACCACAATTTGTACCAGGCAGTTATTCTGCTGTAAAGTTGGGCATTTTAACATGGGGCTCAGTGAGATCCTGTTCCCTTCTGGAGCCTGTTTCTAGCAGACAGTTGATGAATTATAGTTTAAGTCACTTCCATATTGGCTTCAAAAGAGACCGCGGGAGGTTGCCGCTTGGTCAGAAACAAACTGTGTTCAGTTCAAACCGGAGTCGGAAATTTATGCCTGCAGAGCAAGAGAACATATGCTGCATAGAGATAGAACAGGTATAGTTTAGTTTAATTTCGGTTTTAACTTATGTATAATACATAACAGTCTGTCAGGGTTGTGGGTGGATACGTGCAGATTTAGGGGCGGTAATATTATAATAGATCCCCTTCCTACATCAGAAGGGGAGAGATATCACATGCTTGTAGAACAAAGGCTTACCAAAACAAAGTTACATGGCCTTTTTCACATTTTCTGGGCTGGTAGATGCATCGGGACCGGATTATAGCACTTAAACATGAAAAGATTTTCATGATATGTCCCCTTTACCATAGAACATTCACAGTACATTCACATCTGCATCGCAATGTTGTACCAGGTGAGCTAATGAGCAAAGTTATAATGGCAGAAAAACCACATGGAGATGATTATGTGATGCAAACAAAATGCATTATGAATCATGCACTATGGTAAATAATGTCATAAGGGGCAGTCATGGCCTAATGGTTAGAGAGTAGGGGGTGTCACAATACTGTATATCGCAAAACAAAAATGCAACAATTTATATCGTGGATAACAACAATATGTATTGTGTATAGTTCACCCAAATGAAAATTACTGTGAGAAGAAAATCAAGTTTACAGTTTAGTTTTAGTGTCAGTACTACATTAAACTACTATATAATGTTGAATATAATGTATAATAATGCAATGAGAGAATATTTGTGGGTCATGATAATGCCAGATGTCAATGACAGAGTGCAAGCATTTTGTCTAAAATAATTCTATATTTTCAGCTTCAGAATCATGAATATTTTTTATTCTGTGCATTTGGTTTCCAGCACCAAGTCCAAACCTATTCATTCCCACCCCCAATGTAATACCAAACCTATGATTTTAATCAACAGTACACTTTTTGTTAAACTTTTACCATATGTCTTGGAGTTTATCGCAATCATATTGTATTGTGAGTTCAGTATCGTGATGTGTATAAAATTATGACATGAGGGTATTGTTACACCCCTACTAAAGAGTAAGACTTGCAACCCAAAGGTTGCCCATTCAATTATTAACTCTCGATTATTACATATAAACAATTACATTGGCAGAATACACATACTTTCTGCTTAAAATAAGCCTAAAATGCAAAATAACAAGCCTAATTAAAGATAGTAAGAGTCATTTTTAAGCACAACAAATCATTGGTTAAAAAATAGCAATTTCTGTATACAGTATAAAAAGCTGTGTTAAATGTGTAAAATAGTTTTACTTAACATATCATATTTATGTTTTATTTTTGTAATGTGTTTTTTGTAAAGTCATAATTTTGTTATAATATTGTTTAAACTGCTTGTTATTTACAGTGGTTAATATTAACTTTATTTAATTTCTGCGGGTGAAGTGAATTATATTAAAACCTAATAATTATTAATAATATAGGGAACCCACAACAATATAATAATAATGATAATAATAATAATAATAATAATAATAATAATAATAATAATAATAATAATAATAATAATAATAAATAAGATAATAACAAATGAGATTGCAGTGATATTTTGACCACTTCAGATATTTTTTTCAATTTTAGAAATCCGGTCACCTTACCCTGTAGTCATAATTTGTGTGAAATGGAATTGTTTTAGAGTTTTACTGCTACTAGTGTTCATTTCAGCTGTATAATGTATAGATACATTTAAAATCGTGAGAACGGTGAAAAGAGAAATTGTGAAAAGTGGGTGTTCCACATCAAAATGGAGTTATAATAGTGGTAACGATTCATTTTCTATCAAATCTACTGTTATTTGCTGTTGCTGAAACTGATATCACATTGTATTACATTTGACATTACAGTAGGATACACTCTAAAAAATGCTGGATTGTTTTAACCCAATGTTGGGTCAAATATGGACAAACCCAACAACTGGGTTGTTTTAACCCAGCAATTGGGTTACTTTAACCCTGCGGTTGGGTTAAATATTTGCTTAAGACAACCCAATCGCTTGGTTAAAACAACCCAATTGCTGGGTTAGTCCATATTTGACCCAACATTGGGTTGTTTTTTACCCAGAATTTTTAAGAGTGTATATTCATTTAGCAGAAGTGTTCATCAAAAGTGGAAGCTAAAGCATAAGTGAAATGCCAGTGTTTATATATATATATATATATATATATATATATATATATATATATATTTTTTTTTTTTTATACTATATACTATGGATATATAATTTTTGCATTCAAATATCCAAAAAACACAAGGCCAGTGTTATATATTTTGTTCAGTTGAGTTCTTACAATATCCCAAATGTTTCCAACTATTTGTACACTGTGAGAAAATCGCTATTTTTTACTAATGAACCGGGACGTGTGAGCATTGCGTGTGATGGATTCGCCTATCAATTGCGTCATATTTGTGTTACCCTCGTTTCTCGTTTTATTTTGCAGAAAAGCTTTACTCTCACTGTGTGAAAAAGTGACACAGCAGCCGCCGAGCGAACGCACAGAGTAACATCATAACATAATTTTAAACAGACTTAAATGTATCTAATATAATAAACAGAGCTGCGTTACCACATAACCGGAAAAGCGGAGATTGCGCCGGCGACTGTGTCCCGTCATAATAAAAGTCCTGTTGTAACAATCACTCCGGCGGCCTCGCTCAGCTCCCACAGCACTCACCCCAGCTCTTCATACTACAGTAACGTTAATAATCGCGTCCATGAACATGATTTCTGCCCGAGTCCTATCCTGATTCTTTTCCACCGGCTGTGAGGTGAAGACCACATGTCCCAAGATTCTTCGCTCAAACTTGACGTCATCCAACTACACCTTTGTTTTGAACAGGCGCCCTCTAGCGGATGGAAAAGTTGCATAGTGTACCTTTAAAGATTTATTTCATATTATTGCTTACCACCATTAACCAGTGATATCTAAAACAGATTCATTAAACAATGTCTATAGCTATTTACTGATTGGTTAACATTAACCTTTAGTCTGCATGTGCTAGATGATGTCAGCAAACAAGGAAAATCATTTCAGAGCCAGTACAAGTTATTTTATTTTGATTCAAGATTACAAAGACAAGCTTTTTCCCTCTTTGGAATGAAGCACACTGATGATTTGTGTACAATAAGACCATGAAACATGTACAAAGTAATTTGGTCTCTTGGGTTTCATGTTGACTTCAAGCATGGATGTATTCTTCATGTGTATGTTGTGAATGTTACAAAGGAGGCAGTAAGTTTCAAGTAATTCCTTCATGAGCCGCTTTAAAGAATAAAGATCACATTCACGCAAGGGGAGAGAGCATGCATATTCATGCTGAGAATACTTGTTGAACACTGAAGACTCAACCCACGTGCCCTGGTGCTCGAGTGGGGATGGGGAAGATGAAAGAGCACAAGAAAGAGAGACTAATTAATGTACCTATTAATGCACCAGAATTTAACATGCAATTAACATTTTGGCGTTAAATAAACAGTCTATAAATGAAGCGCTTTATTAGAAGATGCTTTTCTTTAAGCTGTGTGTGGATGAACAGATGGAAGTCTAGTGACGCTGCAGACAGCAGAACTCTTTCACTCTTTCAGCTGGTCTGACAGCAGTGAGGGACTCTGGGTACAAAAAGGTGTCCTCTGAACGCATGGGGACACACCACATGACTAGACTGTGTAACACAAAAAGATTTCCGAACAAGCCTTGAATAACCTCACACGGGGGGAATAAAAGAAGAAACTTTTTCCTTTTTCTTCACATAAAGAAAAAATAAACAAGTAGACAAGAAAGCCCCTCTTTAATTCAAACAGGACAGGGACGGCTCAACGGCCTCTCTAAAGATCTAATCTTTTGAGTTTTAATTCATAATTTTCTTTGCAAGAGGTAGGACTTAGGTTTTTAATGCACCGACAGCTTAGATGGTTAGTTTTTACATTGACAGTTTGGAAGAACAGATCCGCCTTTCAGCAATGGAACACAGATAAATGAACCTAAAGACACTAAATCCTTCAAATCCCTATTACTGTTTCTCAAACAGCGGGTTAGGGATTTGAACAAACCCGCACCATGAGAATTAAACTCAGGATGATATAAACAGGCACAAAATGCATATTTAGAGACTTGGGGGTGGCTCTTTTGACTTGGCAACCATAGCAATGCCCTTGCAACTACCAAGAACAGCTTATTAACTGCAAAGAAACACATGCTAATTATCCAGAAGACCCTGAAATTGTTTTGCATAGGCATTTTCTTCAGAATTGTATATGTAAGTGGTGGTACAGAGGAGCAGATAATACTTCACATGAACACACTGAATTGTGGGTATTCTATTTTCTTCTACAGCAATATTGATCTGCACCTCTATTTTGGAACTGTTCTGTAATTTTATGTGTGGTATTTCATGATAATTTGTATGTATTTGCTCAGAGTATTCTTACAAGAAACTTTAGCAGTCACGTGGAGCATGAAAGGTGAAAGGTCACTTTTGTTGTCTTACCTTTGACAGAAACTTTCCAGAAGGGATTAACATATGATCAATATTGCCTACATATTTTTTCTCTGTATTTTAAAATGTTATATCACTACCAAAATAAAACACTACATTATACTTGATGTTGGATGAAAGATGCCAATATAATAAACAATAGATTTAGCAAATTTCCTGACAGGAATGATACACCAGGAATTTAATAACCCACTACCGATCTGTTCAGCTGTAATAATGTATGTGTCTCTTTTAAGGACACAAGCAATAATACATTGTAGATTTAATATCTGGTAGATCACTGGTGTGACATTTATCAAAGCCTTAATGCTGTTTGTGTGTTTTATGTACAGTAAAGGTGGGTGATATCTTATATGACAGTACATTTTAGGCCTATATCAGCAGTAGAGTTACGAGGTTAGGACAAACCTATAACCACACATTCAGTCAAAACTGAAATGAGGAATAATTTGTCTACATCAGATAGGATGATATTTCTGCGTTTGTGCTACTTTTGACCACAAGACTTTTTGACAAACTTTTGTTTTGACGCATTCAGTGTAGAATCAGGTGGAGCATGTTTTCTCCATAAAATTTGCTTAATGGCAACACAGATTTGGTGTTTGCCAATATGCATAAAATGTTTCTATTTACAACGTGCTTTTACAGAGTTGAGCAATGTAGCCAATGACAAACATATCTGTTGCTCTCTTGAACACAAGATAGATAGATAGATAGATAGATAGATAGATAGATAGATAGATAGATAGATAGATAGATAGATAGATAGATAGATAGATAGATAGATAGATAGATAGATAGATAGATAGATGCAAACACATTACCAATATTTTTTCCTCCATTTCATTTTTTTCTATCACCGTGTCCCTTTAGGGGCTTAAAACCGCAACCGCCTCATGATACCATTAAGCAAGTAATTTAGAAGTCTATTTTTTTTTTCCTGGCCAAATTCTCAGTATAACAACGTACAATGCAGACAGGAGATGTAAAATTAGGAACTGTACAGCCCTTCAAATGATCCATAGCTTGAGTTTATTTCTAATGCAGCCAAATGCTTAGCATTTACTGAATGACTATGTGCTAAAACGCCTCAGGTTATTATTACTGTGTATTAGAAGCAGTGCTGCTTTCCTCAAGCAGACTTATGACACACTGTGAGACTGTGTGTGGGTGTGGAAACAGAGCTGTCACACCGTGCAAAACACAAGTATGGGCCTGAGTAAAGTCCTGAAATAAAAACAGCACAACCTCCTAATGAAGTGAACAACAACGTAGTCAAAAACAAGCAATGGACTTTCCTTATAACCACTAGAAAGTCCTCAAACTAATCAGTTGAGCTCCCAGGATAACAGAGAACAAAACCCTATTAATTACCATTAATTATGACCAAAATTAAACTTGTAACAATCAGCCAAATTGACTGTGTTTCAAGAGTTAAAAAGGGGTTAGATAATATTGTGTGAGTAGTCAGGTGTTTCAAAGAATGAGACTCAAAACGGGTTAAAATGGATAACTGCGGTATGCCGGCTCCCTATCTAGTGAACGCTTCCTGTTTTGAATGACGTGGCGTTATGTATTGTGAAGACTCTCTCACAATCTCCTGAGAGTTTGTTTCAGGGTCAAACACCCATACACGTTAAGACAACATCAAATGGGATAAGCCATACAAATGTTTAACAATACATATGCAAAACCAATTTAAATAACCTAACCTATGTGACAATGCTACATAGACCCCACCCACAGCTGCCGGCATCAGAGGTGAGCGTCCATACCAGCGTACCACCCTAACACTAACATTAATATTGTCTGTTTTAGGTGGGATGCCCCAACGAATGGTGTAGTTTATTGGCCCTATTTTCTTTATTATCTCAGCTAGTCCCTACCACATGGGACGCTCGCTTAGCAGAGTATTTGTTTTGTGGCAGACGAAAGAGGATGAGTCTTCACCCAGACAAGATCACCCAGCTGAAACTGCCCATCTTTCCTCCGGTAGTTTACCTTGCTTGTCTGGTTTTTTGGGCCTCCACTCTATGCCTTACCTCCTCTGCCATGTTCTTCTGCCTTTCAATGCGATTTAAAGCGGTTTGGCTTGGTGATGTGAGGTGGTCCCTGGAGCGGTCTGCCAATCATCAGCTCGGCTGGTGTTTTACCGGTGGTCTCCTGATAAGCTGACTTGATGGCAAAGAGGAACTCTGCTAGCCACTGATCCCAGAACTGATGGTACTGCCTCACATATGATGCTATCATGGTCTTTAATGTCTGGTTTATACGCTCGGTAAGATTTGTTGGCATCCACATATCTTACAGAGATCGGACAGCATAGTGGCTGTAAATTGGGCACCCCTGTCAGATATTTTGGTACCCCCAGTAAGGTAAATATTTTAAATCTTTGAAGCTTTGCTATCTCAAAGGGGAAATAATTCTACCCACTTTGTGTGGTAATCCACGATGGCCAGCAGGTAAAGTTTTTTTTCTTTATATATATATATATATATATATATATATATATATATATATATATATATATATATATATATATATAACAATTGGCCAGCAATATATAACACTCAGTCCGACTGGCAAAGGAAACACAATTAAAAGGAGAATTGTTTAAAATACTTGTATGTTGGGTTTAAAAATGAAGACAAGAGAGGTTATAAAATATGTATTTACCCCAACAGAAATGACACTGAACTAAAACACCACAAGATATATAAAGAGTCCTTCTACTGGTAAAATCATAGAGTCCATCAATTTCTCACCATAAAACAGTCCATAGGAAACTCAAGTGTGTTGATAGTCCAATGTGTCCACCCGTGTATATGCAATCCAATGTGCAATAATCCAAAGTGCAAGTGCGAGAAAGAAGTCCTGGAATGGCAAGTGTTCACAACAAGGTACTTCACAGTCCAGGCAGCGCTTTACCAGGGTTGCCAACTCTCACGCATTTGGCATGAAACGCACACTTTCAGGCTCTGTCTCACGCTCTCACTCGGCCCAAGTAAATCTCGTACCAAACTGGCAACCTTGCTTTTGATTTGAAACAAAGTCTAAGCTTTTACATTTTTTAAAAGTTTTAATATGAGACTCAAACAATAAATACCGTTTTGGCACACTTAATGTGGCATAACAGGTAAAGCCATAGCTGTTGAAAACGTGGTTGTGACATGGAGCTCTCAATAGTTCCAATTGCAGCAATTTTCGGTAAACATTACAGCATAGTGTGGATTGATTATTACGTTTTATTACGACATTTACAGTATCAATTAATTATGGAGAGTGATGGAGAGTTAGCATTAATGCTAATGTTTTTCTTTTATTTAACCCTCAGGTGTTCCTTACCAATTGGTCACACTCATACTCCTTAGTGGTCAAATGTGACAACTATTTTTCAATTAAATAAATGTTTTATATTTTAGTTCAATAATATTTATTGAATATTTTGAGAAGATCCTATTTCTGCAATAATTATGGTCCATTAATGACCACTTAAAATATTTTTCTTCCAATATATTTATTATCTATATTACAATTAGTGTAGTACTTAAATTCCAATGCAAAGAGGCAAAATCGAGTCATTTTGTGGCCAGAAAAACAATATCTAGTCTAATTGTTCAAATATTGCAGATCATAACTGCTTACTTATTTTTAGGTTTTGCATTTGAATACATACTTAGACATGATGAAACACTAGATTTTTTTTAAATGTGAAATTTTAAACATTTCATAACTTACATCCTAATATTTTTAATGATATAAGCATACACACGTTAATATTACTAAATGCAAGCAAATTTAATTTAGCCCAAGAAAAGTTTAAAATTGTGCTAAAAAGGCAAACAGTAGGCCATATACATATGTAGGCTATATACAACTTGAACTTAAAAGTTGGCAACCCTGGGTTTACATTGAGCGTTTTGTTTTCAGGCCTCCATCTTAGGTCATACTGATCCTCTCATCATCAGAGGCTACTTCCTACTAGTGATGTTAGGTTCTTGAACGAATCGTTCTTTTGAACCGGTTCTCAGCAAGTAACCGGTCGAGCCGGTTCACTAATCGAACTGAATCGAACTTGTTCGGTTTGATGACGCAAGACGCAAAAGCCGAAGTAGCACGTCCGACTGAAAAAAGAACCGAATGAGCCGGTTAAAACATCTGTCAAAGGTTCCCGAGGATTGCCGAGGACTCAGAAGGAACCGAAAGAGACTGTTCAAACATCTGTCAAAGGTTCCCGAGGATTGCCGAGGACTCAGAAGGAACCGAAAGAGACTGTTCAAACATCTGTCAAAGGTTCCGAGGATTACAGAGGATGATTGCATTTGGCGACGCAAGTCTGAGGCACGTATAGGCTACTGAAAATATGCTTATTTTGACTACTGTTATTAAATAACATTTTATTAAAACCTACAAAAACCTTTCTGTCGAGAGATTTAAATCCTACATTTCACTGTAGTTTATTGTGCAGGCAGATTATATTGTAAGTTGTTAGGCGAAATGCATACGTTTATAAGACTTCTTTATTCTTTCTATATTGGTTAGCTACTTTAACACATCCATGTTCATGCTTGTCTGTAATGTGTGCTGTATGTCCGAAACTTTCAGGAATCTTATCCAAGATGTGGGACTCAATATTGACAACATAACATTCATATCCGACGTAAAGGATCCGCGAATGAAACTGTAACCACAAACACCATTAACTTAAGTGAACTGGTTTAATTAAATAGGCCTATATATATTTTTTTTTTTTATGAAAAAAATAAATAAATAAAATGATATGTGAGTGTGGTGTTGCCCGTGCAGATTATATGAGGAGTTTATAAGGACAATTAACAAGGAGTTGGTTTACTTGTTCTATGGTACTATACTGTTTAGACATAACAAAGGCCTATCCGCATTTGTTGATCAGTGCCTGTAATGTGTGCTGTAGTTGTGCAATTTTCTGACGAATCCGACGTGAAGGATAAATTAATTAACTGTGAACACACACATCATTAACTTAAGTGAATGAAAGGCAATAATCAGCAAAATGCACTCATACAAATAACTTTATTCGATTGTTTCAATATGCATTGACACAGATTACTTTATTTGAATGTTTCCTTGGTACTAACATGACACTGAGAAATGCATAAAATAAATGCATAGTGGCATCATTGCATTATGACGTCAGGAACCTATGAATCGGCTTTTTGAACCGGTTCATTGAGCCGAACTGTCCAAAAAGAACCGGTTCGCGGAAATGAATCGGACTTTGCATCACTACTTCCTACTACCTGTCATGTGATTGCTCACATGACAGGTAGAGTCTCAGTTCTTAAAGACAAACACCCACATTTTTTAAGAGGAGTAAAATGGACAATGAAACATGTAAAAGATATTAAAACTCTGATACACCTTATATATACATACAAAGTGTTTAAGACATTTTATGTTCCTTATGTGGCAGTGTTATACTAATTTTTATCTAGCTATCTATCAAAAAAAAAAAAAAAGCATCTAGTCTTGTCATGTGATGTGCCGCATGCTTCCAAACACCCAATGCAAAGGTAACATTAGTTGACATAAAAGTATGTTACTGATAGTAGTATACTAATAGTTTTTCTTTCCATCGCAGAATAATACTTTTCAATTTTCAAGGAACCTGCTACCCACCAGCAATTCATAGAAGGTCAACCGTGCTTTATCCAGGACATTGAGGGGGATAAGTCCCCTACTATAATTAGAAATTAGCAAATTGTCCCCTCCAATATTTGAAATCCTTGGCTGCACTGCTGCACTTCATTACGCAGCACTCTGTATTATAACAAAAAAGCTTTTAAAAAGTTGCATTTTTACATAAAACAATACAATTATTTAAATTTGCAAGACATGTTTTGTGTCAGAAAGGCTTATGCAGGAAGGACGTGAATCATCATGAATATTGACGTTTTTCACATATGGAGAGACAAAGACACTCCCTGAATGGCCTTATCAGCTGAATGGGACTGTGAGGGAACTAGAACAAAGAATATGAAGAGATTGACCTTTTGAATTGTTTGCATTTATTTTTAACACCACATAACGAAGGACAAAAAGTGGGACCAAAATAAGGGACAATCGTGGTTCTTTATAAGGGACACTCAAAATGATTGTACTGTTGCTACCACACAGTGTGTCATTTCAGTGTCTGCAGTTAAGTGTGTGTATAAAAGGCTCAGATATAAGCACGCCTGGGAAAAAATAGCGTGCCGCACCGCATTGAGCGTCACAACGGCGTTGCTCCGTATTTGAGCGTGCTTGTCGCGCCTCTACATTTAAAATAACGAACTTGAGAGCAACATCTGTGTACAGCCCCTTAGTCAGTGGTTAGATCAGCATAGCAGTCAATAAACGGGACAAGGGAGGTCATGTACGGGACATTTAGGCCCAATAAACAGGATGTCCCAGTTAATACGGGACAGTTTCTTCTGAGGTAAATCCAAGGTAAACTCACAGCTGTATTCCAAACTCCACTTAAAGAACTGTACCTCTCGCTGTTTTCATACGGATTACATAAAGAGAGGATATATTTTTTTTTTATATATATAAATTACTTTACATTACAACATTAAAAGTAGACATTCCAAGCTTTATAAAGAGATATCTGTCATATCTGTGTGGCAAGTATTCGCTGAGTTACAGTTACAGTTCATTTTCAGACGCATTTCAGAGTGGACTTCCTGGGGAGACCGACGGGAGAATGCGCATCCTGTTTGTTTTCTTTATTCAGCGAAATCAGATGGTTAAACCAGTATCTCAACTTGCCATTATGCAGCGTTTAATTCAGTAAAGTTGAAGAAGTAGATCTCTGAGCTGTGTGAGTGAGTAGAGGCGGAGCTAATTTGCATATTGATTGCTCCATATATACTAATTGAAGCAATGGTGTAGAGTTACTTTTAAGCTATTTTAAAGCATGAAGACATTTTTTTTTCACAGGGAAAAAACAAACAAACAGTTTAAGTGATGCAATTATTGACCACATGGGGACTTACATTTTTTTTGTGACACATTCTGCACTAGTTTAGATGTTTTTCATCTTCATTGTTAGCAAGAATCCAAATTCTAAAGTTTACTGACTTGACTAACAAACGTGGAATTGTCATTTTAATCAAACCAAAGCCGAGTATTTCACATGTACTGTATGTAAAATAGTGTACATGCTTGTCAGGAAAATTTTAAAGACATACTGTAGGTGCAAGTATAAATTTTCACGCCTTTTCTAGGATGTTTTTTTCTTTTATTTTCTGTTTGAAAAATACAATTATGACTATGCTGGCAAAAGACAATCCGTGCTATCAGAACTGGCCATTAAAACTCTACACTGGCTGAAAATCATGTCCATTACTGCCAGTTATCATTGCACAGGGCACTTTAGCAGCAAATGAACAGCAGTAGCAAATAATAAAATAATGGCATTACTGAAAAACGTCAAATCTGCAATAAAGAAGGGGCCTGGGTTTTTACTCACAGCAGTGCAATCCAGAGGGACATAGACTTTGGAGATGGAAAGCTGCAGAGGAAGAGAGATGAAGGAGGAGCGGGGGTGTTGTGTTACTCCTACGCTAAATGTGGGCTATTGGAGCTCCTGGGGTTTAATTCAATTATGCACATTTTCATAGAAATCGTGGATATGGGAAAAATAGTCCAGTAGCCTTAAGGAAAGGCATATTGTTACACTGTTTTAAATTAATGTTCAGCGCATTCAAACCGAAAGTTTTATTTTTCACAAATCAATCGGGAACAGAACAAACAGCCTAAACTGGTCTAATTGTTTCGCCCCGCATTTCAATGGCTCATTGTTCTATTGGAGGAGTTTTTCTGCATTCATTTTGCAGTAAATGTAATATTTGACACTTTTTTTTTCTCCTGACATGATTGTGACATTATCTCGCTCTATCTGCTTTTTATGAGAAGCCAAACACTCCAAAGCAGAGCTATCCATCTGATCCACACCGAGCAGAGCAAATATCTGCACAACCCACTTGACAGCACGCCACAACAACCTCTGTGACCCGTTCAATTTGACACATAATTCTCTACTTCAAAGCACTATGAACAATTTCACATTTCAGATCTATGTAGCTGAGAATGAAATACTGAGAATGAAGAAAAACATTCGTTGCAAACTAAAACAAAAGAGCAGTTTTGTTACAAATCAACCAAGAACACAACAAGTTCTCACTCCCAACCCTTCACATATGGACGCTAGATTAGGACCCTTCTGCATAAATTTTTAATATACAGGCTACCCCATTAGCATAATTTTTCGATTTCAGTTGTTTTTCTTATGCGTCAGATCAAGACACATTTAATACTTTGCATTTGTAAAAGTAGATGATTTTGTATGATGACATGATTTTATTAATATTTATAGGCTACTTTTATATTTTAGAGCAACTAACCCTACTCCTACCCTAAACCCACGTCTCAACAATATAAAACATGTAACAGGCAAATAAAAGTACAGTCACAGGTATTTTTTCCATGTTGCATTCCAAGTCTTCCGAAGTCATACTATATCTTTATGTAAAGAACAGAGTTAATCTTAATGTTTTAAGCCAGCATCTAAGTGCAAATAGCACATTTTCTTAGAGATAATTGCTATTTACACTAAGTGGACATAGTGATATATTCTATTTACACAATATAAAAGTAGCAGTCTTTTGCAATATGTGTAAATAGTAATTACATGCAATTTATACTTTATTTTGACAGATAGCCGTCAGCGCTCATGCTTACTATAACTAGCACTGTTGTCATGGCACCCGTGATAAGCACACACACAGTGCTGAGTCAGTGCTGACGGCTCGCACTAGTCATCACAGGAACGCACGCAGAGTAATGGCTGAGCTCTGTACTTTGACTGAATAATACGGTTTCTTTCTCGCAAAACCTTATAGTATGCCGCCTGAACACATATATGGCGCGCGTCTCACTGTATCATCGCGTGATAATTTTGTATCATTTTTGTAATGTTTTAGCCTGGTCGCTGTTCACTGCTATTATAGAAAGCCACTCAGTCATATCTCATTCAAAAGATACACCCGACTCTTTAGCATGACACTATCGGTCAAGAGACACACGAGAGCCAATTACATTTTACAATCAAAGCTGACGTTTTGACACAATTGGTCACGAGACTTACGAGAGCCAATGCAATTTCACTATCAAAGCTGGCATAACATTTCTTCAGGTAGTAATGTTTTAATGTGGGCATGATTTGTCATAATGGAAAAAATCATAAATGCTAAAGGGGTACCCTGTGCTTTAAAAATTGATGCCAAAAGGTCCTGACCTGAGTTGGGAGTGAGAACATGTTGACCAAATGCACATTCAAATACACAATGTTCTGTTGTAGATGTCTGAATGTCCCTGTGCATTCTAGTTCCTGCCCTGCCCTAAAAACCTAGTAGATTTACTGTATATTGGGCTGAATTAATCTAACCGAGCTGAATGAAAAATGTCTATTTCCTGTGTCATTCCAATAATCAAAATGAATGAAGTTATCAGAGCAGAGGCTCTCAGACTTTCCAGGCAGACCCATGTATCACCATCAAATCTAAGCACCCAACACACATCTGCTTTATATCTTCAAATATACTGTAACATTACCTATTCACATTAAGAAACCTGAGTCTTACACCGTGTCCTAACCAGACAACACACAATATCTTTCCCATGTTAATCAGAGTTTTAGTCCTCACCAGCCGCAACAGTGTTATGTGACAAGCAACAAGCGATTCTTATTTTGCAATGTTTTTTGTGATGTTGCGGATGACAGCTCAGGTACTGATTGTGTTTTCTTTTATCTCAAAATGGTTTAATTTGAGTTTGAATATCATTTTGCATGACGTTATCAGCCATAATGAAAAAGACAATGGATAATTTACCTCAGCTCTTACAACTTCAAGGAAACAAGAAAATTCAAGAACATATTCCATTACAAAGATTCTATTCACTGAGCATACATTTTCAAGAGTGTTAAATATTTTTTTATTTTTTTTTATGATAATCCATTTTGTTGTGTGTGTGAGACCACAGTGTGCTTTCAGAGAGAAGCCTGCCAGCATACTCTTCTACAATCTTATCACATCGCGTCTGGAGGTCACTCTTGGCAGCAAGACCTGTGTGCACAAGAAACATTCACATGTGCATGAGAAACTTTGTGTGTGCTCACAAGAAACTATTGCTTGCACACAAGAAACTTTTGAATGTTTTTTTGTTTATTTTTTTAAAGGTCACATTAGGGGCTCCGTATAATATTGCATAAAAATTGCACAAAACTTTGGTAACATTTTAAAATGGGTATACATCAATTAAGTACTTAGTAATATTATATATTCTCATCAGACCAGGCAACATTTTTCCAGTTTTTAATTTTGGTGATCTTGTGCAAATTGTAGCCTCTTTTTCCTATTTGTAGTGGAGATGAGTGGTACCCGGTGGGGTCTTCTGCTGTTGTGGTCCATCCGCCTCAAGGTTGTGCGTGTTGTAGCTTCACAAATGCTTTGCTGCATACCTCGGCTGTAACGAGTCTGAAAACGTTATTTCAGTCAAAGTTGCTCATCTATCAGCTTGAATCAGCCGGCCCATTCTCCTCTGACCTCTAGCATCAACAAGGCATTTTCGCCCACAGGACTGCCGCATACTGGATGTTATTCCCTTTTCACACCATTCTTTGTAAACCATAGAAATGGTTGTGCGTGAAAATCCCAGTAACTGAGCAGATTGTGAAATACCGTCTGGCACCGACAGCCATGCCACGCTCAAAATTGCTTAAATCACCTTTCTTTCCCATTCTGACATTCAGTTTGGAGTTCAGGAGATTGTCTTGACCAGGACCACATCCCTAAATGCATTGAAGCAACTGCCTTGTGATTAGTTGATTAGATGAGAAATTGAACAGGTGTTCCTAATAATCTTTTAGGTGAGTGTGTGTATATATATTTAAACCTTTATTAGACATGAATTGCATTAATATTAAGTGTTCTGTGATGGGTAAGTTTAGGGTTAGGGTTAGTGTAAGGGGATAGAATATACAGTTTGTTCAGTATACAAACCAATACAGTATGGAGAGTTCCGTAAACAACATATGCCCACATTTGTGTGTGTGTGTGTGTGTGTGTGTGTGTGTCTTAATGTGTTTGTACACATTTCAAGGAACACTGAATATGAATGCAATTAATCTAATCTAAAGTGAGAACTATACACTCCTAATAACCAATTAGCGATTCCTTTACTAAAAGCTAATTATTAAACAATAATAAATGTGTTAATTACAGTGACATTGAATGAACTCTCTATTTATGTATAGCCTATTAACATATTAACAACGTAGAGACTGCAATATATTAACTATAAAATAATAGTTTGTTAATGATTTTTTAAAGTAAGTACTTTATCACTGTATACTTATTTTAAAGTGCAACCAATATATATATAAGTCTTACTGTATTATGTATTATTATACGGAGTCCCAAAAGGGACCTTTTAACAAATAAAAAAATATTCTGACAAAAGTCTCTTGTGTGCATGTGAATTGCTGTTGAGGGACATAGACACAGGTAATTTACTGCAATAACTGCATTAGTCTGCATTTCATTGGCTCAAGCCTCTGTTGCTAGCTCTAAAATTACATTATGAAATTAGCAACAAAGGCATGGGATGAGATGCAAAATTAGTCCTACACATAAGAGCGTTTTAAGGACAAAAATTGGACAAATGTCTTGAAATAAAACATTTGAACAATGTTTTGAGGCATCATACTTGCCTTGTGTCGTGACTGCATTACCACCTCGGGTGTGCTTTGTTTTTATGTTGTCAGTTGTTCCTTACTCATGCAGTACTCCTGTATTATAATGTTGGTGTTACATTTTTCTAAGACAAGTTTACAACCAGAAAGCATTGGGAGATAAACAGATTGTACAACTCAAAGGAAAACCCTTGTGTTGCAGTCAGAATGTGAGTGCAGGCATGTGTTTGCGGTTGTGTTTTGTGATGTGAGAGTCTGTGGGCAGTAACAGTGCAGATGTGTCGCATTCCCAGTTCTCCCCTCCCCTCTGGAAACTTTCCCTGTGTCTTGGCATCAAGCGGAACTAATTGTCTCTGCTGGACTTAAAATCGATGCTTAGTTTCCCTTCAAGTCCCACATTTGTCCCAATGAACACAGTTGCTTGGCTTTAATTGTGTTATTGAAGAAGCAGAGTGACTGGAGTAGGGTGCTGGATTTGGAGTGGGGCTTGTTCCTGTTGGGATGTTTGCTTATGCCTTCTAAATACTAGACCATGGTGTCACTGATGGGCTTGCTACTGTGCTTTATTTTTGCACAGTGCCTCACTGACATCTCTTTGCATCAGTGTCTTGTTATCGCCATACGAGACTTGCAGTTAGCAGAGGTCTTTTGAGTTCATATGGAGGGATGTGTGGAGACTTGGGGAAGTGTTTGCTGGGAAAGCATCACTAGTGATTGGAACAAAGCCCTACCATTAATATTAAAGGTGCACACTTTTTTTTTTTTACCTTTACTCTTAAAAAAAAGAAAAAAAGAAAGAAAGAAATTGTATACTAATATAGTATTACTAATAGTTACAACAGCAGTGATAATAACAAAGGAATTAAAGGGATAGTTCACCCAGAAATGAAAAATCAGTCATCACTCACTTACCCTCAAGTTGTTCCAAACTTGTTTGAATTTCTTTCTTCTGTTGAACACAAGGGAAAATATTTGGAATATTTGTTACCAAGCAGATCTCGGCAGGCATTGACCACCATTTTGGGTGAAAAATACTATGGTAGTCAATGCCTGCCGTGATCTGCTTGGTTACAAACATTCTTCCAAATAACTTCCTTTGTGTTCAGCAGAAGAAATAAATTCAGTAGGTGTCAGTAAAAGTACCAGTGGGATGAGGAAACGCCAGTGAAATGGAAGCAAAGGCTTTATCCAAAATCGCACATTATACCCTCATTCATTATTACCTACATTATTCCACAAACGTAGTCGATTGAATTTGGATACTCGCTGCTTGGGATAGCATGTTCTGGCGAGACACAGGAATTCAT
The DNA here is from genome assembly GCA_023029165.1 of Gobiocypris rarus. Taxonomy (NCBI): domain Eukaryota; kingdom Metazoa; phylum Chordata; class Actinopteri; order Cypriniformes; family Gobionidae; genus Gobiocypris; species Gobiocypris rarus. The sequence goes on from CM040920.1 coordinate 9,915,113, forward strand.
TTGCCGCAACATTTACAGTGCACGGGTAAAGTACAGAACATACTCAAGGACACATTCTATCCAGCTCAATCTCTGTTCAGGCATAAACACTCAACATATAATCTGAGACAGTATCATTACACACAAAGCACATTTTTTTAAATAGATTTTTTTTCCAGCAACAGTAAGACTAATGGCAAAACACATAATGGGCCCTATCATATACCTGGCACAATGCAACGCTAGGCACGACACAAGTGTTTTGCTATAGTTTCAGCCCAACGCAGTTATCATTTTCACATCCAGTGCCACATTGTTTAAATAGCAAATGCACTCGTGCCCATCTGTTCGCCCATGGTCTGAAAACGAGGTGTGTTCAGGCGCATTGTTGGTGAGTTGCTATTTTGGGGCAACTGAAATTAACTGCACCATTGACCAACAAAAACCTGATCTAAAGTCAATAGTGCACTATTGTTTGTGTTATTTAAAGGACGCGTTAGTAATATTTCACCTATGCAGGTGCACATCATACACTCTCAGAAAAAAAGGTACAGTGCTGTCACTGGGGCATTACCCTAAGGTACAAAAGTGAAAAGGGACATCTTTGTACCTTACTCACCCCTAAATGGTATATATTAGTACCTTAAAACGTACATATCAGTACTTTAAGAGTGCGTATTAGTACCTTAAAGGTACATATTAGTACCTTTTCGGTTTTGTACCTTAGGGTACCGCCCCAGTGACAGCAATGTACCTTTTTTCTGACAGTGTATATTAAATAAAAGGTTTCCTCTCTGGAGAAGTGTTCAGTCTTTCCGCAGGATCCGCCATGATGCAAGCGCTACTGGCTTTTAAAGGGAATGGGAGATGAGACTCTGGTTGGTTTATTGCACGTTACGCCTAACGCACACCCATGACTGATTAAAAAACTAGGTACAACCCTTTTAGACCATGCACCTGGCACACCGACCGTTTCCATCGTTAAAGTAGCTCAAGTAGATTCGAAACGCCCCAAGTGCACCTGTGCCATGCACTTCAGACCATGCATTTAAATAGAGGCCAACATGTCTACCCCACCTCTGTAAAACTGCAAGGTTTTATGTCTGTCATATAGAGACTTGCTACTAAAATTATTTTATTTTATATTCTTATCTGTCAAACAGAGACTTTGTACTACATTTTTCTTATTCATATTACACATTGTCTCAGGAGAAAGTGAACTGTTAAAATGTGCGCTATTCTTGTGTGGAAGTAACTGTTTTATAGTGTGTTTTTCATTGAATGTCTAGTGTGTGTTTACTGTACTTTTTGGTTCTTATTTATTCTGTATAGCCTTGATAGCTCTATTTATTATTATTATTTATTTATTTTTTATTGCTGACTCTAGCTTTGCTCAAATTTGCTATGCACTCGTACTGGCTGTGCAACAAATGGCAAATAAACTTCAATCTTCTAACTTCTATTCTCTAGCGTCTAGCCGCTGAGTTTACTTTGGTTATGCACTTCGGCTCAATTATATCCACTATGGTTTCGTACACCAGTGCAAATGGCTGTCCCTATATCCCTGGGTATGGGTGTGATTTCGGACACTCCCCTTTACCGAGTGCACACACAAATTGCATTCAGGGATGTGGGGGTGTTTAACAATATAACATGCAAAAAATTCCATAGAATATACATTATACAACTATTACTACCTACTGAATATAACTACTACAGTCTGAAGCAATTCCGTAGCAGCATCCTGACATTCACCCGTGCTGAAAAATCTAGCATAATCCAGCATGATTTCCATGTTGGTCTAGGCTGGTTTATGCTGGGTAATAAGCTGGTATAGTACTGATCTAGCTGGTGGACAAGCATAGTCATGCTGTTGTCAAGCAAAACTTGTCCACCAGCACTCCCCTTCCCATACTTAGGACCAGTAAACCAGCATCACATACTGGTCCCAGCATGCAAAATATACCATACACTCTTCTTTAAAAAAAAAAAAAAAAAGAAAAGAAAAAAAAAGTACAAAATTTAAAAGTTGCCATCACTGAGGTGGTAACCTTAAGGGTACATTTTTGTACCTCTAAGTAAGAGGTAGGCAAGTTTGTCTTAGAGAGTTTATTCCAACATTTTTCTTCATGACAATTTTTGTTTATGTCTTCTTTTGATTTGAACGGATTGTGTTGTGTTAACACTGTAACATACAAACTAACATACAAAAATGTCAACGGTCAAATCGCCCAACTAAATGAAACACTGATCACCATAATGGTGACCAAACATTTTCCTTAAAACATCAACATCTAAACCTCTGTTTATTCGCAGTAAGTGCTTCTATAGATGTCTTTCAGGGTTGGAGCCAAACTCTCCAGGACAGCGACTCACTAGGACCGAACTTGCCTACCCCTGCTCTAAGTATAAAAACACAATGGTATAATTGTACCCTTAGGACCAATTGTGTTCCTTTAAAGGTACAGTTGTACGTTAGGTTCCCCAAGGAACACAATTGTACCTCTACTGTACCTTTTTTTTTTCTGACAGTGTATGCTGTTGACCAGCTGGATCTTTCAGTAGGGCCTCTCACCAGCCTAGCATTGCTAAACACTACTCACATTTTCTCCAGAAAATTTAAAGCTATACTTTGATGTTTGCTGCTTTCACATATCAGCTTTCCTGTGTGTTTATTCAATTCATGCATTGAAAATACTTGTTTAAGAAGCATATGAGCCATCTTTATTTGAAGTATTTGTACATATGGCTTTTGTTGTTTCGCAACACTATATTAACTCTGTGCTTTTAATGTCGGACAGGAGAAACAAGCATCATACAACTCTTTTTATTATGCCTACACTGAGATGTAACTAAACCTACACTACAACGGATTATGTAAATCACCATTCACCATGCTGCTGCATTACTTACATATTCATTATGTAGAGCCACACACAAGAGCTATGGGCAGTGTGCTGTTGACATGATCCTTCCTCTTCTGATGTCCTCTTATCTGGATCATCTCTCTCTCTCTCTCTCTCTCTCTCTCTCTCTCTCTCTGTCTCACAAGGATTCTGGACTAATCACCTGTAAGCTACAAGAACCCTGCATTCACTCCAACTCACAGATCGTGTCCACATTGCACTGCTAAGAGACTTTAAGGGCCCTTGTGACCTTCTTATTCAGTTTTGTCAGTTGTTGTGAATGCAAACAAATGGCACCTGTGATTGGCAAACAAAACAACGAATAGGTGTTAATAAATGAATAAATGGATATTGCTATCACTGAGATACTATATAGTTTTTGTTAATATTTTGAATTAAATTAAAATTTTAGTTAAAGGTTTTAGTAATTTTGTTGTTTTGTCTTTTATTTATATATATATCCCAATATCTTTCCCAATATCCCAAATGTTTCCAACTATTTGTAAATCGTGAATCTAACCAGTAAACTGGGACGCGTGAGGGAGTCGTCTGTCAGTTGCGTCACATCTGCGTTACCCTCAGTTTCTGGTTTTACAACACTCACCCCTGCTCTGCTTCATACTACAGTAACGTTAAAAATCTCATCCATGAACTTGATTTCTGCCCGAGTCCTATCCCGATTCTTTTCCACAGGCTGAGGTAAGGGCCACATGTCCCAAGATTCTGTGCTCGAACATGGCGTCATTTTGAATAGGCGCCCTCTACAGGACTGGAAAAGTGACATAGTGCACCTTTAATGAAACTAACTAACAGGTTAGTTTAAACTAAATGAAAATAAGAATTATATTTTTAATTATGTATAAGAATTTATATTTTATTTTATTTCTGTTAGCATTTTTAATTTCAAGTAAAGACACGTTTAACCTTCATCAACAACCATCGACTTGTTTAGCAACTTCAACAATCGTGTATGTGGGAGTTTCAAACATGTTACAATTTTTTTTTTTTTTTCTGCATTTGATAATCTTATGTAGGTTTATCAGTGCACAGCATTATTGTTATTTGGGTATTATTTTAGAGATATGCATTAGAATTAACATTAACATCTGGCCAGACACAGGATTCTTCATTTTTATTTGGATTGATGGCTTGTCATACGCGAGTTACGATCTCAGCAGTGTTTGACAGGTTTGTTATATCAACTTCCGTCCCACTGTGTTTGAACACACGCCTGGGGAAAGTGTATGCATTCAGGCATGTGTATTGCAGAGAGCTTCAGACAGATTAATTAACTCAAAGAGACTCATGGGATGGAGACTGGCCAACGTCGAATGACAGCCTGGCTGTATAGTACTGTTCAGTGGAGGCATGCAGTTAATGTGAAATATGCCAGTGTCAATATTAATAATGGTCAGTTTCGGAACCCCTGCTTTGGTTCTTCCTCAAACAATACCCTGCTTGTCCATCAGAGGTGGTTTGATGCTTTTTGGTTATATCTTCTTTCTTTGTTCTGATTGGCTCTTGACAGCATTAAAGCAACTTTTATGGACAATACCTGAAGAAAAGAAACATTACAAATGAGATCTCAGTTTCTCCAGCAATGAAAGAAAATGGAGACTTTTGCTGAAATCTGCTTCTTCTTTTTTATTTTATTTTTTTACTTAAGATAAAATCTTTGACCTCTCAGTAAATCGTAAATAAAACTGAAATTATACCGCAAATGGTTATGGATTATTTATAGCATGCAATTATATAGCATGCACTTACGCCATGTCTCATTAAGGGTAACCAGTGTGGGACTCAAATTAAAATAAATCTACACCAGTCTACATCACAGACAGATGCAACCTAAAAAATTGTATTTGACATTTTAACTCTATGTAAATTTCCGGATTTCCGTGTTTTCAAGGTTATACGTAGGGGGCGCAATGACACATCTTCTGATAGAGTACTTAATCTCTTTATCAAAACACAGCTGAAAAAGAAGCAGAAACAAACAATATCATATGTCAGCAGAAGCATATGTAAAATAATGCAATCATCAATTATAAACATCATATAAATCAAAACTGCGTAACATTACTGAATGAAATGTAGTCCCAAGGTGAGCTATAGGACTGTGAAGCTTTGGGGGTGTTGATGTGTCTATGTTTTGATCATTGTTCTGAATTCGATTTGGATGTATAGTCTTTGACAAAAACATGATTTTCTCAGCTTTTTGCTTAAAATGTTACCTTTTTTATTAAACTTACCCATATTCAAGTGTTGGTAAAAAATAAATTAATGCAGCTAGAATAATTTTTTTTTTTTTGTCTATTCTTTCTTTTGACATATTATTGCATGTTCATTATTCATACAACAACATTTTCTGGGGGCCATGAAACCTTTGTGAAAATGATCAAAAATGCTGCCGGTGGCTGGCCAATTTTTCAAAAACACTGGCAGGGAAAGAGTTAACAGACCGATGCTGTTCCAATTCGTTGTTGATCATAAGTTAATCAGGATTATTTAAACGGGTGGCTGTCATAAAACTTGCTTTAACTCTTAAATGCATGGCTGTTTCGCCAAACATTCTTAAATATTCGGGTCTTTAGCTAACATCTCTGCCTGTCGCGATAATATATAAAACTCCTGATATTAGAGTACCAATTTTAAAAGAATAAAATAAAACATATTTCGTTACCTTTTGGAGCTTGGAAGGGTTCAGTTTGAGCAGATGTTTTATACCATCATCACTGTCCTCGTCAGAGCTCATTTGCCAGTACATTCAGCATCTGGCTCATATTCGCCATCTCAGGCATATTCTAAAAACTCATTTTCAACGTCTTCAAAATCAATATTTTGATCACTGACAGCTTCTTGACCACATCCACCATCAAGTGACAGAGACACTAATATTTGATGTGTTCAGTACTTGCTCTGCAGTAAATCATTAAGCCATTTCAAGTTTTGCAGATTATAATTATTATTGTTTTGTTTTCTGTCTGAGGTAACTATGAGTGAAACGTCACTTCATCATTGCGTATCAAACATTATAAATAATAAAGGTGAATTGCACTTATTTCATCATTATAGATTCATTTATTATTGAGCAGAAAAAAATAAATAAATAAATAAAATATATATATATATATATATTTATAGGTACAATTACAATCTTACACCTCGGGTTGTTAGTGACTCTATACAATTGTGACAAAAAACTAGTGGAAAAACAGGCATTCAATTATAATTTTATTATTTTGTTCTTGTTTTGTTGTTTAAAATGGATTGATTGAGGAATACTAAGGTTGATGTCTAACTTTAAAAAATAATGAGAAGGAGGGTAGTGAATGACGTCCCCGGTCTCTAAAGGCCTGAGATATGCATTTAAGGGTTACTGAAACATGTATTCAAACATACATTAAATAATTAAGACACAAAACATGTTAAAGGGTTAGTTCGCCCAAAAATGAACATTTTGTCATTAATTACTCACCTTGTCGTTCCAAATCCGTAAGACCTTTGTTCATCTTTGGAACACAAATTAAGATATTTTTGATGAAATGTAGCTTTATGTGATATGTTTATGTTTTAAGTTTTAAAATACATTTTACTCATGGATCGGTTGAAAACAGCTTGGTATAACATATAGATCTTGGGATTTAATCATTTATATCAGTTTGTTAAAATAAAATAGTTGAAATCTATTAAAAAAATCCATATTTTCAGCCCCGGTCTGGGTCTTTTTAACTCTTTCCCTGCCAGTGTTTAAAAAAGAAGAAAAAAAGCGATTTCCAAAAAGCGATGGCCAGCCACCGCCAGGGTTTTTGACCATTTTCACCAAAATGTTATAGCCTAAAGAATATTTTGTTTTATGAATATCTGAGCATTCAATATATCAAGAGAAAGAGCTGATGGAGTAGATCGAGTCCATCAACACCTCTAATGCTTGCACAGTCCTGTAGCTCGTCCTGGGTCCACATTTCATTCAGTAACATTAGATTTGATTTATATGATGTTTAATGTTGACAATCATTGTTATATGATGTTTAATGTTGACTCATTCAGAAGATGTGTAATAGCGCCCCCTAGCGTCTAACAGTGAAAACATGGAAACCCGGAAAATTCCGTGTTTGGACTGGTAGCGTTTTCTCACAAATAACGGAAAATTCCGTGTTTGGCGGGAAAGAGTTAAGTGTCATCTTTGTGTTTTTTATTCTTTATCAAGAAATATTCAGAAACAAGTGCCATTGTAAAACCCCATTTATCGAAAATGTTTTTATTACACTGTAGAATGCGCTGTGATATTATTTTTTAAATGAGAGAAACCACTGCTTATTTTGAATAGACTGCAGTTTCACGTTTCACACAACAAAATGAATTAAACATTTGATCTTGCATTGATATAATTACACACTTATTTTTCACAAGGGCCATCGAGTTTCAGAAGGGATCTCAATAGACTGCGTGAAGATTTGCCAAGACATCAGGAAGTGCAATCAAATTTAGAGATCTCAGTATGAACTTTTCTCATCAAATTTATCTGAGCTATTATTCACATGATTTTTATAGCTCTATACTCTCACTGTGTCAGCTACTGACTGTGACTCCTAAGGAATCTGAGAAACCATTGATACTTGAAGTCATTCTGCCATCATGTTTTTACCCTCATGTAGCAGAAATTACATTTTTCTTCTGGATTAAACACAGAATACATCAAGCAGAATGTTTGCCCAGTTTTTTCCTCTCCCCAATTGCCTATTAAGCACTGAAAAGGACAAATAAAACACCATCAAATCTGCATTAATGTATCATAAAAGTGGTCCATTTGACCTATTTGTTATATTTGGCCTTCTAAATATGAAAATGAAAATGTCCACTAAATATCTGGCCTTGCTACAAATAATCCTAATCTATGAAAGAACAAATTCTGAATAGAGAGGCCCAAATGATTAGTCATTTAGAAGTTTGTCCAGTGCCCGTATGTTATTGAAAAGCATTTGAAAATGTTTTAAGTCCTTATAGTAAGAAAGTATTGATTAGTGCAGGAGTTCATCTCTTCTTGATTGTTCACGATTGATTCCTTTCTCATAGTAAAGAGTAATACAATTTGAGTAGATTGTGAAAAGGTTTAGTTTTATGGATGTACAGTCCTATGTCTGATATCACCATATTGTCACATTGTCGTTGTCATCAGAGAGACAGGCTAGATTTGTAGCTTTGAGGCCATTGTGGGCTTGCTGTTGGTGAACTAAAGTATTCCCTGTTGCCACTTCCTGACATATAATTGAATTAAGCCTATCAACCAAGAGGACAAATATGAAACCTTATTATAATGAATAGCCTCTATGGGACAATGAGCATCGGTCACAATCTTAGTAGTGATTTCATCTTCTGCTTATCAAGCTTGTGTATCTCATTCATCAAACCACCCTTCTCAGTTCTGCCCATTTATTTAGCAACAAATTCACAGATGAGCTTCTATTCTAGAATCCCAAATAACAGCAGGCCATTGCTTTACCCCCACAGTCTCAGTCGGAGCTGATCCAGAGTCAGTGCAGTCTCAGCACACGGTCATATCATCTCCATAATCGGCTCATTGTATTCTCTCATTGTGGTCTTTAGTGTAAGTCTGATGCCGAGTCACAGCAGAATGTACCATCCGCAGTCTCTGGGTCAGCTGCTGCGCTTGGCCTTTAAAGCCAGTCCTGCAGAGCGTCCAAATGTCAGCATCCACACAGACCTTTCCTCCATGTGTATGTGTGTGTTTGTTTGTACATGTGTGATGAGGATCGATGCAGCTTGCACGATCTTTACCATATGCGCAGCTCTTCCTGAAACATCAATGCCTGTGTGCCATACGATATATTGTGTGAGACATGTGAAGGTAACCCATACTCAGAATTTGTCCTTTGCATTTAACCCATCCAAGTTAGTGCACACACATTAGCAGTAGTGAGTAGTGAACACATGCGCACACACACAGCAAACCGTGGACACACACCCTGAGCAGTGGTCAGCCATTTTCGCTGTGGCGCCCAGGGAGTGATTGAGGGTTAGGTGCCTTGCTCAAGGCTCCCGCAACCTTCGAGTTACCAGTCTGACTCTCTAACCGTGACTGCCCCCTAATATTCATGTCAAAGTATTTTGTTCTTTGGTTAGGATTACAAATATGTTTGAAATATACGGTGGCCCAGTAGTGCAGCCGTACTAAATTAAACCACAACACAAAGAAATTGCCACAACACAACGGAATTAAACCACAACACAACGAAATCGCCACAGCACAACGGAAACGAGCCACAACACAACGGAAACAAGCCACAACACAACAAAATCGCCACAACACAACTAAATCGCCACCACAACACAACGGAAACAAGCCACAACACAACAAAATCGCCTCGCCACAACACAACGGAAACAAGCCACAACACAACGAAATCGCCTCGCCACAACACAACGGAAACAAGCCACAACACAACGAAATCGCCACAACACAATGGAAACGAGCCACAACACAATGAAATCGCCACAACACAATGGAAACGAGCCACAACACAACGAAATCGCCACAACACAATGGAAACAAGCCACAACACAACGAAATCGCCACAACACAACGGAAACGAGCCACAACACAACGAAATCGCCACAACACAACGAAAACGAGCCACAACACAACAAAATCACCACAACACAACAAAATCGCCACAACTCAACGGAAACGAGCCACAACACAACGAAATCACCACAACACAACGGAAACGAGCCACAATACAACGAAATCGCCACAACACAACGAAAACGAGCCACAACACAACGAAAACGAGCCACAACACAACGGAAACGACCACAACACAACAAAATCGCCACAACGCCAACATACACATGATCGGAAAAAGCGGAAAATCCTCAAAATCAAGGCCTCATCAAGCTAAGCCTTTGTTTTTAATAAACGACCTCCAGCTGTGGAAAAAAACCCTTTCAGTCACTTAATAGAATGAGATTTTCTACTATAAAGCAGCTCACCAGTGTGTTCATGTTTTTACTTCTGTCTGACCTTGACAGACTGAACAGAAGAAATGAACCAGAGGAGACGTCCATGTTGAAGGCCTTGTACAGGGACCTATTATGTAATCACCATGGATCAATGGTAGTTCAAATATGTTCACCAGCTGTTGCAAACTTTCCGGAAAGTTTGCTTTGGCAGGCTGTTTTGAACTCCTGAAATTAACTCCAAAGACACTTTGTTTGGGCTTTATTTTGTTTAAAATGACGTCCTGACAGTATATTGGGGCCTTAAAGGTGCACATAGACCTGCTTCTGTTGTACTATATATACTTCTATGAGGTCCCGAACCTTTGGTCATGCAGCTCCTTATTTGTGGAACATGTTGACAGCATGTGCGAAATAGTGAAAGTCTTCTTGTCTTTAAAGACCCATCTTTTTAGGCTGGCTTTTATTGTCTTGTTGATTGTATTATTGTGTTTGTAAGGTGTCCTTGAGTACAATGCAAGGTACCTATAAATAAAATGTATAATAATAATAACAATAAAATAATACACAGACAGGCATGACTGTGACTGCTGTGAACGGCTGTTCGAGTGTGTGATGTGATAAAGGCTCTCTCTCTCTCTCTCTCTCTCTCTCTCTCTCTCTCTCTCTCTCTCTCTCTCTCTCTCTCAAGGCAGTTTTTTCAAACACTTGCTGACTTTGAGCAGCGGCACTCCTCACTGATCGGCTGATCATTAATTCTTTTTTTTATGTCACCTTTTTTGATGCGGTAGCAGTTTTTCAGTTGCAGCAGTGCCCTGTTGGCTGGAGATTTCAACAGAGTCAGCACACACACACACACACACACACACACACACACACACACACACACACACACACACACACACACACACACACACACACACATCTTCAGACGCCGCTTATATATTATTCAACCCCACAATCTTGTGTGTACATTCAGCCAATTCAAGTTAAGGTGGCTGGATAATATGCTGTTAGGCTTTCTAATGGACTCTACCTGTAGTAAAAAAATAAAAAAATAAAATATCACCATTGAGATTTCCTCAATAGCTCCCACAGGATCGCATTGAGATCAAATGGAGACTTACTATAGTCTCCCCCCCAAAAAGACCCCAGTAATTATGTGTCCATAGAGTTTCAGAAGAGATCTCAAATATCTCAATAATTCCTTTGCAAAGTTTGTAACCATAAATCAAAGATATTAATAGTATATATCTTAGTAAATACATTTCTGGCAAGAACAAATGAACAGAGTGACAATTGTCAGAGATCTTTTACTTCGTAAAGCTTTTGCTTCAAAATAGTTCTTAAAATAATAATACTGTAAAGGAATAAACTTAAAGGGATAGTTCACCAAAAATCATTTATACTCCATTTATAACCATCATTTACTCACCCTCAAGTTGTTCCAAACCTGTATTCTTTCTTTCTTCTGCTGAACACAAAAGAAGATTTTTGGAAGAATTTTGTAACCAAGCAGATCTCGGCAGCCATTGACTACCATAGTATCACCCCCTCCCCACACACACACACACTATGGTAGTAAATGGCTTCCGAGATCTGCTTGGTTACAAACATTCTTCCAAATATCTTCCTTTGTGTTCAGAAGAACAAATAAATGTAGACAGGTTTGGAACAATTGAGCGGGAATAAAGGATGACAGATTTTAAATTTTTGGTTGAACTATCTCTTTAAGAACTGAATTGTGGTTCACATGATTCATGCTCTAAAAACTCAAGTTCTTTGAAGTCATACACAAACATCTATTTAAGGAACAGACATAAAGAAACATAAAAAATACTGCTTTCTAATTGCTTGTGCACATTCAAAATTGACCACGAGAACCGATGACGTCAAATGTTTTAAGTTAGAGACTTGCCACAAAAAAAAACAAAAAAAAAACCCCAGCCAATTATAACCAATGACAGAACGATTAAAATAAGAGACTTTATGGATCCAGCTGAGGCAGTACTTCTGCATGCGTATGTCTTCATGCATGATTGAATTACAGATAGGAAGGGAGGGTACAATTCTTTTCAACTCAGGGGTCTGTGTATGTGAGATGAATTGAATTCGTGGAGTAATTGTGTGTGAATGAATGTGTTGTGTGTGTGAGAGAGAGGGGGAATGGAAGGGCTCGTGTTAGTGCTGTGCATTCTGTGCCAAATCTCAGTTATGATTGTGCCTGTGCATATTGCAGTGTGAATTATTCAAGAGGTGAGGTGTGAGTAATCCAGGCAGTATGAGCCGTTGATTTCTTACTGAGAATTCTGGGACACACTCTGCTGATGGATGGTGGCTGTTTCACACTGTCCACTTGCTTCTGTATTAACTCTAGTATTTCTCATGAAATCTGCTCAGAAGTTGCTCGGAGACATTTCAAGACTTTTACTTTATGTTTAATTGAATTACCATGATCTAAAATGTTTTCCCTATCATTTCTGAGGCTATAGCGCTATAAAAATGTGAATGCAAAATGAACAGCTGTTTTCCTTACAACGTTCAATGGATTAACCGTCAAGCCGTTCAACAGAACAGTGGAGAATTTCTGGTGGAGAATGCAGCTTATGTGGTCAAGCAAAGGTGCGTTCTTACAGGTAACAGAAGAATGTGTATGTGAGTGGGATAACTAAAGTAATGGAAATGTATGGTCAAATCTGCACTGCACTTCAGAGAGCGCATGCAGTTTAATAATATGCCGCTAACAGTGCATGTCATCACTTTCGTACCACTTTCTTGCAATAAATGGAAGAGAAACAAGAGGAGAAACATGAGATTATTCGGATGGTAATTGTTTCTCATACATACTTAATGCATTTGTATGGTCCACGTTTTTGGGTGACTGTGAAGTGAGTGCGTTCTGTGATCCTACGAATGTTCAAAACATGTCAACAATTTTAATGATAGGAAAGTAATAGATTTATTTATTATTCATTCAAAAATTAATGATTTTTCTTTCTTTTTTCTTTTTTTTTCTTTCTAGAGATGTAGATTAGTATGGCATTTCAATTACCACATAAACTTGGTGTCTGTCAGAAAACAGTAGGATATTTGGCTGGGAATTTTGGTGTAAGATGGTGTAATAAAAACACAGACGTTCTGGATTTAAATGGCTATACGATCACAGACTAGCCTTTGTAAATGTTTAAATTCCCCATTACAGTCTAATTAGGGCTTATGAAAAAAACATATCTTCAATTCTTAAAAAAAAAAATTTCAAATTCTGACCATCCACCCTGTCCATTCTCTACAGCACACACACAAACACCGCTCATTTCTTGGTTATCAGTTCTACAGCCATGGTTTCGCAAATGCTTGGTTCATCTACCCTCTGAGTTTTTGCCCTTTTAGATTGTGATCGTGTTAACTCTCTTTGGTTGGTTTAGCTTCTCCTGACAAACACAATATTGGCCATTCTGACATTCCCAATGGCCCCTATGGGTCCAGAGCCTTAAGCACTATAACTCTAAGCACTAAGATCTGCCGCTGGGTCATCCACTCTCCCATCGATTGCTTCTGTGTGCTCCAGTAATCTGCTAGATGACCATGTTTACTGGGATTAACCTGTTGCAGACTGCACTGTAGAAACAGAGAGAATAAGATTTTTTTCATAGAGAGATGATTTTAGTCACTATCTTTGTGGGGGCTCTCCATAGACGTTATGGTTTTTATACACTGCCCCTGTCCCTAAACCTACCCATCACAGGAAACATTCTGCATTTTTACTTTCTCAAAAAAACACATCCTGTGTAATTTATAAGCCTTTTGAAAAGTGGGGACCGGTGGCTGGTCCCCACAATGTAGGTCATCTCAGAACCACTTAGCAAACACTCCCAAAACTCTAGCGGTGGTGAGTTTAACACGGTAGAACATTTTCTTCAGTAAATGTACAAATCTAGTTTACTCTTGCTATTTGAAGCATGACTCATAACAAAGGAATAAAGCAGGAGCCAGCTGCTTATTGCATCATTCACAGCACCATTAGCATGACCCAAGACTAAAATGCACTAACGTCAGCATTCGAGTGAACGACTCCATTAGTCCTAGTAGAACCTAGAATAAAAGACACACAACGAAAACAAAATGTTAGCAAAGCAAAACTGCAGTTGCGTTCAGAAATGAGCCTTAATGACGGTGGAGTCCTTACAGAATGTGTTACAATCGCTCACGCCTCCTAATCATTGCTTAGACAGTCCAATTTTCCTGTATAGTGGCATCATTTTCTTCACCGAGACTCCTTATCTGCTCAGTAGCAGTGTGGAGGTGAGAATGAAGGGACTGCTGTGACATTTAGGTAAAGAGCAGCCATCACAGCAGGAAGCTTTTGAATAAAGGCATATATAATAATAAGTATAGGTCATATAATCGTGCACTCAGGATATGTGTGTCCCCATAAATCAATTAGGGTGTGTGGAATGAAAGAGTTATAGGATATAGCGGATGACTTTTGGTAGATACAATGGCTGTGATCTTCACTTTGATGCTTCACCAGAGATGAATCCAGCAGGGAAATCGACTAGGAAAATGTTGTCCAACACTGAAAAAGCCGATAGGCATTTGCATTGACATCACAACATTGTAATGTAGATAATGGGACATGGGACAAGTATACAAAAAAAAAAAAGTCTTTATGACAGAGGGACCTCTGAGAATGCAATTTGCGGATCATTATTTTGATTCTTGCTAATCTAGTTTTGGTTAAAATTAATCTGATATTTAAGCAATTTTACTGAAAATGTATCAGTTTGCTCATCAGTCCAATAGGTGGTGGAAATGCACCTTTCAGTGCACAAGCAAAATTGAGTAAAGCTTGTATCTACAACAGAGCTTTTTCACACACACAGCAAACTTTACATGTAACACAAACTATTGTAAACCCTTTACATTATCCAGCGGTGTGCCAAATAAGTATACTGATGGGTAATGTGGGTACAGATGTGCAATATTTCTGAAATAATCAGCTAATATTCCTCTGACACATCAGTTGTCGACCCAAGGCTATACAGAAAAGCCCTTTCTAGGCCTTGCCCAGTGCAGTTTGTGTCAAAGCATTCCTTAGTCCTGTTGTTTGATGAGAGAGAGATTATTTGTAATAAACACTTTAAGAATCCAACCAACTATAGCAGCAGAGGACTGTTATTGAGAGTGGAACGGATTGCTCTTTGGTTGACCAATCAGTGGAAAGAGGGTTTTCAAGCCATTTATCCATTTTCTGCCCCTAAACCAAAAAAAAAAAAACATCAAATCAAACCTAATTCTCTGTTGCTGTTTTATTTGTTGTTTTTTTTCTCAATTCTCATTTTTTTCTCATTTGCTTTCTCGTTTTTTGGAAGAAAAAAAGGAAAAACAAATAAATGTGCCGTTTTCTCATTTTTCTACTTTCAATATTCGATCGAAAAACAATGAATGCAACATACACAGACCACTGGGTTATAGAACAGTTTTAATATTCAACTACAGGTAACATAAGTAGTTAAATCCAATATAGTCTAATAGTCTGATTTAATGTCGGCAGGAAACAGAAGTTGCGATAGTCTTTTATTCCCTATTGTGACTGAGTAAAATGGCTTCTTGAACAAGATAAAAATGTCTGGTGGGACTTGATTTTGTCCAGTAAACATGTCATCAGTATTGAATGCCTAAAATAGATCCTATGCTTAAGTCTGGTGTAGGACTTTTCCGCAATTTGCTTTGTTGGAAAATTCACATTTCTGCTTCAACCTCTTCTACGTGCTTGTCTTGTTCTGCATTGCTCACATCAACATCATTTACCTAACCAGATGGTTGCCTTGAAGTAGAGTCAGTCCAGTCCTGAGGATTCCACGACTTAGCACAGAAATCAGGATTTCATTACATATCCTCCACTCAACGTTATGCTTTTGGGAGAAATGATAGCATCTTATGCCTGCGTGGGTTATGAACACTCACAGAAGATCAGAAAGTGGGCATGTAGATATGTTCTTTTTGGTGTAGATCACCCTGACTGGGTTCATCTGACTCACCCTGTTTGAAGTGTAGCTAAATCCTTCCTCTTCCCAAACGGGACCAGATATGAGGCAAATATCACTGGATGGTATCTAATCAGAGGAATAAAGGAGTGAGTTTATGCCAGAGCACTTCAGTCGCCAGCAAACCTAAGATGTATTTAAGGACTTTTCATGCTTATTCTCTTTGGCAAAGTCCAACATTTATGTTCGGATTAGGGAGAAGAAAGGGAAGGGAGTGTTGTATCACTTTTTCCTTTTATCTCTGTAACTCTTGTGCTATTTATCTAAGGTTGCGTTCAAAATCACCCCCGATACCCTCATTCACTATCCCTTATGTACATTAGTCCACTAATATAGTTCACTAGAGGAGTGAATGAAAATGAGTGAGTGAATGGCTGTCGCTTCTACAGGATATAGTTTGTGCTTGCTGTTAAATAATCATTTGAAACTTTGCAAACTGGCAGCTCTAGTAGTAATGAAAAGATTTACCTTGAACTCTGTCATGAAACGTTTTTATAAACATAACAATCAATTCAAAAGGAATTTATACCTGTATGATATTATGCTGTAGTCATTGGTTTGGAAAATGGATGAATGGATGATTCAGTTGCGGGCGCCATCTTCAGGACATACATGTGATTTTTTTCAGCATTCTACACTCACAGTGCATGATCTGAAGCGAATGGTGCAGGTGCACTTAGGGTGTAAGTCCGAATCCACTTTTGCAGGTTAAAGGTTGGCATTCCAGGCGCATGGTCTAAAAGGGTTGTACCTAGTCTCTTAATGAGTAATGGGTGTTGTTACACCCGGCTCACAGTTGTAACATCAACGAGAGGCAACATGGACCAGCAATTAATGCAAAGAATCATTTATTTCATAAAACAACATCAAAACCAAATATATAAACAATCAGCAATCAGTATCTATGTAAGTCAGTAGTGCAAGCATGCCTGGAAGCGTAATGTAAGCGTGAGATCTGAATGGATGCAACCAAAGTAAGATAACAAACGAAAAACAACAAAAGAGCAGCCGCTCCGTCAAGTGCAGTCACATCGTAGCTTCCCCTCGCAACATTACGCTGCGGTTCTTATAAGACAGCAAACGAGCCTCAGGTGGGAAACCAGGTGGGAAACCACACCCCCACTAAACAGCGTACCTGCAAACAAAACCACACAACACACAGGAGACAACAGGCCCAGCAATAACTGGGCCCACAACAGGTGCGCTTTGGGCGTAACGTGCAAAAAAACGATCAGAATTTCTCCCATTTCCTTTAAAAGCCAATTGCGCTTGCTCCATGGCGGATTCGCTATTTACATGGCGGAATTTGCGAGCGGAAAGACTGAACGCTTCTCCAGAGAGGAATCCTTTTATTTTGTATATTTAAAAATGTTTTTGTGATGCTGCATGCTCCTGTGTGTAAAAAGCAGAGTGTACATGCATTTTGCATCCGCCTATAGGCACATATTACTAACATGGCCTCTAAATAACACAAAAAATGTGCCTAAATACACCATGTTTTTCAGAGTAGCACACCCATGGGCGTATATATGGGCATGAGTGCATTTTCTATTTAAACAACATGGAGCTGAATGTGAAAAGGAGTGCACTTGATAATGTCTACTATTGTTTCGGACACCAATACAAATGGCTTGGATGTATTATATACACATGTATATTATATGATCAAATTGAAATTTAATTACAGAAATAAGTTATGTAAATTATGTCCAGACCCTGGTCATCTCTAGTCTTGACTACTTTAATGCACATCTGGCTGGACTTCCATTGTGTGCAATCAAAATGCTTCAAATGATTCAGAACGCAGCGGCACGTCTTGTCTTCAACGAGCCCCAAAGGGCCCGTGTCACACCTCTCTTCATCTCTCTGCACTGGCTACCACTCGCTGCTTGCATCAAGTTCAAGGCGTTGACGCTTGCTTACAGATCCACCACGAGCTCAGCACCCGCATACTTCGACTCGCTACGAGTCTACATCCCCACCAGAAGCCTTCGCTCGGCAAAGGAACGCCGGCTCGTGGTACCATCATGGAGAGGCATGAATTCACTCTCCAGAACATTTTTGTGCACTGTTACTTGCAGGTGGAACAATCTCCCCACCTTGATCCGGAATGCAGAATCGCTGACAACATTCAAAAGACAGCTGAAAACTCATCTCTTCCGTGAGCACTTCACCTCAAAAATAAATAAATTAAACCCTCCATTTTCCCTCCCTATTCTAGTTTATGCTACTCAAAGCAATGTCCAAAACTTTTTTTGTGATTTTTCGCCTCTTCACGACGGATCAGATCGCTTCCTGTATTCCTCAGTTGTAAGTCACTTTGGATAAAAGCGTCTGCTAAATGAATAAACGTAAAATGTAAATGTAAACCTCAAACTTCTCTAATAGGCGAAACACAGAGGGTGTTTTGAATGTGTTAAGTAAAGTGAACCGATATCCTGTGCTCAGAGAATAGAGAGTAGAGAACTCTGCGTAGGGACCTTGTGAATCAGAGCGCAGCTAAGGTCTTTAGGATCAAATTAAAATTACAGGCAGGATTGTTTAATTAGGGTTGGAGCTGAACTCTGCAGGACATTGACTCTCCAGGACCAGATTCGGCCACCCCTGCTGTAAATCCTTTATATTTTGTTTTCACAGAGATGAAAGTGATAATGAATAAGACTGTGGTGGTCATGTAGGATTTCATCCCTGCTAAAACTGTCAGTGTTACAAGTCCAGCTGCGTTACAACCCTCCCAGCTATCCCCTACTATTTTATCATATTTTGAAACCCACTTGTTATTATGATTTTCATCTTTATAAACTGAAAAACCCGAGAATAATGATGAATAAAAATTGAGAAATGTTTATGTTATTGCTTTGCAGAAATGCTGCATGGGGACAAATTAGTTTCCTTCTAATTCTCCAAGTGTCTCCTCAGATGACACTAAGGTTTCTTATGAAATCCAAACCAAAAGCAATGTCTGTTATTGGTATCTTCCCAATAGACTCGCCAATTGCTACAATCATTGTGCAGTTGGGAAATAAACTGCCAGGCATTGGAAAACAGCACACGGATGGGAGTGGAAAAATCAATCTCTTTTTAAGACGTCCAACAGCACAGAGAGAAACATGGGGTGGGATGCTGATGGCATCTGTCATTGCGGATGCTGGTGCGACACGAGGGCCGACATGGGGTCATACTCGCAGGGGATTGTCATTTTAATAGACATGCATTTCTTGTCTGTCGCGGATCATTTATTGGGGCAAAGAGCAGCGGTTACTGCAGTAGGGGAAGCGGCCATGGCGGCATGCAATGCCTGACAGCTTGAGGATGGCGGGTGGAAGCTGTCCTCTTTGATCTGTCAAACCTTCATGATGGAACGCACTCCGCTTATACCAGCTGCTCTTTTGCAAGATTACATGCACCTGGGGGCGCATCCACGTTGTCTAAATGCGTGTTGTGACATGGAGTTGTTGACGTCCCATCGTGATTGACTGAAGTGAAGAGCAGTCATCTTATGAGCCAGTGTTTAACAACAGCCCTGAAGCTTGAGCAGACCCACTAACCTTCTTTTGACCGAATTATGATGAGAAATTAAATGGTATCATAATTGGCCGTGTCTGAGAAGTACTAATTTTGTGAGGGTATATTTGAGACTTTTTTAAATTGTCACCCAGGCTCTTTCTTATCACACATTTTTTTCAGAAGATATTTACACTGTCCAGCTCATATAAACCAGCTCATATCCGGCCCTAAACTTCATAAAAATGAACAGTGAATGGTCGTTCTCAATGGCGTTCAGATGGTCTTTTCCTAAATGCTGGAATACACTACACAGCTTTTAAAATCCAAAGGGATTTTAAAACACTAGCCCCGTTTCACAGTCAAGGCTTAAGCCTAGCCCCGGACTAAATATACATTATTGAGCTGTTTTAACTGCACTGACATATCTTAAAATATGTCAGTGCCATTGTTTTGTCTACTTACATTTCCTAATTTTACTAAGGCCTAATCTTTGTTTAATCTAAACCCTGTCTGTGAAACCAGGCCTAGGCACCATCCACTTTCTAACTTTTTGTAACAGAGAAAAACTGGGCATCATACACTACCAGACTCATTCCAAACGCAACAAACTCAGGCAGAAACAATATGACCTGGTTTCACAGACAGGGATTAGATTAAACCAGGATTAGGCCATAGTTCAATTAGGACATACTGTCTTGTTCTTCACTATTTTCTTGTTCCTTGCTATTTGAATAAACCAAACGTTTCATTAACAGAAACAAACTGTTGGCATATTTGTCACATCATTATTGTGCCTAAACATGGCACACAACAATACTGTTAAGTCTCACTTGTGCATTTTTCTCACTTTGTGTATTTTTTGGACAAATTTTCTGAATATGAAATGACTTCTGACTTGTAATGTTGCCTGAATCCTAATCATACACAGTTTTTTTCCAGAGGTGGACAAAGTACACAACTCTATTACTTGAGTAAAAGTAAAAGTACTACTGGTCAAATATTACTCTGTTACAAGTGGAAGTTCTAAAAACTGAAAGTACTTAAGTATCAAAAGTAAATTTCATTTTTTTCATGTCAATGCATTATTGTATTATAGTTGCATTGTTGTATGAATGCACTTTATGCTATCATGGTGGTTTAAGCCAGCCAGTGATGCTTCATCCGACATGCTAACATACGACTACCCTAAACTCATTTCAATACTTGCTGCTGTCACTTTAAATGACTTTCGATTTTGAGGACCTTTTTAGAAATGTAGTGGAGTAAAAAGTATGATATTTGTCTTTCAAATGTAGTGAAGTTAAAGTCAAAGTTTCCCGAAAAAATAATACTCAAGTAAAGTACAGATACTCAAAAAGTGTACTTTAGTGCAGTACTCAAGTCAATTTACTTAGTTACTGTCCACCTCTGTTTTTTTCGATGGCCAGAGGAGAACTGGCACCCCGAGCAAGCCTGGTTTCTCCCAAGGTTTTTTTTTCCATTCTGCCATCTGATGGAGTTTTGGTTCCTTGCCACCGTTGCCTTTGCCTTTTGGCTTGCTTATTGGGGACACAAAATGTTCAACTATATTACTGATCTGCCCGCTTTGTCACTATATGATAATTGAACAGCGCTGGATGACATCACTGTTTTCTCTTGAACGGCTGTACAGCCAAATCAAATTCAGTTGGATTATTTTCCTGTTAACACCATGAAGCTGCTTTGAAACAATCAGCATTATAAAAAGCGCTATATAAATAAAGGTGACTTGACTTGACTTGTGCCATTGTTGTTCTGTGGCATGTTTTCAGTCTCCTCGGCTTATGAGACTGGGATGACTAAAAGCACCCTGACAAGAGTTTCAACTTGATCAAACAGCCCTCTCACTTCAACAAGACCAAGCAATGTTGTGTTTTCATGTTTTATGGGGACTTTACACAGATATAATGATTTTTATACTGAACAAACTGTATATTCCATCCCCTTACAAAACACATCACACCCAATGGATATTGCCATCTTTGTGGGGACATTTTGTCCCCATAATGTAAGGTTGTACACACAAAATCTCACACACAAACACACACACACACACACACATGTTGGGTTTTCATGTTTTATGGGGACATTCCATAGGCGTAATGCATTTTATACCGTACAAACCATATTTTCTATCCCCCTACACTGCCCCTGCCCCTAAACCTACTCATCACAGGAGACATGCTGCATTTTAACTTTTAAAAAAACATCACTTTATGACCTGTTTTCCTCATGGGGACCAAAAAATGGATTTTGGATATTGCCATCTTTGTGGGGACATTTTGTCCCCATACCGTAGGGATTACCAGTCCACACACACACACACACACACACACACACTAGCACTTAGGTTTGCCACTTATCCTGCGATTGTCATATATTGGAAAAATATGACTATGAATTGGGTTCGGGAGGCGGGACTCAGATCTATTAACCGTTTGTGTACCAGAAATTGCACATTTTTCACAGAATTTTCTTGTAAGATATTGTTTTATTTAAATGAGTTGTTTCTTGATTCATCAAAATAAGTAATACATAAAAATCACAAGACAAAATCAGACAACTGTGGACATATATAAATATATTTACATTTTTAATCGTAATTATTGCTAGGGACTAATCAGTGTCACTGGATATTGGTAGAGACACATCCCCAGCGCTCCTACTAAATTCTACACCCCTGCTCACTGGATCTCCTCATGATCTCTGTGGTTTCAGTGATGGAGAGTAATTGTACACATCAGAGAGAGATCATGTCACTGTATGACTGGAGCACGGTAGGGGATAAATATTTGCAGATTGCTTAACCTATCAGTGGTTTGTGCATTCAGAGTAAAGTGCACTGATGGACTGATGCACTGATCACAGAGAGACAGAAATCCTTGGTCAGTCACAGTGGACTTTATCGCCCGCCACCAAATAGGTGTGTGTGTGTGAATAAACTCACATTTGCCTGAGGAGGTAACCATAGCAACGCTGCTTGAGCGCCTTTCAGTAGTCAAATTGGGCATTGCATTTACAAAACATAAGTTCTGTTGTTGTTTGTCAAATATATAAATAACAAAAAAATGTCTTTGTGTGAATATATACATTATTTACACTCAAATATTTTTTTTTTGCTGAATGAAATAGTGTAGTTTATGCTGACATCTACTGGTGTGGAATAACATAATTTAAAAGATAATTGCAAAATTTTATGTTTATAATTCTGACTTTTGCTCTCACAGTTGCATGAAAAACTCACATTTGTGAGAAAAAAAAGTCTGAATTGTGAAATAAAATGTTGCAATTATTATTATTTTTTCCGTGGTGGAAATAGCTTCACTTGCATTCCATTCCATAGCATCACGCAGAAGCGAATATTTTCAGATACAAATTTTGGAACATGTTTTATGCTGAAGTACCTAACAGTCCATGTGCCATTACAGGGGCTTATAGCACAATTTAGACATGCCTGAAAATGAATAACCTATAGAATCCCTTCAGAAAGCTGACCCACTTGAACTAATACACAAATAAAAACAAGACAGATAGAAGTGTAGTAGACCTATGAGACTGAGACAAGAGAAAGTGTAGGTGACAGAGTTAGATGCAGTTCCTGCCAGAGCAATCATCGTGCAATTCCTTGTGTGTGGAGCAGCTTTTGATAAATAAAGAGTGAGCAGTGGGGTGGAGAGTAGAACAACATATGGGAAATGTAATTTGAACAGCTTTAATGCATAGGTTGGGCAGGTGAGTCTGTGATACTATATGTGATAAAGGAAACCCTCACACGTGCTTCCAATGAGCAAGCACAATCTGAACACACCACAGTGTGCAGAAGTGTATGGCCAAGGCGGTGGTTCTGGGTTTTCTTTACTAACAGAAAACACATTACATCTAGATCTGATAGCTGCTATTGTCAGGTGACTATGATTTATGGTCGAGAGATAATCACACACATTTTAGTAACCTTTATAATCACTCACAATCCCCACCACCTCACTCTGTCACACACACACACACACACACACACACACACACACACACACACACACACACACACACACACACACACACACATGTTGTGTTTCCATGTTTTATGGGGACATTCCATAGGCGTAATGGTTTTTATGCAGTACAAACCATATTTTCTATCCCCCTACACTGCCCCTGCCCCTAAACCTACCCATCACAGGAGACATGCTGCATTTTTACTTTTTCAAAAAACATCACTTAGTGTGATTTATAAGATGTTTTCCTCATGGGGACCAAAAATGTCCCCACAAGGACAAGGATTTTGGATATTGCCATCTTTGTGGGGACATTTTGTCCCCATACCGTGAGATTACCAGTCCACACACACACACACACACACACACACACACACAGCAAGCATTCAGACGCATGGGCTGAATTACTGCTGCAGTTGGTGATGATGATGGTAGTAAAGCAAGTGAGAGAGGAAAGTGTGCTGTTAAAGATGCCATGAAATCAGAATTGGAGTTATGTGGCATGTTGTTTGTGTTAGCTTCTAAGCTAAGATTACATTTTACAGTTTCTGCACTGATTTAGTGGGAAAACTGCAGAATTCTGCAGAGTGGATTTAAATATGGTAAATACATTTATGGTACATACATTTAAATTTTAAATTAATACTTTTATTCAGCATAAATACATTGATTAAAAGTAAAATAAAGACTTTAAAACTGTTTTACAAAAACGTTCTATTACAAATAAATGCTGTTCTTTTGAACTCTCTATTCATTAAAGAATTATGGGGGGAAAATATTACGGTTTCCACAAAAATATAAAGCAGAACAACATTGATAATAATATGAAATGTTTCTTGAGCAACAAATCAGCATATTAAAATGATTTCTTAATGATCATGTGACACTGAAAACTGGAGTAATGTTTATTTTTAATTTAGCTTTGCCATCACAATAATGTATTTAAACATATTAAGATAGATATGTAATAATATTTCACAATATTATTGTTTTACTGTATTTTTATTTTTTTATCAAGTAAATGCAAGTGAGCATCAATAATACAAAAAAAAATCCAAATGACCTCAATTTGTTTGCATTACATTACAAAAGTTTTGGGACGTCTGCCTTTACATGCACGTGAACTTTAGTGACATCTCATTCTTAATCCGTAGGGTTTAATATGGAGTTGGCCCACCCTTTGTAGCTATAACAGCTTTAACTCTTTTGGGAAGGCTTTTCACAAGGTTTAGGAGTATGTGATAATCGAAATATATTCTGTTGCATTATTTTTCTGTTTAACACTGTGAAGCTGCTTTGAAACAATCTGCATTGTTAAAAGCGCTATATAAATAAAATTAACTTGACTTGACTTGTTGATGGGAATTGTTGACCATTCTTCTAGAAGCGCATTTATGAGGTCAGGCACTGATGTTGGACGAGAAGGCCTGACTCGTAGTCTCCGCTCTAATTCATTCCAAAGGTGTTCTATCAGGTTGAGGTCAGGACTCTGTGCAGTCTATGATAGAACAGGAAAGGGCCATCCCCAAACTGTTCCCACAAACTTGGGTGCATGAAATTGTCCAAAATGTCTTGGTATGCTGAAGCATTAAGAGTTACTTTCACTGAAACTAAGGGCCAAGCCCAACCCCTGAAAAACAATCCCACACCATAATCCCCCCTCCCCTAAACTTTACACTTGGCATGATGCAGTCAGGCAAGTATCATTATCCTGGCAACCACCAAACCCAGAGAACACGTCTCCACTGCTCTAGAGTACAGTGGCGACATGCTTTACACCACTGCGTCCGACGCTTTTCATTGCACTTGGTGATGTAAGGCTTGGATGCAGCTGCTCGCCATGGAAACCCATTCCCTGAAACTCTCTACACACTGCTCTTGAGCTTATATGAAGGCCACACGAAGTTGGGAGGTCTGTAGCTATTGACTCTGCAGAAAGTTGGCGACTTCTGCGCACTGTGCGCCTCAGCATGCACTGAACCCAGTCTGTGCTTTTTTTTTTTAACCTGGCCTACCACTTTGTAGCTGAGTTGCTGTTGTTCACAATTGCTTCCACTTTGTTATAATACCACTTACAGTTGACTGTGGAATATTTAGTTGTGATAAATTTCACGAATGTACTTATTGCATAGATGGCAAATTATCACGGTACCACGCTTGAATTCCCTGAGCTCCTGAGGGCGACCCATTCTTTACAAATGTTTGTAGAAGTGTCTGCATGGCTTGGAGCTTGATTTTATACACCTGTGGCCATGGAAGTGATTAGAACACATGAAGTAAATTATTTGAAGGGGTGTCCCAATACTTTTGGCAATATAGTGTATATTACAGGGTCACACCTTAGTTTAGAATTCAATTCTCACAAACTAACTATTACCTTTGAATGTTGCCTCAATAAACTCCTAATTACTGCTTATTAATAGTTAGTAAGATTCAGTTGTTAAGTTTAGGTATTGGGTAGGATTAAGGGATGTAGAATATGGTCATGCAGAATAAGGCATTAATATGTGTTTTGTAAGTATTAATAAACAGCCAGTATCCTAGTAATATGCATTTTTAGCATGTGCTTTGTGCTAATAAGCAACTAGTTAGTAGTGAGAATTGGACCCTAAACTAAAGTGTTACCTATTATAGTTGTATTTGTACAGTTCTATATGTAATAAAAGTTTATGATGGGCACAAATTTACCAGTTAATTGCCCTTTTCTATCACTAGAGCAAATGTTAAGAATCCTAGCACCTCAGCATGTTATGTCTTGTCCTAACTTCCTGTTTCAATGGGAAATATGTGCTCATCAACCTTTAAAAGGCTATAAGACGCATCATTGCAGGTCAGTGTTTAATTACTCCTGGCTCAATTCTTCATCACTGCTCACTGATCCTCTTAAATACCAGCACACTAAAGACAACTGGAGAGATATATGAGTGTAAGTATCCTTGAGTGACCCTAGAGAAAGAGAGAAAGCATGTGTACACACGCATGCTCTCATCTTAGTCGGTTATCTGCAAGTCCTCATGGAAGCTCACCCTGGGAAGAAATCTGAGACAACTGTCATATGACGCTTAACTTGCTGCTTTATGGTTTTGGCTTCATGCCAGCAAGTGTTTTAAATGTGTGCCTGTAGATGTGGCTAAGAGTGTGTTCTCACCCCTGTGGTCATGTGACACCCTCAAGGGTATCTCAGGGTTCTGACTCCTCAGTCTCCTGCTGAAGTCAGCAAAGCGCTGCACAGCTTTAATGAACATCAGCATGCTTTAGCCTGATTGGATAACTAGAACGGCCCCAGGGATGCTTTTTTCTTCTTTTTTAATTTGTCAGTTGTTGTGCTTGTCAGTTAACTTATTGGATGACTGGTTTGCCCATTGGCAGGCGTTCTCTCTGCAAGCGCAGTGAAAGAGTTTGACAGTACAGTGTGAGGAAGGCTGCTATCAGAAGTTTAAAAAGCTACAAGCTCATACATTATCAGGGAAAAGTGCAAAAATTTTACCTTTAGGGCTACAACAGCTTACCTTATCTGCCCCTAAAAGGTGCACATTAGTGCCTTAGAACTGTATATAAGTTGAATTGAATACCATTAATGTGCCTCAATGAACCATTAATTGGCATTGTTGAAATACTGAAATTATGATTTTAGTAAATAACATTATTTCAGTTAATGAAATATCTTCTTTTTTTATGTGTAGAACTAAAATGTTTTTTTGTTTTTATTTATCCCACCCCACACAACTCTAGTGTATGATGTATTGTTGTTTTGAGATTTAACTGCATAATACTTTGTTAAATGCTCATAGTTGATTGTATTGCTATGTTATTAGTTGATTAGTTGATTTCAAGATGTACCATTTGGAAAAAAATCTTTCTGATAAAGAAAATGCTTTTATTTAAAAAAAAAAAATGTCATACCTTCTGCATATTTTTCATATCTTAAGATTTTTTAAATGCATTTTTTATGAATTTATAATGTTTGTATTGAAAGTATGGTAAATACTGATAAAATGTACCAACAATCACATTTAAAAATAAACACTTTTTGGCATACCATAAAAATAACCTTTTGCCCATCGGAATTATATAACAATTAGGCCGGCGACACACTGCAAGCATGGCATGAGCGTGGCGTTTCTGCTGAGTGTCAGCTCCGTGGCGTTTTCTATGTCTTTGCACACCAGAAACGTGTCTGACCCGCCGGCACTGCTGCTGCTAGGTGACGTACAGGGAAGGCCTATACTTCATGTATACTTTATGTTAAACATAAATATATAGTCTGCTGATACAGCAAAGACAACGTCGGCAGTATTGACCATACATATATATGGTATTGACAGCAAAATAGGCTACACAATATTTCGTTCTGTATTGACGTATTGAAAACCGATTATTATTAGTATTTATTTAAATTACAGTTATATCTGCATTTATGTCAAAACTTTCAAAGATGTCATTTATTAATATATATTTGTGTCAAAATTACATATAAAAATATTTTCCTATTCTATTTTGCCTGGAAACGCTTCCAACACGCTTGCATGTCGCGTGAAAAATAGGGGTCGGGTTCTGTTTCTAGCACGGACGTTTTCGGCAAAATTTCATTAACAAAAGAAGTGAAATATTATTGTAATTTGGAAATCTGGGTAGGCTACCACATTACGTTTTAAAATCACATACGTTGGAAGTTTGGTCCTGTCAATGAGTCACGCAAACATGACACATGACTCTTACACCGTGTCTACACTGGACGCGCGCCGCGCAATGCGATGTGACGTGACAAAAGACAATATAACCCATTATAATCAGTGATGCTGTCTACACTGGATGCGGCACAGCACGACGCAACACGACAAATCCCAGACAGTAAACTGATGCCTAGTTCTATTTATGACGTACTGACATGAAGGACACATGCTCTGCAATGGTTGCTTTGTCGCGTCCAGTGTAGACAGCTTGGGGTGTCACGTAGGGTGTAGACACGGGGTTAGACGGTAAGCTTTTCTTTGACAGTTTGCAATTTTAAAACTGTCTTTTTGTGCTTGTGATCTTCTAACATTACACTCTAACGCACCGTATTTATTTATTTAATTAGTTTATTTATCAGGGTCAATGCACAAAATACATTAATCTTACGAAAATATGTTTTGTACCTGAATTAGCTAATGCTAATTTCCATTACTTGGCACACTTGTTTTACGCGTATTTGCTGCCACCTATTATTGTGTGTGTATTATTGACATGTAAAAGTCTAGACCCTGAATATAAGACAAACAGTTCTTTCAGATGTGTTTCTAAGAACATTGTCTTATATTTGAAACAGTACGGCAGTAATTTAGCTCTATAGCAGATTCAAAGTGATCAAGGGCTTAGGACATTCCAATTCAACCAAGTGCAAGGGTTCCACCAGCTGGGCTGCATTTCCCACCAATACAATTGCCAACAATGGTCTCTACGATCAACTTAGGCTCACGATGCTTTTGGGAGACGTAGCCCTGGGCAAACAATGAAAGCAATGATGTACATCCGAGTTAATGAGATGGAGGGACGTTAGTGAGGGAAGGGCATAAAAAAAGTGAAGTGGAATGCAGTTCAAGCTGCCACTCTGTCTATTGTTTGGCTTCTGAAGTGTCATCACGACCCAAATGGAACCTCATAAGTGATTCATCGCTCTTCATGGGCAACTACTCCCTTACAATCCCTCAAGTACACGACGTAAATTGTGGCACTCACACGAAGTACACAAGAGACTCAACTCACAAAGTTTGATGTTAGCATACTAATAAGCTCAACAACTCGATACTTTAATACAAGGGTATCTGCTCCTGGAGGGCTTTCATCCTGCATCGCTCCAATCATAATCAAACACACCTGAACTAAAGTGTTCAGAAAATAACAGGCAGGGGTGATGAAGCAGGGTTTGAACTGACGTCTGCAGAAAGGTAGTCATCCAGGATTTAATAGATATTTTGCATGCACTACATTTAAAATGGACATTCCACAGATTTTCGTTTTCACCAAACTTGGTGCAATGCATTCTGAATGTCTTATAAGGCAGTCTCACAAAAATAAGTGCAGCATGATTAAACATCTGTATCTGTTAATATTATTTAAAGGACCTGAGCTAACATGAACAAACGTGAACGTGAACAAAAAATAATAAATATCTGCAGCAGTATTATGAACTTTTGTAATGATACGTTTGGCCATTACCTTTTAAATGCATCATTATATTCAAATTGCAAATGCATGAGAAAAGTCTCTGCATGAAAGACGGCTGGCAGATCAACGTGCTACAACTTTTCTCTCAGAAACGGTAGGAAATGAAATTCAATTGAATGTGGATGATTTTAACTGTGACAAGATGATTGACAGGGCAGTTTACGGTGACAGGATGCACGTAACTAAGCGATAGAGCTGTCTGTTAAAGATGACGAAGTAGTATGTCCCAGCTTGCCTACTCTTCTGCTACACACGCTAAATATATGTACTTTTTCTTCACTTTTAGGGCATAGCAGAAGTAGGCAAATTGGGGCACAGCAAATGGCTATTGGTTTTATTTCATTGTCTTTCTTTTTTTTAAACATATCCAAACTTGTGAACTATATCATGAAAGATCTGATATTCTCATTCTCCAATAGGCCTACTACCTGTAAGTATATGTATTATGTTGTTTAAACACCATATTTATAGACCATCTTTATAGACTAATGATATGTTAGTAAGTTATTCCACTGCAATTCAGAATCAGAGTTGTTGCATTTACAACACGTAGCCTACATTTATCCACTTCTCCCAAAAGACATGTGGGTGGTGAACTGATCAGAAACAGTTGTGATCTATGGTTGTGTATCATGACAGGTGTTCGTCTCTAGTTCTTTGCCAGCCAAAGCGCTAACGCAGATTTGAATTTAGCATTTTATGATGTGCTGCACTGAATGTTCTAATCACACCAGTTTGATCGTATCATCAGATCATTACAAAAAATATATATATATATTATTAATTTTTGTCTTTTGGAACCTGCATTTAAAATCCATTTGGCTCAAAAATCTGAGGGGGCACGTACATTACGCCTCTGACACACAGCACACCTGTTTGTGGCATCCGATCGGTTTAATTGGGCCAATAGGCCGTTCGACAACTTAACAAGTCGGGTGCAAATGTATTTTGTGTTACTTGACATGGATTAATTGAGGAAAAATGCCTGATTGGTGTATACTTCATGCAAATGATGTATAATATATATATATATATATACAGAATAATGTAAATCGGGAGTGCATGTGACATCTAAAATGTTGCCTGCAGTAAGGGGGCAGTTTACTAGATTTTGGAACGGAGCATATTTATGCCTCAATTCAAAGCAACATCAAAAGAAAAGCTACTTCAATGGCTTCCTGTTTAAGAACAAATCAGTTAGCAGTGCAAAACAACTTTCACATCCTGCCTCGACTTGCATCAGTTCCTTCTTTTGAATTGTTTCTCCTAGGTTAATGTCTCCTTTCCTTCCCATTTGTCACTGATGCATTAATGACTAAGTGCAATAAGTGAAAAATTATCCTGCGTGCAATAATTGCGATATATTAGCATCAGGTAAAGCAAAGGGCAGCTACAAGGAGATGAAACGCTTGTTGGTTTTAAAGAGAAGTTCACCTCACTGACCTGACAAGAATGATCTTCAGGACAGTATTTGATTGTTCCCTAGCCTGGCACATCTTTTTTTGTGAGTAGGGTAGGTAAACGTAATTGGCTGTAAGCAATTAAACAGCTCCCTGGTGAAAAATAATACGACACTCCTTTATTCTCATAACGTGACGGCAGCAACAGTAACACGAGGGGATGCGCTTTGTCCTCATAAAGCTTGTCCTAAAACCTCACAAAGAGAAAACTTATCAAAATATAGAGAGATTGAAAGCAACATATTAGAATAAATATGTCAATAAACTGCTACTGCAACAAAGCAGAAATGTAGACTGGAACAGTGTAAATATTTAAATTTTGTGTCATTACAATTTTTTTTCCAGTAGTGCAGTAACACGGCTGATTAACTTGTAGCATCTCTAGCTTTTTCTAAAATACACTGATGTAGTCTGATACAAACACTACACGTTATGTTTTGCGCCTGCAGCTTTACATCCTGGAGCAATAATGTATTGTGTTACAAATCAAATGTTTCTTCTTATTTTATTTTTTTATTATCAGTTATGTACATTTAATGTAGAATGGGTAAACCCAGCCCGATCTGCCAGCGATTTGATTTCGCCCTGCAGCTCAGGCTGGAAACCTGTACATATTTCTATCCTGCTTTCGTTACATATTTGCAGGGCAAATCACCAACCGCTTTATCCACCTGATGCGCTATTGGCAGGTTTAACACAATGACTGATAGAGAAGCGATGGATTGTTGGTCTGATTGGTTGAAGGACTATGCAATTGCGAGTCATTTGAACTATGCCAGTTGATCACGCCTCTTATGCAGTAGAAAATAAAGAGCAGATTCCCCAGACCAATGTTCAATCTTAAAACAATGAGCTTGGTCTGGTGATAGCCAGACAACATATAAGTGTTAGTTCACCCAAAAATGAAAATTCTGTCATTAATTACTCACGCTCACGTCTTTCCAAACTCGTAAGACCTTCGTTCATCTTCGGAACACAAATGAAGATATTTTTGATAAAATCAGAGAGCTCTTTGACCCCTCCATAGACAGGAAAAACGGTCCATGTGATTACAGTGGCTCAACCTTAATTTTATGAAGCGACAAGAAAACTTTTTTCTGCGCAAAAAACAACAAAAAACTGTCTGTGTCAGTGTCCTACGCAGTTTACGTTGTTATCGCAGTGCAGAACTACGTCAGTCGCCGACTCATGCGTGTGACGCTGATGCAGGAGTTAGCCAATGGCGAGCCATTGTTCTGATGTAGAACTAGGAAGCTCTGTACTGCGGTAACAACGTAAGCTGTGTAGGACACTGACACAGAGGAGAAGGAAGTGCCCACATGAAAAAATACTATAGTATACTATAGTATATTACAGTAAAATTACAGTAAAATTACTCTAGTAAATACTAAAGTGTTTTTGAACCATACTATAGTAAATATACTATAGTAAATTGTAGTATACTGTAGTATATTATAGTATTTACTTCACTTTGTTAATTTACTGTAGTATATTTACTATAGTACGGTTAAAAAACACTATAGTATTTACTAGAGTAATTTTACTATAATATACTATAGTATTTTTTCATGTGGGTGTTGTTTACATTCTCGAGAGCTCTCGGATTTCATCAGCAATATCTTAATTTGAGTTCGAAGATGAACGAAGGTCTTACGGGTTGGGAACGACATGAGGGTGAGTAATTAATGACAGGATTTTCATTTTTGGGTGAACTAACCCTTTCAGGTTTTATGTTACATCTCATAGTATTGTTAGATTAATGCTTATTGTATTATTATAGTGTAATGTGTATTATTTATATGTCATGTGTATATTTTGGAGTGTTTATTTACACTAAGAGCAAATTGCCTTCTATTTACACTAACTCCGCCCACCATTGTCTGATTGAACCAGACAAAAGTCCAGGATCAGTGGCATGGAGAGTAAGGTATATAGCGTTAGCCTTTGATGTGACCATCCCTGTTTAAATCTGCTTTATTCTTAACTCATTCTGCTTCCTTTTCCCATTACATATCAGCTCGGTGAAGCATTTTTTTGACATATAAATTATGGAAACAATTTGAAAAAAAAGGGAAACTAAAGTGTCAATGTGTATCGTTAATAGTATCAATAACAGTGCATGTGTTAGCCGAGCACTAACGTGAATTACTAGCATTAAAGTTTGTAAAACAAATCTTGCTCAATCCTTCATCATTACTCAAAGTAAGAACAACATACTATCACAGTTAGGTAATAGGGGCCCACAGCAGATTAGCATGAACTATTTCAGTAAGAAACAAAAACATGAGTTAGCCTACCTACACAATAAATACAAAAAAGACTGCCAAAGTTGAACATTCACAACGGGTCTCTGAGAAATCCAGGTGCAGAGAGTCCTGTAACACAGCAGGATAAACAAAGTGTTTATTGTCACCACTCACTGTGTACTCTGTTCTTTTCACACCATAAAAAAGTATTAGTAAACCACTCTCTAGTGGCAGTTGCTTTGAAGGAGCTTAGTAGGGAGCAGGTCAAGGAGTGGGCAAAAGGTTTAGGAAAGAAGAGGGCTAACAGCTGGTGGTGACAGCTCTACTGCGCCATTATGAACAATCTGTGTGTCCTGTGTTCTTAGCCCCCAGCTGTTTTGTTTGCACATGAAACGTGAATATAACCCAACAAACTGTGCTTCTTTGCAAACAGTGGTCTGTGGCAACAACAACTTTAATGCTCCCTGATATCCCATCAACATTGCATTCGTCAGTATGCATGTACAGTGTGTGGCGCACAAAGAGGTGGACAGACTACAGCGATAATAAGGAAGGGGCATGTAACAATGGATGGAATAGATAAGGGGGAGGGGGGGTTCTGCATATTAATTATGTGTTTTGCCTTCCCCTCCATCATTTATTCATGACAGCTGCTCCTCCTTCAGTGCCTGCGGAGAATGAGAGGATACTATAGAAAAAGTGTTATATGCTGCAGTGAAAAGCAGCATTTCTGAAGTGGAGTAGTTTCCCCTGAAGCACAAACTCTTTTAAGCCAGACATCCAGACCCGAGGGGAGACATTAGCAATCACCAGAACTGCTATTTATCTACTTGTGACATTCATCCACTGCTCAGGTTTACTGAGATCTTTTTGCCTCAAGATGCCAATTGACACTGTTTACCTGTAATTACCATAAAGTGTCCTGCAGTAGGAATCAACAACAGGTGAATATGATTTTGCCAAGTAGCAAGCGCTTTAATTTTTGTATCGGTATTGAAAAAACCTTTCAGACAAACAAAAATAGTCGTAATTCCATTAACTAAAATCAGAAGGAAATACTATTCTTTAAGACGTACAGTATGTCTGACTGTAACCTATAGACCTTACTGCAAACCACAGAAACCATCTACAGACAATCTCTGCCAATGGGCAATTACAATAACGACTTTATTATTAAATATTGCATATTTAAATGTTTCAGGGAGTGAATTACAGTATAAAGCAAGCCATTTCCTGTTGCCCTCAGGTGGTGCTATGACTGTAACTTAATACTGGCATGTCGATGTCTTCAGGCCAGGACTCTTATCAAACAAGTGGAATTTGGGTTGAATTTTTTTATGCCCGAGTTACAACAGCTTCCTGTTTCATGGCGAAACATCTAATTTTGTCAGGCAGCCACAGACACGGCCTTCAGTGAAAACTTTTTAACGGCGCAAAGGCCTTAAGATTAGATTGACCAAATATGATGTTTATCTGATTAAATCTCTATGAGGAGTTCGTCCTGGAAATGGCAAAAATAAAATAAAAAAGGTATTGTGTTTTACAAGCAAGCACAAATTAGAAAAACAAATCACTATATCTAAAAACACCAAAATTTCTCTTTGACTAAAGCAACATACATGATAACATTAGATGGCATGTGCTACCTTTGTACTTTTCAGAAAATGTGTTTTTCCAATGGTATATACAGTATATATAGAAATTGGCGGTACTTGGTTTTATATGTGCGAGTGCATATAAGGGTCAACAAATATGAAAGCTAAGGTGGGCTTCTCACTCAAGAGCCAGCTCTTAGCTGTCAAGTCTTGCTTTGGAGGATGGAGCCCAATTGCATCTGGCACCAACAAATAAATAAGTCATGCTTCAGGTTTCGCACTCTACAAGCAACTCCCACAAGATGACTGCTGGGATTAAGCTCTGCATACGCAAGCGTGCTATTTCTTTTTCTTTTCTTTTTTTTTTTTTGCCCCCAAAGATTCCCACAAATAAATTGGTCTTGACTCTTTTGAATGACCTCTGACTTGGTGGGACAGATTTATGGACATCGCTTTAAACTCCATTTTTTCCCTTTACATCCATCGTACTGGCATTTCTCCAGCGTTTGGACAGATGACTTTGAATGAGTGTGACTCTGTCAGCAGGGGGCTGATCCCCAGTTCCCAGAGTGGTGACCCCATCTCTGACTAGAGTGACTGGATGGCAGTCTGAAATGAGCTGAAAGAAAATACAGAGCTAAAGTTAAAATGTTGTACCAATGACTTATGAATGAGGGTGGTTGCTTAGTCACTATTAAATGGCACATTATTTTCTGTCAGTTTCCTTTGTCTACCACTACCTAATCTAAATTTACTTATTCCATCTTTTTCTCTCTGATCTATTATTATTAATAATAATTGAAAAAAAGAAAACTCTATCTGATCTATTATTATTAATTCAAAAATACTTTTAATAAAAAACAAACATTGTTATTAATCCGTGTCTGAATGCAAGTGTTAAAGGCAGAATTTTTTGGTAATTATTTTACAACTAATGGCAATTTTCAGTGTTAGTGTAATCTTGTCCTACTTGTCCTGCTCCGAGTGGGACTCGAGCCGGTGTCTCCGGTGGGTGCGCTAACAAGGACGCTAAAAACCGCAGTCTATAGCATGCCTCTTGAGATCAGCGGAGTGAGGTTTACTTGCACAGCTCTCACTAGCTGGCCTCCGTTACATTAGCAATGAAAAAAACTATGTGAAAGTGCCTTCTCTCCTATTTTCAGGGGGATTGGTATAATTGGTTAATTTAAAGGAATTAAATTATTAAAGGATTACAAGGGATTTAAGGAAATGAAGAAAAGGAAATAAGAATGGTAAAAGTTCCTGTTCTCTTGTAGTTATGAAGTAAACAATTTGCATATATATATATATATATATATATATATATATATATATATATATATATATATATATATATATATATATATATATATATATATATACACACAGTCGTGGTCAAAATTGTTGGCACCCCTGATAAATATGATCAAATATGACTGTAAGAAATAAATCTGCATTGTTTATCCTTTTGATCTTTTATTTTTTTTAAATCACAAAAATCTAACATTTCATTGAAGTTAAAGAATTGAAAATGGGGGGTAAATCACATTATGTAATAAATGCTTTTCTCCAAAACACGTTGGCCACAATTGTTGGCACCTCTTAAATATGTTATGAGTAAAATATCTCTGAAGTATATTCCCATTAATATTTAATTTTTTTAGCACACCAGGGTGACTATGAACATGAAATTGTCCAGCTATGGTGTCTTGCTTCACAGAAGTATAAATATAAGGAAGCGCAAAAGCCAAATTCCCTTAATCATTCATCACAACATGTAAAACCAAAGAATATAGTTCTGATGTGCAGCAAAATATAGTTGAGCTTCACAAAATATAAAGTGGCTGTGAAAAAAGCTAAAGCATTGAAACCCCCATTTCTACCATCAGGGCTTATTACTAATTAAGAAGATCCAAAGATGTTATGAATCTGACTGGAAGAGGACGTGTGTCTATATTGTCCTAATGCAAGGCGAGGAGGAAAGAATGAGTGGCCAAAGACTCTCCAATGATCACAGATGGAGAATCACTGAGATTAGTTGAGACTTGATGTCAGAAAGCCTAAAAAAATCAAACAAAACCCCTATATCACCATATGTTTTTTGGGGGGGATTCAAGAAAAATCCTCCTCGCTCATCCAGAAACAAACTCTAGCATATTCAGTGGTCAGACACAACTGGAACTTCAGTCGGGACCTGGTTCTGTGGTCAGATGAACTGTAAAAAGAGCTTTTTGGCAGCAAATCTACCAGAAGGGTTTTGTGCAAACAGGGATAAAAAGTACCCCATGCCCACAGCTAAAAATACAGCTTGAACTTTAACATTGAGGGCCTATTTTTTTGCTGGAGGTCCTGGACATCTTGTTCAGACACATGGTATCATGGATTCTAGCAAATACCAACAGATAAAAAATAAAAACCTGACAGCTTCTGCTAGAAATCCTATAATGGGCCATGGCTGGATCTTCCATCAGGACAACGATCCAAAACAAACATCAAAATCAACACAAAAATGTGTCATTGAGCACAAAATGAAGCTTCTGCCATGGCCATCCCAGTCCCCTGACCTGAAACCAATAGAGAATGAGAGGCTGAACTGAAGAGATGAAGCACCAACATGGATCTGGAGAGATTCTGTATGGAGGAATGGTGTCTGATCTCTTGTCAGGTTTCTCCAACCTCATCAGACATTAGAGGAGAAGACTCAGAGCTGTTTATCTTGGGAAAAAGAGGTTGCAAAAAGTATTTAATAAAAGGATGCCAACAATTGTGGCCAACGTGTTTTGGAGAAAAGCATTTATTTCATAATGTGATTTACTCCACATTTTCAATTCTTTAACTTCAATGAAAGGTTAGATTTTTGTGATTTTTTTTATATAAGATCAAAAGGATAAACAATGCAAATAATTTTTTTACAGCCATTTTTGATCATATTTACCAGGGGTGCCAACAATTTTGAGCACGACTGTATATATATTTGCACACATTCGTTCTTATTTTCATCTGCCTAATATGTAAAAAGGCTTAACGTTTCTTTTCACGTCAAATTAGGTTATGATTTACATTAAAGTCATATTTTCAATTCAAAAAGGTGAAATTTCTTAAAAAAATTTAAAGTAGTTTGCATCACTTGGGGCCAGATTTACTAAACAGGGCAAATTAGCGTGAGAGCGCAATTCCATAAAAGCGCCAATGGGAGTGGACAGTTCTGCGCATGATCTACTGATGATGCGCAAATTAACCGGCAGTTAGCATCACACTGGTTTCCTTGAGAAATACCCGATAGGATTTTCTCATAGGCTTTTGGATTACCGCAAAACAACAAGTTCTGTGATCAACAAAAGTTTATGATACTATATCTTGATATCCATCAAGATAATTATCACAGATGAACACAACTTTTTTTCATTTTGAAGCCTAAATGCAGTCGTCTGAAGTAAAAGGCAAAAGGTGGGCTATAAACGAAATACACCATGGTCCCGTGATTTCATCAACACCATCACTAAGCTTCCGACAACTCTTTCAGTTTTTATCTCAAAACATTTTCCCAGAACGTTTGAGTTAGAATCCTTTATAAGAGCACAATTATGAGCATAATGTGGCTGTAAAAGCGGACTTACGGAGTTTACCTTTTCAGCGTGATGACGTTTAATCTCCACGACAACCTCCGTAGTCCCATTTAGCCACCACCTTTTTCAAGACACATAAATGGCAATTTGGCCATTTTTAATTATTTGGGAGACTTCTCCCCTTCAATGTCTATGGTGGTTATGGCCCTGTCTGTATGTGATTTATGCAGGCTTTAAGACATGGAAAAAATCTTGTTTTAAGGATTCTTGGAAAAGTTTGCTAAAAATTGTTAATGAATGTAGGCTCTATGACAACTGCAAATGAAGTGTGAGACATACGATGAGGGATTATTGAGCTATTTATTAATTAATGCCTTGATAATTGGAAATCAGCAACAATTCATCTTGAAAATAAAACATGATCAAATCATTATCATTAGTGGGTTGAAATAGTTGAGATCAGCATGTTGGAGCATCAGGATCAGACAGGCGTGAAACTTCACATCAATCACAGCTCTGAACCCTTCAAACCTGTCAACAGCTCCCACCGCTCATTAGTATCAATTATCAGAAAAGCTTATGAATGAGGGGTGGGGGCATTGGTGCTGTTTGGGAGGATTTCTGGGTGGTTGCTCAATCGCTCTCAAACGACTTCCTATAATTCTCTGTCAACTTCCTCTCTTCTTCCTCTGCCCTATCTTCATTAACTTATTGCTTTTTCTCCGATCTATTACTATTAATCATTTTTGGTGTGTGTTTCAGTTGTTTATTATTTTTCTTCTTATATGCATTGTGCTTCTAATCATGACCCATCTGTTGATATATTGACATATTTAGACGAACATAGTTTAAATATAGGTTATGCATTTATCACACTGATGTAACCAGTTTAATGAAGAACATAATTACAAAGTATACAGTATATATTTTTTGAAATATGTTTGTTTGCTCAAAACTCCATTGCTAAACAGTTGTTAAGGTGCCCTCAGTGGTTCATTATTGCCCAAATCAAAGGCATTTTGGACTATATATAGCTTGGGGTTATCCTTTTTAGGTATCTAACAGAGATGTGTGCCACATTTAAAATACATAGGGTTTAAAATCTACATAATGTGCATTTTGTTACTGACTTAGCAAAACAGTACTAACAAATATAATATATTTGCAGATGTGCAGCACAAGCCATATAATCTTGTTTTTGGATTGGTGGTCACCTGAATCTCGAGGTAGCATAAATGACAGCACAGAAATAAAGAGAGCAAACATACTCATGCCTGTGATATTGACAGAAACGCAGCTGAGGAGGAATAAAGGTGGCAGGAGTGGAGTAGATGCAAAGATATCAGTGTGAGAGAGATGCTGGTTCTGTGAAAGATAAAAGACATGCCAGAATGGCTTCCACTCTCTCTCTCTCATTTATCAAATCTTTGTGCCATTGCTCTGAGACAGGCTGTGTGTGAAGGAGTTGAGGGAGTTAATCGAATTCAAATCCCCTTTCCAAAAAAAGGCAAGTGGATCTTAAACCAAGGCTGGTGGTCCCAAGCTAATCGCATTAAAAAAAAAAAAACTTCTCTTGGCAGTTGATAATAGGTGTGTTGCTCAACGGTAACGTAGCAGGTGTTTATCTGACATATTAATCTGAGCATCTTTTATAACATGAGACACTGGTTGAGCAGGCGACTGCCTTCGCCTTGTCTTCTGGAGTGTGGTTACTTTTTTCTGCATTCTGCATGAGTTAAACATTTTCTAGATTAAATATTAAGATAGGGCATTGGTGCTTTTCATGAGTGGGGAAGTACAGATATAACTTTTCATGCATTATTATGACAAATACGCTATATTGCCAAAAGTATTTGGACACCCCTCCAATCACTTCCATGGCTACAGGTGTACAATCCAGCGCCAAGGCATGCAGACTGATTCTACAAACATTTGTGAAAGAATGGGTCACTTTCAGGAGCTCAGTGAATTCAAGCATGGTACCGTGATAGGTTGCCACCAGTGCAATAAGTCCATTCGTGGAATTTAACTATTACTAAATACCCCACAGTCAAGTGGAAGCAATTGTGAACAACAGCAACGTAAAATCACAGAGCAGGGTCAGCACATGCTGAGGCGCACAGTGCGCAGAAGTCACCAACTTCCTGCAGAGCCAATAGCTACAGACCTCCAAACTTTGTGTGGCCTTCAGATTAGCTCAAGAACAGTGCGTAGAGCTTCAGGGAATGGGTTTCCATGGCCGAGCAGCTGCATCCAAGCCTTACATCACCAAGTACAATGCAAAGTGTCGTTTGCAGTGGTTTAAAGCATGGACCATCGCCACTGTACTCTAGAGCAATGGAGATGTGTTCTCTGGAGTGACGAATCATGCTTCTCTGTCTGAAAATCTGATGGACGAGTCTGGTTTTGGTGGTTGCCAGGAGAACGGTACTTGCCTGACTGCATTGTGCAAAGTGTAAAGTTTGGTGAAGGGGTGATAATGTGTGGGGTTGTTTTTCAGGGGTTGGGCTTGGCCCCTTAGTTCCAGTGAAATTAACACTTAATGCTTCAGCATGCCAAGACATGTTGGGCAATTTCATGCTCCCAACTTTCTGCTGCCCTTTCCTGTTCCAATATGACTGTGCACCAGTGGACAAAGCAAGGTCCATAAAGACATGGATGAGCAAGTTTGGTGTGGAGGAACTACAATAACACAACCAAAACAAGCCGCTCACACACATGAGATGGGCGTGTTAACGAGAACTACAACTCCCATAAGCCACTGTTTCAAAACGGAACTACATCAGTCTACTACGCAACCTACTCATTCACAAAACTTTAAAAATACTTACCACAAGTCACACACATTGTAGGTACGAAGGAAAGAGAATAACCCAATATAAACATAAGTGCAATTATTCACAAACTTTTTCAGAATAGGTTCACCTCTATAATCTGAGAAACTCCAGCTCCTATCTGACAGAAAACTCTAATTGCTGCCTAGTCTTCGAAGGCGTACCGGGTTCGGGGCGGCATTAAACGCTGAACTCAGTGACGGTCAGACTGAAAGCTGGAAACACTCTAACTAACCAGAGTTATCCCATTCATAAAGAGGACCATTCACAAAAAATAAATCACATACTCAGCAACATTCCTACACCAAAGGATCACGGACGAGCCACCCAATTTATGTCACGGCCAGCTCGCTCTCGACCGTCACATAAAGAGGATCCTAATGCAAACAAATAGTTTGACTTGCAAGATTATTAAATAAAAACAGTGATCTGTTACAGAAATATAACACAATGTCTAGGGATTTAAATAATAAGGGGATAATTCAAAATTATCCAAAGGGTGAGGAATGTTGATAAATGATAAACAAACTAAAACATAAACTGGAGCAAATGACTTCTCTGGACGACGCTCCACCAGAGGAAGTACTGATGAGCAGGTGACTACAACTTTTATACTCTCCGCCAATAAATTAATCAATTAGGAGTGATGTTTGCAGCCAAACACATCCTCGAGGAAGAAATAGAAGACAGAGTCGTAACAATATCATAATTGGTTTGGGACTGACACAGCACCAAATAAATTACTGCTCAGACAAACTGCTTCATTCATTTGAACTGTAGTTAATTACATACTGTAGTTAATAACAAAAATGCAAAAAAACAACAACCCTGCAGCACATGACCTGTTCTTTCCCGGTTGGAGGTGCTTGTGTAACAAATATAGGTATTAGCATTGGCAGTATGTTGTACAGTATAAGGTATATTCATAACGTTGATTCTCTTGCACATACCCACAAGGACTAATCCACTGGGATTTTAATGTTAATGTTTTCACACACAGTTACATTTTTGTTTTTCCTAAGAGTTCAGTAAATATCCAGGGGAATAAAGACTGGCCTTTACCTCAATCAACACTATTGCATAATTTAAGGTTAATAATGAATAAAAGTGTACACTATACGGGACTAGAATAGACTAGAATCTATATATTTACTTGTATTTTCCACATGCACTCTCTCTCAAAAAAAAGGAACAAAAGCTGTCACTGGATCAGTATCCCTTTCAAAATGTTCACCTTTGTGCTTTCCACCTGACAAAATTAACGCAGCAAAACGTGGCAAAATGAATTAAATGAATGCAGCAAAAAATTGACCAATCAGAATTTAGGTCGAGCCAGAACATATCGACTAAGAATCGACTAAACGACTGGGAGATTACAGCCCTAAAATATATACATGCATGTGTGAGTATATATACATACATAATAATTATACACAGTACACACACATATATTATGTAAACACAAACTTTTATTTTGGATGTGATTAATCACAATGAATTTTTCCCCAGCACTAATTCATATAAATGTAATCTTTACTGTGCTACTTTATCTGAATCTGATTTAGAACCAGCAGAAATCTGTGACAAATATAACGACCCAAAGGCAAGCTGATAAAAATAAGCTGTTATGTAGAAGCAATAGGCTTGTGGGCCGTGCTGTGTCGGCCATAGCTGTGCACAAGGCAGCCCGCATTCGAGTCTCAGCTTGAGGTTCAGGCTTAATTTTTCATTAATGGCGTCATTAGCGACTGATCAATGTTGATTTGACTTTAATCACATAAAAATCTTGTTTTAACCCCTACATGGAAAGTTTTACTGTTACCATACATTGAAATGGTAAATGAATATTAAAATATTAACCACAATAGATATTGTGATTCTTTTCTGTACAGGTTTTTTTTTTTTTTTTGGACTGCTGTAAATGACTTATGTAGTTCTTGCAAATTGCTTTACATTGTAAATCAAAATGTCCTTATCTAAAAAAACTTAAGAAGCATTGTAGTTTGATATACTCAGAATGTCAAAAAATATTTAATAATAACAATTAAAAATCAATACTTGGCTTCAGTTACGCAACTCAGCACAGGAACAATACTCTACTGTATTGATTTATCCCAACCTCTGCTAAATATGTCATAGTTATGATGGATCCTGCTCCTATGACACATAATGGAGTCATGCTATGTGATGAAATGTTGATGTCTTTAATTTTGTTGATACTGCAGATGACTGTGATGTGTTTTATATAGTGGAAAGCTGCAGTGATATGGGTGCAGTGTGATTCTCTTTTCACTTCACTGCTGCAGATATGTTTTAATGAAAAATGTATGATTGTGCATGTTTCTTTACAAAAAATTGGATTGGGTTCTGCATCCTCTTCCTGCTACAGTATGGCATTTATATCACATTTAAAAAAAAAAAAAAAGATAAAAGATCTTATTTTCTACATATCAGTTAAAGGGTTAACTGTGACAGGATTCAGATTACAAGAAAAACAAAAAAAGAAAGAAAATGTGCATTATAAAGTAAAACATATGAGTAAAAACTGAAATTATTGTATTGTTAGACTGTGGAGTTACAATCACAATTACAATGGAACAACATGTTAGCATGTTGACATCATATTGAAGTGTAGAGATAAACATTTTCAAAATAGTTATGATAAGCAAAGGGTAAAATTGGGCTGTATTTCAATCTTATTGTGAATGATTCACGAGTGCCTGTTATTCCAAATAAAAATAATGCCTTTGTAAACTTTAATCAAAATGTAAATTTGCTTTCCATATTTGTATGAAATGCCCAC
Organism: Gobiocypris rarus; assembly: GCA_023029165.1. NCBI lineage: Eukaryota > Metazoa > Chordata > Actinopteri > Cypriniformes > Gobionidae > Gobiocypris > Gobiocypris rarus. The sequence continues at coordinate 9,959,254 of CM040920.1, forward strand.
TTTTCACCATTCAATCAGTTTCCAATGGGTAAAATCAAGTCGTATTACAGAACTGAAATAGGTGGTGAATATCATTTATCAGGTTGACTCACTGGAACTTGAATTCCTAGTTTTTTTTATTTTTTATTTCAGAGACCAAAATGAAAAGTTTTACATTGGCAGGAAGAGTTGTTTCTGTTGTACAAATCATGCACTAAGAATTGGCAGCTGAAAGACTGCAGTGTAGTAGGCTGTAGTAAGCGTTTTCCACACTTCAGTTATGTATATGCTGATGGGATTTTGAAATGATGCTGTAAATGCAAAGCACAAAGCAAATTAAGCACTTTTTAAAAATGTATTCTCACCCTTTCGACACTATCAAAAATATAGGACCCACTTTATATTAGGTGGCCTTATGTACTAACATTTAAATTAATAATTTGATACAATGCACTTATTGTGTACATACAGTACATGTAATGTTCTTACATTGTACCTTCTTTTTTTTAAATACCTGCATGTAATTACAGCTGTAATTAATTGATGTAGTTACCTCTACAAACAACTATTTCAGATATTGCCATCTTTGTGGGGACATTTTGTCCTCATAACATAGGGTTTACTAGCACCACACACACACCGCTATAATGGCCAGGTTAACCATGTTATAAGGATCTTAAGGCTTAATAGGCCACTTTGATGACCTGTTCATCACTGGCACTTAAAGTTTAGTAAATGTCACAGGAAAAGACCAGCACATTGCATTCAGGGACACTTAATTCAGGGTTATTATTGTAAAGGGCTGCATGATTATCCCCAAATTGGGGATTTATTTCTTATTATAATTGAGATTATTAATGCAATTTAGTTTTAAAACACATTTTGCTTACTGTAGTGAAATGTAAATTGAAACTAAGTGTGAGTTTTTCAAAGAGACCATTTTTTTTAGAACGCATCACTTTATTGTTTTTATGGTGACGTGTCATCGATTGTCACGTGACACACAATAGTGCTGTATGACTGATGATCTGCTTTTATTTCAATTTATTTCATTATTTAGGCATCACCATTTTTTGTTTGTGCTGCAGTTCTCCCAAAATACAGTGGCTGGTGAACTGGGAGAAGAATAAAGTAAACTTTAAAGTTACACAATGTGTATCTGATAAGAATAAAACTTGTCTAATTATAATGGAAAGGATTATTATTGCCGCTTCCATAGACATCAGTGTGTATTTTAAAAACTCGAATGTATTGTTTTGCTGGTACATATGTGTATTTATACGTCTGAAACCTCTGACATATTTTGAAAATAGTTGTTGAATAGTTGTTGTATATGAAAAGCGCTGAGAGCATCCATCTCTGACAAAGTGCCAGCCAAAGTGCTAAATCACATTAAATTCAGCAGTTGATCACGTGATGCACTGCCCATTCGAATCACACCTGTGTGATTGTACACTCCATGGACCAGCCAAGACTGATCACACCGGTGTGATCTTACGTGCAAAAGGGTTACGTAAATTAGGAAATAGTGTTAAAATAAAAACAAATATAACTTTGCTGAAATGTTGCTGTGAAAAACATGCAAGAAACAAACTGATAAATAAGGCAGAGTGTGAGCATGTCATACTAGGCGATCGAAGACTCAATTTTGCCCTATGAAATGAAAAATTGTTTAGTCTCAGATGGCAATATCATTGACAAAACCGAACAGTGAACTCAAGCCATAGATGTGTGCAGACTTGCCTCGAGTGAGTAATATTAGGTCCTTTCAGCACGGTGGGGGTTCCCAAAGCACAGCCTCAGGCTGGATGTCAGAAAAACTGCAGCCTGACTTTTCTACTTGGCTTAAAAACTGGAACTACATGGAATAGAGTAGACTCAATGGAATAAAAGCCTATTTCTTAAAATAAAGTTAGTGTTCACTGTCTTACAATATATCCAAGAACCAAATTAGATTAGTTAAGAGTTATACCTTAAAATGCTTTAAGACAAACCATGTGAAAATGAATAGGTCAACAGCATTGCTGAGAATGTTCTCTTTAAAACTGAAAGTGGAAAGAAAAAGATTTGTTTGAAATCACCTGTTTCTTACATCTCAAACTACCTTGCAATGAATCATGTCAACGTGAGGGCAGGCTATAGCATATCATATTGTCAAGAGAAGAATAAGTTATCCCAGTATTTTGTCTGTTGATGTGAAAAAATTGTGTACATTTAGCAATATAGCGGGTGAATTATGTATATGATGTATATTAAGATGTTAGGATGAACTGTATGCTTCTCTCCGCTGATGTTATAAGTTGTTCAAGGCATTTCTAAAGATACTCATTTTTAGAAGGCAGACTGAGATGGCGAACAGGAACATGGTTTGTGTAACACAAAAATCATATTATTAGCTGTTATAACAAGTTAAAGGCTAATCTTGTTAATTAGTACTGCTTTATGTTTGTTGTTGTAGAGTGTGATACACAAAATACTAAATTATATTTATACTAAATTAAGCAAGGGTGTAGATTTACGTTCAAGCTATTTTAAGGCATGAATTTTTAAAAAAATTACAGGAAATAAAACCTCAAAAACATTTAAATATGTAATTTTGGTGATCAAAGTTGAGTTTTAAGGGATGCAAACAATTATTGACTAGAGGGAGACTTTAAGTCTTCAATGAGTCCTTTTAAAATTAAACCACCATTACAAAATCAATATTTGATTGGGGTGTTTAATTTACCATGGATTATGACACAATACATGAAATATGCATTCTGCTTATTATGTGTGAAGAAATAGATCTGATGTGGGTGTTAGCTCCGTGACAGCATGACCTTCTAACAGTTCTTTTGAGTGGCAGTGTACAATTTCCCCCTTCAGCGTGTCAACAAGGGGCAAGTGAAGCGTGGGGCCAGGGTACTTTCAGCGGGGTGAGTGTTTTACACCCTTCAATTAGCCTCCAAGTGTACGGATGACCTCTATGATGTTTTCTCCTGACGAACACCCCCTAGCCCTCTTATCATCCACCCACTCGCTTCGCTCTCCAGAGGAATCAAGTCCTCTTCCAGAACAGAGGAAAATAGATATATTGTTTTACATGATGGGAGAAAGCATCAAATTAGTCAAAAATATTACTTCTGTATCAATGACAGTACGGAATGTTTATAATTCTAGTTGACGACAATATAGTGTAATATGACGCTATGCACAAATTATGGCAAAGAAATTGTATATACTACACAGAACTGAGCAGAGCAGAGTGGGCATTTTCAATTCATTCTAATGGAAGTGTGAATTGTGAGCGGTGAATTGTGAAATATGCTCAGCTCTATGCAAACGAGAAGCCAAAAACAACGGGCGGCAGCTGTGAGGTTCAGTTAGTGATATCTGTCTTGAGCATTTAAAATTATGCAGAATATGTGTAAATCCTATAGTGCTTAATCATATTGTTTATATTTGATGCACTTCAGTTGCTGTACAGTGTTAAATAATGCAGTTTGCCTATCTATAGCCCTATTTGGATGGGATTAGTTTAGCATGGAGAGGTGGGGTAAAGTAATTATTTCCAGAGCTTCAAGGATTTTAGTCCTGTCATCTCAGTAATCATTACGGAAAATGTCAGTAAAAATGACAGCGACTTTTACCTTCTGTAAAAAGATCCTGAAAAATGACCTCAGGTAATGCTAATCCGGTGCGAATAAACCTGCTGTAAATATGTATGTTAACATATTGGGACAATATGAATGCATTCAGTTTTGTTCTAGGGGGTGGGGCAAGTCTGTGGCAAACCTCATGTTTTCTGCTTACCATTCAGATTTTAAAAAAGCACTTGTCAGAGGCACGCAACTTCTTTTAGCTTTAGGTAAGTGCCTATTACCAACAGAATCCAATCAGAATTTAATTCATTTAATTAATAAATCATTCTTCCGGACCGAACTGTTATATATATATAGATTAGACATGACAACAGGGAGGAGACCGCAGTGCGTAAATCGAGTTGTCCCACTGCTATAGTTTTACTGAGATTTATTATCACATGCGAATTGACCATTAATATTACAGACGCCCTGTGGTAAAATGACATTACTCCATCTACCCTTGTAAAACAAATCCCATCCAAATAGTGCTTTTGTGTATTTAAATTTAGCTTTATTAAACTGACATTGTATCTTAACTTTGAGCATTTTGAAACAAAGCTTGCATCTTTTCAACCGTAATCATGTGTATATGATGATTATATTGGTTGTGTGCTAAAACAAACACACGATGCATTCCAAAGCAGTCGCTGTAGCATTGTCAGTGGCATTGCATGGAGTTTTGCCGCTGCAGTGCACACCATAAAAAATCTGTCACTGGCAAAATATCTACTACCTTGTGAAACAATTCAATACATAGCCTCATTCCCTGTCCCAGCAGTTGATGTAAAGCACGGTTCTTCAAAAACCACACTCAAGGCTCACTATCCTCCAGAGTTTACCTCAAACGCTACCAAACATACTCGAACAAGCTATTCAAGCTTTTCTGGATTAAGCACTCCAAATCAAAGGGTCCTTAAGCAAAGTTCAGTGCTCCCTGCTCCTTGAGCATGAGCTATCTGTAGAAGTTCACTTCACCTGAGGTATGATGAAATAATATACTTCTGTAAATAAATATAACATATATTACCATGCAATTGTGTAATATCCATCCACAAATTCATCCATTCTTCAAACTGCTTTTCCAATAATGTCTCAGGGATGCTGGAACCATATCCCAGATTCTCGGGCTGTAGGCGTGGAGGCACTCTGGATGGCCAGTGTGTAATATTTACAGTTTGTCCTCATATTTCCTGTGATGGCAACCGAATAGTCGTTTTTGTGAAATGCATTTTGCTTGTGAGCTGACTTTATAATTTGTCTTTTGTGAACCGTAGACTTTTTTTAAAGTTAAATTATTTCCTTGTATGTGTCAAACACCCACATAACAAGGTCAATCAGCTGCCATCAAGGCCACTAAAACTGTTTTAAGAATGTCTAGCTTCAGCCAATACAAAGAAACAGCCAGTTAACCAAATGAAATATTTTATTTCCACTCTTTGAAACCTATTTCATCTGAAGTTTTTACAGGTCTTTATAGTGTTTCAGAGTCAGCATTGCAATGCTCGTATGCTAGAAAAATATGTTCCTTCTTGTGATTGTCTACAGGCGGCATTACAGCTGCTGTCTAACTTATTGCCTAACAAGTGTTCCTTCTCCTCTCCTTAGTCTCCACTTTCACCCCCAGTAGCACTCTGGTCTTCTGGGTCTTTTCTGTACTCCATCATACCTCAAGGGGCTGTCTAAACATTTACACTGACTACCAGCAACAAAAACTGGAACTGTTCCTGGAGTTGTAGAGCCCTCTCGATTAATCAGCACCAGCTCCTCTGAGAACTAGGAGGAAGGTAGAGAGCGGGCAGCAGACCCAGCGGTCATATCCTGGGTCCAAAATGAACACACACCAAATGCAAGTGAAACTAGCTTTGCCAAATAAATAAACCGAAGTAACTTGCCAGCTGGCCTTTAACTAAGTGACGCAAATGATTCAAATATATACAAACCCTCTACTAAAGGAAACATCTGCTGCAATTATTTATTAATTTTTCGTGCAAAGATACAGCGAAATAATTCAGTTGTCATAGGAACATCATGTATTTGTAGTAGGATTTTATTATATTGTAAATATAGTTTAATAGCCGGTAGGAAATATTTATGGCCAGTAAGTTTAGTGACAAGCTATTGTCAGGTGTGGCAGAATGCTCATTGTGGACCCTGGGTCCTGCAGAGGGGACACTGTAATGAGAGGGGTGTGCCGTGGCGCAACCAGGCAAGATCCGTGTGAGGACAAGGATCTGAGATGTGTCCGCCCTCTGATTCGACAAACAGGAAGACACAAATAAACACACACAGCATGAGAGTAATGCACAAAGACATCCTTTAGAGATACCCAAGTGATCTTGCTTGCAATTATCTACTCTTCAAAGTGTGTAGGATTTATAATTTTATATTTGTTAATGCTCTTAGCCCTGTGCCTGCAAAACATCTGATTAATAGTTTGCTGGGATACACTGCTCTTTTCTTGCCCACTGTAATTATCTTGCCATTGCTGATTAATATAGCGTGACATGCTTGCATAAAATCATCAAATCCCAAATATGACACTGCGGGAGCTTTTTCATGCTAATTATATAGTCTTGGCTTGATGTTTGCACTCGGACTAGTAACAGTGGCTCGCATGGACACACGCAACATGGCACAGGATCATTCCACCTGCTCTGTTTGGACCCTTGTTTTGTTTTCTTCGTAAGTCTTTTGTAAGCATGCTGAACCGATTAAATATTGCTTCACATGGCAGAATGGCGAAGGAAGCAAGCCATTTGGAGTGCGTGCATCCTCTGTTGGGTTGATATGAATGTAGAGCAGGGGCGGGCAACTCTGGCCCTCGAGATTTAATTTCCTGCAGAGTTTAGATCCAACCTTAATCAAACACACCTGTATAAGCTAAACAGGATCTTCAGGATTACTAGAAAGTTACAGGTAGGTGAGTTTGATCAGGGTTGGAGCTAAACTCTGCAGGAAAGCATATTTCGAGTGCCAGAGTTGCACAGCCTTGATCTAGGGGATCAGAACCACCTTGACTGTTCTCAACAGAGAGACCTCGCTAATGCATAACTGGGCACAATGCATCTGATCAGATGGCTGGCCTACATATGTCTATGTGGAGATGTGTGATGTGCCTCTTATTACATGGAAGGTGACAACGAGACGAAGGAGAGTCAGGAGAGGTTTGCTACGCTTCATCAAACACTAGATCAGCAGGGTGCACGTATGTGTGTTTGAAGAAGAAACGGAAGAGCGAGTGTCGACAACGTTGCTGATGTACCGTGGATCAAACTGATAGCTTAGAGTGACTGCAGATGGAACAATACATCACATTTAACAAGCAGCAATATGTTTACTCTTGCTATTCGACTCCCTTTTCTGAAACACAAACCTGAAGAATAATGTTTTATCAGTTCCTGAAGCATTTTGCTTGAGCGCTAAATAACAGCAGGAGCAGGGATTTGGAAACAACTGGGAGGCAAATGGGAGATTGACAGTATTCTATTGAAGCAACTGGGAAGACGGGCACACAGAGTTTCAGTAATGATTCGCCATGCATACAGGCCAAGCTCGCTGCTGCACCCCCATGCAGTTATTCCCATAAACAGCCATGCGCATATCATGAATGCATCTGCATTAATCTACTGACAGCTCGTGGGTTTTTTAAGCCATCATCAAGAAGGATGATGAAGTCCCAGAGCTTATTTACCGGGTTGACCAAACCACGTCCTCCATCTCGACAACAGCTGGGTGTCGATCTGCCCCCCCATGTGGGACCAGAACCTGGACGGCACCGACGAAGCCAATTAACCACTCATTATCCTTTACACACTTCTCACTTTTCTGTAACCTGCTGTGACATAAGCACCCCATTTATTTCTGTCTGTCTGGCAGACTTAGGGCCAGATTTACTAAACAGGGCAAATTAGTGTGAGAGTGCAATTCCACAAAAGCGCAGATGGGAGTGGAAAGTTCTGCGTGTGATCTACTGCTGACATGCAAATTTAAGATCACAGATGCAGCTGAATCATTTCCATAATGACCAATGCAATCTACCAAATTAGCATCTGGTTTAAAGCCCCGGGTATACTTCCGGTATAATTTCTGCGTCCAGGCGCATCTCGCACACAGTCGTGTCCACAAAGCTTTCAGGGCTTGACATTAACACCCGCCAGCCCGCCAAATGCGGGTAGATTTCAGCTGGGGTGGGTAAGGCAGCCACTCCCACTAGCCACTTTGGCGGACTGAATATAATTTCAGCCTACAGCCAAATTAAATGCCAATCCGTCGGATCTTTATCGATTAACTTGTAGTCAGTGAAGGCGGGATAGGTGGAATCGCGCTGAATGACACACAACAGAAGCGCTCTCTTGTGCGCGCTCTATCAGTTCTCTTTCCACCTGAATAGTCAAAAACACGCACACACAGATGTCAAAATGTCCATTGCGTGGAGATATCTCGCATGAACACAGTCGGTTATGGCTTAAGTGTACGTTAACAGGTGGGTAATAACTGGATATGTGTCAGAATATTACGTCCATGCATTCAGCAGCCAAATTAAATACCTGTCTGTCGTTAATGTTAATCAAACAACTACAGATGTTAAATACATGCGCCTTGTGCAGAGTTTTTTATTCTCTCTTTTTTTTCATCACAAATCACAACAGAAATGCATTTACTTTCAATAAAAATTAAGAAAATGTTCTAAATGTGGATATAAAGTGCCTAACGAAATGTTTTATAAAAATAAAAGCATTTATTGGGTAGGGTTAGCGGTAGGTGTAGGGAGGGCTTTTATTGTCCCATTAAGGTTGCATCCATTTAATAATTTTAACGAATATAATAATTTACACTCAATGTTACTATCGCATCCTGTTAATGTACAGCAATACTGAGGTGCAAATAGTATGTATCTGTTAAAATAAAGTATAAATTGCATGTATTTACTATTTACACATATTGCAAATAACTGCTACTTTTATATGGTGTTGAATATAAAAACTTATATTGAATATATCAACTTATGCTATTTAACTTAGTAAATAGCATCTACAGGTATTTGCACTTAGTGTAAATATCATCTATCGCTAAGAAAATGTTATTTTCACTTAGTGTAAATATAATCTATTTGCTATTTACATTCGGTGTACATAGCATCTATCGCTATTTGCACTTGGTGTAAATAGCCGCTGCCTTATTTTAAATGTACTATTGCTTTTGTAATTAGCTAATTTGCTTCTTTGTTCTTTTATATAGCCTAAAAAAAATAACTAATATCATATTAGCCTATGCTCATATTGCCCACCCCTTGCCCACCTGCACATACCAGCTGATATAGTCTCGATTTGGCATTTTAAAGTTTGAAAGAGTTTTACATCTTCTAAATCAAGTGAAATTATTTAAAATCAAGTAATTTAAGCATGCCAAAGTCAACTTTAATCATAAAATGTGGACGGTGCACGGACAGCCGAAGTTTACTTTGGGCTTAAGACATGCTTTTTTAGGGCGGTAGATAATGGTGCATAAAACAGTACATTGACAAGCACAAACTTAATCTTGAATGATTCATTTAACCAATTGAACCCGAAGAACGTGCCTGCATTTTTTCGTCATGACAGCCGAAACTACTTAAAGTAAATTGTTGGCCATACATATAAGTGCAAGACATCATTCTCCTCTCATAAATTTTGCGTCTGAAAGGGAAACTCCTACAAATGCATATGCAATAAGGTCAGCCGTAAAAATAACTCTGTCCACGCCTTTTCAGCCCTTTCTTACTGCATGTCTTTAGTAAATCCTGACAGTAGTTTTTTAATGCCAAAAGAGAGTTTGCGCTGGTGCAAGCTGTTAGTAAATCTGGCCCTTAGACTTAATGCAATCCCGCAGTCTGTTCGCTATGGTAGGGATCCAAGCGGAGAGCATGGTAGCACGACCATTGTTGAAATAAGTGTAGCCTGTCAGATGTTTGCACACACATTGATATTTGAAGGTGAGAAATGTAAAGGTGAAACAAATATTTAGTGAGAAATTTGATTGCTGCTGTTCTACACTTATCCATTGTCAAAGGGATCCTAAAATATGTTCATTGTATTGTAAATCTTATTAATTCAGTTTTCCTTGCTAATAAATGTCAATTTGTAAAAAAAATTAGGAAAGAAGTGAGAAAGAGAAGAAAGGGTCATTTTTCCACTTTTCCACACTTGAGTAGCTTATTTTCGCTGTAGCTGGTGCCATAAAGGATTTCCACACCAGGCTAATTTGAAATATATTAAAGTGAGCTTACTGCAAGGAAACCAATTTTGCTCGCCTTTGCTGGTGCTCCCTGACAAATGTAGAAATTTAATCAATTTAGCGGAGCTAAAAGTGCTGCGCTATCATTGTGCTAATTTCAATTATTGTCCCTTTAGCCCTGTGTACGATTAATGCTGAAGAACTTAGCTTTTACACTACTTGTCTTCCTTCTGAATTCAAGTCATTTGAAATCAAAACACTGTAAGCTGTACCTAGAGAGCACATTAACCCATTTAATCCCACGGTCACAATAGTGACCGTAAAACAATGATTCATTTCAAAGGCTATAAAAATGTTACTGAATGATCTATCAATGCATTTCCAGCAGATACTGAAATAATAAAGGGTCTCAATGAAATATGTGCAGTGTTGCATGTTTACTGTAAATTGTCACATGACCAGAGCTGTTTACTTCCTGTTTGCGTCAAGAGAAGAGGATGGCAGCAAGAAAGCTCCCAAAGAAAAGATTAGTAAAGTATGTTAACATAAGGATGGAACCTAGATTTTTGGTACACATCATGTTTAAGGTGTCTAGTATTGATATATGCATTTGCAATTATTCAACTTTGTTTAATGTGGTCATAGAACTCACAAACATGTCACCGCAACAATAGTGACCGTGGGATAACCCACTGTATCTACATGCTAATACACATAGGCTAACTGTTCTACCTTACTTTCTGCTGCTATCTAACGTTCTACCTAATTTTACGCAGACACACACACAGACCCAATGAAGACTAGCTAGCTAGGTAATTCTGCTGCTACCTAACTTCCTACTGCAACTGTCCACACACACACGCAAACATACACACAAAGACTAGCTAGCTAACTAATTCTACTTAACTTTCCACACACGCACACACACACACACACGCAATTACAGGTAGGCACACACATGCACACACACACCACCCACACACACACACACACACACACACACACACACACACACACACGGACCCCAGGAAGACTAGCTAGCTAATTACCAGCGTTCTGTTACTTTGAGTCAAGTTATGGATTTGTTGGATCAAGATGAGTTCCCAGACAAGGCATGCAGCATTGCAATCATCCTCAAAATGAAAAGATGCTGTACTCAGTGATTGTGACAGTGATGGGTCTGACATGGACTATGAGGGGAAACAGGCCATTTGCCAGCAAGGCTGTTGAATGCATATGCAGAAGTTATGCAAACAGAGCATGATTGGAATGATGGCCTCCTTCACCACCCCCTTCCCACACCCAAGGGCCTCTAAGTGCACACGCACGCACACACACACACACACACACACGTTTGTTTTGTGAAATGTGGGGACATTCCATAGGCGTAATGGTTTTTATACTGTACAAACCATATTTTCTGTCCCCTACACTGCCCCTGCCCCTAAACCTACCCATCACACACACACACACACACACACACACACACACACACACACACACGTTTGTTTTGTGAAATGTGGGGACATTCCATAGGCGTAACGGTTTTATACTGTACAAACCGTATTTTCTATCCCCCTACACTGCCCCTGCCCCTAAACCTACCCATCACACACACACACACACACACACACACACACACACACACACACACACACACACACACACACACACACACACACTGCCCCTGTCCCCTAAACCTACCCATCACAGGAGACTGCACAGTTTACTTTCTGTGATAAAAACCTCATCCTGTGTGATTTATAAGCATTTTGAAAAGTGAGGACATGGGGAACGTCCTCATATTTCACCCTCTTTTTGTAATACCTATGTCATACCCATGTCATTATACACATTTGTGTCCTGATATTTCACAAAAACATGCCCACACACACACACACACGTTGTGTTTCCATGTTTTATGAGGACATTCCATAGGCGTAATGCATTTTATATTGTGCAAACCGTATATTCTATCCCCTACACTGCCCCTGCCTAAACCTACCCATCACACACACACACACACACACACACACACACTGCCCCTGCCCATAAACCTACCCATCACACACACACACACACTGCCCCTAAACCTACCCATCACACACACACACACACACACTGCCCCTGCCCATAAACCTACCCATCACACACACACACACACACTGCCCCTAAACCTACCCATCACACACACACACACACACACTGCCCTGCCCATAAACCTACCCATCACACACACACACACACTACCCATCACAGGAGACATTCTGCATTTTTACATTTTCAAAAAACATCACTTAGTGTGATTTATGACCTGTTTTCCTCATGGGGACCAAAACATGTCCCCACAAGGACAAGGATTTTGGATATTGCCATCTTTGTGGGGACATTTTGTCCCCATACCGTAGGGATTACCAGTCCACACACACAAACACACACACACACACACACACACACACACACACACACACACACACACACACACACACACACACACACACACACACACACACAGAGACAGAAACACACTCACAAACACACTGCACATGTCAAATAGACCTATATTCAGTCTGTCCAATGGTTGATACAACACAGTATCCCACCGGTCACAATTGTGACCGATCATAAACACACTTTTTCACACACTTTTCCATGAAAATTTCTAAAAATTATGATTGATTGTTTCAAAGGGATACTAATGACACATGATTTGGATATTTTTGTGTCTGGGAAAAATTTGGGATTAAATGGGTTAAGGCAGCAGAATACATGGAGGCATCTCATTTATACTGAGGAGAGAAGGTGATCCTATAATGCACTGCAAAATGCATAATACATGTGAATAATGCATACTACATAATAATAATTCTAAAGTGAAGGCCATAGTACCCCCTTCGTAATGACTCAAGTATTACCAAATTACTAATTATTTGAATCAGTATTCTAAAGTGAAAAACACTATAGCTCTCTAGTAATGACTAAAGTCATTATGCTTTTAGTACATTTTTGGATAGTAATGACTGAAGATTTACTACATCCTTCTAAAGTAATTACTAACTATTTGGAGGGGATAAAGGCCTTTTGAAGCGAATAGATGGGAGAAAAATATCCATATTTAACATGTTATAAAATAAATATCTCTTTAATATAATTCTTTATTGTATTTGTCTAAAAGAAGAATGTCATATACACCTAGGATGGCTTGAGGGTGATTCAATTATGGGATAACTTTTTTGGGTGAACTATCCCTTTAACTAATATTAAACTTATTGGAAAGTGTCACCAGACTATTCCAAGTTAGCCACTAATGAGATCTGAGGACATAAACACAATTCATGCAAGTACATATGCAAATGCAGTTGTAGGCGTTTGTCAGCGTGCATACTTGCGCTCAGTTATGAAACGTGGCAACACATTCGGTAGCGCAACGACACACAAAGCCGATCTTGCATAGCCAGAAGCTAATAACTGAACACTAATGTGCGTGCAGATCATGTGCTCGCATACTGCTCTCAAATAAGTTTTTGTTTTTTAGAAATCTTTTGCAAACTGTAAATGAATGGAGTCTTCTGTAGTCTTGAAGCTCAAGCATGGTTTAAAGTTTGAGGCTGCGGCGAGTTATGGGAAGTTTATCACTTCCAATGCTGCTGTAATTATTGAAGTGACAGTGAAGTGAAGTGATTATTTACCCCCGTACGTAACAGTCAGAGTTTGTCATTGTGTTCACACTTTCTGGGTGTCAGAATCTCTTTCTGCTTCTGGGGTTTTGTAATCTTGTCTGCTGTTATGGTAGATTGTCTTCTGTCTGCCTGAGAAGGACCACATGTCAGATTTGCACTTGGTGAATAAATTACAAGTGACCCTGTTTGTCACTTTAACTTAATGATGCGTGTTAGGCTGGTTTTAGTCTGTTATCTCCAGCTAAAATACTATATGGGTGAATCTTGCAAAAATGTCCATGTCATATTTCCCAAAGTAATGAGGCAGAAACATTATTTTACATTAAGCGTATTTTGGTAGCATAATGATACTAATAAATACATTAAAATATATATATATATAAATATATATATTTTTTTCTCATTACTATAATATAATAATTTACAAAAACTGTAATATATTGGAAATAAGGTTTTGTAGTCATGAAATATAGGAGAACTACCAGAAGCTGTTTATAGCAAAATATACATAATCAGCAGGCATTTCGGATAGGTGGTAGCCTGGATGCCAGCCGAATTTAGCCCCGCCCACAATTTTTTTTGCTCTGGCAATTCGGTCTGGACTCGCTCCATAGAGGAGTTATTATGCCCGAACAGAAACTGTTCGGACCAATGAAATCATCAGGGCGGGATTCAGACGATGATGGACAGATCACGTAATCAACCACGCCATCAAAGGCGCTTTGGGTTGAATTTACTCTCATCCTAAACGGAGAACATGTTCGGATATGCATTCACCTTCACTATTTCTCTCAGAAACGATGATCGTGTTGGTAAGTACTCTGTGTATCCTTAAATTATTTTAGTACAATACTACGTTTACACTCTTTTTTTTCTTGTAACGTTACTCATTCCAGCGCGCGTGCAGACAGGGTTGACATGTTTTTTTGCAATGTCGCGCACAGTTACTACTCAAAACTATAGCCCAAAACAATAACTTTCCGGGGGGTTGTCCGGAAAAAAAAAGGCGTTTGGTTGGCAAAATATGTTATTTTGGCAAGGTTGCCTGCTAAAATTCGCATTCCTGGGTTTATATAATCCCATAATTGGGGTCGCTTCAACCCGCGGACATGGAGAAAAACACGGACTTGACAACACATTGCAGTTGAGTTCTGTTGACATTTGACAACTAACGTTACGCGTCGCTCCGTTGCTCTGATTGGTTGTGGGTCTATCAAATTGAGGTCTTTCCTGGCTCGGTTGAAACACGCCCCATAATCAAAGCTCAATGGAGCGGTACCAGACTCATATTCTGACTAGAATTGAGTATGACCACGTCAGGCTAGATAGGTGGTTTATATTTACCAAACAACTTTGATGGTTTAAATGTGTTGGTGTGAACTTAAATTCGGAAGATGGCATTGACTGTAATGGAACAAACCAAACTTGTCACTTTTTAAGTGCACTTCTCTGCTTACTGCTACGTCTTGATTCGATCTTCATGGCTTTTTCTGTTCATCACTATCTAATTCATAGATACATATGCAAGCCTCCATGCGTTTCCTACTGCCGTGTTTTCAATTACGTTCTTGCCAGCTGACTGGACATTTTTCCGAAGTTTGAAAATTGTCTCAAGGACCATTATTCCCTCCATTGATCTGAGGAGCTGCAGAAGGGCAAAGTGTGGCGGAATCTCAGTTTTTCATCAGCCTGTCATGGTTGGTGATGTCATAATGAGCTCCGCATTTACCAATCTCACCGTACAGCTCAGCGATGTGGAGCTGGCTAATGGAGCTTCAGGTGAATGTGAACCTGACTTGAAAAGGCGGGTCTTAATAACACCAAATAAAGAGGATCATTTCTGTCTGATGTCATAGTTTATGGCCATATCTATGTGCTGACAGTCGTATCAAGTGCGTTTGATTTTACTAAGCATCAGCTGGGCAAAGCACAGATGGCCTTGATTTTACTCCTCTTTTTTTGTTTCACTCTCCATTTATTAATGTTAATTTCTACTTCACGGTGTGAATTTCATTATTCAAATGGTTTGTATTTTTATCAGTAAACAGCTGTATCTGCTGTGTATTGTTCCCGGACGAGCCCCTATTTTGTTCCCACCCATGGCTCAAGTGAAGCAAAAACAAAAAAAAGTCACTTGACTCATTGCGCATAATTTTACTACTTCCCGCAGATTTTGTGCTCACACCCAAAGTGCGCACACATAAAGCCACCTCTCAGTACTAAAATGAGTTCTTTTTTAGCTGCTTATTGAGCTTAAACAGTCATATACACAACAAATAATATCAAAATGCCAGTCTTGGCAAATATTCACATAAACACAGTCAGTTATGTGGTAACACTTTACAATAAGGTTCATTAGTTAACATTAGTTAACAACATGAGCACTTATAAAGCATTTATTTATCTTTTTTAATGCTAATTTTAACATTTACTAATACTTTATTAAAATATTGTTAACATTATTTAATGCACTGTGAACAAACATGAACAAACCATGAACAGCTGGATTTCTATTAACTAATGCTTACAAATATAAACAAATACAGACATAAAAGTACTGCTCATGGTTAGTTCATGTTAGTTAAAGGAACACTCCACCGTTTTTAGAAATAGGGTTTATTCAACTTCTTTCCTCCATTTAGATATGTGGGCAAATGCACAGGTGAAGCACTGCTACTTGGGCGCAGAGATATCACGCAACACATGAAATCCCCATACATCCGTCAGCATACCGGCGTATGTTGTGCATGTGTTGCGTGATATCTCTGTGCCCAAGTAGCAGTGCTTCGCCTTTGCTTCCCCATAATATAGTCCCAAGTTGATATCTGCCTAGGAAATCGCCCAGTCTTAATCTGCAGCGCTATTTGTATTCATTGTGAATACGCAGGTCACAAGAAGTAATTAGGTGTTTTTTTGTGTTTTTTTAATCAATTTTACTCAGGATATGCTAGCTGGCAACATAGGATTCCATTCATTATGCTAAGCTAAGCTAGCGGTGACCCTGCCAAACTAAAACAATGCGTGCTCTGAGACAAAAATTCAATCTAAATGTAGGAAAGATGTTGAATAAGCCCTATTTCTAAAAACGGTAGTGTTCCTTTTATACATTAACTAATGTTAACTAATGAAACCTTATTGTAAAGTGTTACCAGTTATGTTTTTAGAGAACATAGATAGCTGAGAAAGAAAACACAAAGAGGTTGAACGCCAACAAGATCTCGCATGCGTCTCCTCAAGAGGTTCAGAAAAGAACTTAACAATGTATTTAACTGCTTTAATTTGCTACCAATCAAAATCTCTAGAGTTCTCTGTATGAACTCATTGCAAGAGATATGTGAAAAGTTATCTGTACATTTGTCTAGGACAAATGGATTTGAGTCGTGTTCTGCATGCATTTTATAGCCTTAATACACTCTTACAGTATGTCAACAATTGAATTTTAAGAGGAAGACAAAGTTGGTACTATACTGAAACAGCTGAGACCCCAGTAAATGCTCTGAGCAATAAAGTTCATGTTTGGTTTCAATCACAAAAAAAGTCTGTTAGCATTACCATAATATTGCTGGAAGTGCTATTTATCAATCTGAATTGTTGCTGTGATAATCACCATAAATCGCTGATGTTGACTGTAAAATTTTTTTAAAATGTCACGCTTAAACTCGGTCACCCTATATATAGTGGTGCCATTTTTTTTTTATTCCAAGAAGAAGAAACCTTTTCAGAAATATCTCAAAAGCTGTCATAAGCCGCTCAGTGTCACTGTAATAGTTGTATAGTAGTTGCATAAGCTCTAGAAGGTCACAATGTCTCAAAGACAAGGGAAAAACCATTACAAAAAGTACATTTAGACAATTGTGTTAATGCAGGATCATTGTAAAGCTGCATGGCATGAAAAATTGTTCTGGCATTGAATCAACAACTGAATTAAATAAGAGAGAGTGGGATGTTTATGACTGGAAATGCATCATATACCGCAAAAGTGAAAGACACAAGACTCTAATAAGGCCTTATGCATCTGTTATGAAGTCAAAACTTCTAAATGCCAATTTGATAAATCAATTCAATGCTGGTTTTTAGATCATAGTGGGTGGGAGTAACTTTTTGTTTTAAAAATGGGATAGTTCACCCAAAAATGAAAATTACCCCATGATTTACTCACCCTCAAGCTATCCTAGGTGTATATGACATTCTTCTTTTAGACAAATACAATTGTTATATAAGTAGTAGCTATATAAAAAAATGTCATGACTAATCCAAGCTTTATAATGGCAGTGAAAGGCAGCCCACAATTTGAAGCCCCAAAAAGTGCATCCATCCATTATAAAAGTAATCCACACAGATCCGGAGGGGTAATACAGGACTTCTGAAGCGAATCGATGGGTTTTTGTAAAAAAATATCCAAACTTAACATGATAAAGTTAAATATCTATCTAACATGATAAAGTTAAATATCTCACAGTTCAAAATGCTTATGCTACGTCCGACATCATCGTCACGCCAGTTGCGTTTTTTCACTGGAGAAGGCCTTTATTAACCCCCCGGAGCCGTGTGGATTACTTTTAAATGGATGGAAACACTTTTTCGGGTTTCAAATTTTGGGCTGCCATTCACTGCCATTAAAAGGCTTGGAAGCAGGACATATTTCAATATAACTCACATTGTATTTGTCTGAAAGAAGTTCAGTTTTCACTTTCATTTTTGGGTGAACTATTTAACATTTTGGGGTGAACTATCCCTTTAATACTTTATAACACAGTGCTGATAAATCAAAAGTTCAGCTTGTTTTACGCCCTTTATGAGTCAAACTCACTCCTGTTCACCTTCATGTCTCTGAGTCAGCCTGTGTGTGTCGGCACCCTCTCATCACAGCCTGAACAGCTGATCATTCCTGCTATAGACTGTCCATCTAATGAGGACATTTTACTCAGATGACCAGCACCGCAGAGACAGCGCGACATCAAAGTCCTCTGTTATACAGTCATGTGCCTGTTTCATTGTGCTATTCAAAGAGTCACACACACACACGCACACACCACCTCCGCCACTGTACTCCGATAGCAGATGAAAACACTGAATATCTTGTAGAAAATCAATTTTTCACATTTTAGTGACCAGACTTGGTTTTTGCCATTCTTCTTTAATGATCCATTTCACCTCGCAGGTGAGGTCTGATTGCCTCGCGGCGATCCAGTAGATCACATGCATCTTTGTGAAGTTATAAATAACTGATAAAAGAAAGAAAAAAAAACAGATAAATTATGGATAGAGAGGTTGGTATCCTCTTTTTATCACACCTCGTTTCCTCAGTCACAACAGAGATAACACCTGGCTCCTCCCACCTATTCTGCTGTGTGACGGGCCGCACTGGCGTGACGGGACAGATTTGCTATTTCCTCCAAATAAATAGACTTCAAATAGACGTATAGAAGCGGGTGAGATTTGTTGAAATGTACTGTGACATGATAAAGAAAACAAATTAAAATAAAGCAAAACAGAATAGAGTGAGCGGAGATGTAAGTCCATCTTTGTCATTCATTTGTCACCGTTTGACAGCCCGGCAGGCGCTTCAGTAAAAACACTCTTCACGCGTCACTCAAAATAAAACAGGAGATTTGGAAATGTAAATTAGGCTTCTGTCTTTAATTTCTCAGTTTTATGTTCTTTCTTTTGAAAGGAAAACAAGTGCCATGTAGTTCCAACACACTATCACAACACTCTCAGAAAAAAAGGTACAAAAGCTGTAACTGGGACAGTAGCTTTTTTCAAAAAATGTAGGTACACCTTTGTACCTAAATAGTGCATATTGGTATCTTAAAGGTACATATTTTTGCTCATGTCCAACAAGTGGTATGGTTCAGTACAGCACAGTACAGTTCAGTACGATTCGGGATGGTAAACCCTAAACCGGCTTGTGTTTCCAACGCCAACAGCACCCTTATGATAGGCGTGGTGTAGTGATCGACGTCATTCTCGGGCAAAGAAGAAACCGACACAGTAAACAACAATGGAGGACATACAGCAGATATTGTTCTTGCTTCTCGGCATGTGGCTGTTGTCACAAGAAGACAAGCTTTGTTTGAGCCAAGGCTGCAGGGAAAAACACAGCTGAAAAATCACACGCAAGTGACGATTCTCTGTCAACCAATCAACGTTCTGCAGTGAGTCTAGCTCCACCCTTTAGTACCAGACTACTGTGCTAGGTACCCCAGCGGAAGGGTGCCAAAAAAGTGGTACGGTGCTTTTCAGAATTAGGGTACCATTTAGAGCTTCTGACAGTGGAACCGTACTGAACTGTACTGAACCGTACCGCTTACTTGAAACAAGCCATAAGTGTATATATTGGTACTTAAAAGGAATAAAAGTGTACCTTTTAAAAGTGACAGCTTTTGAACCTTTTTCTGAGAGTGTAAAAGCATTTCTCTACGAAACAGAACAGTGTAGATTGACCATTTCAGTGGATTCTATAAAGTCTTGGTTATCTTCAATCTTTCGGATGGCAGTATTTTACATGCAAATTTCAAAGTGTTGTCATGAACAGTGTTCCCTCCATGCATTTACATGGCTGCGCAGCCAGAGAAATTCAGACAATCTCAAGACAGACAAAAACAAAGTGGAATAAATGAAAAAGGAGTTTTTCTATACATGGATTGTTTCATCATGTAACTGAAGATGTTTGAAATCTTGTCCTGAAAAACAACACTAATTAATTCATGAGATAAGGACAACAGCATTATTATTTTTCTTATTATTTCTTATTATGATCTCAACAAAAGTTATGTTGAGTTTTATGCTGAGAAAAAAAGACTTCTTATAGTCTTTAAAAAGATTTATTATAATTAATATTTAATATATTTTTTTTGTTTTGTTTAGCCTAACTGTTTTGTAAAAAAAGAAAATTGATGTATTATTTAAAACCATATGAAGATGACTAGCTTCTTATAGCTGCATTCATTATTTTTATCAACATTTTGAACAGAAAGCTGAGAAAATTTTTTTTTTTTGTCAAATGCCCTATTTGAATGGTAATTGTTTCTCATGTGGATGTCTGTAAAAATGAAAAATACATATTTTTAGAGTTTTATGATACTATGAACCCGGGAGCTCGCTGTTCACGTGGTCTGTCGCATGATTTAAAGACTACAATGTACATAAGCAATGCTTTTATCACTTGTTTCTGCTTTCTTTTCCTGTGTTTTGATCTGGACATTCTCTATTCTTTCAGAAGATGTGTAATAGCGCCCCCTACTGTATAATAGTGAAAATACGGAAATGTTTGTAAAGGGAACATTGGTCATGAATCTACCCTATGGGAATTTGGCTTTTTAAGATATGTAGAGAAGCAAACAAAGGATCCTCTTGAAGCAGTGTCTTTGATTAAATATTTAAAATAAATAAAAACAATTATATAAATGACACATAAAATTGATACTTTGTAGTAATTTTAAATATTAAAATGAAAATAAAGAACAAAACAAAAGTATCAGTGGAAAAGGAAGTACACACCTACATTTATCACCCCTTATAATGCATAAAATTACAGTCAGAATTGCAGGGTTTGATGACAACGATGTGCAAAAAAATGGAAACATTGTACTTTTTTTTCTTCGTACAGTCGACAACCCTGTCAAAACGATCCCCGTTCACAAGAATTTTTAAAGAGATTTGGGTATCAGTGATTAGATTCTTGGTATTGAGTACAGATGGAACCTGTATTATTTAAACCTCTCACAAGTTCCCTTTTGCAATTGAGGTGTGTGGTGTTATCATTGTAAGATCTAAAGCAGGGGTGTCCAGTCCTGCTCCTGGAGGGCCACTGTCCTGAAGAGTTTAGCTCCAACCCTGATTAAACACTTCTGAACCATCTAATCAAGGTCCTACTAGGTATACTAGAAACTTCCAGGCAGGTGTGTTGAGGCAAGCTGGAGCTAAACTCTGCAGGACAGTGGCCCTCCAGGAGCATGTTTGGACACCAATGTTTTGAAAGGCCTTTAGAAAACAAGGTTTGCCTATGAGTCTGGAAAGAGATTTAAAAACATCTCCAAATTATTTGAAATACATTATTCCACTGTTAGGTAAATCATTCTTTATCTAAGTTGTGCAGATTCCAAACAACTGACAATTTGTTCAGAACTAGTCTTCCCTGCAACTCCAGCCCAAGGGTATACTTTCTGATGCAAAATTAAGTGTACAAGAACTCCACAATTTCATCACAGGATCTGCTAGATAGAGCATATAGTCAAAGACATTTTGGAATAATGTGCTCTTGACAGACAAATCAAAGATAGAGTTGGCCACAGTAACAGACATGTTTGGCAGAGACAGCTTTCAATGAGAAGAATCTCAAACCTACTGTGATGGCATGGTTTAAATGTTATGGTGGTGGTTGCTTCACTGCCTCAGGGACTGGACAGCTTGCATTCATTTATTCAGCTATGAATTCTGCATCATATCAAAGAGAGCTTGAAGATAATATTAGGCCATCTGTCCGAAAGTTGAACTGAAAGTAGACCTTTCAGAAGGACAATGACCCTAAGCACGCTAGAAAATCCACCAAGGAATTGCTCAAACAGAAAAATTGGAGGGTTATATCAAAGCCTGGATTTGAATCACATTGATATGTTGTGAAAGTATTTGAAATATACACGCACGAATATTGCGTGAAAGAGTCGTCAAAAATACCAGCAAGCTGATGTCAGAGACTTGATGGATCTTGGTGTACAATTATACAAAATACCAACAAGAAGGTATTTCTAAAGGGGGCTAAACTAGTTATTAAGGCCCAAGATGTACTTAATTGTTTCTTATGGTTTTGTTAAAAGCATATCAACTTTAGTAATAGGCACTGTTTCAAAAGGAATCAAATGTTTGCTAGTCCAAAAATGTTAAAAAAGCCAACAGTTTCCATAGAACTTGGAACAGTTGCACTAGAACTTTCCATTTAAGTTGCAAGATGAATAATAACACACCCAGTTTGGTGCAAATGAAGATGACCTTTGACCACCTTGGGTACTGGGGTTTGTTCCTGCCAAAATAATGCAAAAATGCGGGTTAAGTATGTATAAAGGGGCTGCAAACTTTCAAGGTATTGCCCAAACATTTGTGCCTGCTTTGCATACTTGTGCAGTGATTGTAAAGTCTTGCTGTCGGCTGTTTTGTTCTGAATTGAAAGAGTTCTTCATTAATGCATCATTGTGTCATGGTGCTGGGGAATGTTGATTTATGTAAAAACAGCAGCTAAATGAGAGTCAAGTATCGCTCATGCCATCTGTTGACCTTTACAACCCACGGCTTCTGTTTCTTTCTCTCACACATACACACACACACATTTACATGACTTTCAAACGTGTGGAGAGATTTTTCTGAGGGCTTTATTTTCGCTCAAAGCCAAGTAAATAGTGAAACTGAGTCATGCATTAAATTGGTTACAACGCCTTCTTCAATGCACAAGGGACTTGCATAAACACAACCAGCTTTTTTTACAACTTCCTCAAAACATTTGGCACTAAATGTGTCTGAGAAGCACAGCAAAACTGAGATGAAAATGTACTGTCCGTTCTTTGATTTTAAGGGCAAAGTAATGGGAAAACAATGAACGGATAAAAAACAGCCAGTTAAAGGAGACCTAATGCTGTTTTACTAAACGAGGTTCGGGAGGAACATGTCAGATAATTGACACAGGTGGAAAGTACTCAGCTAATCAACAAAGTAGGTATATATACACAGCCTTCTTACCGCCACTGCATTGACAGATTTCGGCATCCCCACCACCCCTTCTCCACATTTTGCTCTTTTTCCTTTTAAAGTTCAAAACCACTTACATACGGGGGGTACTCTGGGTTCGGGCCGTAGTCCGAGCTCGAAGCCCTCCCGGACAGCACGCCAAATACGCAATTAAATTTACTCTATAAATTATATGTAAGTGTGAACTCGTGAATTCAGTGATGCCAGATTGGGCGGGTTCGTGCCCAATTTGGCGGTTTTGAATTTGACTGTGAGGGTAAAAATGGGTTTGGGTGGGTGGACAAATTTTGGGCTGGTTTGCGGTCAGTTTGGCAGTTTTCAAGTCAGCTGGAGTAGGTGTTGACGTAGCCAACAAGCCCATACTTTTAGCCAATCAGCGATCAGCAGACGCTCATTCAAGACATGCTTTCAGGGCGAAATTCTAGCTAGATATTCAAGTGCTCGCTATGCAGAAGTGGCATAAGTGTACAGTAATGAGCGGGATAGTGAACCAGCTCTCAAACGGGGATTACACCTGTGACTCGAAGACTCTTTATAAATATTACCAACTTTAAGAGCACAGTTGAATGACTCGAATAGCAGCTGCTGAAAGCGTTTTGAATCAACGATTTATCTATTTTGACTGTGTTAAGTTCTGCGTTATGTTCAATAAATACAGTATTGTTCAAAATAATAGCAGTACAATGTGACTAACCAGAATAATCAATGTTTTTAATATTTTTTTTTATTGCTACGTGGCAAACAAGTTACCAGTAGGTTCAGTAGATTCTCAGAAAACAAATGAGACCCAGCATTCATGATATGCACGCTCTTAAGGCTGTGCAATTGGGCAATTAGTTGAATTAGTTGAAAGGGGTGTGTTCAAAAAAATAGCAGTGTGGCATTCAATCACTGAGGTCATCAATTTTGTGAAGAAACAGGTGTGAATCAGGTGGCCCCTATTTAAGGATGAAGCCAACACTTGTTGAACATGCATTTGAAAGCTGAGGAAAATGGGTCATTCAAGACATTGTTCAGAAGAACAGCGTACTTTGATTAAAAAGTTGATTGGAGAGGGGAAAACCTATAAAGAGGTGCAAAAAATGATAGGCTGTTCAGCTAAAATGATCTCCAATGCCTTAAAATGGAGAGCAAAACCAGAGAGACGTGGAAGAAAACGGAAGACAACCATCAAAATGGATAGAAGAATAACCAGAATGGCAAAGGCTCAGCCAATGATCACCTCCAGGATGATCAAAGACAGTCTGGAGTTACCTGTAAGTACTGTGACAGTTAGAAGACGTCTGTGTGAAGCTAATCTATTTTCAAGAATCCGCAAAGTCCCTCTGTTAAAAAAAGGCATGTGCAGAAGAGGTTACAATTTGCCAAAGAACACATCAACTGGCCTAAAGAGAAATGGAGGAACATTTTGTGGACTGATGAGAGTAAAATTGTTCTTTTTGGGTCCAAGGGCCACAGGCAGTTTGTGAGACAACCCCCAAACTCTGAATCCAAGCCACAGTACACAGCATCATGATATGGGCATGTTTCTCCTACTGTGGTGTTGGGCCTATTTATCGCATACCAGGGATCATGGTTCAGTTTGCATATGTTAAAATACTTGAAGAGGTCATGTTGCCCTATGCTGAAGAGGACATGCCCTTGAAATGGTTGTTTCAACAAGACAATGACCCAAAACACACTAGTAAACGGGCAAAGTCTTGGTTCCAAACCAACAAAATTAATGTTATGGAGTGGCCAGCCCAATCTCCAGACCTTAATCCAATTGAGAACTTGTGGGGTGATATCAAAAATGCTGTTTCTGAAGAAAAACCAAGAAATGTGAATGAATTGTGGAATGTTGTTAAAGAATCATGGAGTGGAATAACAGCTGAAAGGGTGCCACAAGTTGGTTGACTCCATGCCACACAGATGTCAAGCAGTTTTAAAAAACTGTGGTCATACAACTAAATATTAGTTTAGTGATTCACAGGATTGCTAAATCCCAGGAAAAAAAAAAAAATGTTTGTACAAAATAGTTTTGAGTTTGTACAGTCAAAGGTAGACACTGCTATTTTTTTTAACACACCCCTTTCAACTAATACCCCAATTGCACAGCCTTAAGAGCGTGCATATCATGAATGCTGGGTCTTGTTTGTTTTCTGAGAATCTACTGAACCTACTGGTAACTTGTTTGCCACGTAGCAATAAAAAATATACTAAAAACCTTGATTATTCTGGTTAGTCACATTGTACTGCTATTATTTTGAACAATACTGTATGTACTTCACGAAAGACAACGTAATTGAAGTTAAAGCACAACACAAAGATAAACGCATTCTTGGTGTCGTTAATATTTTTGCTGTAGGATTGCCGTTCAGTATGTATCAGTGAATGACATTTTGGCTTTGGTATGTGCAGTAATATGTGTGTAATGCCTGCTAATTACGTTGTTTATTGCGATCATTTATATTGGCCATTTTTTTGGAATTAAATTAGTTTATTCTTACTGTTCACATTTGAAAATGGCGCATGGTCCACTTTGCAGATTATTCCGGGCAGGATCTTTAGACAGAAAGAGACCATATGACTAGCATGCAAAAAAAATAAATAAATAAAAATAAAGTCTTTATAAAAATTATGATATTATAGTAGTAGACCTATTATTGATACACAATTAAAAAAATCTTTGTTAAAGTTTTTGAAAATATTGATGGGTAACTTTGTTTTAGCAACTTCAGCATTATACATTGAACACATTGCAATATATGCACAATATACTGATCCTCATAGACGTAAGAAAATTAAACTCGAGATTCAAACATCCAAACATTCTGGTAAAACTTAGTGACTGTTGCGCTGTTCAAATGATTTTTCACACCAAACATTGAGCTAGGACGCCAAAAAGCGTGTTTTTCTTATATTTAACTCAACAGACACATTCTTGGCACTACAGATCCTGAACAAAAATACAAGTTTGTACGGTAAGAAACATCTTTGGATGGTAATTATTTCAGTTCTCCCGCCATTGGCAGGTGTATGTAGGAGATAAATTAACTTTGGAACCTGATGGTGCAGCAGTCTCGACAAACAAAAATAAATCAGAGGAATTGAGTGTAGACTCATAAATTGAGAAAACAATGGGGAATATACAGTTCTGCTATGAATATCTAGATTGTTTGCTTCTAAGTGCCTCAAAGTAAACTCTGGGCACTTAAAAAGTTAGTTTTCACACATTTCGCTCACAACAGTTCCTATTATCAGCCAATTTGTTCCTTGCAGACACAAATCACAATATTTTGAAGAGAGCAGGTCATCAGATTTTCATAGCCTGGGCTCATATACTGTTATGTAAAATACGCCCATCACTAATGGATGTCCCCCACCACTCCATTTTGGTTGTAGTTTGACACATTTTATAGGGTTTAATGTACCAGTTCATGTCTCAGCACTATTGAATGCAGTGTTTGCCATGGCAAATGAATCCCTTCCAAGGTTGTATACACACACAAATATATGGACGCCAGAATGTATACTGGTATATTAAAAAGAGAAGAAGATGCGAATGTCATGCTTTCAATATGCATTATAGAATGGATATATTATGTTAATTTTAAGGTTTATCATAAAACCACTGGGAAAACAAACACGTTTGCAGTGTTGGTGCTGTGTTAAATTGTTCAGCGGTATCAACCTTACTGACATAGATCGCAACAATCTGGTTCCAGAAGTAAAATCTCCATTCATATTCTCCATAGGGAAATTGATTTTAGTAACAGTATAGTACAGGGTCGAATTCTCACTATGAACTAGTTGCTTATTAGCATGCAAATTACTAGGATATTGGCTGTTTATTGGTACTTATAAAGGACATATTAATGCCTTATTCTGCATGACCTTATTCTACATCCCTTAATCCTACTCAATACCTAAACTTAACAACTACTGAATCTTACTATTAATAAGCAGTAATTATGAGTTTTTTGAGACAAAAGACATAGTTTATAAATAGTTAATAGTGAGAACTACATTACCCATGATGATGTACAGAAAATTCCACCTATCAGTCGAAATGAGCAAAATGCGGGAAAATATATCTTCGCCCACTCAAATAACGTAATCGAGTCAGTCTCCCTACACTCCCAAAATATTTCAATATGCTGTTCGCAATATGCTATGTTTTAGTTCTCAGACTTTCAGTTCGTTTTCATTTGTCACGTGTTTCTTTGTTCTGACTCCCGCCACTCGTCTGTCTCCGTAGTTACCGTCGTTATTAGTTCATATGTGTCAGCCGTGTGTTAATTATCATCCTCGTTTGCTACTTAAGTTGTTTCTTCCCCTGTCCGGTCATTGTTATGTTTAGATGTGTTGTGCTAATTCCTGTCTGCCTGATGTTTGGGTTATCTGTTATTAAAAAACCTTTGGAACTGTATTCGCCTGTGTTCGTCATCCTGCCTGCACGCACCCGTGACCATGGGATTGTAGTTATTTCACTCACTTAGGCCGTTAAGTGCACGGTCTTGTACCGTTGTATTTTTGTCAGATTTCCAAATACTTTTTTTGTTATGTTATGATTCACCTCTAGCTAGTTGTTTTGGACCATGTCTTAGAACTCCTTAGCAAATACTTGTTTGAAATCCTTATGGGAGAAATTAATGGAAGAAATACTCAATGGCACTGAAAAGTGGGAGGGGACCAATGCACTCTATTCTTAAAAAGGAATGTCCTTTATTGGCATCTATGGTTCCATAAAGAACCTTAAAGAACTTTAAATTGTATAGATTGCTCTGCATGTTTTGTTGGCATAGAAGAAACACCCTCTTCCCTTTTCACTTTTTATGTCTCATGATAATTTCCTCAAAGCAGGTGCTGAGCAAGGGATACTATTGCCTGGTTACCATAGCAACGAGAGCATGCATGCACTGTTCATCCAGTTGCTAAGGCAAGCATCACCATTGCTATTGCAAATACTTAGAAGTAATGATTTGAATGAACCGCATAGCCATAAATATTAAACTTCAGTGTGTGTAAACATTTGTCCTATGGACATGAATTGAATTTGAACTGAGCTGAACGTGTCTTCTGTGGAGCTGCTCTACAGTTGAAATTGAATTTGTTTCATGATTGATGAATTTTGCAACATGGACTGTTTTTTTTTTTCTTCTTCTTCTGTTTATTACTGCAAACCTGCTTTTAATCAATCTGTATTTTATAAAGCACTGTATGAATAAAGGTGATTTACTTGACAAGATGTTAAGGTTACTTTTTTAAATGATCAGGCAGGTATAGCAATACCGTAATAGGTCACATTACATCATAACGGAGAAATGTGAATTTGTTCCCTGACAATGACTAAAATTGCTAATGTTTCCTTAATGATTTATTTGTGTCTGTCTGTGTGTTAGAGAGAGAGAGAGAGAGAGAGAGAGAGAGAGAGAGAGAGAGAGAGAGAGAGAGAGAGAGAGAGAGAGAGAGAGAGAGAGAGAGAGAGAGGTAATTCAGATAATGAGTAAAAAAATTCATTTCTTGACAGACCTCATCATATGCTTATCAGCCCAGTGCAGAGGTGGAAGAGAATGGGTATTTTTGTCAGTATACGTGTGAGGAAACGTGTTTGTGTGTGTGTTTATGTGTAAGAGCAGATACCAACAAAAACTTACAGGGTCAGCTAACTTTGCACAGCATGAGTGATGTGTTTCAGTCCCTGCGGCGTTCTGGCTGAGTCTGTGAAAACACACGAATGACTGAGGTTCTCAGATAGCAGTGGGCGGCAAGGTCACGGGGTTTGCACTTTGTTGTAATTCAGGGCAGCGACGCTGTAGGCCTCGTCCTCTTGGTTCAAAATGACAAAACAGGCATTATTCCTGCAAGGAGATTAGCACTGGACTGTGAATAATTGCCCGAACAAAATATTGATACCAACTTGTTCAAGGTGTCTCTCTTGGCTGTAAAGTGTCACTTCAGGTCTGTTTTGACATAGGTGTTGGGTAGTATGATTCCCCTGCAGTGATTTTAACAGGCCGAGCATCCAAGAGATTATGACAGGGATGCAGTCGGCATTTGTTTTGATGCCTGATATACACTTGGGATCTCTCCGCATCTAGCTGGTGTGAATTACTTGCCGCTCAGACGTGGTCCAAGAACTGCTTGATTAGTACTCATTTGTCATTTCAAGTTGGTTGTGAGGCTGTGAAATATTAGCAACACGAATGCATCCATTCTTCTGTGGTCCTGGACTCTGCAACCAAATAGCAATGATTGCTGCTTTCTCCAAAAGCAGATTTTAATTTGATTCATGTGTACACCATAGTTACTGCCACTGTGCCAAAACCTAGACTTTGAGAAGAGAGAGTGCGTACTTAAGAACATATTCAGTGCATTACATTTATTAAAATCATAAATGGATGCTGCCTTAATTGTCCCTATCCTTAAAGCCCAGTCCTAGACCTACCTATAACTCTAACTATATTGAACCTGCTGGTCATAAAGGCATCCTGGAAAGTCCATGGAGGGAGCTATGGTTTTGAGAGAAACAATATGAGCTGCATGTGTTGCGGTCGATGTGCCAATACAACAACGTGATGACACCACATCCAGTTTCAATGATAGGCTTATTAAATATCTGTTTAACAGTATATTCCCACTATTAAGTAGTGGGATGTTGGGCACTTTATTAACATTTTTCAAATATTTTCTTCATATTTAAAATGTGATTGGAAAAGGAGAAACACAAGATTGGAAAAAGAAGGATTTGAACTTGGTTAAAAGCTAAATCCACCAGGCTCCTAGGTCAGGGGTTCTCAAACATTTTTGGGGCCAGGGACCCCTTATAGGTTACATTTTCCAAGGTCCCCCTCATAATTATATCAGAGATTAAACCCAAAGTTAATGTGGGTGGGAGTAATGAACACAATACACTTGTTTTATTGGCATAAATGCAAATATGCACTTTTCTATAATACAGCATTTTTCAGAAAATAATTTGTACTGAGTAGTTGCACCAGGTTGAGAGAAAAAAATAAAACAATAAATAATAATAATACAAAATTTGTTCATTAGCTGGATAAAATCGTTCTGAAAATGATTCCAATGGTATCGTTTCTCTATATCATTATCGCTGTGGTTTGAACTCTGCTGTTCTTTAATATTGAGAATGATTTTTAGAACTTTATCTTTATTGTTATCTTTATAGGTATCATCCTTGGTGTGAACAGGCCTTTAGGCCACTAAGTTAAACGATGCTGTGAAAAGAAAAGAAGAAAAAAGAAAGAAAAAAAAAGTTTTAAAGTTCAACTTTTTAAAATACTGGGTTTTGCAACCTCTACGTTCTGTTTCATGCTTGAGTACCCCTGGTATTTAACTGCATGGCTGACATTTGGTATTACCACACTCAAAATTCTCTTTTAAACAAGGGTAAGAACCTATTTGCATTTATAGGTTTTTGTGCAATTATTCTTAGTAACCCACAATGCACCCATAAATAACACACACAATTTGTTAGATTGCGCCAGTAAATTAGTACCCTTCATTTGGGACCTTAGTAAATCAGGTTCTATCTGTCTAATAAAAAAAATGAAAAATAAAAAAAAAATTGTTTTTCCTCATAATTAGTGGTGTGTAAGTGAGGATGTAGACTGAGATAAACACCTGCCTCATTAGGGCTGTTCAGGTTTCAGAGGGACTGGCAACTAGATGTCACATTTTCCTTTAGCAGACTGTTCCAAAAGTATTTTGTTTATTTATTTTTTATTTTTTTAAATGTTTGCCTCATAGTTAAATAAGGAACACATTAAATTGAGAATATTCACCATTATGAGATCAAAATTCACCTGGCCTGGAGCTAAAGGGCCAGTGAGAAGGAACAGGAGACCTGTGGTATTTTTTTAAAGGGATAGTTCACCCAAAACTGATAATTCTGTCATTTACTCGCCCTCAAGTTGTTCCAAACCTGTATGGATTTCTTTTTTCTGCTGAACACAAAGAAAGATATGTGGAACAATGTTTGTAGCCAAGCAGATCTCGGCAGGCATTGACTAGTATGTTTCCCCCACTATGGTAGTCAATGGTTGCTGAGATCTGCTTGGGTGAACTATCCCTTTAAATGAATACCGCAGGTCTCCTATTCCTTCTCACTGTCCCTTTAGCCCAAAGAATAGCAGAGTTCACTTCCAAATATCTTCCTTTGTGTTCAGCAGAACAAGGAAATGTATACAGGTTTGGAACAACTTTAGCTTGACTGAATCATGACAGAATTTTCTTTTTTGGGTGAACTATCCCTTTAAGTTGTCATTAACATGCAAAAGTAACCACTTAGCCAGAATGGAATCCTTGAGGCTAGTGCTGTGAGGTTTACCTGCATAGCTATCTCGTACCAGCTGGCCTCTGTTATATGAGCACACAGCTGGCGTCAGAGGGCATTAGACAGATTTCCAGGAACAATTATCACATTACCGCTAATTATGTCAATCAGCTCTGCAGCCACAGACAGAAACTAAATGATTGCGTCAAGAATAGCATCACTACATGTGGAAATAATTATGTCTCTGTGGATTTCCATTTTGTTTCCAATTAATAGCCCAAGTACACTGTACTAGTTGCACACATAAAGTAGTGGCCAAAAGTGATGTCCAGCCTAGGAAAATTGACATCTTCCCTCTTTGTTACATTATTATTATTATTATTATTACTATACTCAAGGTAGCAAGGCATTTAGCAGAGACATGAAATGTATATACTAGTGCTGTAAATCGATTGAAAAAAAAAAACATTATTGCATCTGCATTTTTTATATTTTTATATTGTAATAATTTACAGTCACTCTCCAAATTAATGTAGAAACAACTTAAATACAGTATATTTGAAATGTTTGTTGTAATGGCATCTTTTTATGAAGGATAGTATCACTGAAAATAAAATTGCTATACTAATAATTAAAAGCTATATCAATTTCAAGTGAACTTAAAACAATCTTCACATAAACCCATTATAATAAATGTCATATTTACCTGTGGCCTAGTTGAAGTTATCAAACTGTTTGCACTGCGTACATTTTAAATTAAATATAGAAAGCTACTTATTATCGCCACTGTTCCTTTAAGATCTGCCGCTGGCGAACATGACGTGGATCACACGCATCTCATTTTCTACACAACTCTTTAAGTCCATTTAAGACATTATTAAACTCATTTCAGACTGCTCTTGTGGGAATACAAAATGGGCATTTTGGCATAATTCTGTTTGTTCAAGCACGAAGAGAACTCGTTTTTGGTGCGCGTGTTTCAGACAAGGGGTGAGTCTCAATCAGCTCCCTTGTTAAGTAGTCAGGGCAATGATCAGGGATTCGGCCACATTCATGTACATGATATACTGATTCACCACCTAGGAAATTAGGGAGCTGATTGAGACGCACCTAGGACATTCACAGACAGCGCGTTATCTTTTGTCTTGTTGCGCTGGAATTATTTTAAAGCATGTGTGTAAAATATAATGTATAGATAAACGCGTTAAACTGGAAAAAATTACCACGTGCGCTAATTTTGACAGCACTAGTATATGCATGTTGTTGTTATAGTTTTGAGGAGTATTTCTCATTAAATTGACTCTGGTCATCTGAAAGTGTCGTACAAAAATAAAAACAAAAAAATAATATTAATGATAAAAAAACTGTGACAGTCCAATGGGTGAAACTCATTAAAACGTATACACATCTTTTCTACATTCCAATAGAATTCGGTGAACTATGGTCTGCAAATTCATATAGTTAAATGACATTTGGCCAATAGAGAGTCACAGGTTGTCATCTTAAGCAAATTAATGTCAATTGTTGAGACAATGTTGCTGTTTCATGGTCGTTTGGAAGCTCCAGGGGCTCACAGTGTTACGGTTTTCATATAGGAATCAATGACTTACTGTTGTCTCTGCATATTAAGCAGAGAGAGGAGAAATTGTTTTAACATCCAACAAATTACACACTTCATCTTTAAGTCTTCACACAGTTTATTAAGATGGATTTTGAATCCACTTACTGACACTATACTGTTACATAATAACTACATAACCAAATCTAGACATCACACGTTTTACTTCCTGTGTTTATTTTGTATATTATGTCATGGTGAATCCCTGTAATGAATAAATAAATAATACCTATTTTGAGAGAGATTTTTTTCTTTGCTTTAAAGCTGTGTGTCATGCAATATTTAGCTCTTTTTAATCATTGCAGTTTTTAAACCAATACAGTAAACCATGTTTTTAAATGTGTTAAACACTGCTCTAAGAAGACCTTTTAACTCCATTTATTCTCACAGAACACTCTTTGTTTTACACAAGGCTTTGAGAAAATAAATCACTGTGCTGTCAAAGGAAATAGAAAATAGTTGCTGTCCTCTTATCTCTGGTGGATGAATAAGTCTTGGTCGTAAGTCACATTTGCTGAAAGGGCTGAAGCGATATCTGCAGATAACCGGAAAACATCTGTATCCTTATTTTTCTGAGACGTGCAATGCACAGTTGGTGGAAGTGTGTGGGTTCTGACTGATCGCTTAGCTCATTCCCAGTATGGCATGAAGAGCGGCTGTTGGCATGAGTTCAGCCTTCCCAGGTGGCAAATAGAGGGTAATTGGTCCTGCCGGCTCTATTTTTAGGTGAGTGCAAAGAGATACATTAATCAGACCACAGTCATTTCAAGAGGAACTGTTTATGTTATCATGCATTAGACTGGAATCCATTAGTTCAATCTATTTTTCTTTTTTCACATATTTTTGTTCTTGTTCTTAAACAATGAACAATAATCACAATATGCTACGTTCATATAATAGCGTGGACAAGAGCTGAATGAAAACACATAGTCAATTAAAGTGCATAATCACCATATTGTATTATATTGTAAAGCCAATCTTTACAATTTTTGTATTGTATCATAAGTTTGTACCAGTTTGTATAGTTTCATGCACCTTGAAACAATGTAGTGCGCAGGTTTACAGGGGTATGATGAGCACTTTAGATGTTGTTGGATTTGACAAATTAACCTGGCTCATGGCATACAATCTTGTTTTGTTTGAGGCAGTTAGTTGGGATGCCATAAAAATGCAATTTTTGGTTGGCTGAAGGAGAAAATATACCAGAAATCTTGGCTGAAAATGTGAAGATAATCTATTGCTTTAAAACAGATAAGGGAATCACTGACAAGGAGGCAATGTGCTCATTAAATTTAAATAAATGTAATAATACAAATAATAAATGTATTTATAATATTTTCCCTGTGCTTATGCCAATTGCATGTAGGCAGCCTACTTATAAGCTTAAATTACACTACAGATAATGAGTAAGTATTTACTGCAAAATCTTGTGTAATACATGGAAAGAAAAATTCTCTCTCATTTTCATTTCATTTATATAAAAAATAAGCCTTTGGCCCTTGAATTTTAAGTAATTATTGTAAACTAGTTATGTGTACATCTAAGAATAATTAGTTCATGGTGTTCTGGTTCTTGAACCTCATAATAAAGTAAAAAGAAAAAATGCTCTGTTTGTTGAAGTCAATATCTTTAATACAACACTGATATTATTTAGATTCATATATTGTACAGTGTTTTAAAAACCATCCATCCATCCATTTTCCAAATCATTTGACCAATGTAGGGTTGCGAGGATGCTGGAGCCAACCAACCTTCTCAGCATACACCTGGGATTGATAACCAGTCCATCTCAGGGCTAACAAAGACTCAAAATTCTGAACAATTCACAGTGTTAAAGGGTTAGTTCACACAACAATGAAAAGTATCCCATGATTTACTCACCCTAAAATCTAAAATACACCCTAGGTGTATATGACATTCTTCTTTCAGTTATTTTAAAAATGTCCTGGCTCTTCCAAGCTTTATAATGGCAGTGACTATTGGGTCATTTTTGAAGTCCATAAAAGTGCATCTGTCCGTCATATAACTGCTCCGCACGGCTCCGGGGGGTTAATAAATGCTCTCTGAATCAAACTGCACATCAGTTACGCTCATCAGACATAGCATAAGCATTTTGAAAATGTTTCATCCCAAAGGTGTTCTGTCAGGTTGAGGTCATGACTCTGTGCAGGCCAGTCAAGTTCCTCCACACCAAATTCACTCATCCTTGACTTTAAGGACCTTGCTTTGTGCACTGGTGCGCAGCCATGTTGGAACAGGAAGGAGCCATCCCCAAACTGTTCCCACAAATTTGGGAGCATGAAATTGTCCAAAATGTATTGGTATGCTGAAGTATTAAGAGTTCCTTTCACTGGAACTAAGGGGCCAACCCCTGAAAAACAACTCCACACCATAATCCACCACCACCACCAAACTTTAAACTTGGCACAATGCAGTCAGGTAAGTACCACTATTATTTGTCACTCCAGAGAACAGTCTTGAAAGGGGGGAGTCTGAAATCCCCTGCCGCTTCAATATACCTGTAAATATCTTAATCAGATTCATAATCAAATCCTTAATTAATATTTATCCTCCTATTTCTAATGATTAATTCCAGTTGATTTTACTCAACAGAACTACTGATTGTTTGTTCTTCTTTTATGTTTTCTAAAGTTTGTATTTGGTCTGCGAGTGGCGTCTGGCCTATGTGTGATGTGTCACTAAACACGTGATAGCTACATGTGTATAACACAGCCTCTAACATGCTGGGAGTGCAGTAACAGTGTTTGCTCACTTTGCCCGGCTTCCATTGATTAAATATGAATTTGTCTTTCATTTTTATTATATTTTATTCATTTTATATTTCCTTTTACTGAAACACTAAAGAATCAAGATGAATATTGCCTGTACTATTGTCTGTACCTTTCACTGAGAGAAAGCACATGCTATCAGTATGTTTTGGTGAAGTGCTTTGTTGATAAGACTCTCCAACCTTGGGAGATCTGTGATTCTGGGGAGTGAGTGTGTGCGTTGCATGATCTGTGCAGGTCCAATATTGAAGATGGACATTTTTTGCACACAACACCAGACGGGAAGATGCCTTTCTGCAACCTCCGAGGTCAACAATGATCTAAATCTAGTCATGGGGCGACAACTAGTCCGTCTAGTTTAATGATATGCTCTGCTATCTATCCTTGTGTGGAAATTAACCATGACTGTACATTTTCTCTGAGCCAATCAGAATCATACACCTTGAAGTAATGACGTGGCTAGACCTTGAAAACAGTATAACTGTTGGGACAAATTGTATGTACGGTACGACGAGACCGGTAGAGAGGAAGTGTGGCCTACGAACTCCTTGTGAGACTTGAAGCTGGCTTCTGCTGATGAAACTGCAAACTATTCTTCAGTAACATTTTTCTTTAATTAATTGCACTCCTGACTCTTTGTCTTCATTCTTCACTACTGGTCTCTGGGTCTAAGCTGTTATACCCCTAACAGTCTTCACTGCTCTAGAGTCCAGTGGCGGCGTGCTTTACACCACTGCATCCGACCCTTTGCATTGCACTTTGTGTTGTAAGGCTTGGATGCAGCTGCTCGGGAATTACAACCTATTCCATGAAACTCTCTACACACTGCTCTTGAGCTAATCTGAATGCCACACAAATTTTGGAGGCCTGTAGCTAACCACTCTGTAGAAAGTTGTCTCTGTAGAAAGA
This sequence comes from Gobiocypris rarus, assembly GCA_023029165.1. Taxonomy (NCBI): domain Eukaryota; kingdom Metazoa; phylum Chordata; class Actinopteri; order Cypriniformes; family Gobionidae; genus Gobiocypris; species Gobiocypris rarus. The sequence continues at coordinate 9,996,087 of CM040920.1, forward strand.
GGCACTGTGTGCCTCAGCATATGCTGACCCCAAATGTTTGTGCATGCCTAGGTGCTTGATTTTATGCACCAGTGATTTTATATAGCATCATCAAGCTATGCCTTTGTTATGAATAAGCAACCTCTATAGCAGCAAAAACTTACATTCATGCTTATGTTGCATGTCTTTCAAAGACTAGTTTTAATGCACTTCACTACCTTACCATACTCAATCAAAGCTAACTGCATACAGGTCAACTTTATCAAGAGCCTTACGTATAAAACATGCTACTTAGGCATTCTAATTTAGCATACAAACATAAAAGAGGTTAAATATGGGGTCTGATGAAACCAGACTGACAGGTCACAAAGTTGACTTTGTGTCAAAAGTGATTTCCGTTATGCAAGAGAAGGAGAAATCTATGTCGCCCTCATTAGTGGTCACATGCATTATTTATGAGCACCCATTGTACATCGAGGCTAGATTAGTCTCCGTCTGACATTTGGAGTTGACTTCAGACATCATCAATATTAATAAATGCTTGTAAATGACATCACGGTCCATGTGGTCCCACTTACAAAGAGTTTGTGTAGGCACTCGACTCGGTCAAGTGTTTTTATATTAGCCTAAAAAATAGTTAATAATCAATGTTCTCTGTGCACTGTTGAGTAGCATTGGCATACATTGTGCCTGTATGAGGATACATTTCTACAGCATATGCCAGGAATGCATAATTGTTCCATGATAAATCACATTCTATCAGAAGCACTGCGATGTGTGCTCTCAGTCTGATATTGTCTGCACATATTTTACTTAATCTTTGAACATTTGTTCCATTGTCTTCAAATTTTGCTATTAAGCACTTGAAACCATTTAGTTTGGGCTATAATTACACCATACGTTCTGTTCCTTCATGAGTTGGGTCAAATGGAGAAACTTTTGTTCATCGGAAATGATTCACTGTGAATTTATGTTATTGTAGCATCAAATGTAGGGTTTGTTGAAGTCTCCCATATATATTATATCACCCTGTGAGGGAAAGCATTTGTGATGAAAAATTGGGAAACTGGTAGCAAGTAAAAGTCGAAGTAAACAACAACAAAAAAAAAGTAAGCAATAGATCCAAGTGCTCAGCCTGAGATGAAAAATGCACTTATTTATACTACCCTGTTTATACAGTGAAACAATTCACTTCAACCACTTCAGTCCAACTTGCAAAAAGTTCTGAAATAAAAACTAAGCAAAAACTAATTTAAAAGTACCTTTTGAAAAGAAGTCAGTTTAATATTTTGTATGAACTGAACAAGAACAGTTTTGTTGACGTCCCTTACATACTCAAGTATTTGTTCAAAACTTGTGCAAATGTTCTCCCAGTGTTCTAGATTGGTTCATCTGAACAAACAATTATACTTCTTTCTTTGTAAGTTAAATACAGAAGGTGGTCCGCAGGAAGCTATAGATATTTAAGTTTTAAATATGGATATTTTTTCTTACACAACAAACCCATCGATTCATTTCAGAAGGCCTTTATTAACCCCCCGGTGATGGATTACTTTTATAACGGATGGATGCACTTTTTTGGGCTTCAAATTATTGGCTGCCATTCGCTGCCATTATAAAGCTTGGAAGAGCCAGGACATTTTTTTTTTTATATAACTCAGATTGTTTCCGTCTGAAAGAAGAATATCATATACACTTAGGATAGTTTGAGGGTGAGTAAATTATGAGATCATTTAGTTTTTGGGTAAACTGTTCCTTTAAGTTGTCATTTGGTAGTTGAGTTCACTTAAGACATTGCTTTTTTTTATGAGATTTTGTACTGAAAAAATTGTGTTTCTGGTCCTTTTGAGAGACAGCTTTCTCAAAATCAGTTTAATATAGTTGTGATTCTGATACAAATGTGTTTTAAGAGTCTTTTTTGGGTCAATTATTTGGGTATCCTTGTATGCAGCCATTTGGCATGACAGCGACTTTGAAGTTGGGCTTTGCTTAACTTGCATCCTCCAAATCACCCTCCCAGAGAAAGTAATGTTCTTCTTTGATGGAGTTCACAAATAGTGTGGAGAGGAAATTTTCAGTTCTCAGTGCACGTGTTACACTCTGAAGAAAGGACCCAAAGTCATAGACCAGTGTTTCCCAACCTTTTAGTCAATTTATAAAAAATGTAACAAAATTGCACAAAAATGAATTGTTTCAAATGGCATATTTAACCTAGACATTATACTAAAATTAGTACTCACATTTAATGTAAAACTTGAGCTTTAGTCAGGTAGGAACACAATAAGGTCATAGTATGATGTTGTTGGTGATAAAACAACACATTACCATATCGCCACTGTTGGGCGAAAACCCTTGTATTTAATTAAACACTGTCATGCTGGTATTGTGGCTTTATATAGCTATGGTCAGATAGTTGCACGTGTCATAATTGCATTACAATTTTATAATGGAGTGATGAGGTTTTATATATTTTGTCTTTCACTGGAGTGCATTGTATTACGTTTTAATCAACATACAGGATATAAAGTTTATTGTAGCTATATTGGCACTCAGTTTCCTTGTTGTTGAAATCTCATGATCAAAATCTCATGATACAAAAGATGAAGCACTATGGACAGGATATTTAAAACAGTATTTACTTCAACTAGATGGTAAAGACTAAGACTATTTTTCAATAGTCTATTCAAACAGAAAACATTAACCTGTATGGACATAGCATTTCTTATGTAAAGGAAAACGGCTCGGTTACGTATGGTAACCCTCGTTCCCTGAAGGAGGGAACGGAGACGACGTCCGGGCGTCCACCGGCAATTGGGATCACTTCAGGGAGCCCTATCAGCTTCGAGATATAGAGAACAGGCCAATGAACTTTGGCGTGCGAGATTTGCATCTCGCGCCCCGCCCCGCCGCGCGGGTATAAAGCGGACGGGAAATGCAGCGCACTTGTTTTTCACTGAGGAGCGAACGAGTGACTCGCCCGTAGTGATGGTACAGCAACTGTGGCGACGGGACGTACGTCTCCGTTCCCTCCTTCAGGGAACGAGGGTTACCATACGTAACCGAGACGTTCCCTTTCAGTCGGTCACGCTCGACGACGCCGGACGCCACCGACTAATTGGGATCCCTTTGAAAACGCCACAGTTACTACCACTTCCAGCGCCCAGCGAGAGCCCCTCAGACCCCGTCTGTACGGGCGGGGAATTCACGCAGGGAGAGTCATACTGCTGTTCCGCGAGACCCACTCAGCAGACTATTGGATAACGCTGGGAAAGCGTTCGGGGCAAGCTGCGGAAGCCACATCCTGTTCTTACCATGTGGAAATGCACATATGGACTGACTTGGCAGTACAACATATGGAAGTCCCAGGGGTGGCCCCAGCCTATATCTGCGGGGGGCAACACCATGCTGAGACGGCAGGAAGTCTGCCGAGGGAAAGACACGAGCTCGCCGTAGAGGAGCCGCACCGTGGAGAATACACATATGGGACCACCGTAGGGTCACAACATATGGACCCAGCCTGACACCAGATTCACAATGCCTCAGTGTCAGACCTGCCGGACGCCCGCCATGTCCGACAGCCGCGGGTTGCGGAGGACTCAGGGTTCGCCACGCTTGGGGAATTACCTGGAGCATAAGAGCGCACGCATCCGCTTCGGGAAGGGAATGGCGCAGCAAGCCGACACTAGAACGGGCACTTCGGTGTTACTGACTATGGGAAGTGAGCACACAGGAAGATACCGGCTCTATCGTAAGCTATAGAACCTAGCGAGCGTGTTAGGTGTCGCCCAGCCCGCAGCTCTACAAATATCCGTCAGGCGCCACGAGCCAGCGCCCAGGAAGAGGCTACACCCCTAGTGGAGTGGGCTCTTAACCCGAGTGGGCAGGGCACGTCTTGGGTTCCATACGCCAAGACGATGGCATCCACTATCCAGTGGGCCATCCTCTGCTTGGAGACAGCCTTTCCCTTCTGCTGGCCTCCATAACAGACGAAGAGCTGCTCTGAGGTCCTGAAGCTTTGCGTTCTGTCCAAGTATGTCCGCAACGCGCGGACGGGACAGAGAAAAGCTAGGGCTGGGTCTGCCTCCTCCGAAGGCAGCGCTTGCAGGTTCACCACCTGATCCCGGAAGGGGGTGGTGGGAACCTTGGGCACATATCCGGGCCTGGGCCTCAGGATTACGTGAGAGTTACCAGGCCCAAATTCCAGGCACGATTCGTCGACCGAAAATGCCTGCAGGTCCCCTACCCTCTTAATTGTGGCCAATGCAACCAGGAGTACTGTCTTAAGGGACAGCACTTTTAACTCGGCTGACTGCAAGGGCTCAAAGGGTGGCCTCTGCAGTGCGGTTAACACCAGAGTCAAGTCCCAAGAGGGTAAAGAGGGAGGCCGAGGCGGATTTAGTCTCCTCGCCCCCCTCAGGAACCTGACGATCAGATCGTGCTTCCCCAAAGATTTACCACCTACCAACTCATGATTCGCAGCGATAGCGGCGACATAGACCTTGAGGGTGGAGGGAGACAGCCTTCTCTCCAACCCGTCTTGTAGGAAGGAAAGCACCGAACTGATCGAGCATCTTCGGGGGTCTTCTCGGCGAGAAGCGCACCAACCGACGAACAGGTTCCACTTCAACGCATAGAGCTGCCTTGTAGAGGGTGCTCTAGCGGAAGTGATGGTGTCCACCACAGCCTGTGGTAGACCACCTAGAACCTCCGCGTCCCGTCCAGGGACCAGACATGGAGTTTCCAGAGGTCCGGACGCGGGTGCCAGAGGGTGCCCCGTCCCTGAGTCAGGAGGTCCTTCCTCAGAGGAATGGGCCAAGGAGGTGCTGTCGCGAGGAGCACTAGTTCCGGGAACCACGCCCTGTTGGGCCAGCACGGAGCGACCAACAGGACCTGCTCCTCGTCCTCCTGACCTTGCACAGCGTCTGTGCAAGAAGGCTCACTGGGGAAACGATACTTGCGTAGAGGCCCGGGGCCAGCTGTGTGCCAGCGCATCCGTGCGAGGTCCCCTCGGTCAGGGAATAAAACAACTGGCAGTGAGTCGTGTCCGGGGCGGCAAACAGGTCTACCTGTGCGGTCCCGAACCGCCTCCAAATCAGCTGGACCACCTGGGGATGGAGTCTCCATTCTCCGGGAAGCACTGGCTGTCGTCGGAGAGCTCGCCGGCCGCATCGATTGAGCAGGCCCGAATGTGAATGGCCCGGCGACCTCAGATGCTTCTGACTCCATAACAGGAGATGGCGGGCGAGTTGTGACATGCGACGGGAGCGTAGACCACCCTGTTTGTTGATGTACGCAACGGCCGCAGTGTTGTCCGTACGGACCAGAACGTGCTTGCCTCTGAGCGGCGTTTTGAAGCGGCTGAGTGCAAGACGTACTGCTAACAACTCCAGGCAATTGATATGCCATTGCAGTTGAGGCCCGTCCACAGACCGAAACTGCAAGCCCGCTGTATCGTGGCACCCCAGCCGGTGGCCGAGGCATCCGTGGAGACAACAGCATGCCTGGACACTTGTTCTAGAGGCACTCCTGCCCGTAGAAAGGAAGGGTCCGACCACGGGCTGAAGGTTTGGCGGCATCTCGACGTCACTGAGACGCGGAGGGATCCGCTGTGCCACGCCCATCTCGGGACTCGGTCGTGTAGCCAGCGTTGAAGCGGTCTCATATGAAGCAATCCCAACGGCGTTACTGCGGCTGCGGATGCCATATGCCCCAGGAGCCTCTGAAAATGTTTCAGTGGAACCGCTGTTCTGCCCCTGAACGAATTCAGGCAGTTCAACACTGACTGGACGCGCTCCTCCGTGAGGCGGCGCTGTCAAAGCGACCGAATCTATCTCCATCCCGAGAAAGAGATCCTCTGCGCCGGGCAGAGTTTGCTCTTTCCCAGTTGACCAAGTCCCAACTGGCTGAGGTGACTGAGCACCATGTCCCTGTGTTCGAACTGTTCTCGCGACTGGGCCAGAATCAACCAGTCGTCGAGGTAGTTTAGGATGCGAACACCATGCTCCTTCATGGGAGCAATGGCGCCTCGCGACCTTCGTGAAAGACGCGCGACAGGGCCAGCCCGGCGGGTAGGACCTTGTACTGATATGCTCGTCCGTCCGAATGCAAAGCGAGGAACGGTCTGTGTCGAGGAGAATCGAGACATGAAAGTACGCGCCTTCAGGTCGATCGCTGCAAACCAATCTTGGGGACGGATGCACCTGAAGATGCGTTTCGCGCCAGCATCCTGAACGGCAGCCTGTGAAGGGACCGGTTCAGGAACCGCAGATCCAAGATCGGCCGTAACCCGCCGCTTTCTTGGGTACAATGAAGTACGGACTGTAGAACCCGGACTTCATATCGGCTGGAGGGACCGGCTCTATCGCGTCCTTCGCCAGTAGGACCGCGATCTCCCCCTGGAGTACAGAGGCATTCTCCTTCGCCACAGAGGTGAAGTGAACACCCTGAACTTGGGGGACGCTGGCGAACTGAATCGCGTAGCCGAGTCTGATGGTACGGATGAGCCAGCGAGACGGGTTGGGGAGCGCTAGCCAGGCCCCCAACGACCGTACAAGCGGGGTCAACGGCACCCCAGACGTACCCGCAGCGGGGCAGCGAAGCGGCACGCAAGGACCCGACACAGACGACATGAGAGTGGCCTGTTGTGGGGTCGCGTCCGCTGGGGGTGCAGAAATGTGGGAGGCATCCTGTGTGCGTCCCCAGCACCGCTGGCGATTGGAGAGGCGCTGAGGGTGCCAAGGCATGGAAGCGTCGGACACCGCCAAGCGCGCTCTCTGGCACCCAGAGATTTCGAAACTGCTCTTTTATTGAAAATTTGGGTTCCGCTGGCCGTGGGGCCAGCGGCGGAACAGATGTTATAAGCAATGAGCTCCCCCGGCCCTCCTCCGGGGGAGGGAGTGGTGCTGCAGCCATCTCCGAAGAGCAGTCTCTCCATCTCTGGGTGGCCCGTCTCAGGGTCTCTTGCAACGACGCTTACCTCCTGGCTTGGTAGCGGCCTGAGCGGGCTGGACGTTCTTCCCGCGGCCGGCTCCACGCCGACGCCCTGGTGGAGGCTGCTGCTGGGCTGGGGCGGAGCGGGGCGGTGGCGGAGGACGCCCTTGGCGACGAGCAGGCGGAGGTGCTGCGGCCGGCGGCGGGGTGGAGGCAGCAGCAGACCGCCGGGGCAGGATGTGCTTGATCGCCTCCGTCTGCTTTTGGACGGCCGAGAACTGCTGGGCAAAGTTCTCGACCGCCGCCAACAACCCGGCCGAAGAGACGGGGAGTCCAGGAACCGATATTTATCGGTCTCCTCATGTCGGCCAGGTTGAGCCAGAGATGCCGCTCCTGGACCACCAAGGTGGACATCGCCTGGCCAAGGGAACGGGCGGTGATTTTCGTCGCCCGTAGGGCGAGGTCCGTCGCCGCCCGGAGCTCCCGGAGGAGCTCTGGGCCAGGCCTACCTCGTGCATGTCCATGAGTGCCTGGGCCTGGTGAACCTGAAGCAACGCCATGGCATGCAAGGCGGACGGCCTGGCCACAAGACCTGTAGGCCTTCACAGCGAGGCTGGAAGAAAACCTACAGGCCTTGGACGGGAGACGAGGGTCACCCGCCAGTTAGAAGCGGTCGCCGGACACAGTTGCATCGCGACGGCGCGCTCCACCGGCGAGATGCCCTCGCACTCCCCTGGCTTGCCCGCCGTCAAGGGTAGTGAGGAGGAGGAGCCCCAGGTCTGTTTCTGGCACTGAAAGGTGTCGCCCACGACCTGGTGAGCTCCTCATGCACCTCCGGGAAGAAAGGTACCGGGGGGGGACGCTGAGAACCAGCGCGACCCGCCCCCAGAAACCAATCATCCAACCTAGAGGGTTCGGGACATGGTGGAGGGTTCCACTCAAGCCCGACCCTTTCGGCGGCCCGGGAAAGCATGTCCGTCAACTCAGGGTCCGGCTCGGCCGTTGCCACTCTCCCAGAGGGAGGCAGTACAGCCGGGTCATCATCCTCTGAGGACTGGAACTCCCCCTCCGATGCAGCGATCGACATCTGTTCGTCCGCGGGCGCTCCGAAGGTCACAGCCGGCCGCCCATGGGAGGGGCCAGCGGGAACCCGCGGAAGCTCCACCGGAGACGACGCTTGAGAGGGATTAGGGGCCTGCGGAGGCTGGCTCGGCGGGTTTGCCCTAAACGTAATCCTCAGGTCACCCCGGCCATTCGTCGAAGTAGGCCTATTCTGCTGGGCAGGAATAGTACTAGATCGAGGTATGGGTAGGGGGACTCCGCCTTCCCGAAGGTAGGTGAGTCTCGACCTAAGCGTCGCCATGGTCATGTTCCCGCAGTGAGAACAGGAACCATCCACCAAAGCTGTCTCAGCGTGCTTAATGCCCAGACACGTGAGGCAGCGATCGTGGCCGCCATCGGGCGACAGGAACGACCGCATCCAGAAACGCACGGGTGGAATGACATCTTGAAAAGACGCAGTGTCACACCCGTGTTGCTCTTTTGTGAGGAAAAAGCTCTTAAGCAGTGCTGAAGCACCCAGGAAGACCGCAACACACAGGTAGATAGTGCAGCCTGTGTGTGCACTCAAACAATGAACGCCTCACGCACCAACTGTGTTGCTGTGAGAACAGCAGTTTGTTTGTATGCAGCAGTGAGATCGCGGTCCCGCTGTTTTGTGCCTTTACTCCAGCACAATCTCTCCTCTGTTGCTCTGTCTCTCTCTCTATCTCTCGCGATAGTTTTTTTGCAGTCTATCTTCATCAACGCCGCTCGGCCCGAAGTGAATGACAAGTGCGCGCTGCATTTCCGTCCGCTTTATACCGCGCTGGCGGGCGGGCGCGAGATGCAAATCTCGCACGCCAAAGTTCATTGGCCTGTTCTCTATATCTCAAGCTGATAGGGCTCCTGAAGTGATCCCAATGCCGGTGACGTCCGGCGCACGTCGAACGTGACCGACTGAAAGGGAACACTACTTACTAAAACATCCTTTCTTTATTTACCATTGCATTGCAAGCAGAGCTCTCCAAACTGTGCGCGGCACATTCTAAATGGAGGCAGTCTGGAGTTACGAGGTTTAATCACAACCTCTTTTAAATGTTTTTTGTTGGTTACATTTGGTTGTAAACCCCACTTATAGACATAAAGCTTGACCAACAGCATTAATTTTATAAAACAAAAATGATGAAATGTAGGAATGCAAGGTTACGGCCAGAGAGTGCAATGATATATTCGTATTTGTAGCATTTATTTTTACTTATTTTTTTGGAATTTGATCATTTTCCATGGCACACCTGACAACCTGTCACAGCACAGCCTCTCTTGACTGGAACATATCTTCCCCTAGGATGGCCCAAAAGGTGGATGCAAGGTCAATCGAGTTATGTAGGGATTCCCTCCCGTATGTTACCTCCCCCTCCAGCTACTGTTGGGTTTTGAAGTAGGGCTAATGTTGCCTTCACGTGCTATCGGAAATTTGATAATTCTGATTTCAGGAGTTGTTATTACGAGCTTTAGAAGTTTCAAAATGTGAGCGCATTCATATGCTTTTTTTTTAGCTAGGAAAGTGGTTCCCAACCACGTTCCTGGAGTATCCCCAACAGTGCACATTTTGCATGTCTCCTCCATCAAACACACCTGATTCAGGTCATCAGTTCATTAGTAGCTACTTCAAGACCTGATATGGGTGTGTCAGACAAAGGAAAAATCCAAAATGTGCACTGTTGGGGGCCCTCCAGGAACGTGGTTGGGAACCACTGACCTAGGAAACTGCATTTACGATAATTCAGAGAGCATGTGAAGGCAGCATTAGCTCTTCTTTAGAGAGGATGCTCTTCTACGGCACTTGTTGGACAGTACTAGCAGAGGTTACTGGTAGAGAAAGCTTGCCGACAGCCATTAATCTTTGTTATCTGTCACATAATATAGTCTAGTGCAAAAAAAAAGATAAACACTAGCAGAGGGAGCTATAGCTATACTCAAGAAAGGGTTGAGTCAGAGTCCTACACAGGGCCATTTTTGGAGACCCGCCCCCGCCCGTACCCGCAAAGGTCAGCACCAGATCCCACCCGTTACCCGTGATAACATCAAAATTAAATCCGCACCCGCTCAGACCCGTTAATATTTGGCCTGTTACCCAATTCGTGCCCGCGATAAATCCCACACGCTAAAATCATTCCAATTAAAGTGCATTATTTTTTAACTCGCACCTCTCTCAACATCACAAGAGCGTCATGAATGGGCTAACACATCCGGTTTTGCCTTTTAGGGTCATTACACCCCCTGTTTCAGCAGCAGTCAGTTCTCATTACAGTTTTGAAAAATGCTATCAAAGTGGGCGTGGTTTACGAGGGAGGGAGACAAGGGGAGATTGACAGCACATCAACGGCCTCTGATTCAGACAATTTTATTTCGTTCTCATTAAAAGCATCAAAGCTTTCCACAAATGCATTCTGCAAAGTGCCATTAAGTTACAGGCAACACAATATACACATGGTTTTGTAAGCTCACTGTTACATACAGTACATATATATCATGACAGCTATAATTCAATGCACAATTAAATGCACAGCCATTCACAATTTATTCTCTGCATCAAAAATATATATGAACGCGTATCGCGTTGCATAACTTTGATCACTTTTGAGGCTTATTTTGTTGTGTTGTATGCCATTTGGTTGGTTAAATGGCCGTTAAGAGCGTTACACTCACAGTGTGGATGAATCGTGTTTGTATGAAGACTCAGGATCTATTGAAGAGAACGCAGGCAATGCAGACACTCATACAAAGTGGAAAAAAACACTTGTTTTTGATCCATTAATGCATCTCTCACTTACACGCGATCTCACTGTTTGAAGCACCAGTCAGAGGAAAATTCCTATCAACGCGTGCTGTCATGAATAATTAAGCGCGTGCAAAGACACACAGTTTTAGGAAAACGCAGTTTTAGGAAAAATTATGAGACACCGATGTGTCATCGCCGTACTATAGTACAAGAAAGCGTCAAAGCCTATGACGTTGACATGAAGAAGAATTTAAACCAGGAAGTTGAAAATAGAGCAAAAATGTTTCAAAACTAACATATGGTAACATTGCCATCCATGAGGTTCAACACACATACTTCTGTTAAAATCTCAGAAAATTTGGTTTAGGGTTTCATGACCCTTTAAAGACTCATCAACAATTTTATATACTCCACTCGCCAACTTTACTTTTATTTCATCCATAGCTACTCCTGCAACGCTCGCTCCAACTAGGCTACGAGAAGCATCAAAAAAGTCGCACTGTCTTAAGTGGTGGTGACATGATGGGTCAAATGTCATATCGTTGTTCTGTATGTGTAATGGTAATTTAGACATACAAATATTGCACATATTTTTCATCCGCGCTACTACCAAGGAGTTAATTATCTGCCCGCATCCCCGCCCGTGAATTTTAGGAATGTCACAATCCACCCTTTAGCCACTTTTATGCGCGTACCCGACCCGTTGCAGGACTCTAGGTTGAGTTGCCCTCCCACAGCTACACTGGGGTCTTTAAGCAGATCCCAAGCTCCCCTGCAGTTTGTTTGTGGTTTTTAAAGCCTAGGAGATGAGCATTACTGGACAACTGTCTGGACAATTGTCCCGCTCTTGTTTGCCTTTCTTTCAGGAGTAAAGATGTAGGCTCCTCTTGGGGGAGTGGAATCACCAGTTGTAGTCTGAAAGGCTAATTACTAAGGATTTAACACCTTGCATGCTACCTTTAGGACGCTGCTCAAGTACTTCTTAGGGTAGAGCAAGGTGAATGGAACAACAATGAGCAATTTGCAAGACCTAATCTGTTTAGCTACCTCCCTCCCGAAACGGTTCAGTCTTGAAGTAGGAATTGCTCCCTTTAGAAGGATGCAGCCTCATGCGGTGTTTAGAGTCTGGGTAAAATGTAGGCTCCCTCTTGGAGGAGTGGCAACATCAAGGCTGTAGCCTGAATTACGATTTCTTTATTCTTTGTTTTGTGCCTTGCATGCTCCCTTTGATAAGCTGTTCTTAGGATACCCCATAGGTTTAAGTAAGGTGAACTTAAATATGTTAGACAATTTGTATTCCCCTGTTTAGTTCACCCCCTCCCCAACTATTGTTGGGTCTTAAAGTAGGGTATATTGCTCCCCTTTGGCTGGAAACCGCAGAAAGCCTCTCTCGTATGATCCATGTTCAAGAACCTGATAAGTAGAGGTAGTTTGCCTGATAACATTCTTCCTTGTTATTTTAGCAGTCAAACCTGAGATGCTTTTTATCTAACAGTTGCAACTATATTTTTCACAACTCGCAATTATGACTTTTTATATTTGAAATTGGTCTCAATTACCTTTTTTTTCAGGTGTAACCATGCTTCCATAATGTACAAACAATCCACTAATATAAAAGAGTATATATATTTTTTTCATTTTTTTCAAATGTAAACTTACCACCTAGTTTAGCAAGGTCATGTGACAATATTTGTTTTCCTAATATATGTTCAGAATGTATACCATTTGAAATAATATTATTCAGCATACCATATTGGTTAATATCTAGTATGCAGTAGGTTACTATATATTTTTGAAAAATCGAGAGGACATACAGTATGCAAAATCACTAACTAAATAAACATCTAAACATCCAGTTCTCTCAGTGACGTCTCAGTCATGGCCATTCCCGCTCAGTGTTTCAGCGTGTCTAAGCTCCCGTCTTCTACAGCAGTCTTTACAGAAACCCCATCATTCCCCTGTGCTCCAGACAGTGGCAGTGGTTACGGATGACAATCCATAGGTCTATAATGGACCATTTAGAGCAGCATTGTTGGGGGCTATGGAGAACACAAAGTAGACCTCAGGGGATTGAGACCAGCCATTACTGATCACCAGTCCTCACAACGGCCCATTTGTCACTGTTCATGACTACATATCTCTGAGCTGTCATGTTCAACTAGATTTGGCTTTCTCAAGTATATCTAAAAGAAATAGAGCATTTTGAAGAAACTTTCTGTAGTGTTTTTACATAGAACAATTTATATATGTCCTACAAGCTTCAAAAAGGCTTTACATTGATAATATTCCATTCAACCAAATATCTTGAGTGCTCTAAGTTGTAGGGTCAGTGATTAAAGGTGTCATGAACTGGCTTTTTTATTTTTGTTATACTGTTGTCTGAGGTCAACTTACAAGGCATCATAAGGAATAATGAATAAGTAATAGACTATAGCTCTCTCATGCACGCTCGGTCTTTATGGGTGTGCCGCACTGAAGACTTGGAAGTAAACTCCCATGGCTAAGATTAGATGCATATTTAATGAGCTTCAGCTCCCTCGTCAGTACATGTGGGGATTATTTTGAAAGCGTGTGGGAAAACCGGAATCAATTGCCCACAGTCTTTATTAAACAAACACAATGATTTATCTCTCACCTACCCACAATTGATTGGAATGCTATTTTTTTTATTACTTGGCCCGTCCGATCGGTGGATATAAGCACAAACTGTGCATCACACACACACACACACACACACACACACACACACACACACACACACACACACACACACACACACACACACACACACACACACACACACACACACACACACGTTTGTTTTTGTGAAATGTGGGGACATTCCATAGGCGTAATGCATTTTATACTGTACAAACCGTATTTTCTATCCCCCTACACTGCCCCTGCCCCTAAACCTACCCATCACAGGAGACTGCGCTGTTTACTTTCTGTGAAAAAAACCTCATCCTGTGTGATTTATAAGCATTTTGAAAAGTGAGGACATGGGGAACGTCCTCATATTTCACCCTCTTTTTGTAATACCTATGTCATACCCATGTCATTATACACATTTGTGTCCTGATATTTCACAAAAACATGCCCACACACACACACACACACACACACACACACACACACACACACACACACACCCACACCAAGTACGTTGCAGACAGCATGATCAAAACTTCAGCGATTGTATTTTTCCTTCAAATATCAAGTCAAGAGAGTGAACAACACACATCAAGAAAGGAATGTTATTTCACTATTTAAGACCCGTCGGCAGGCGATATAAAAGCTTTTCTGTGACTAACAAGGACGTTTTTAGTTCTGAAACTTACAGGATATTCGGTAACACTTTATAATAACTACACGCTATGAAGCATTAGTTAAGCATTAGTAAATAGTCAATTCATCATTTATAAAGCACTAGTAGACATTAGTAAGCGGATTATAAATACAGTTGTAAATGCTTTGTTCTTGATTTATAAGCATATCTATAATGCGTTTAATAATTGTATTTTCATACTTTATTAATGATCAATTTATCATTTCTAAATTAAGTATTTGATTATTTACAAACCAGTTATTTAGGAGTTGTCAGCGGTTCATAAGATAATTTAGAAAGTGTAAGTAAATGATTAATAAACTATCTAAATGTACATTTGTACATCTTATCATTTAGACATATACTAATAGTTACTCAGTGTGTTAATAAATGCTTTATTAACATGTATTCCTATTGTAGTTTATGATTAATTCAGGTAGTTATAAAAAATTTAGTAGTTGTCAGTTAACTATTTTGACTATGTATGCCTTGTAAAACGTTTACAAAGGAGATTTAAAGGCTCAGTTCTCTTCTAAACAGAAAAGGAAATGAACAATGCAGAGGGTTAGAACATAGATATATTTATTTCAGGATGTAAAATAAACTGTGCAACTGTACACTTGATATAAAAAAAAAAAAAACATCTGCAGTATCAAAAATAAAATAAAAAGGAACTAAATAAGCTACAAGATTAACAAAAAATAACAAAATAAGCAATAAAGTAAATATAATTAATAAAATAAGCAACAACAATAATATATGCAAATAAATTAAGCAGCAAAACTAAAAAATAAGCAATATTTTGGTGTGGTAAGGCTTTCTTGTTTCTGTTAGTGTTGCAAAATCCATTTCAAACTGAAGACTTACAATTAGCTGAGATAGAAAAACAAATATACTCAACAGATAATCAAACAATTTATGAAATTAACGTTATATCACTTCTTGCCATATCTCAACACTGGTTACAATATGACAAAAAAACAAACAAACTGTGCAACTGTACACTTGATATAAAAAAACAAACAAAAAAACATCTGCAGTTACAGAAAATGAAAATGTCTTTATTTTGTCAAATGTAAACATAGCTGATTACAGGATAAAACAAATAAATAAAATACAACAATTTTTCTCTGTAATATTCTTTGTTTTTCTATCTCAGCTAATTGTAAGTCTTCAGTTTAAAATGGATTTTGCGACACTAACAGAAACAAGAAAGCCTTACCACACCAAAATATTGCTTATTTTTTAGTTTTGCTGCTTAATTTATTTGTGTATATTATTGTTGCTGCTTATTTTATTAATTATATTTACTTTATTGCTTATTTTGTTATTTTTTGTTAATCTTGTAGCTTATTTAGTTCCTTGTTAATTAATTTCTGATACTGCAGATGTTTTTTTTTTTTTTTGTATTTTACCTCCTGAAATAAATATATCTATGTTCTAACCCTCTGCATTGTTCATTTCCTTTTTCTGTTTAGAAGAGAACTGAGCCTTTAAATCTCCTTTGTAAATGCTTTACAAGGCATTCAAAGTCCTCACTTTAGATGAGCTCACAAAAATAGTTAACTGACAACTACTAAATGTTTTATAACTACCTGAATTAATCATAAACTACAATAGGAATACATGTTAATAAAGCATTTATTAACACACTGAGTAACTATTACTATATGTCTAAATGATAAGATGTACAAATGTACATTTAGATAGTTTATTAATCATTTACTTACACTTTCTAAATGATCTTATGAACCGCTGACAACTCCTAAACAACTGGTTTGTAAATAATCAAATACTTAATTTAGAAATGATAAATTGATCATTAATAAAGTATGAAAATATAATTATTAAACGCATTATAGATATGCTTATAAATCAAGAGCAAAGCATTTAAAACTGTATTTAAAAAATGCTTACTAATGCTTTATAAATGATGAATTGATTATTTACTAATGCTACATAGATATGCTTATAAATCAAGAACAAAGCATTTACAACTGTAGTTATAAACCGCTTACTAATGTCTACTAATGCTTTATAAATGATGAATTGACTATTTACTAATGCTTAACTAATGCTTCATAGCGTGTAGTTATTATAAAGTGTTACCGGATATGCTTATATTTCCATGACCTTTTATATATCAAAAGCTCGAGGGAAAGTTGCTTTCTCAATCCATGACCACTTTAAAACATTAACAGTTTATTAACGCAAAACCCAAATAATTGGTATCTTGACCAAACTTCATGGGTGTCAAAGATTTCAAAGACATGACACATCTAAAGGCAGCATATTTGATTTGAGAGTCAGATTTTCATAGAATAATTACATTTTGGTCAGTTCCTTACCTAAAGCTATTCTAAAGCTACTTTAGAATATTGCACAAGCCACATGGACATCTTTTATTATATGTTAATGTTTTTGTTTTGTTTTGTTTTTCTAATTGGAGCTTGAAAATATGGTCACTATAAACAACAAAACGATTCTTAAAAGGTTTTCATTTTTTGTTCCCCTAAAAAAATGCATATGGGTGTAAAATAGCATGAGGGGAAGTGAATGACAGAATATAGAATTGCAGGGATGATGTATTTTTGTGGGCCAAAACTTGGAAACAGTTGCTAACAAGTGGCTAAAACTTCATCACACCAAACAGAAAAACTTGTCTACTCACTAGTCCGCTTTCACATCCTCATTATAATCATGCTATTGCAAAATATTCTAATTCTAACTCAAAGCATTTAAATAAAATAAGTAGTGAAAGAGCTATAAGAAGTTTAAGGCAGAGTTTGTAATATTTGTCGCTAGAGGTCGCATATTCAAAACAATAACAGAGGCTTAGCTTGATGTGTGAAGGAGCATGGAATGATAGAGTTGACTTCACCTCCACTTCCAATGAAAATCAATCTAAAGGTACTCACAAATCATGTTCATGGCTGAGGTAATGTAATAAAGTAGTCTAACCGTTGTTTGATCACATCCTTAATTTCTTCTTTTATACATTTTGAGTCAGATGGTCTGAGAGAAATAAACAACACTCCGTTTCATACACCTGTTAATTAAAGTATGTATAGAGAGTTAAATTCAAATACGTAGATGAGTAGGCAGATGTTCTTGGAACAGATGAAACTTCAACTGTTGAAGATCTCAACTTTGTTGAACTTGTTTCGCACCTATTCAT
Source organism: Gobiocypris rarus (assembly GCA_023029165.1). Classification (NCBI taxonomy): domain Eukaryota; kingdom Metazoa; phylum Chordata; class Actinopteri; order Cypriniformes; family Gobionidae; genus Gobiocypris; species Gobiocypris rarus. The sequence goes on from CM040920.1 coordinate 10,013,325, forward strand.
GATTGTGGCTATTTCAGACTGAACAAGGGGGGCAGATGTACCACAACGGAATACATGCTCTATCAGCCTTTTATTCTCTCTCTCTACAAGTGCTACTGTCCCTTGGTTACATTTTTATCATTTTCACAGTGCAGAGTTGCTAATGGTACATAGTGATAACTCAAAGGGAATTAAGTAGTTCAGTTTTGTGCTTATCATTTAATGAAATATGGTTCCACGCACCTTGTCGGCTCCTCGTGCAGGGACCAGTGACCCCTGTCTATATTAAACGTTTCTCTTTATATTCTGTGACCCTCCATAGTGCAAAATGTTCTCTCTACTAAAGGGACTGCAATATGAGTGTGCCTTGGAGCTGCAGAAAATTAAGACATGCTTCCATAACTGAGCCACTTCATACTGTCCTCAGCTGTCTGACTATTTAATACTGATGATTTGTTGCATTTAATATGTCTTCCTGTAAGCTAGAGAGAATGTGTTATTGTATTTCCCGAAGGAAACATCAGTGCTTGCAAGGCAGCAGAAGAACAGTGTTCAAGTTTTGGTTTTAAGTTTTAGTTTAGGTTTTAAGTTCTGTGTAAATTAAACGCAGATTAGATGCAGATTTTGGTTGCCATCATTTAATGTGATACTTTTTGAATGCTGAATATTGAATCGATGTTAGATTTTCTAAAACTCACTGTTCAGAGAGTCAAGCTATACAGTCTAGTAAACGGCAACCTCTTTAAGTTATTCTTGACTCTGCTGATGAACACCACATCATGTGAAATACATTTTTCTTGCTTGCGCCGACTGAAAACACACAACGAGAAACGGCATGAGACAGGAGAGACTCTCGGACATTGCAGTAAGCTACTGAACATTGAATGGGCCATTCATGTGGATTTGGATAAAAACAGTTGATCGCTTTGATGTTGTGCCTGTGGACGCCGTTTGGCCCTTCACAGTGGAGTAGTGGATAGGCATGCAAGGCATATTAAATTATTACTATGATTAGGCTACTTTTATTATTCAATTAATATTACAATTAATTTGCCCGGCAATATTTCACAGCACATCAACTTATAACCAACATGCTGCAAGGATATAAAGATTTGCTTACTCCTCTTTCCAAAACCAACTTGTTTTTGTGTGATTAATCTCTCATCCAGTGGCGTAACTTAGTAATGATGGGCCCCAGTGCAGGTTATTACGACGGGTCCCCTGGTCTGCCGTCAACATCGCAGATCTAGTACATTTTCCTAGTTTTTGTTTTGTTTTTTGTATTCTGTTATTACTTATGTATTGTTTTGAACACACACACACACATATATATGCATACATATATATATATATATATATATATATATATATATATATATATATATATATATATATATGTATGCATATATATGTGTGTGTGTGTGTAAAAATAATAACATATAATAAAAGATAAGATATAAAAACAATACTTTATATATAAATATATATATATATATATATATATATATATATATATATATATATATATATATATATATATATATATATATATATATATATTTATTTATATATAAAGTATTGTTTTTATATCTTATCTTTATTATATGTTATACATTAATTTAAAATGTGTTAGAGCCTATCTTGGAAGTAAGTAAATGACAAAAAATTAGCGCTGCTGGGTATCTCTGGCTGAGACTGCGAGGATAGCCTACATAAATTTGACATCTTACTTTCTTCGTCTGCCAATCTCTTAATATTTCCCCCTCTTTTGGAAAGCTGTGGAAATTACATATAACAAATAAAACAAGACTAATTAATTATGTGGTAATTGGAATATTTTTATTGGTTTCCTCAAAGTATTTCTATAGCCTACGTTTGCTTGCTAGTGCTACTGTCTTTTTTTCGATAAAACACCAAGGCAAAGGGCACATTTCGGGGTGTAGTGAGCGGTGACGTGTGATTTTAAATTCAGCGCATTTAATTTCACAACGCATAGGCGCCGATGTTTCTGCCAGTGCCCACACAGTAGATCTGGTGATCTGATAGTACTAGTTCACTAAATAAATAATTCATTAAACACATTTATCATAAGCACTTAACTCAAAAATAACTAGGCCTATTAAACAATAAAATAACTAGAGAACTGGCTAACTAAAATCAGATTTCAAAGGAAGCAAAGGTTAATTCCGTATAATTTATATAGGTAGCTTACCTACTGTGTTATTTATTTTATCAGTCAATCGTGAAAAATCTGGTGGTCTAAAGTTTCTGGCAACATTAAATCCAGGATAGAAGAAAATTCTAGAGAAAGAGCAATAGATTCACGAGTGCACAGAACACAGTTTGAGCACGCACACGTAATATGCGAGCAAGAGCAGAGCCGTGAGACATTTGAGAGCTAACGTCGATTTTCTGCTAGAGAGCGGAGAGATTCGTAATATGGATGCGCGTTAATGCCCTCGCATTTGTCATTAAAATAACGCAATAGAAACGGCCTCAAATTAACTATACAACGAGATGAAAGTCGTGTCTGAAAGCTGCAATCGTTTTTATTATTGGTTAAAATGAATGGAGAATATTTAGCCTTTTTTCCCGAGGGTGCTCGAGCCCCCTCTCGGGCAAAGTTTGCACATTGCGATATGATATCCACTGGCTCGCCCTCAGGGTTTAAAGGTGGGTTAAGTGCTTTCTGGTAACTGTTGTTTCAAATCACCAAAACAAACACGCCCTATTTTGATAGCTCCGCCCTACACATACGTAACACAGGCAACGACTATGGCAGAATCTGTGTGTTACTATGGTAATCCAGGTCGAATGTTCAATGAAAAAGTCATCATCCATCACAAAAAATCAAACCGTTCTCATGAACAACTCGATGGCACGTGCACGACAGTCCAACTAACCAACATATTACAATTATGACAAGATTAGAAAGTTATAGCGATCACAAAAACACAAACCGTTCTCATGAACAACTCGATAGCACGAGCATGACAGATCAACTGATCGAACATATTACATGGTTATACAGATCATGAAAAGAGGAAACAAACATATATTAGGAGTATAGTATTTTACGGTGTGACAATGAATGGGTCTTTATCATTGCTGAAGTGAAAGACCATACGATCGCAAATGGACAATTAAGTGAACATGACACACGAGCATATCCAGGCAAAAGCCAGCATATTTCCCCTTTTTTCTTTTATCTGCCATCTCTCTCTTACTGTCATCGCTTGGCTAATGTCCGTCCTGTGTGTGGTGTCTTTTGAATAATGACATGCACTGAGCACTCTCCCAGTCGTTAGAAGACACGCCCCTTACTTCTGATTGGCTACAGAGGCCCGAGTCCGTTCTGTAAAGCTGTTTTGAAATAATACTTCCCCACCTTTAAGAGGCATTCCTTATCACCAGTTGCTTGCAAAATGTTGGACAAACAATGATTCACACTTTGAGCATGTAATTTCCTGTGATAACAAAATTAAGTAAATTATTTAATTTTTTTTTGTCCCCTAACTCGAGAGTCAAATCTGCTTATGCTTACAAGTATACTACTAGAACATTTATTTTACTATACTTACTAGGTAAAGTATACTCAGAACATTTACTTGAAGTTTACTCAATAAAATTCCATCCATCCATCATCTTCCACTTATCCGGGGCCAGGTCGCGGGGGCAACAGACTAAGCAGAGACCCCAGACTTCCCTCTCCCTAGCCACTTCCTCCAGCTCTTCCGGGGGAACCCCGAGGCGTTCCCAGGCCAGCCGGGAGACATAATCCCTCCAGTTTGTCCTAGGTCTTCCCTGGGGCCTCCTCCCGGCGGGACATGCCTGGAACACCTCCCTGGGAAGGCGTCCAGGAGGCATCCAAAGTAGATGCCCAAGCCACCTCAGCTGGCTCCTCTCGATGTGGAGGAGCATTGGCTCTACTCTGAGCTCCTCCCGAGTGACCGAGCTTCTCACCCTATCTCTAAGAGAGCGCCCAACCACCCTACGGAGAAAGCTCATTTCGGCCGCATGTATCCGGGATCTTGTCCTTTCGGTCATGACCCACCGCTCATGACCATAGGTGAGTGTAGGAACTTAGATCGATTGGTAAATCGAGAGCTTTGCCTTACAGCTCAGCTCCTTCTTTACCATGACAGACCGGTACATCAACTGCATTACTGCAGAAGCTGCACCGATCCGTCTGTCAATCTCTCGTTCCATCCTTCCCTCACTCGTGAACAAGACCCCAAGATACCTGTACTCCTCCACTTGAGGCAGGAACTCTCCACCAACCTGAAGTGGGCAATCCATCCTATTCCGACTGAGAACCATGGCCTCGGACTTGGAGGTGCTGATTCTCATCCCAGCCGCTTCACACTCGGCTGCAAACCGCCCCAGTGCATGCTGAAAGTCCTGGTCTGAGGAGGCCAACACATCAACATCATCCGCAAAAAGCAGCGACGAAATCGTATGGTCCCCAAACCAGACACTCTCCGGCCCTTGGCTGCGCCTAGAAATTCTGTCCATAAAAATTATGAACAGAAACGGTGACAAATGGCAGCCCTGCCGGAGTCCAACATGCACCGGGAACAGGTCTGACTTACTGCCGGCAATGCGATCCAAGCTCTTGCTCCGGTCATACAGGGAACGAACAGCCCTAAGCAGGGGGCCGCCGACCCCATACTCCCAGAGCACCCTCCACAGGATGCCGCGTGGAACACGGTCGAATGCCTTCTCCAAATCCACAAAACACATGTGGACTGTTTGGGCAAACTCCCATGAACCCTCCAGCACCCTGAAAAGGGTATAGAGCTGGTCCAGTGTTCCACGACCGGGACGAAAACCACACTGTTCCTCCTGAATCCGAGGTTCCACTATCGGCCGAATTCTCCTCTCCAGTACCCTGGCATAGACTTTCCCGGGGAGGCTGAGAAGTGTGATCGCCCTATAGTTGGAACACACTCTCCGGTCCCCCTTCTTGAAAAGAGGGACCACCACCCCGGTCTGCTAGTCCAGAGGTACTGTCCCCAAACGCCATGCGATGTTGCAGAGGCATGTCAGCCAAGGCAGCCCCACAACATCCAGAGACTTGAGGTACTCAGGGCGGATCTCATCCACCCCTGGTGCCTTGCCACAGAGGAGCTTTTTAACCACCTAGATGACTTCAGCCCGGGTGATGGACGAGTCCACCTCCGAGTCCCCAGCCACTGCTTCCTCAATGGAAGATATGTTGATGGGATTGAGGAGATCCTCAAAGTATTCCTTCCACCCCTATGATATCCCCAGTTGTGTTCAACAGGTGCCCATCTCCACTGTAAACAGTGTTGGTAGGGCACTGCTTCCCCCTCCTGAGACGTCGAACGGTTTGCCAGAATCTCTTCGAGGCCAACCAATAGTCTTTCTCCTCCCAGGCACGATTTTTTGCCTCCACGACTACCCGGGCTGCAGTCTGCTTGGCCTGCCGGTACCCGTCAGCTACCTCAGGAGTCCCACAAGCCAGCCAGGTCCGATAGGACTCCTTCTTCAGCTTGACAGCATCCCTTACTTCCCGTGTCCACCACCGGGTTCGTGGATTGCCACCTCGACAGGGACCGGAGACCTTACGGCCACAGCTCCGAACAGCCACATCGACAATGGAGGTGGAGAACATGGTCCACTCGGACTCAATATCTCCAGACTCCCTCGGGGTCCGGTCAAAGTTCCGCCGGAATTGGGAGTTGAAGATCTCTCTGACAGGGGGCTCGGCCAAACGTTCCCAACAGACACTCACAGTACGTTTGGGTCTGCCGAGTCTGTCCAGCCTCCTTTCCCGCCATCGGATCCAACTCACCACCAGGTGGTGATCAGTTGACAGCTCCGCCCCTCTCTTCACCCGAGTGTCCAAGACATATGGCCGAAGGTCTGATGACAAGACCACAAAGTCAATCATCAACCTCCGGTCTAGGGTTTCCTGGTGCCACATGCACTGATGGACACCCTTATGCTTGAACATGGTGTACGTTATGGACAAACCGTGGCTAGTACAGAAATCCAATAACTGAACACCGCTCGGGTTCAGATCAGGGCGGCCGTGCCTCCCAATCACGCCCCTCCAGGTGTCACTGTCACTGCCCACGTGGGTGTTGAAGTCCCCCAGTAGAACGATGGAGTCTCCAGTCGGAGCACTTTCCAGCACCCCTCCCAGAGACTCCAAGAGGGCCGGGTACTCCGCACTGCCGTTCGGCCCCTAGGCACACACGACAGTGAGAGACCTATCCCTGACTCGAAGGCGCAGGGAAGTGACCCTCTCGTTCACCGGGGTGAACTCCAACACATGGCAGCTGAGCTGGGGGGCTATAAGCAAACCCACTCCAGCTCTCCGCCTCTCACCATGGGCAACTCCAGAGTGGTAGAGAGAGAGGCTGGACTCAATAAAATAATTTTTTTTAAATAAATGTTTTTGTGCCTTGCTTTAGAAAGCTGACCATCTAGAGCAATTGGCTTTTTTGAATGGGGAAACTGGGTTTTAAATGCTTTCAGACACTCAGAAAAACCCTGGGCCAGCGAAGGCCAGACATTTGAACGGCAAACACGGCTATCGATCGAGCCGTCCTTCAGTACTACTGATGCACCCTTTTGCAGATACGAACCGGTTTCTTTCAGAACTGCTCACTATGCCACCATTCTTTTTTTCTGCCATCATCCTGCAAACACATGCAGAGATTTAAAGATTTGTTGCTCCCTGAGCATTTATAAACAATCCAGTATAAACGCTCTTTAGATAAATTATGCCTTTTCCACAGGGAGTCTATGATCTCTGAAAAGAGTACGTAGAGCAGAGCACAGAGGGGTTTGCTTTGCGATTGGTGGCTTGGTCTCCTAATATGTTCAACGGCTGTGCGGCATAAGTAAATCCACAAAAGCGCTTACTGCACAACATGTGTGCGATAAATCACTTTCCATTTCAATGAGAAGCTTGTTGACTGTGCATAAATCAATCACATGCTGTAGGAAAGGACATAGATTAACATAGCCGGTGCTGCAACAGAACACTACACTGCCACTATGCACGAGGATTGTGCTGCATGCATCTGTCACATCTAACATGGGTCCATTGGAAAAATGTGTCTCTACCTAAATTATTATTTTTTTTTAACTCCAATAACGTACCTGCACATACAGTACAATTCAATTCTGAAACGAACACTAGTGGTAGTAAAACACCCCCACATCCACCCCACCACACACACACACATTATGATTACAGAGCAGATTGAGTAATAGATTTTGGTGTAGTTCCTTGAATACTAGTACCTTGCAATACTAGATTGTGACACTTTTAATATACATGCATGATTTTTGAACTAATACATTTTGGCATTTTCTTAATTTGCTTAATTTACTTAACCAGCTCTAGTCAAACTAAAATGTATTCAGACACCTTCAATATTTTCTCACATTATCACAGTTTATTCACTGCAGTTTAGAAAATGGTAATACAATTACCAGAACTCAGAGTTTAACTGTGTCAGAACAAATTCATCTTGATAATGTCAGTTAACTTTGATAGAAAGGTATATAATGGATAACAATCAACCAATCAGCTGTAAAATTTAATTACACAATTCGATAATACCAATGTAGGTCAATCAATTACCAAGCAATGCTTCATTTTCTTTAGTCTGTGGTGTAAAAGGTTGCATGTGTCTGAATAATTTTGGTCCCAAATTTTTATACATTTTACTGGTAGTCCACTGTATGAAGAATTCGGGGGTATAATGTGTCACAGTTTACTTTATTTTGCTATCCTCACTAAACAAACAAAAAAAACTATAGTGTTCTGCACCCACTAGTAAAAACGTATATCTGGTGTCTGAATAATTCATGGTTTGACTGTATGTACGTATGGCTTTTCTAACATAGTAAACTTGCTTGGGAGCTCACCCGGTATAGCAGTGCGCTTGCAATGCAGAGTGCTCGCGTGTGTGAATCCTGTGAAATTCAATGTTTTACAAAGCATAAAGACTCGTAGAAGCAAGCAAGCTAAAATGGCATGGTTGCTTCAGCAAAAGGTTTGTATGCACATGCTTGATTCTGTTAACACTATTGATTAGGTTTAGTGTAGGGTGTAATGTAGGTATTTTATTTTTACAATACAGCATTAACCTTTTAGTGCCGCTCGCTGGACATATCATTTCTGAACTGCCACGATACATACAACAACCAACATAATGAAATGTTGCCAGATTCACCTTTATCTGTTTCTGATAAAACAGAACATGTTTTTGACATGACACTTTTACTTTGCTTTGAAAGTGAAGCAAAACACTGTATATTTCGAGTTCATTGAAATAAAAAAATTGAGTTAATACGATGCAATTTTTTTTTCAGAATCGGCATCACCCTTTATTCAAATATTATTCAATGATGTTGTAAACATATTGTGTAATTGTGTTTTATTTGTTATAATACAGTGAAACAATCCTCCTACCCCCAAAAAAAAAAAAAAAAAAAAAAAGACATGCTATTTTCTTGATTCATCAAAACATTTTTCTTTTCATTTAATTTATGTGGTTCAGATACAATAGTATTTTGAGTTTCTATTTATTAAACCAATTTCGTTCATTGTACTAACTCACAATTTGAATTTAAATGAACTCAAAATTTTAAGGGAACCAGGTTACTTGTTTTTTTAAGTTAAACCATCAATATTTTTTTACAGTGAACATGCATGAAGCAAATTTTACCACATACATGTTTTTTCCAGTGACAACAAACAAAATGTTTAACCCTCTGAACCCGACAAACGCGCATACATTTTTCCTTGTGACAGTGTAAAACAACTTTAAAAAGTCTGTCATTTTTGGCCACACAGACATGTGTCTGTGTCTTTAGAAAGCTTGAAGTGTCTATTTTTATTTGTGCAAACTCACAATAAATACTAAATTGTGCTTTAAATAAAGAAAACAAACATGATGTGTGTTCTCCCGTCTCTTTGTCAGTGAAGTCCACTATGAAATGTGTCTGAAATGAACTGTAACTCAGCAAATACTTGCCACACAGAGATATACATTTAGAAAGCTTGAAGTGTCTACTTTTAAATGAAATAATTTATATCAAAAACAAATATTCTCTGTTTATGTAATCCGTATGAAAACAACGAGAGGTACAACTGTCAATCGATTAAAAAATATATTTATATACATAATTGATAATTATATAAAAATATATAATTGATGGTCTTTGTACACAATAGACAGACACCTTTACAGTGTTTTTTAATTTTTTAATTTAATTTTTTAGTGTCTTTCACGATTCAAACAAGCATGCCTATCTTTTGTGCAAGGTCTCAGCACTTTGACAAGAGCAATCCTTCTTTCATAAAACAAACAAATATGATGTCATTATTATTGAGTTTGTTACTCTAATTCAATAACAGTTGGCTGTCAGTACTTTAGTGGAGTACTGGAAAGGGCAAATATTTGGAGCAGTTCCATTGGGCAAGTTTTTTATTTATTTATTTTTTTATAGCATTTTTGAACTTTTAACTGTCTCAGAGTCCTACATTGTAATCCATCTATTATATTTCTACATTCAAAAGAAAAAGTTGGGAGCATTTGGGACTCGGCTAATGGTGCCGCTGAGTAGCTTGAATCATTCTAATATGGAACGGGAAACAGTGAAACAGGTCTCAAGACAGATTTTGGCTCATACTAACTTGTGTTTCTAAATGATAATATGAGGCCTGGTGCATTGAGTGTAGGGATGAGAACAAAAGATCATTTGGATTTAAGTTGGGGGAAAAAAGATGAATGAAAAGTATGGAGAAAAAAAACATAAAGAATAACAAGTAAACATTTGATTAATAATTAGTGCAGTTCTCAGAAGTCACATTTTGTAACTCTTATTTAAGCTTATTTATTCAACTCAAAGGAACTCATAATTCAAATGAAGCCAATGCGGGCATTTTATATGTTGTTTTACACTCCCTGCTATCCACTAGAATATCTCTGCATTCCACTGTCCCATGTATTTATCTGCATACAAATGAAGGCTGCTTCTTCATTTGTATGCAGATAAATACATGAGACAGTGGAATGAAAGACTTTATAATGCATTTTTTTTGGGTGACAATGTGAAAAGTACAGTAGACTCTAGTGTTTCTGGTAATAACACACACACACACACACACATATATATATATATATATATATATATATATATATATATATATATTCTTATTAGCATGCATATTACATATATTTGTTGTTTATTAGTACTTATAAAGCACATATTCATGCCTTATTCCGCCTGACCTTACATCCCTTAATCCTACCCAATACCTAAACTTAAACACTACAAAAACTACCTTACTAACTAATAATAAGCAGTAAATTAGGAGGCAAAAGTCATAGTTAATAGTGAATATGTTTTCCCCATACTGAAGTGTTATCATATACACTACATACATGCAAATATTTCTTAAATATATACATGTGTGTGTATATAAAAATACATAATAATCATACACAATACGCACACATATATTATGTAAACACAAACTTTTATTTTTTGATGTGATTAATCGCGAATAATTGTGATTAATCGATTTGAAAGCACTACAAACTTTTGCTTTGCAATAGTGACTTAATAAAGCAAAACTGATTCCGCCAGTGGCTTGAGTTTGGAGTGTTGTAGCCATTTGTAACTTCTAAATTCAATTGCTTCCGGTTATTTTTAGCTGTACAAAACAGCACATATTTGCTGCTTGATATTGCAAACTGGTATATCTTATCACATCATTTGAATGCATTGTTATAATTATAAACGCAACGGTTTGTAGAGTAAATAGTTTTACAGATTACTGCACTTATTCTTCAGTTATTTACCTGTTGCGGCTGATTAATAGTCTCAAACAGTCTCTCACACAGAAAATAGCTTACTTCTGGATTGCAAAATAAGCTGGATATGTGCGTGCATTTTTAAGTGAATGTGAGGATCGGAAATTGTTGAGTAATAGGAAGGGCATATTCACATGCTGGATCTATGATAGTCTATGATGAACATTTCAGACATGTTTCCAGTAAAGGGGACGCCCAGTCCATCTCATTTAGCCTCTCATGGCAGTGGATAATCAGAGACAGGAAGTGATGTATCCTTGCCCATCCAAGGCTCTTGTGAGGCTATCAGGATTATGAGGAACCCTGACGGAGATCTAAAATTAACTCATCCCATCCACAAATCAATTCAGCATCAGCATTCATTAGGCAGAGGGGCTCTTGTCGAGGAGAGATTGATGATCACTGCCCAACGTGGATGAAAGCAGAAGTGTCTAACATGATGAAAATGGAATAGCCATGTTTCACTCTGATTCAGAGGCATCTGCCTTTCTCATGCGAGAAGAGGAGAAAGAATTAGCCGTTATCTTCTTCAGAGGCTTGTATTGTTGCTGAAAAGAGGATGTATTAATCAGTTCGACTGTATAGAAAGAAGTGCTAAGCTACTGTATATTACCCTCAGGTCACACGCAGCTTTGGCCTTTTTGGCTGCTGAGTTTTTAGAGTGCAACATATGATTACCAGACAATTTGTATTTGTGGCTAAAACATAACAAGATAGATCCTATCCACAATGCTCAAAGTGACACATGAATACTGACGTGATTTAAAAGAGGACTTCTAATGGTGTGGGGAATAAATCTTTATACTGAAAAAGTCACAGTCACCGCAGTCTGTTCACTGACCGTCTATTTCACAGAAGCCAGAAAGCACTTTCTTGAACTGGAAAACTCTGATTTGATTGGCTGGCTTTATGCAACTTCCTGAAGTGATAGCATTCAAATGAGAAGAACTATTCACAGTTCTTGGCCAGAATATGAATTCTGATTAGATTAAAGCCTGTCTACATGTCACGATATGACATGACTGTGTTAGTGTTATAGAGAGGAATAGCCTATAATTAGTTGACACAGTACTTTTCTCATTAAACTGATAATTTAAAACATTATGGAAAGCAATTTAGATACATAGTGTCTGTATATATCAGGTGTTTGAGCTATTGTGTGCACTACATACATCCGCATAATGAAGAGAACAATGCCATGTTTTTTTTTTTAAATGAGGGAGACTGATAAAGAAATTAGGTGAATGATGTGTGCATAGGGGAAGGTTTGCAGAGCTTTGGCTTTCTAAATGAATGCATATTGTGGAAATGTGCTGCAAAATTACAAATTCACACACTTTAATACATACCGTTTAGCAAACATGCAAAAATGGTAATGCAGAAATTCAAAGTTCCTTTCTCCACATTTTATGGAGGTAATTTTACATGTGTAAAGATGATTTTTTTCTCTGCCATAGCCAGCACATTAGTCCTTTGCTGGTGTTTACATTAACATTTCTATGAATGGCAGTGGTGATATTTCACATGTTGAGTTTTGACAATAATTACATTTCACCATAGAAGAAGGTGTTCTGTCTCCATTTTACAGAGAAATCTGTCTAATCCATTTCAATCAGCTGAATATTCCATTTAGTTTTTAAAAGTCACACAATGCATAATTCAATTTATAATGTATATACTGTATAAACAGCATTGTTTCTTTAAAGACCCCCTGTGGTGAAAACCTGTGTTGTTCATATGTCCATGTGGTGTTTTTAACATGCTTTAAGACAAACCATGTGAAAATTCATCAGTCAACACCTTTGCTGAGGTTTTTCTTCTTACAAGTCCAGTGAACCAAAGACATTCTCAAAAACGCGGTTTGAAATCAACTGTGTTTCTTATGTGACAGGGCGAAATCAAATCGCCAGCAGATCGGGCTGAGTTTACCCAGTCTAAAACTATATGCCTTTCTCCACTGACGTTCTATAATGTTCAAAGCATTTCTGAGGATACAATTTTTTAGAAGTTAGCTCTCTGACTTTGGAGCCCGATCTCACGAAAATGCGTATCAATAGTACGAGTGTGCAATCTCGTAGAATGTTTACGCCAAAATGAGTTTTGGCGTGCATATGGTACGCCGTTTTTGGCGTGCATATGATACGCACTTTATAGCATATGCACGCCAAAACTAATTTTGCCGTATACATTCTACTAGATTGCACACTCGTACTATTGATACGCATTGTCATGAGATCGTGTTGGACTTTGAGATGGTAAACGGTGACATGGTTTGTGTAACATTAGAAACACATTATTAGATGTTTGATAACCAACAGCCAAAGGCTAATCATATTATTTACCGTTATGTGACCGACGTTGTAAAGCTAGATACCATTGTACAGTGTTTACTACAGTAAATTTGAGGATAATTTGCATATTGGTAGACCCGCGTATTTACTTAATGAAGCAAGGGTGTCCTGATACATTCAAGCTATTTCAAGGCATTTTTTTTTTTAAATATGTCACCTTGGTAATCAAAAATGAGTTTTAAGGGATACAATTATTGACTGCAGGGCATTAATGGCATTTCAAGAGTTTGTGTGCCATTATAATCTTAGTGAAAGTGGTAAACGGATTTGGCTTGCTGTCTGCTATAGAGGGGCTCGGAGAGGAAATTCTACCCAAGCTCCGATTGCCCCCCTATAACAGGCAAAATTGTACAAAAAATAGGAGCAGGAGAGGAGGAGGGATGCTGCAAGAACTAATTATTAAATTTACATTTAGGCATTAAGTGTCCTTATAATAGAGAAACAAAATGGTGGTCAATTTTCATGAGCTAATTACTGTATAAGTATACAATAAACCTCATAAATGTCTTATTTAATCTGAGGGTAAGGACTTCTAACTTAATACTTTATCAATACCCACAAAGTGTGTTCGATTGCTCCAATTAAACTGGGTCAGCCTAAAGTGGCAAGTGCCCGAGACAGAGACTTGAAATGCTGCTTTATATATACGTTTGTCTTTTCTTTTAAGGTATTTTTATATGTTGTTGAATGTACCACCAGGAATTTTGTTTGCTTCTTAGAATATCCTATTGGCTCGCCTGCCATAATAAACCAAACACACTTGTTGTATTGGCCCGGCTGCTTTGTGTGATTAAAAGTGCCATCCAGTATGATTAAAAAGACCCTCCAATTTGACACACTGTGTGAACCATCTCATATCTTATCTATAGCATTGCTCAAATAACCATGCAAATCATCTTCCTTTGCATAATTACATATCATCCATTTTAGAGTATATTATTGTGGTCTGGTCTCTAAAACACACTCATTTTAGAACAACGAAAGACTCTACCCACCTTTAAGTCAAACCCTAATCAAGCAAGACCACATTTTGGCTCGTATTACAGATCACAAAATTCTACCGCCTTAGCATTTTGTGTACGTCCTGCAAAAAAAAAATCCATTTACAGATTAAAGAAAATAAATGAAATTACAAGCTTTGAGGGTTTTCTTTTTTCTTTTTTTTTGAGTATCCCAGCAGACCCTTTTTGGAGACCAAATTTAGAGTGTTGCCATGCTAAATGTTTAATTTTTCATCCCAGGACTTGGCTTGTGAACTGAATCCATTTTATTTCACAGTTCAGAGGATAGAACGCACTCTGCTGTAATGGGCTTGTTGTTAAATCTGGTTTGGTATGAAGCAAAAAAAAAAAAAGTTAATTAATAAAGAAAAAAAAATCAAATAAATACTTGACAAGACAAAACAATTCAGCTATCTTAGATGCTATTTTTATTGGCAATTTGCATATCACTCATAAATTGGTGCTGTTACATTACATGGCTACTGTAGCTGAACCCAGCTCTGTATTAAATCGGCATTGCTCAATTTGTTTTTGTTTTTTGTTTGTTTGTTTTTTAAACTATCAGAAGGCATATATAAGATGTTTCAATGGCCTTCTGTTCAGATAATGAAAAAAAAAAAAAGTAAAGCCATCGAGGCCAGAGGGGACGTTTTCAGTTTAATTCTGCAGATCATGACATTCAGTCTCAAAACCTCCATTTAATTCTTTGTTGTATTTACTTAATTGTCATACAAGGACAAGTTCAGACAAAGAATGAACGTCCTTCCCATCCCTGTCTGCGAGCTGCAGGGCACAAGCAAACCAAAATGAGAGAAAAACAAACTAAAAATAATCTGATTCACCGTGCCTGAGCTCCATTGTTTGATCTGTTCATTTGGAGCTTAGCATCCAAAACTAAGACCTACTATTTTCCATTTCAAACCAATTTATTATAGAATTTAAAGGGGGCCTAGCAAACAGTTCCTGCCTATCTCATGTTAATCTTGAGTACCTACAGAGTAGTACTGCATCCTTCATATCTCTGAAGAGTCTTTAGTTTTATCATATAAAAGCAGTAGCGTACTGTGGGGTTTCAGTCAGGGCCTTCACTAACGACCAACACACCCCACACCATCGCCATAACAACACCACACACACTGATACATACAAAATACAATCACGCACTGTATGCACTTCTGGTATGAACCCCGCTTTCAAAGTGCTCGTTACCAACATAAAAGGACAGGCGAGACAAAACGGCAATTTAACTATTTATTGATACCACTGCACTCACGTATCACCGTTAAGGCAACTGGGGAAATGAATCAAAGTCAACTCACTGATATCAAAATATCAAAAGAAACACAGAAGAAAAAAAAACACAGCTTGTAAGCTAACGTTACCGGTTTGACATCAGGATGCACCCAAAGCTCGTGCAGCCCGTCATCTGCAGCGCCATAGCTTATTTCACATAGATCGCGCACAACCCGCGAAAGGTTCAAGCGGCTGATGACATCAGCGGGGGTAGCGCCGACACATCGCTGGGCCTCTGGGGCGTTCTATCACTTCACATGAAAATTAGTTTAAAACACATTTGTTTGAAATACATCAAAAATACATTAAATAACACTTTTACCTATAAAATAACAACATTTACTCTCTCTTGATTTAGCCATATACAAAGCATGCTGGGAACTAACTAGCCCCGCCCAGATTCAGTTAATGCAACACAAATCATTAATGTAATCTCAACACAAACGGATTAAGTAAACTTCAGTTTGACTTATTCTCTTGATTTATTTAAGTGGATTTAACACAATCAAATTAAGTTAGGACAAAATGTATAGCAATTGTGTTGCTTTAGCTCATTTTTTTCAGTGTAGTGCTGGTCCAAGGGTCTGTGATGCGTTTAGGTGATGAAAATACAGCTCAGCCTCACAAAAAATAACCACATTCTTTCTGGAAATATAATTGTAACATACTGAAATACACAGTAATTGAATTTAGATGCGTTCAGACACACATTCATTTAATTTATTTTTGAAAACAAATATATATTTGATTTTAACAGGGCCAGGAGGAAATGCCCTCATGGCCCTGACAGCCCACCACTGTATAAAAGACACTGTACTGTTTTTTTTTTTTGTTTTTTTTTTGTTTGTTTTTTCGAAAACGGTCAAACCTGTGGCGGACTGCAGTGGGCAGCGCTAAAGAAAGCACACACACACATACACTCACATATGCACAATACATTCTAGGCATTAATCCCTCCCTGGATAACTTTCCATTCAATATACGTACGTTCACCGATTGCCAACAAAACACAGTCATTTGATGCAGTTTAACCAGTTTCGACTTGTGACCGGGAACAAACAAATACACTTGTAGAACTCCATTGCTGCTCTGTAAAAAGCTGAACAAGGTTTTCTTTCCGTCACAACACGAAACACACTTTTTTAGTAACTGTTGATTTTGTGGTCTAAAAACAAAATGACAGCGCTGCCGGCGGCTTCTGTAACCCGAATGAAGCTCGTTGATGGACACGCCCCGCATACAAGCAATTCCACCCTTTATGATGTCACAAAGTCCCATACTGAAAAAAATGCTATCCGAAACCGGAAGGAGTGTATTTGGCACAGAAATACTGTCATATGTCAAATTATTATTTTTTTTAATTTTGGCCATGTGTTTAGCATGAGAATCTAACTCTTTAACAGTGTAATTAAGTCAGAATGCATGAAATAGCATTAGCTATTACCTCCCCCCACCCCACACACACACATTTTATTTGTTCAACCAACCTTTGTGTCATTTCATTGTTACAACTATGTTTCCTAATACAAAAACATAAAAAAACTCAAATTAACACAAAATTGAAATTATAACATGCAGATGTTTATGGCGCAACTTAAGGAGGCAGACTTTTCACAATCTGCTAAAAATCAAATTTGCATTGTGGCTTATTCTGGCCAAGAACCGGCCACTTGTATGCAATGTAATTCTTAAATCAATACCACCACAATAATAGTCCTGCATGCAGTTCAATAGCAGCTAATTAAAATATGGGCCAGCAGCCTTCACAAAACATTGCAAGGACCAAACCGTTGAAAGAAATTGTAGACCTTTCGATTTTCCTTCTGTCCCGAAGTATATCCTTCAGAATTATACTTTAAGAGTGAATTATTTGTTTCCAACAAAGCGGAACATACAACTGTAATTGAGGATTTCTCATTTGCTTGCTTTACTTGCTTCTTTTAAATATTTCAAAATAAAAAATAAAAAAACATTAAGAAAATAACTTTATGTGACTAATATATTTTCAGAAGCGCTTAATGTCTAAGCCTGGTAAGTTGCAAATGACACTTCCCAGCATAGTTGCATAGCAACCAGCTGGTCAAATTAGTGTTTTCTGTCTCTTGCCAATTCAGTGTGCATTCAATGTGCATTAGACAGTCCGTACAACTTTTGAAACCAAATGTTTTCTTTTATACCTGTTCATGTTTTTTTTTTTTGCTTTACCCTTATTTACGAGCTTCCGTGTTCAAACATGTTCTGAAAGCTTAAACCTCACAACCAAATTATAAATATACAAAGAAAAAGAAAACACTTTTACAGTGGACAGCCACAATAATACCATGACCACATTCGGTCTGCTTTTCTGACTAATGCAGCACCTTAAAGATTAGACCTTTGCCTTCTCCTGCCTCTCTGCATTTGTACTGTTTTGTCAGTCTATGCGCCCCAGACCTTCAAGGGAAATTGTGTTTTCATCCCTCTCTCTTTTCTCTGTGAACTCACAAACACACTGAAAAGCACACAGATGAATAATAGTCAAACCAAAGAACCCTATAGTCCTGATGACACAGGAAGAAAGCAATCTCACTCTTCTCTGAACATAATAGTTATTGTATGGTTTATGCACAAAAAGAGAATGCGGATGTCCCTTACTTGGCAATGGAAGCTTGTTTGCACCATGGAATAAAATAAATGGAATAAAAGAGAATTGCAAGATAAAAAGTCCCAAATAGGCAGGCCACACACTTGAAGACTGTAAACCAGATTTTGGGCCCGATTTTCAACCCTCAATGAGCTGGAGGCTGTTAGCTGATTCATCGGAACTGACTTTTTGTACAAAAAAATACTTAATTGTGTGGTCTCATTAGTATTATTTTACTGCTCCTGATCGCCTCGGAGTCTCCGTCTGATCTCGCGAGTCTCCGTGAGATCTTGTCTCACTGTGAAAATGTTACAATCGTCAGGTGTGTGGTCTCGCGGTCCAGGGCCAATCTTCTCGTGTGTGCATCTGGAGTATTATAATGCTTAATCAGTTGAAACTGCCCTTATATCTGTGGTCTCCCACTATTTTAAAACCGGTTAAGATTTGAAAAGCGTCTAGTGTGTCCCAGGCCTTATACGGTGGGCGAGAGAGCCGAGACACCCTGCAACTGAAGAAAACATGCAAATAGTAAAAACACCTCCATATTCAGAAGACATTTTCATCAGTTTGACAACACATGTGCTGCAAATACTCACAACGCACGTAAATGTCAGACGTTTTTATAGGAAACATGCAAAAAAGTCGCTTTCAGAAACAAGCTTGTGTTGTTGAAAAATGTCGAACTGGCGGAAAATTAAAATATAACAAAGATGTGTTTTGAAACCGGCAGAGACGACAGCACGGAATAAAGCCACACATACCAGCCTCCTACGGTTCTGCCGCTGTAGTAGTCCAGTGTGGTGCCTACACATTGTCATGTTGTAAATAAGACTACATCTGTATTGCAAACTGAACTATTTCCCACTGAAGCTAAGCAGGGTTGAGCCTGGTCAGTACCTGGATGGGAGACCTCCTGGGAAAACTTGGTAGCTGCTGGTAGAGGTGTTAGTGAGGCCAGCAGTGGGTGCTCACCCCGTGGTCTGTGTGAGTCCTAACACCCCGTGATGGGGACACTGTACTCTCAATAAGCACCGTCCTTTTGATGAGAAGTTAAACCGAGGTCCTGACTCTCTGTGGTCATTAATATCCCAGGATGTCCTTTGGAAAAAGAGTAGGGGTGTAACCCCGGCATCCTGGCAAAATTTGCCCATTGGCCTCTGTCCATCATGGCCTCCTAATCATCTCCATAGATATATACGATTGGCTTCATCACTCCGTCTCCTCTCCACCAATCAGCTGGTGTGTGGTGGGCGTTCTGGCATAATATGGCTGCCGTCGCATCATCCAAGTGGATGTTGCACATTTATGGTGATTGAGGTGGTAAGTCGCTTTGGATAAAAGTGTCATGCTAAATTAATAAATCAGGATATCCCCCCTTCCATGTAAAGCACTTTGAGTACCCAGAAAAGCGCTATATAAATTAAACTAATTATTAAATGATTAATTATAATTATAATCGGATTTGGACTGACAGTGTGAACTAAGTGTCATTAATGTATTACAAGTTGGGGTTTTTTGTTGTTGTTTTTTTGTTGTAGCTAAAATTGAATTGTTTCAAGCTAGCCAAGCTGATAAAAAATCATAGGTGACACCTCTGTAAAAAAGGTTCTACAGAAAAAAGGTTCTGTAAAACCGTAGAGTGGGAATTCCAACCCCCTCTTTTTATGAGTGGTCTCTCTCTCTCTCTCTCTCTCTCTCTCTCTCTCTCTCTCTCTCTCTCTCTCTCTCTCTCTCTCTCTCTCTCTCTCCTCCCTCTTATAATGTGTCTGTTGTCCATCTGTGTGAAGTATACAACAGAGCTCATTTAATTAACACATTTGTTGTTATTGTAGTGCAGATAGACAGCTGATGACAGTCTCACAGTAAGGCTGCCAGCTAAAAGCTCTTTACCAGTCGTGCTGCCATGTGGGCTGTTCTCCTACAACTCAGCGATCTCGCTTCCTCTCAAACATCTAGCATGTGGTGTTCTAGGCATTTGTGGCCAGATGTGTTACTGTGCCCGACAGCAGGTGAAGGAGTTTTGCATCCGTTTATATACTGTATTAGTATACTATTAGCTTCCTATTTAGGTATTCTTTTTATACTTTAACTTCCAAAAGAAGCTTGCTATTTGACCGATGCTCTGATGAGATTTAAAATTATTCTGCTAATGGCCTATTAAGCTATAATACACACGGTGTAAATCAGTTTTAATCATAGCCATGTATTTATCCATGGATATGTTGTATAATACAATATCCATGTATTATATCAATGTTATATACATGTGCCATCTACATGTATTTACTTAAAGGGATAGTTCACCCTAAAATTTCAATTATCCATCCTTGATATGTGACATTATTCTAATAAAGGCCTTCTAAAGCGAATCGATGGGTTTGTGTACATCCAGCAAACCCTTATCAAAGTCCAGAGTCATTGTCAATACACTTTTTACGCAAGGTGAATATGTATGGCGGTCTGCCAGAAGCTAGGTATTTTACTTTATAACATGTTAAATATGGATATTTGTCTTACAAAAACCCATCAATTCGCTTCAGAAGGCCTTTTTTAACCCCCCTGAGCCATGGATTACTTTTATAATGGATGGATACACTTTTTTGGGCCTCAGATTTTGGGCTGCTGTTCACTGCCATTATAATGCTTGGAAGAGCCAGGGCATTTTTAATATAACTCTGATTGTATTAGTCTGAAAGAAGAATGTCATAAACACCTAGGATGGCTTGAGGGTGAGTAAATCATGGGGAAATTTTTATTTTTGAGTGAACTATTCCTTTAAGTTATTCCTCCTAACTATAAAACCCCCTTACTATAAATTTGAACATGTAAGTTTATAAAATATTATGCAAAACATATACTGAAATATTTTATCAAAGAAACCAATATGTGTGGGGAAGAAAACATTCAACAGGGTATTCAATCGAAGAGTAAACACAACTAAAAGGCAAGTAACTTAATTATACTATCTTAATGAAAAGTATACATAGGGTCAGATTTACATCAGCACAAGCCCAGCACGCTCTTTTGGCGTTAAAACTATGTCCGGATTTACTAAAGACACAAAAGACAAAAAAATATGGGAGGTGAGTTTTTAGAGTATTTAAATACATCATGCAGCATGATTTACTGAGGTTAGCATTAGTCACTTTATTGGTATTTTCTTCATTATTTAACGCCCCAAATAGCAGGTTTTAAACCATTTTGTGCTTGACAAGGCTGCGATAGTTGCTGCCAGGAGGAGGCACAGCAGAGAACAGAGAGTGCGTGATAGAAGGGAGAGAATTTTTTCCACTCATGTTCATTCATTTAGAATACCAGAGGAAGACGTTATCCGAAAATATCATTTGCCAAGCCACGTTATTTTTAATTTGCTGTGCCTGTGTCGGTAATAGATCACCCAACACCTGAATATCATCGGCTCTGCATGTTTGCGACCCCAATTTGCGCAGCTCTTGGTAGATTGTGTTGGTTATAATGGAAATGAGCTGCTGCGTCTGTGTTCTTTCATTTGTGCCTTTTGCGTAGATCACCCGCATAACTTTACACTCCCATCGGTGCTTTTATGTGATTGCGGTCTCATGCTAATTTGCCCTCTTTAGCAAATCTGGTCCTTAGACTTTCCGGGTATAAGCCAAGTATACTTACATAACGTGTATTTTGTTACTTGATTAATTTAAGTATATCTATAAAAGTATATAAATACATGAAAAAGCAGACTGACTGTATACTCTCTTATTTTTAGTATAAAAAGTCATACTAATAGCACACATGATTAAACTTCTTTGTAAGGGTTAATAAGGACGTTATTTTGTGTGTGGTTCCTTGCACATTACTATGTTATTACATCAAAATACTTAAACCACACATGATTTATACTGTAAACTCTTAACATTTGCATCACATAACCAGCTCCATACAGGAGTAACTTACTATTGACTATCTTCAGCAGCATTTACCTCACAACACTAATCTCTACAATAGTAAATTTAAATAACATTATGTTCAGAAATATGAATCAGAAATTAGTTGGAGCATGTAAGGCTGGTAAGAAATTCCATTATATTAACTCACAATTGTAAGTTATACAGTCAGAATTGTAGAGAGAATGTAGCGAAAACTCCAGTGTTTCGAGCGGCGAGTGAGTTCTGAGTTCTGCACGCTAGCAAATCCTCGTTAAAAATAAGCAATTATGTAAATAAGAGATTCATTGTGCATCAGCTTCACTGATTTGGTATAATGGAACTTTGTGAGATTGCGATGTTGTATTACCGCTTTTTAATGATAATAAAATGAGCTCTCTTTGTGAGCGTTCTGCCATCCCAAATTCTGTATGCTTGCTTTTCTGTTAAAATTAACAGTGGTTTGTGAAGACTTTAATAAATATTGTTTATGCTGTAATGTTAAGGTTTTGCAGTGACACAAAACTTGAAACTATTTCAAAGAAATCTATTTAAATGTTTTTAAAAGTGAAGCACATATCTTCATGGTGTTGGTTTACCCTCCGCCTATGATCAGAAAATTCATATTTTGTGTTTTGGTGTTTTAATATAGAAATTGGTCTATTTTAGTTATGTAAGGCTAAATACAGGATTTAACTGTTTTGGTGAATGTATGTTTATAAAAATTTCTCTTTAAAATCCGTTTTTAAAAGTTTGCATTTGCATTTTCAGGCCCTCAAAATGCTCTTGTTGTGTAAATGAATGGCCAAAACACATAAAAGTTTATGTTTTTAGTTGAAAACGGTGTCATGTAGGCAGCCTCTAAAATGGCTTGTTACTTACATACTTAGTTAGGCCTATGGTAGGATTTGGTGATATTATTTTCTGATACATTCAAGAAGCAATGTAATGAAATGTTGCCAAGTCTGTTTGCCATGTCCACTCACTGGACATTTCACATTGAAACTGTTGTGAAACATGCACGAAGCAATGGAATATAATTTTAAAACAAAGACATTGCCAGAGGCATTTTTATTTTCTCAAGACTGGGCTTCAAAATACAGTTCAGTTTCACTTTATAAAATATTTATGGCAAAAGTATTCTCTATTTGGACCTTGGCTGCATTTCATGTCATAGATAATGGAACAACATACTGAGCTGTGAAAAAGCACACACGCACACAAAAAGATTATTTTTCTTCTTTTCCATGTATTTGTGAGGGTGAAAATGAACTGTTCATTTACAAATAAAGCATATTTCAAAAGCAAAACCTGTGCATAATGGTCTGCTTCTGCTGGATATGGGTCATTTTGCTGGATTATGTATTTAAACCTGCCATTTTACAGACATAAGATGTTTATTAGTCAAGCTGGTAATAAGAATAATTGCAATAGCCACTCATATCCCTTAGGCCAGGAACATACTCACTATGCAAATGCAGACACAAAAGTTTAGCCAATGCAATGTGAAGTTCTGTAGTGTTTTTATGCTGATTTTGTGACTTTTGTGAGTGTTTTTTAAATAATTTGACTTTTCATGGTACAAGTACACTGTAAACCTGAATGGTTGGCAAAAAAAGGGCAAACAATCAGTTTCCTCACTTAACTACATTAGTTAACATGAACTAATAATGACCTGCCCTTATAAAGCATTTATTAATATTTGTTAAAGGAACACTACCGTTTTTAGAAATAGGGACATTTCAACATTTTCCCTTCATTTAGATATGTGGGCAAATGCATTTTTGTCTCAGTGCATGCATTGGTTTAGTCTGGCAGGGTCGCCGCTAGCTTAGCTTAGCATAATGAATGGAATCCTATGTTGGCAGCTAGCATGTCCCGAGTAAAAGTGATAAAAAATAATAATAATAAAAAAACACTTAACTGTGGCCTGCATATTCACAACGAGTACAAATAGCGCTGCAGATATTAACTTGGCGGTGACCCTGCCGAACTAAAACAATGCATGCACTGAGACAAAAATGCATCTCTAAATGTAGGAAAGAAGTTGAATAAGCCCTATTTCTAAAAATGGTGGAGTGTTCCTTTAATGTTTATTTCAACATTTACTAATACTTTATTAAAATCTTTTTAACATTAGTTAATGCACTGTGAACTAACATGAACAAACCATGAACAGCTGGATTTTTATTAACTAACGTTAACAAAGATGAACAAATACAGTAACACATGTATTGCTCATGGTTAGTCCATGTTAGTTAAAACAACAACTAATGTTAACTAATGAAACCTTATTGTAATAATAAAACATTACACACTACTAAATCTCCCACTTAACGTTAATTTTGCACACACATATCCAAACATAATATAACACTTCATTTTGGCATTTACCGTCCCTTTGGAGTGTCATGGCAAAGCATGCTGGGAAATAGAAATCCAAGCCCAATTTCGGTTAAATTTAAGTTGGTCTAAATCGAAAGAAACATGTTCATAGAACATCATTCATCAAAACAATGAAACAATTCAGAGTACTTAAAATGTGTCAGTTTTGAGAACTCAAAAGAAAAAGAAAGTTCTAAATGCTCATACAAGTTCATTTGTTTGAACTAAATTTTATAATTTGAGTTGGCTCTACTAAATTATTTTGAGCTTTGGGGTTTACAGTGTGCCGTGAAAAGTCATGACACAATAAAAGAGTTCACAGACTTGTAGAAGCAAGCTAAAATGGCATGTTTGCATCAGGAAATGTTATTTTATCTGACATTTGCTGTTGTTTACACTGTTGGTTAAGTTAGAGTTCAGTAAAGGTGGTATTTTTTTTTTTTTAAACGTTAGTACCTTTTATCATTAATATCTTATAGCACCATGTACCAAACATTCAATTTCCGAACTACTGTGGTATATACAACAACCAACGTAATAAAATATTGTAAAATAAATTTTTCGGAGTCTGAACACACTTTTAGCGCCACTTACTGGACATTTCACTTTTAAAAAGTGCTGTGGGACGTGCAAGAAGCAACATTATATTTTGCAGAAATGTCACCACAGGCATGTATTGCAATGAGCCTGGGTTGGACAAACATGTAAATATCTCAAGCATGCCCGTGTATTTGCTGTGCTACTTAGAAACCATGCTTGGTTGCCATGAAATCATCTTTTAGAAAACAAGCAAACAAACATGTTGATGACAGTTTGCTGTGTTGAGTGCAACTGATTTTCTTGTTTCCCAGCTGCATTTCCCTCAACACCCTTCAGTGACATTCATATTGTTGACGGCACTCCGCAGGCCTCATACGCCAAGGACAATAAAGCAAAATAATAAAAGCTAATTTGAGCCCACACATATCAATTTAATCATGTCTTATGTTATAATGAGTATTGAAGGCAATGCTATTCAAATGCCTTCATTTTACCTTTTCTTCTACTTTCTTAACACAGAGAACTTAAAAGAAGCATTTATCTGCTTGCACAAAAGCCCTCTAGATTACAGTATTTGTCATCACTACAACTGAAATCCATTGAAGACAATTCTGAGGCTAAATTACAATGTTTCATGTCTCTCTTGTGATGGAAATGAACTCATAATGGCCAGAGGTAAAAACTTCACACCCAGAAACTATGAGAGCCTCATGCTGGGTCCTAACTCATGTGTTCTGACATGGCTGAAGGGTTAGTTAAGGATGGACTGACTCATACTATGCTAAAGGCAGCTTGGACAAGAGCTTTGAGCAAATGTCTTCTCTGTGAGACTCATATCATGGAGCGATAAAGCTAGCATTACAGAAGCTTTGTCTTGAAGTGATCCGTGACTGAGGCAATATAAGGATGAGGAGACCGACTACTGGGAGAAATCGCAACATTAAATTATGGTGGCTGTAATAGCGGCAGAATAGAAGTTTCAGCTGAGGTTGTCGCCAAGATGGCTTCTAAATGGACCAACTTGACTTAAATGACCCCTGTTATGTTTATTCACAGTTTCTACAAAATGATTACATGATTTAGTATTTAAAGATTTTTTTTTTGTATAATTCACATTTTTGCAGCACTCTCTGTCTGAACGCTCAGTCTTAGTTTCTTTAAAAACCCAACTTCCGAAAAGCCCAGTCTGATTTGATTGGTCAGACGACCACCGTCTGTTGTGATTGGTCAACCACTTAGAGTGTGTGTCGGAAATGTACTACGCTTTCCCTGCCGTATCAGCTCATGCCTGCATCCGATAATGACAGTCAAGAAGAACAAGCTGAGAAGAAGAGAAGCTGAGAAGAAAAGCAAGAACAAGCTTTTAGCGCCAAGTCACAGTTCAAAGTCTTTAGAAAAATGGTGAGAACACAACAAAAGATTGGTTGTACTGCTGAGGAATAGTGTTCAAAATACATTTTAATTACTGATTCTTAAATTCCCCTGCCTTTCAAAATCTGCGTAGTGATGTTTTGTCATAGTAGTACTTGTTTTAGCCGGAGTTTATTGAGTTGTCTGAGAATTGACGTAGTTTGATCTGGTGACCGTCCACATTGGTCGGGTCTTTCAGTGCAGTGTGAACTAAGTAAGCCTTAAGCCTTAAGTAAGATGTGTTCTGTTGGAGTGAAGAACTAATTTAAAATTTAGTTTTATTTATTTATGTATTATTTGTCAAAGCCTACATCCATATTGGATTCAGAATGATGATCAAAACATATATGGAGTAGGTTGAGTCAACACTCACAAAGCTTGCACAGTTGCACACTCTTTGTGGGTTTTACATTTCCCTCTGTAATGTTAAGTGGTTTTGATTTATATGCTGTTGAATGTTTGATGACCATTTTAGCATACTTGTGCATAAGCAATCGTCTATCTGTTTCTTCTGGTCAGCTTCTCATTATCCATCCTCATTTCCTCGCTCCTCCGTCCTCCATCCAAACTGTCCTCCAAAAAAAACACGACTCTATATGTTGTTTTTCAAGCACCTTATTACGACCTATATTTTAGTTTTAAAGTCATGCGCCCTCTAGCTGGCATAAAAACAATGACAGTGTGGTACCTCGCCCTAGACACCTGCTCCAGCTCTTCCGGGGGAATACAGAGGCGTTTCCAGGCCCATCGGGAGACATAATCCCTCCAGCATGTCCTAGGTCTTCCCCGGGGTCTACTGCACCTGGAACACATCCCCGGGAAGGCGTCCAGGAGGCATCCGGAACAGATGCCTGAGCCACCTCACCTCCTCTCGATGTGGAGGACCAATGGCTCTACTCTGAGCTCCTCCCGGGTGACCGAGCTCACACCTTATCTCGAAGGGAGCACCCAGCCACCTTGCGGAGAAAGCTCATTTCGGCCGCCTGTATCCATGATCTTGTCCTTTTGTTCATGACCCACAACTCATGACCAGAGGTGGAGGCTGAAACATAAATAATTATCTCTGATGTTCAAGAATCCCAACGTCCAAGCTAAATCCAGCGGTGTAGAGTCATCCATAATTGACAATGCTTTAAAGTGATGCTAAAGAGAGCAAGGATATATAATTTCACTCGATTCAATTCTCCATCCTGACATCTTTTCCTTGCGTCCTTCCCTCGCCTCCTGAATGGTTGGACCTAAGATACGAGGAAAGGAAGCGAGAATGCACAAATAAGAATTGAGAATCACCCTGGTTTATACAGATCTTCTTCTTCACTTGTTTTGGAGGTGCTGTACTTTTTCAGAAGATGTGTAACAGCGTATAACTTGTAAAAGTAAAGCTTGTCAATGGCAGGAAAGTGCTGTGTCATAAATGACGGAAACACTCTTAGTTTGTAGACAGATTGTTTACATGCACAAACAGATATTATTCACACTAAAGATAAAGGTGAAATCAAAAAGCATAACAGGTCCCCTTTAACACTAGAACTTATTATGACTGCTTTTACTTGATTGGTTTTGTTCTAGGTTTTGAATTAAGCTTTATATGTCTATCATCATATTTTATGATGGCATCACCGTAAAGTGTCAAAATCCTCAAAGAAAATCCTCAATTTGAATAAAACAAACAACATGGATTAAATGGAGCACCGAGCGCCAAACGGATGCAGATTGGTCTACTTATCACAATCTTTTTAATAATTTATATTTGTTGTATTTGAGGTACTAAACCTCACCCCAAGGTTGGATTGAAGAATAATATTTCATGAGATAAAAATCTGTTGTGAATTATGGAAATGATTAGATCTATCTTTTTTTTATATACATTTTGACTTTTGGACTTAACAACGCTCTGGAGTTATTGGAAATGTTTGGATCGCACAAATCGGAAACAATCCTATGCAGCCTCCATCATCCTCAAGGCTCTGAAGCAAGGCTAAAACCTCTGCCCCTGACAATCTCTTTCTTGCTGACATTTTAAAGGTAAAGCTATGTTTTATCTTAGCAATTGCAAACAACTAAAGTTGCTAGGCAACTTTAATTTTAAGAAAATACCAATATTTGAACAAAACATACACACATTTAGGAAAAGACATGGTACTAATATTGGTTTAATGTCAACAGAGATATTACATTAAAAAAAATTAAAAATTGTCAAAACAACTGCCTTGGTAGTTCTAGTGTTAAAGGGGCTTTGTCAACAATCCTTTTTGTGATCTTCTTTCCTCAAGTTTCAAGTCAATGGCTTATTTTAAAGTAACCCTAATGGATAGTCTGTGTTCAAGAGCTTTAGATGGACGTTATCAAGCACTGTGCAGAGTGTTCTCAAATGCTTACTGGTAAGTTTGGCTCCTGTGATTGCTATTGATGCATTCAGCACACCGTCTGCTCTTCTTATCTGAGAGGGAGCACCAGGGAGCCAAGATGGCGGCTCTTGTATCGACCACACGGCAATGTCCGTGTTCTCCCTGACATTTGCCTCTCTTTCTTCTGCAAACAACTTAGTGTCAATCTGAGGATATATCACAAGGACATTTTAATATTAGTCTTCCGTTTGCACCTTATGACAAACGAGAACACACTTCCTGATTGATATGGGAGAGGTGATTGAATCAAGGGGATTTAACCGGCTTATGAAACCATGCTGAAAGTGCAAGTGGATGTTAAAAAGCCCACGCTCAAAGGTTAAACTCCCTCGCTCTCACTGGCCACAGCTCAGATTGTTGACAGTAAACCATAAATAAACACAGCAATACTGGGACGTTTCCCAGGACTTTTCAAAGACGCTGGCAACTGCTCAAATTCAGATCAATGTACAAAAAAACAGTGAGAGATTTGGCAGAAGAAAGGAATTTTTACATTAAGTGCGAATCAATGTGTTCTGCACCAACCGCCTTAAATTAATCAAATGACATATATTTTTGTCTGTAGTACATACAAAAAAAGATAAGATGGTCAATCAGAGAAAGCAACATAGATTAACTGACACTTTGTTGAAAGACCTTGCTGGAGTATCATTTGTTGAGGTCGTTCACACTTCTGCAAAGCATTCTGGATAATTACAACAGGAAACGCATTACCGATAGCATCAGATTGCAATCACAAGACTTCTGAGAGACCATTTGTAATATAAATGAGGACATTAAGACGTCATTGCACAGTTTGCCTGCTTGCATCAACTTTTGTGTCAAGGGAACTGATGAAGACAAGCAGAGCAAACAAACTTTGTTTACATTAAAATAGTCAGGGGTATTCAATTAAAGTCTAAAAACATGCTGAGCAAAAGCCTTCCTTTGTTCTAAAGTTATCAGTCGTTTATTCAAACAGTGACTGGGGGATTAACTAACAGTTGAAAACGCAGCTCACGCATGCATGAACCAGAAATTGTTAGAATGTTTGCATATATGCAGATTCAGTGATGCTGAATTATAATTTTTTGCTCCACCGACTTTGAATGAAAAAGAAACATTGATTTGTTGAAGGCAAACTTTCCCGTTTACTTGTTTTTCATTTTCGTATTCTTTTTTATTTAATAAGATACTGTGTTGTGCACTGACATGAATTACTGTTCAAAAGTTTGGGGTCAGTATGTTTTTTTAATTATTATTAATTTTATTGATCAAAAGTGACAGTAAAGACATGTAACATTTCAAATAAATACTGTTGTTTTTAACTTTCTATTGATCAAAGAATACATTTTAAAATACTGCTTTAAAATGTATTTTTTTTAAATATGTCAGGCTTCGGATATGGATACAGACTTTTTACCTGTTCTACGTACCTCAGTGGCTCTGCGCGTAAGGCTGTGTTTACACTTGGCATTGACATGCGATCACTGTTATCCGATCAAGAGGATCGGGTCATCAGTCCATCAGGACACGGCGCATTTGTCTTCTGTAGCTTTTGTATCTGGATAACGGATCAGATCTCTCTTTCCCGTGTAATTTGGGAGAGAGGAGGGAATAATGACAGTTTGCGGGGTTTTGTGTGACGTCGGCCTGTGAATACAGACTCGGTGGCTGGATTGATCCGATCACAGTGCGTCCTCGACTTCCTCCGAACCAGGACACGTTGATCGGATAACATTCTGAGCACAAATGCATTTACCCATGTCTTTTTAATGCGTTTGTGGATTTTGTGGACTAAATAATCAAATTCAGATAAATAGTCATTCAAATTAATTCAAAAAGACTGAGAGCTCTTTCAACATCCTTTAAATAGGAGAAGCCAATCGGTATTTGGGGATGATTAGGAGGCCATGATGGACATCAGTGGCCAATGGGCAAATTTGGCCAGGATGCCGTGGTTACACCTGGGATTTTTAATGACCACAGAAAGTCAGAACCCGGTTTAACATCTCATCCGAAGGACGGTGCTTGTTATACTATAGTGTCCCCATCATTATACTGGGATGTTAGGACCCACACAGGGTGAACGCACCCTACTGGCCTCACTAACACCTCTTCCCAGGAGGTCTCCCATTCAGGTACTGACCTGGCTCAACCATGCTTAGCTTCAATGGGAAACCAGTCTTGGGCTACAGAGTGATATGGCTGCTGGTAATATACGGAAATAACTCAAACCACAAACAAAGCAGACTAGATCCAATGAAGACAACTGAAAACATTGGGAAATATATACAGGGACGAACACAGGCAACTAAATGAGACACAGGTGAAACTAATCAGTGACAATGGTAGCTAACTAGCAATAATTAAAATTAAACTTTCTTTTGGCTTGTTATGTCAGAACATAGATTTACACGATTTTACAAGAGGGAAAACTCTGTTCATAAAAATACATGTGTACATGTGGACTAGGCCTAAAATACAAGAACAAAACCACTAGGGGATCGCAGGGCACAAATTAACGCGGGGTTAGTTGTAACACACATGGTTTAAAACTTTCCACACATGCCAGGATGACGAAACTTAGTGTATTTACTAGTTGCCATATCAACGTTATTTAGAAGGAAAAAAATGAGCCAAATTAAAAAACAAAACAAATCTTTGGAAAATATTACTGAACATTTATTTAACCATGGCAAAAGTAAATTTCTTACTTAAGTTTATTTTTCATCTCTGTTTTTTTTTTTTTGTGTTTATTTAAAATGGGACAAATCTGATATTATTTTAATCTTAAATCTGTTATTTAACAGTTGAAATCGTTCTTTAATGCTGATCTAACCAGCAGAAGGCATGAGCCGGAGTTTAGATCCCAAATGCATTAGTATAGTTATGAGAGCATCGGCCTAGAAAATTACAACTTTTCATTTTCCACCGGTCTTAGTACACAATGTAACTACAGAAGAGTCAAGTTTTAAATACTCTTTGGTAATTTTTAAGCGAGATGCTAATGGTCTAATCAGATTTAATGGATTATGCTAAGCTATGCTGAAAGTGCTACCGCCAGATCCAGAGATCGGCTGAATGCTTTCAAAAACTGTAAAACTCCACTGTTTAACTCTAAGGGGGGTTGGAACATGAGCCTATTTTCTAAAAAAGTGGAGTGTTCCTTTAACACGGAGACACTATTCTCTTTTGGACACTGACTCCCGCTATTTTCTACACACACACACAAACACAAATAATTTAAGAGATTTACTCCTCATTCTTATCTCTTGACTTGAGTTAACCTGCATATACTGCAGAGACTGACGCTGGTAGAAGGCGCTGTTATCTCAAAACTAGTTTTCCAGGGAAAATGCAGGTATTTTGATTAGTGATATTTGAATACTACTAAACACTAAATCCCAGAAGGATGTAGTAGGTGTGCATTATTTTCCCTATTGAAAAGAAGCACACTTGTCTCCCCCACCTACCCCGTTCCCCATTTTCTTCTTCTTTCTTTCTTCAGTTACCTGCAATGCAGCAACAAACTAAGACTTTCATCGTCAATAAGAAATAAATATATATATATATATATATATATATATATATATATATATATATATATATATTTTTTTTTTTTTTTTTTTTTGTCAAGATTAAATATATTTAAAAAAAAGTTGTATGTGAGGTACGGCACAGAGGTAGACATACTGAATTGAACTCTGGAGGATATTTTAAAAGCCGCACAATAGGCATCCATCGGAAAGCTTTTGCAGCAAGAGGTAAGCGCAAGGAGAGACATCTCTAAAGTGAAGTACTTCTTCGAAGTATCTTAAAAGTGTTTATATAAAAGGAAGACACTTTATTTTGTTTTGAGAGGTTCTTTGCCATTTTGCAATCTTCAGCATGCTCCATTTCACTCTGTTCTGACATATTCCTTCTCACTACTGTATCCTTTGGGAATAAGTATTGCTTTTGTTATTTTATACAACATTCATGATCAGACTTTATATTGTCTAAGTACTATCATAAAACAATATTAGGCACAATGTACTTATTGTGTTCATGTTTTATTGCAAAACACATTTGACACTATTGAGGTAGGATGGGGTAAGGTTAGGGACGGTGATATGGTTAGGTTTAAGGGAAGTCAGTACACTGTAAACCCAAATAAGTGTGAGGTAATCAGTTGCATATTTTTTTTTAAGTTAAGAAATGTAAAGGTTAAGTAAGCATAACTAGCATATTGTAATTTTGTAATCATACATTTTAATTGATCTTAATTTGGAATATGAGTAAGCTAATTCATACATTTACCTTAAAATTATCACGTAATCTCAATTTAAATATTTTTAGTTGTGAAAGCTTGGTTTACAGTGGCCCAGTAGTGCACAACTTAATGACATTTAAAAAGCATACATAAGTTCACAACACGACGAAATAAAGCCATAACACAACGAAATCAAGCCACAACACAACAAAATCAAGCCACAACACAACAAAATCAAGCCACAACACAACGGAAACAAGCCACATAATAAAGATATAAACACATAGCGTAAAATCGTTCACAAGTATAAATATGCAGCTATAGTGCATGTAGGTGATTTTGAATTGATATTTAATGTCGATACAGAATGGTTACACACTTAACCATTTTAAAGTATTTTTTTCTTAGTAAGACTGGGGAATCTTTAGAACAATGTCATGGCAAACTAACTTTACAGCACTCGGAGAGCTCCCTAGTGGTCAGGAGCATTTCTGTGTGTTGTGGTTTTTCGTTGTGTTGTGGCTTTTTCGTTGTGCTGTGGCTTGCTAATTTAACAAATGCTACCTCGCTAATTGATAACACAATGTTCGATAGCATTAGCATAGCACTTGCTGAATGAGTACAGCAATATAATACATTTAACATAACTGTTCCCAAATATATTATAGCATTTGCTTTCCCTTTTGAGTGTCATGCAAAGCATTCTGAGAAATAGAAATTCCAGCCCAGTTTCTGTTAAAGTTAAGTTTGTATAAAAGAGAAACAAGTTCATTAAACTCAATACAGATTACTTAAAATGTGCCGGTTTCGTGAACTCAAAAAGAAAGTTCTAAATTATAAAAGTTAATTTGATTGAACTGATTTGTTTAATTTGAGTTAGCTCTATTCAAACCAATTAATTATTTTGAGCATTAGGGTTTACAGCTATTCTATAGAATTTCAGATGTTATAGTCAGTAGAATGTTTGTTTGGGGGGCTTCAAAATAAAATTTGGGGAACATAAAAATAAAGTCTACTGACATAGTAAGTAGACTGCCTAAAGTAGACTATCGAAATAAAGTGTTACCCTAAAAATTATTTGGTGTACACACGGAGTATACTTCATCATTTTTTAAGGAGAAATCGTAAAGGAGAATGCATATTCATTAGAACGAATTCAACCCAAGCACTCTTTGGTGACGTGAATGCTTACATTACTGTTTATCATCTGTCCATCATCGTATAAAGCACGCCCTGACAATTTGATTGGTCCGAACAGCTCCTGTTCGAGCATAGTTGCTCCACAACGGATCAAGTAGAGAACGAACAAATATTGTGGGCGGGGCAAAATTCGGCTGGCATCCAGGTTATCAAATTACAGTAAAATGTATTGCAATGTTTATTTCCCACTTTTTTTTGCAGCGCTTTCTTGATAAAGATAACTAGGGGTGTGTAATTGGGAAAATATGCTAACCAGACCTAAACCAACCTGCATAAGCACTACTGTGACTAACATGATGGTCTTTAGCATCTTTGTAAGGATACCTGCCTCCCATGATGGCTGTTGCCAATTTAAGCAGAACTGGTAGCATTTATAGTATGTCTACTTTGCAGCAAAAAAGATATTTCCAACGTGTGCATGTTCCAGAGTCAGAAATGGGCTGTTTTACAGTATTCTTACAGCTGCCATAATAAGTGTTAAAATGTCTTTCATTCATTTTTATACGACTGGTCCATCTCTTCTTCCCGTACTCAGTCTACTCGGTCTACTACCCAATAAGCTATCAGATTGTCAGTTCTGGACACCAGGTCACCTCTCTGCCATTTAATATTACCAGAATGTTCCACCCTTCTAACATCAACACCAAGGTCCTGTCTGCTCTTTGAAAAGATTTGATCAACATCATGCTCTCGATATAGGAGAGGAAGTAAAGCATGTCAGCGCGTGAAGGGCACGTTTCCAGATCCGCAATGGGTGAAACTGATAGGCCTAACCTACTTGGCAAAACGAGGATCTCATCTTCTGACATGCTTTTATTACTCTACTGCTTTATATGCCATTCGTATTCCAAAGTTAATGAAATGACATCAGCATATGACTCGAGGGCTCCGTTATGAGGAATAGTAATTTCAAAAACATATTACTTGACTGCCATAGAATTAGGACTGCTGCTCATATTAAGGTCTTAGAAGTGGCTTGTGTGTTTAACAAAAGCAGATTCTGGAGAAGTGCTATCAATCACAAAATAAAAGGAACAAGTTAATTAAAGCACTAATATGCCAATGGAAGTGATCCGAAGCAGGTGTCACCTTCAACACAATGCCGTTCTCAGGTATAGTAAAAATAAGGAGGAACAGGAAATAGACAGAGAGAGCCAAATGGTTTGTAATCGAAGCCTCATGCATTGGACACAGACAAGGTTAGAAATGACTGTACCTGGTAGAGTATATTTCTGCAGGCATAGGACAGCAGCTTGGCTTTTCTGTACAGTACATTTCACATGTCATCTGATCTCATTTAGTTATTACTCATTTGTTTCTGCTTCAGATTGCAAATTAATAGATAGATGGCTTTTTTGTTGAGGTTCATATCCCTTAGTTAATTACATTACATGTGCTTCCTTAGCATTAACAAGGTTCTAGTCTTCAGAGTACTCCCCCATGTCAACAAACGAACCAGAGATGTCCTCTCCAGACTGGGCCTATTAATCCCAGCCAATCAGCTCAAGGTCATGAGGGCGCTTCTCGACTAATTAGAGAAGGAGGCTTTACTTATCTCCACGATCCAGTGTTCATTGATGGTAAAATGATGTGGAGGATCATTTAAGAGCTTTGTACATCAAGTGTGTGTTGAGGTGTAAGGTGTACAATATTTGGTTGCAGATAACTTTGCAAAACTGTCCCTTAAAGCAGGCGCTAGTAGAACTGAGAAGGCAGAGCTGAGCTAAAGACTTCATGCAGGCCTAATGGCCTACCAGGGGATACGCAGTGAGGTTATCCTCTAGCTAATGGGCGATTTTCTCAGTCCAGTGATTCTCGAAATAAATTCCACCATAGTCTTCTTCTTTCTCAACATTATTTGTAAGAGAGGAGCTCAGGAATCAAGCCATCTGCCATTCTGAATTGCAATGAGCATTTCGGAATTTCCTGAATGTAGAAAGCTATATTATATCTGGTCCCACTTTAAATTAGTGGGACCAAGTATATAGCGTCTACTATATGCAATAACATTCATAATTAATTATTTGTTACAATGCAGGTATTGTGTACACACGTCAAAATGATTCCTCTCAGGAGAAGCGTTCAGTCTTTATGCTTGCACATTACGCCTAAAACACACCCATTACTCATTAAGAGAATAGGGACAACCCTTTTGGACCATGCGTGCCAACTATTTTTCCTGTCGTTAAATTAGCAAAAGTGCACTTGCGCCGTGCGCTTTAGACCATACGCTTAGATCATTAAAATAGGGCCCATATTTTTTTTAAATTAGATAAATACAATGTTGAACCTTCCCTTAAACCTGTTAAATGTACAGACATTTCCGTTAACCCAAAAACACAACACAATGCAATGCCTAATTCAAAATATGGTTAAAAAAATCTATGAAAAATCAATACAGAAAATGTCATTAATATTAAGACAGTACATTGTGTTCTATTTAAACAGACTTGCAGCAAACACCAGAACCCATCGCTACAATTACTGTAGAAAAACTTTTGTCATATACTATAGTGCCAGTTAAATAAGATCGTATCAGACTTGGAAGTGATGTGGTGGTACTGATATAGAACATATGTTTTCTCTGTAATGTCTTATCTAAATGAGTTTTTGGAGCCCATAACGAATGTTGCAAATGTGCTGGTTAGGCTTTTTGCTACACGTTGCTGGGTTGTAGGGTTGGGCTTTAGGGCTGTTTTGCTCAGTGCTAAGTGCTCCCATAGGGCAAGATGTGCACTAGTCGGACAGTATCAGTGAGAATTCATTATCTGGGACACTTGCTCAGTTAGTTTCGTATTTATGCATTCAAGCGTGAGTGTATTTGTGCTTGTCCTTACAGTAGAGCAATGCCTCTTGTGACTTTGACACTTTACATAATGCATTGCTGCAAGCTCAGTCATCAATAAAGACATGTCTGTGTACATTACCATAGCTCTTAGCTCTGTTAATCACCGCTGGCCTGCTAGGGTGCTCATCAATTCTTCATGGCCATGGATCATTTGCATGGCAGTTGAAACTCAATATCACATTCCATACCTCCAAACCTGCCTTTCTACATTTCTTACATAATTAAATGTGCTGCAGCTTCACATTAAGATATAACGCTAGCCTTTTTCTTAATTTTCTGAATTCAATGATTGTGTCTATTTGTTACTGTAAATCACAGGTGGAAAAGATAATGATAAAACACTAAAATATACAATAGTGATTTAAATGAGATTTAAAAGCTTAGGTGTATTGCAGCTAAATGTGCAGTAAGTGATTTCTGAGAATCATTATTGAGATTTGTAACACTGTTGACATTTGAAATCAATCCCAAACAGACACCCTCCCTTCATTGCTCCGCCCCCAAAATGCATGAACGCACAATGAGTGGATATCTCTTTATCATAGCAGAAGCGAAGCAAAATACAGCTCTTCGATAAAGTGAAGATGACGAACGAACTACAAAGAAGAAAACAACAGAAAATACAATACATGAGTATATACAGGCAAGAGTTGTTAGTTGTAAGTTGCAAGCAGCACACACTCTAAACCAATGTTATTCACATATGGAGCAGAAATAACGCAACCTCAGCGTCTGTTTTTAGGCCTACCCGTTTAGGTCTCTCAAGTGCTGGGAAGCTCTTTTAACATTAACGTGGATCCTAAAGCTCTGGCCTGATCATAACCCTTCTTTTTCTAGTGACATTCCTCTGACCTTTTCCCTTGTGTAATGTGTCTCAGACATCTCTGCTTCAACAGACTTTCTTCAAATCTCCCTATTGCGTATGGTTTATTTTCACAGAGCGCTACAGTACAGTACAGTACAGTACAATTCGGGATGGGGAACCCTGATCCGGCTTGCATTTCCACTGCCAACAGTGCCCTTACTTAATCTATGCCGGAAGGTAGCGATCGTCCTTCTCGGTATGTGGCTGTTTGTCACAACACACAAAAAAATTGTGTTTAAACTGTATATAAAAAATGGCACCTCTTGTGTTGTCACTTCCGTTGTAACACGCGCAAGCAACGGTTCTCTGTCAACCAATCAATGTTCTGCAGTGAGTCTAGCTCCACCCTTTAGGTGCCGGACTGAGCTAGGTACCCAAATGGAAGGGTGTCAAAAAAGTAGTACGTACAGTTCAGTATTTTGGTACCATTCACAACTTCTGACAATCGAAATGGAAATAATTGTATACCGTACTGTACTGTACTGTACTGCTCAATAGAAATGAGCCATAACTCTTTCTCCTCCCCCATCATGAGTGTATACGCCCCCTACTGCTGATTGGCTACAAATGTGTTATGGTACGCGGTCCGATCCAATTTCAACAGCATTTTTCAGAATCTGCTTACTGCACCTTTAACTCTGAACCAGACAGTGTTGTTGTGAACATAAAGACAATAAATGTAGCAGTTTGTTTCTTTTGGCCTATGCTTTTTTAATAGGCAGATAAAAATGCCAAACATATTAACATATAAGATACATTTAATTGCCATGCTTGGCAAAACTGTAAGGTCTTTGTCTACTCTTTTGATAGTGATATACTGCAAATACTACTAGTGGAGCTGTAAGTGCCTTATTATTAAGATTCATGGTGCTGATGTCAGCTGTTCTGGAAGTATTCATTATTTTTTTTCCATTCAAGAGTACTCTGATAAATCAAAATTATAATCTGAATCTATGCCATTTAAAATGCCTGCACAAGTGCAGTGAGATTTCTTTACAACTACTATAATTTTGTAAAAATGATTAAACAAAACTTGCATACCAACCATTTTGTGTATAAATTATGTTTTATTTCAGTAGTGTTTGTATCAGCACATACATGAATGGATAAACTGAAGGGTTAAACATCACAGAAAAAAAAAAAACAGTTCCACAGAGTCAGAGACCAATGCCACATTCCTACATATCAGCTGCAGTAAAGCTGGTTATTGTATATTTTCTGCTTTAGCTAATTATTGATTTATGCTTTCTGAAACAGATCCGTTTTACCACTGTTGCCGATCTAATTAAAGCAAAGGCTTGCTGGCCATATCACAATGTGCAGTTCGTGTCATGATTTCCTTTCTAATTACTGTTTTGGTAATGGGGATATCAGAATCCACCCCTCCCCCTCACACGACTCACTTGTGTGTGATGAGGATGAAGGGAAGGAGATTAATTTTCTCGTGTCCATGGTCTGGCAGCTGTGCCCTTCCTGTTGTGCAATTGTAAGAAAGGAAACCTTTGGTGGAGGAATTAAACATGGCTAAAATTAGGATTAGACATGCAACAGCAGGAGATGAAACTTGGTTTTGGTGGTTGTATTTGATGTAAATCCGATAAAAGTCTTCAACAGTATATCTCCTTTGACCGTCGAAGCAAAATGATCACACATTGCATTCAGTTAAAGGTGCAGTGTGTAATATTTATGAGGATATTTTGACCGAAATGCAATATAATATACAGTACATAACTTTGTTTTCAGTGGTGTATAAAGACCTTACGTAATGAACCGTTATGTTTTCATTACCTTAGAATGAGCCATTTTTATCTACATACACCGCGGGTCCCCTTACAGTGAATTCACCATTTTGCGCCGCCATGTTTCTACAGTAGCCCCAAACGAACAAACTAGTGCTAGCTACTCTCTGCTGTCTTAGACGACATCTCTGTCCTGTGTTGGCCACCGTAGGTTCTCTGTGTGCTTCAAAAGGGAGGGGTGATTTAAGATATGTGACCCTGGACCAAACCAATCATAAGAGTATTTTTTATTATTATTATTATTATTATTGAGATGTGTACATCACCTGAAAGCTGAATAAATAAGCTTTCCATTGATGTATTTTAGTTTTTTTTTTAAATATAAATATTGAGAAAATCGCCTTTAAAGTTGTCCAAATGAAGTCCTTTGCAACGCATATGACTAAAAATATTACATTTTGGATATATTTACGGTAGGACATTTAAAAAATATCTTCATGGAAACTGATCTTTACTTAATATACTAATCCTAATCGATAATTTTGACCCATACAATGTATTGTTGGCTGTTGCCACAAATATACCCGTGCGACTTATGACTGGTTTTGTGGTTCGGGGTCACATTTTTTCCTTAGCCTCTTCACCACCATATTAACTTGAGTTACCGTAAATCTTAAGCTTAAACTGCCATGCATTTATTTATCTCTGAGGGATGTACCGAACGACAGTCCAGGGTTGGTTGTAAATATGACTTGTATACTGTAAATAGTTAATGCCCTGTACTGTTAAGATGACCTTATAAAGCTAGTGTTGTTTTTATTTGGGCTTTTTATACATAGTAAAATCTGTCGTAGCTTAGAACCCTGTTCTTGAAACGTACATGGAAGAGGAAAGGCTTGTTAGAATTCACTCATTATCCACATCTTTTTAGCCGCAACTTATTTTTTTCAGTCACTGACCTGAGGTAATTAATTATACTTGTCATTTTTGATTGTTTTTTTGTGAGGACAACATTTATACTTCATTTTGAAGGACAATATTATTTATGACAAGATCAAATTAGAAAAATACTGTTTTTTTGTGCTGTTTATTATGGATTGTTGTGGTTAGAATTAGCGTGTAATGCTAAATGCTAAAGCTACCATAGTTATTTTTAAAGCCTCCTGCACACTATAGTTTAAACACCTGATAAATTCATTTGTATTGACCGATAGTTAAAGGGTTAGTTCACCCAAAAAGGAAAATTAGACCATGATTTACTCACCCTCAAGTCATCCTAAGTGTATATGACAGTCTTCTTTCAGACAAATAAAAGTTACATTAAAAAAGTCCTGGCTCTTCCAAGCTTTATAATGGCAGTGACTTATTTTTGAATTCCATAAAAGTGCATCCATCCATCATATAACTGCTCCACACAGCTCTGGGGGGTTAACAAAGGCCTTCTGAAGCAAAGTGGCACAATTGTGTAAGAATAATATCCATATTTAAAACTTTATAGACTAAATAACTAGCTTCCGGCGGTCAGCGGTACGCAAGTTGACTTAGCAAGAATGCAAGAATGTCATATACACCTAGGATGACATGAGGGTGAGTAAATCATGGGCTAATTTAAATTTTAGGGTGAACTATCCATTTATTCTGCCACTTAACCCTGACACAAAAGCGACTATAATTTTGAATCTGTTTTTGTTTGTGCTTTAAGATTAATAAAACAAATTCTGCAACATATATTTCTCATGTGTGGAAAGAGTATGTTTTAGCATGCTCTGGCTGACATCAGGTTATAGGCTATATCTTTACGTCGTGACAGGATGAATCTGGCTGGCGGGCGAACAGGCATCAGAGAGCTGTGGAGCTTGAATGCGCTCAGTACAGACCTGCAATATGATTAAACCTGAGCAGGCCATAGGGAGCATGCCTGTAATCACATTATATCTACCTATCAAAGCTCGACGGCTGTCTTTCAAATCTCCAATTATACTCGGCTTGAAATTGTTTTCCCCTATCCCTCTATATCCTTTTCTTTTTCTTTTTCCCTGTCACTCCTTCACTTGTTCTCTCACATCATCCGTGCCACTCTTATACCCACGAGGCACCTGTGAGAAACATAATTACATTTCTTTCTTTTCCTGCATGCAGGTTATTATAAAAAAAAAAGCTTAAAAAGTGTGACATGACTTTGATGAAAGGCCATTTTGTGTAGGCGACATTAGTATTAACATAGATTTGTAAAATAGTCTGCATGGTATTTGATATTTTGATTTATTTGGCTACATTCATGCTGCAAGCCAGAGAGCCCAAATTTAATTTTCTGCTCAAATCTGATTTTTAGTAAGGTTATTCACAATGACCTTTTAAATGTGGCCCGCTGGTCTAAACAGTCTAAAGTGATTGGCTTATATGAAACACCCTACCCTGACATATTCATCAAAAACAAATATTCTTGTAATATGTAAACACAATTTATATGAAATAAAACAAAACTGAGAACTGTTGTATATACATACATACATGTGTTTAAAATATATAATTTTGTACTGTTCTATGGAATTCATATAGCAAACTTTATAAAATATTGTATTCCTTCCAAGGGTAAATGAAGTCTCCCGGCATGGGACTAACAAGGACTCTACGGCCGGGTTGTAGGGGTTGAGGTTTACATACACAGCTCTTACTGGCCTACATTACACTCAATCCCCTGAACCTCACTCCCATCTGGGTCATGGCACCAAATGTAACAAACTATGTTCAAACTAGTGTCTCCAGCGTGAGAGGCGGCACTAAAAAGGACGCTAAAAAGACCACAGCCGTTAGTGTCAGTCACTAGCGCGCATCTGGAGGCCAGGATGAGTGAGCTTTACACGCACAACACTTACTGGCCTATGTTACATTTTTACAATGTAAAGACAATAAATGTAGCAGTTTGCTTCTTTTGGCCCATGCTTTTTAAATATGCTGATAAATATAACAAACATATTTTTCACCGCAGGAACTGGGAACGATTTTAGTTATTGGAAAACCCTTTGGGGGGACTAAATTAGGTCTAGGGTCTAAATCAGGACAAAAGGAACTACCAGTGATGTAAGTGTATACGTTGATTGGCTGAACACATGCCATACGAAACACTATCTCTTGCCATTTTTAAAAAGCCATGCAAGTGCACAGTTTACATCCACATACTAACTCCACCAACATGGAAAACAACGATAGCAATGCAACCAGGAAAATGGCCCTATAGGGGAAATTTGTTCTTGGGGGACCGCCCTGGTTGCTAGTTACTATAAATGAGTCCCTAACACTACCTACTGTGAAAACAAAGCCAATTTTTGGGCCATATTGGAATTGAACATTTGTGTTCCACATTCATCTGCAGTGTCAATTTTCCATAAAGCATTTTTGAAAGATGTTGTTTGTTGCATACCCCATTTGAAAATATCTGGAGCGTTCTCATAAGGTTTTTTGATTAGGCGTTACAACCAGCCAAATGTGTCTAGAAAGTGAAATTTTGCCATAAATGGGAACTGAGACAGACTTCTCTGCATGTAGAAGACACTTTAACATTGGTTTTTGAAGCCTGAAAGCCATACGGGGTCGTACTTAAAAGCATGTCACATGCATTCAATTCTCTCTATTAAAATCTTACATCTGACAGCATCTATCTCCACCATCCTGCTGTTTGGTGAGTGATGGTGGTGGCCTTTCATTTCAACATGAATGTAGATGTCCACCTATTCATCTCCTGCAAGGCTTCAGCAATCATGCCATTTTCCAGTGTATTAGTATGCATGTGCGTGCATGCAAAGACCAAGCACTCCATCTTATGTGGACCTAGCCGGTATTTGCACTTTTATACATACATTCCCTCTTTCCTGCCTTCAATGGCAATTTTCCACCTTAAAAGCTTCAGTCTTCCTCTGAAAGGAAGTGCACTGAATACAGTATGCCATGTTTCTTGTAAAAAGGGGGGATTAGTCTACC
Organism: Gobiocypris rarus; assembly: GCA_023029165.1. Lineage (NCBI taxonomy): Eukaryota > Metazoa > Chordata > Actinopteri > Cypriniformes > Gobionidae > Gobiocypris > Gobiocypris rarus. Next base: position 10,056,946 of record CM040920.1, read on the forward strand.
GCTATTGTCATTATATGTTCACCCCTTGAATTTTCTTCACTCTGCCAGATAGAACAGCATTGATTGAGTTTGTAAGAGTCAGATGGGTGGATGATGGAAATTGGCAGGGCTGTAACTCTTTCCCCACCGGCTGTTTTTGATCATTTTCACAAAATTTCACAGCCGAGAGAATATTTTGTTGGGACCCACTTTATATTCGGTGTCCTTAACTACTATGTACTAAAATTTTAATTAATAATTTGATACATTGCACTTATTGTGTACATACATGTTTTTACATTGTACTTACATTTTAAAAAACACCTGCATGTAATTACATCTGTAATTTATTTCTGTAATTACATTTGTAATTACACAGTTGACACTTCCCTTACACCTAACCCTACCCTTAAACTTACCCATCCCACCACACCTGTCCCTAACCCTACCCGTATCCCACCTCAATATCAGCAAAGGTGTTTTGCAACACAATATGAACACAGTAAGTACATTGTACTTATTTTTTATGTAAGTACATAGTAGTTAAGGCCACCTAATATAAAGTGGGGTCTTTTGTTGTATGAATATCTGAACAAGCAATATATAAATATGATAAAAATGTTTTTATCGCTTGTTTCTGCTCTCTTTTTTCCTGTGTATTGATCCAGAGATTCTCTACCCTTTCAGAAGATGTATATATAGCCCTCTTCCATATAACAGTGAGAACAGGGAAAGCCGGACAATTTCGTCAATGGCGGGGATGCTTTGTCTCATAAATGATGGAAAATTATGTCAATGGCAGGAAAAGAGTTAACAGGACTATGGCTAAAAATCCGTTATCATTCTTAGGTCAAGGTGACCCCAATCCGTTGTGGACTCATAAGTGAAATTTTGGAAAAATTTTGAGGGCAAAAAAGTTCAGGTGTCCATTTTCTATTCAGTGTGCCGATGTATAAGATCACGCAGAAGTCGCTTTCAAACCAAGCAGGTTTCTGTTGTCTGGTGAATTGACAATAGCCTAAATACGATGCAAATCTTTCGCCCTCACACAAAATTCCACATTGCATGGATTCCGATTTAAACGACTGGATTTTGCCAATGAAAATTCACAGAACAATGGTAAATGTGACCACACATTAAACTGTGCTCATTTGTGTTTTTTATATGAATGGTTGAAGACTTTTCTAATTGAATGTTTGTGTATTTATTTTATTTATTTTTGTATAATTATTATATTTTCTATGCTTGTTGGATGATAAAATGAGTGAAAGTCATTCCTTTTCACCTAAGCCAAATCTAGACACCAGAATAGATACCTTCATGGCTTCTTTGGACTTGGACCACTGAGGACACCCTAACAATCACAGAATAACACCCTAGTTTTGTGGGGACAATTTTTGCATTGCTCAGTTATAGAGTTACGCTAGAATCTAGGAGAGAAGGAAAGAGGCAAACAACAGTGGCCTCTGTTGGTCTGAAGCTATGCATAAATGTGATAAACAAGTATCTGAGAATTTCTAAAATGATGTTTGCTGAAGGAGGTCACACGGGGTAAAGTTTCACAAAAACTACACACCATTAACTGTGAAAGAACAACTGCCAGAAGACATCACCAGTATTTTGCTTTCTGTAGGTTTGAAATAATTGGACAGAGTGAGTTTTCTTCAGGCAGCCATCCTAACTAAAACATTGTTGATGTCCATTCCTCTCAGTTGACACCCTTCTCTGTTTCAACAATGAATGATCCCATCATGGATTCTTTATTCATTTTTCTTTATTAAACCCACATCAAGTATTTGATGTCAATTTGGCATTGCTCTTGGACAATCATTCTAAGCGGCCATCCATCAGAGTGATTTACTGATGTGTCTCTCTTGTGCTTTTAATTTGGGAATATGCCTGCCCTCTCTGCTTTATGTAGTTGAGTTTAGTGAAACAGCCCAGTCCACTTAACCTCACTGCAACCATTAAACAATTATTTTGGTGTTGTATGGCATAAAGTTGGAGTAAACTAGAGTTGATTTATTGCAGAAATCTATTGATTTGTTAAAAATGGGCATTCCATATGGATCCAGACCAAGTATGCTTTTCAAGAATAATTACATTTATTTCCTATGCAATTTTGGCTGGTGTGGCCTAATAATGGGTTCTAATTAATATAGCTAATCTATTGTTTAAAGGAGGATTTTGGCTTTGTCCATCTTTAAAGTAAACTTACTTATCCTGACACACACTATTTCAAGGCAGTCATTTAAAATGAACCGATGGACAGCACATCGTGTCCTTTATCACCTGTGATTTTCCCTCTCATTGGGGTTAATGAGCAGCTTTCTGTTGTAAGGGGGGTCAGCCTGGGCGCCCTCTGTAGATTCGGCAGTATCAGTGATTCATGCAACATTGAGTATCAGGGAGAGTTTCTCAGCTCTGCAGTTCCCTGGGTTATTCTGCAACCAAGCAATATTTAAATCCCCAATCGATAGCAGTTAAGACTTTCCGTCCTAATTACCGGGAATTATTTTCATCTATCTATATCTGGGGAATGGCATTTCTTTTGAGCAGTATAAACTTTTAAGATACATGAAAAAAAAAAATGTTTAAGATAATTTGACTTTTTTTTTGTTTGTTTTGCTTTGTTGAAGAGCTGTTTTATGTTTCACAAATACATGCTCACTGAGAGTCAGCCAACAGTCATAGTAACATCTAGGGTTATGTATACAAATCTGGTTCCCTGAGAAGGGTCAGTTGTTGATGCTATGGGAGCGCATCCTTACGGAACCCGGTGTCTGAGGCACCTCTAACTTCATGCCAAATTTCATTGGCCAACATAGTGTGATGATGTCACATGGAGTGCCCTAGCATATAAAAAGGAAGATGTGCATGTATGCCCAAAGCATGGCAACTTTTTAGGCAGCCGGGGTTACATACATAACCCTAGACGTTCCCTTTCAATGGAATTCTACACCTTGTCAGTTGTTGATGCTATGGGGACATTAATACCCACTATGCCTTGCTGACCAATGCCTGCTTATTTGCATGGAAAAGCTGTCACACAAGCACAATCCTGTTTGGCCTAGGCATTGGAGGGCTCAACACACACAAAGATTTACCTTTAGGGGTACAACAGCTTGTCACTGGGGCAGTACCCTTAAAAAGACATATTTGTATCTTTGTTACCACTAAAAGGTTTATAGTAGTACCATAAAAGGTACAAAAAAAGGTACACATGTGTCCTTTTAAGGATACTGCCCCAGTGACAAGCTGTTTTAACCCTAAAGGTACCATTTTTACACCTTTTTTCTCTGTGTGCAGGTCCCGGCTCAGAGCACCTTATGCATTAGCAACAAAGCGGGCACCTCCCAGGACATTATCCTACTGCTCTCAACTAGCTCAGTACTACAGGTGTTAAATAGAACCCCAAGCTCCATGCTCAACCGTTTCTGAAACAGGGACTTCTACACTAGACCAGTCCGAGCCCAGCTACTGCACAGCACAAAGCCCCTAAGAGCAGAGCTAACAGGGGAGACTATAGACTTAGCCTCAGCTATGACCATAGCACCATATCCAACCAGCCTAGCATCCAGCCATTTTATTTATTTCTCCGGCAAGATGAAATATAGAGTTGCCGGCAGAAACTCTGCATATGATTTGCAGACCTAAGCACAAGCCTAGAGCAGTGTACTGAAGGGAGCATGCAGAGGGAGAATTCCCAACTTCTAGACTAATGATCTGGGGAGGCAACAGAGAATGGGTCACCGTTTTTACTGCGATCCAGTCATTCCATCTGTCAAGCCTTGCTCCAACCTTTGAGTAGTTTGCTAGAATGGAGCCAATCCTTACATGAGAAAGATTGTTTTATAGCTTCTGGGCCAGCGAGAGCTGTGGAGCAGGTCAGAGAAGCGAGGGAGACCCTTCAAGCTCCTCAGCTAGCTTCATCTGATATCCCCATGATCCCAACTGCCACGCTGCCTCAGCAGACGCAGGGCCAGAACTGAGAGGCTTAGAGACTTGACTCCTATCACTTGGGAAGAAAGACAAGCAGGAGTGGAGCTTTCTCCGTTCAGTCCTTCTCCGCTCCTTAACAAATAACACAGAGCTCCATCGCCAGGAGCAATAAAACGTGGACACTGTGGAAAACATCTCTTGAATTGTTTGCTCGCCATATTTTCTTCACTCATACAAAACAATGAGCTTTTCTCTTGCCTGAATGAGCTAACAAAATCACACTGCTTGATACACAGCACACACAGAAGCAGCTTCCTGAAGACAAAGAAACTGATGATATGTTTGAAGGCGCCCTATTTAAATGCTCATGAGCTCCATGTGATGTCACGTGACGTGTCAGCCAATGATATTGACACGTGCCTCAGACACCGGGTTCTGCAAGGACACGTGCCCATAGCGTCAGCAGCTGATGCTGTGAAGAATTATCACTATGTAGACATTTATTGTTATAAAAAATTGACAAAAGAGACTCTAAATTCGAAAACTCCTCAAAAAAGAAAGAAAGAAAGAAAGAAACCTGGGTCATAGTTTGTCCCCAAAAATTGAAAGGGGAAATATGTGTGTATATGCGTGTGTGTGTGTGTGTGTGTGTGTGTGTGTGTGTCTGTGTGTGTGTGTGTGTGTAAAATGGAAAAGGGAAAAAACTGTTGACCATTATTGTAAAATGTTACCATTGCCTTTTTTAATTTATGCAAAAAGCTCTTCATGGAACTATTTTGTGAATAACCCCCATTGTGAGTGCATGCAAGTCTCTTACACAGTCTGCTTTATTATAATTTCAAGCACTACATTATGCCATCAGAAGTGCTCTGGATTTGTGCCTTACTGTGTTTAAATCAGCACGCTTGATGCATTCATCCTCACCCTGCGTAGAAAAAAGTAATTACCTTTCTTCTGGGTCCCAGTGACATGAATAGACACACACACACACACACACACACACACACACACACACACACACACACACACACACACACACACACACACACACACACACACACACACACACACACACACACACACACACACATTGTGTTTCCATGTTTTATGGGGACATTCCATAGGCGAAATGCATTTTATACTGTACAAACTGTATTTTCTATCCCCCTACACTGCCCCTGCCCCTAAACCTACCCATCACAGGAGACATGCTGCATTTTTTCCTTTTTTAAAAAACATCACTTAGTGTGATTTATAAGATGTTTTCCTCATGAGGACCAAAAAATGTCCCCACAAGGACAAGGATTTTGGATATTGCCATCTTTGTGGGTACATTTTGTCCCCATACCATAGGGATTACCAGTCCACACACACACACACACACACACACACACACACACACACACACACACACACACACACACACACGCTCACACGTTGTAATGTTTTTTGATATGGTACAAACTGTATTATATCCCCTTACACTAAACCTACCCTTAAACCTACCCATCACACATTTTAACAATTTGAATAAAAACATTTTTAGTATGTTTTTTTTTTTTTGCATTTTGAATTACAAGGAAGCTGAAACCTGAAAACACACCACAATATAAGGATTTTGTGTCCTCATAATATAGGTCAAACCAGTGGACACACACACACAGAAGCAGAGGCAGCAGTAGCCCCAAGCCCCTCATCACAGTAATTACATGACAGCCGCGCTGGGGTGTTTTTGATAGCAGGCTTTGATGTGTGCTGGATCAATGCTCAGCGTCTCTTCTTAAGCACACACTTAATGCAGTCGCATTTGCTTGCATCAAGCCTTTCTACCAACACACTCAAAGCAGAGACTCACCAAACTATACCTAATGACTACTAGGTAAAGTGTTTCAGATTTTTAGACACCTAAAAAAAACCAGCAGGTGAGTGGAGATGTTATCATCAGTGTAGAGGAGAACGATACAAACACGCCCAACCTGCTTTCATCCCCTGTTCAACTTCAGCTAAAGCACAACACGGCTTCAGAAGTAGGACACATTCCTGGATCGGCTTCCTTGAAATACTGTTTGTGTCAGGGTCTTGCCCTGCCATTCTTGTCTGCTTTGTCTTTGTTTAATGTTTCTTTGTTTGTCTTATGCCTGAGCACCTGGCTCTGTCTTTGTTGGCCATGTGCTCCTCTCGTCCCACCTCCTTGACCCCCCTTGTTTAATCCTTGACTGGGTCCGAACGTAGGCAGCTGACTTGTCGCAATCTGGCAATGACTTTTGCAGACAGCGTTTGGGCACAAAGGTACCTTTTATTCCAGCCTTCCCATTAACGTTAGTTAAACAAAAGTGTTATGTTATGTGAGCTCAGGTCAATTAGATAATACAGTTACTTTTGATTTTAATAATGTGTTAATAAATGTTGAAATTAATAAATGCTTTATAAGCATTTTTAATTGTCAGTTTATGCAAACTAATGGATTCATGTTAACTAATGGAGCTTTAATGTAAGTATGATCGAACAATAAAGAATCAGAACATTTTCAAATAATATCTAGGGCATTTTGTAGTCCAGATTAAAATGTAAAAATAAATTGCATTAAGTATTTAAGTATTTGGTGCTGTGATGAACACCATTGCAATAACATAATAACAATATTGTGCAAGTTCATTATTGTGATATGTCGTATTACCGTATATATACCGGCACATCTAGATGTCAAATACTGTTTTGAGGCTCTAGGTTTGAATTTGTGCATGGCTTGCGTGAATAAGATTTAAGAGCTACCGTGGAAGGCTGTATTTCATCAAATAGAATCATAATTTTCTCTATAAATTGACAGTATATATGAACAAAAAATAGCAGCATGAACATTTTGCTAAACATCTCCTTTGTCTTTCTTTGAAGAAAGTCAGTTGTCAGGATTTGGAAAGACATTAGGATGGTGTTGAGTAAATCATTTTTGGGGTGAAAAAGCTTTGACTATGCTAAAAAGGCTTTCTTTTCTGGATGGAAAGGTTGTACGGTATGTCTGTGTCTTTGAAAGGAAAGGTAGTTGGGTTACAGTCTCTTACGGCTGAAACATGTAATGAAACTAGAAACAAGGCATTTTCGTTGCTTACTGTTCATGTGCGCATATTTCATTTAGATGAATGAACTCCTCTCAGAAAGTAATATGCAGTGAGAAAAAAAAAAACTGACTTTCAATGCAAGTGTGTTATAAAATCACTGGCAATTTCACATTCAACATAATCCAAAGATACACCATATTTGCACACAAATACACTAAATTAAATACAAAGAATTTTATCACGAAGTGATTGATGACAAAGTGGCTGGAATCAGTTACACTGTGAATCAGATCACACAAGAAGGGAACTGTTAGCCTGGATTTTAAGCTTTATGAGATTTTTCTGACCTATTCTAGTGAATCATTTGTGGGAACAAGATTTAATAGAAGGAGACGTGAAGACTTTAAAATGTGTTTCCAGTGTACAGTTGTAGAGTGTACATTCTGACCCCCAGTGAATTAAAACGTCGTGTTCCATCAGCATGCTTCGAGGAAAATAGATGGCTTGTTTTGTCATACAATATGTTGGTGTAACAATTGGCTGATTCCCTTTTGCTTTTGGTAAACTCGCTTGTGGTACAAGGGTCTCTTAGAGCATCAGTGCTAGCTAAACAACCCGCTAGCTCAGTAATCGGGTTGTCACGATACCAAACGTTCAGTTGTCAATATGAATACTAGTGGATATGAATACCAGTGAAATTTCATTGTACTTATTTATTTAATTAATACAGTTCAATAAGAATTTGAATATTGACAAATTGAATTGAAAAAATGGCTTGCTAACTTATTTAAATACTTACAAACTTACTTAAATATTGCCTCAAGCTGTCCATGTAATTATTCATAAACAGTAAAAGAACTTTATATATATTTAAGTTTTAATGAAATACCTAAATAGGATGATATTTAAGTTACTAGCCACTCAACATTTTCACTGGCCACAATTTTGACATCTAGGAAAAACTGGCATATAGATCATTTTAATATTAACTCATGATTACAATATAATTTAGCAGCTGGTATATTTGACTCTTGTCCCTTTAAGACCTGGTGCACGGACCCATAGCCTACTGTGCACGCACTTTCTGTGTGTGAGCAAAACAGCATGGAATATTTTAAATAACACGCCAAAATCAAGCCCTGTAACACAAACAATATTTATCCGGATAAAATAAAACGAGTGAGTTAAGGGATGGTTTTGTGTGTAACTCGCTGTCGGAGAAATGAGAGAGAGCACATGCCGGGTATCTATTCTGCGGGAAATTAGTAGGCTATTAAGTTCAAAGTTTTATATGCCATTTGTAGAGCACAAAGAAGATTTGAACACATACACTGGAATTGTACTGCATTTCCCTTAGAGTCCATTTATACTGTGTATCTCTAGTATCGATATGTTTAATATATTCATATGTAATAATATGTATAATCCTATAGTGCACTATTTATAGTTTATTACTACTACTAGTTAGCTACTTTAAAATGTAACCTGCCAAAGTGCCTAGTAGGAGGGACTGCATTACCCGCCACTGCTGAAATCCACCCGCTGGATTGGCGGGTATTAATGTCAAGCCCTGTTTATAAGTACTAATAAACAGCCAATATCTTAGTAATATGCATGCTAACAATCAACTAGTTAATAGTGAGAACTGGACCCTAAACTTAAGTGGTACCAGCAAAACGTGATTTTGACATGACATAAAATGGTGATATCTTGACAACAAAATACTAAAATAGGAAATATTTTTATTTTTGTATTTTTCACGTACAGGCAACAATGTTGTCAAAACTATCCCGATTCACATGGATCATGTTAAAAACTGTTAAAACCGCTGTATTATACATTTCAGGCCAGTAGTTTGAGAGGTCACTTTGTAACAAAACACAAAATGCATGTAGATTGAACAAGTAATATGCATGCGCATGACATAACAAATTTGTGAGATGATAACGGTATAGTTTTCAAAGACTATGAAACCCGTCTTCACAACTTTCCAGGCTCCTAAAACGCTGTTGTTGTGTAAATGAATGGCCAAAATGTAAAAATGTAAATGGCCGCTAAGTTGTGACACACGGTTGCAGTGAGGAATGAGATGTGCTGGATCTAATTACAGTCAGTAGACACAATCTCTGGAAACTCAGACTGATACGTTGAACACATGAACAGAAAAAACAACAAAAACGATAAAATGTGCAAGAACAGACAGTGAACTGAAAGAAATACAGGGTTTAAATACACAAGCAAACTAATCAAATAAATGATACACCGGTGATACAACTGAAGCGATCAATTAAAACCATGGGAACCAAACTCAACCACGTGCTAAACCCACCAAGAATGAACACTTAGTCTTTTTACTTAGTCTTCTCATTAACATAATTTGTTAAATCCGACTGATTCACACCTACTCTCATGTGACTCTCCCCCCATTCATTCTCAATAACTCCCAATTATATTTGCTTTGTTTAATTTTTTTTTTAATGTGTATTATTTTCTCTTCCAATTTTTTGAGGAGGCCTCCTTAAAGGGAATGCCTGTGGTTTTGGTGTTCTTAACTCTAAAAATACTGCAATAGTTATGATATACTTGAGGTGTCCTCAGCGTGTGCCAAAAGCCCAACCTTAAGGTCACCTAATTACAGCTATGAGATCTCAGTAATATGGATAATAGACTCTGTAGGAGGTAGAAGCTGATATGCACTTTGATAAAACATTGTATTTCTGCACTACTTGCATTTTCCTTTAAGTATTTTTACAGTAAACAATTATGAATAGTGTCAAGCTAACCCTTTGAAACTAATTGGTTTTACGAAAACCTGCATTGTTTTTCCATTTTGTAAAAATGACTATATTAAACTTTATGAACATATATATCTAATTGTTGAAAGAATCTTTAATAAAAAAATTCAGATTAAATACTAATTTGCTTTTATTGCAAACGTTTAAATGCTAAGATATTTTACTTAAAATTAATTACCAAATGCTGACTGTCAAACAGAATCTTGTGGAATTATGTTACACTATGAATTCTTTCAATATGGCGGGTCTGTCGATCCATTAAAAGCCGCTTAGGGAATTTGTAATCAGATCTGGAAGCCAGAAAATGTAGCCACGCCGATAAAGATCAACTTTAGAACTGGGCAGTCTTCATCAGATGTCTGTCGTCTAATGGATAATAATCCCAGAGATGACTGGAGGAGCAGGGGGCACACAAATGGTGCTGGGAAAGCTGCTCGTTGTGAAAAGATGCCCGATGCCCTGGATGCAGAAACGAAAGCTCAATATGGCTGGTGGCCTCTCGCTGCTCAAAGCTGCTTTTTTTGAAAGCCATTTCTGAGGTTTTTCCCTAAGCGGTTCCATGCGATCAATTAAGAGATTCCTGATAAATCCATTCTGCCATTATCCAATACTACTGCTGCAAAATGAAGTCAAATGCTCATTGAAGGAAAGATAAGAAGCACAGCCTGTGCTACGAAGAACACACACAGGTCTTATGAATGTCTATTAGATGTTTAAAATTGAGAAATAGTGTTGCGCTGAGTATCGATGGAGTCCAGAGGCTGTTGATTTAGACAGAAAACGGGTGTCTAGGGTGAGATCACTGGACAAGATCTATTGATCCTCACGTCTTTTACAAAAGGCAATAAGCCATGAATTGGTTATTGGCCCCTAAGCTCTCAATGTGGCAGGCAAGATGTTTTGGTAACACTTTAGATAGACCAGTTCTCACTATTAACTAGTTGCTTATTAGCTGGCATATTACTAGCATCTTGGCTGTTTATTTGTACTTATAAAGCCCTATATTCTACACCCCTTAATCCTACACCATACATTTAATCACTACAACAACTACATTACTTACTATTAACAAGCAGGCAAAGGCAAAAGTCATAGTTAAAGGTGCTGTATGTAATTTTTTGACTACTGAAGCATACAAATACCATAATATGTTTGCAGATATTTAGTTTGCATACTCATTTCTCTGGAAAACAATGCTGCAGCCAGTTATTCTACTTTGAAATGTGTGTTCTGTGTCAGAATGTCTGTTTTTGTTTTGGTCTGTGTGATCCCGCCCTCTGCCAATTTACCCAATAGCACTCTTGACTCCCCAGGTTGCCAGTTGGTGGAAAATACAGCGTTTTGCAGTCATTTAAGCCAGCCTACAAACTGGGTCAGAGATTGCAGATTCCACCCCACCTAAAAAGCCTCAGCATCTATTTAAAAATCTCTATGAATGGGAGCATAACATTTGGATACATTCAATCATCAACTTAGAGTGTAAGTTTCCTCACCATCCATTGTCAATTGCGTCGCTCTTGTTGCGCATCCTCAATCTGGCAAGCCGTGTGAGCATCATGTCTGAGGAGGAGAAGGGCAGGGGAAACAACTCTCTCTAATATGTTTAATTTGGACTGCAGAACTTATTTCAACCACTAGCTGTCAAAATGACATATTGCACCTTCAATAGTGAATATGTGTTTCCTAAACTAAGGTGTTACGCAGATAGTTTATGATAGTTATGGCTACTGAAGCTTTGGAAATAATTAGTTTTAGAATCATAGGAAGTCTTTGGAATAGCAAAAATGTACTAAAAGATAAAGATCCCATGTGGTTTTGGAAGAAATTATGCCCAAGGAATATTTCTGTAGCATGAAATACAGAGATATCAACGACAGTGTGTGTGTGTGTGTGTGTGTGTGTGTGTGTGTGTGTGTGTGTGTGTGTGTGTGTGTGTGTGTGTGTGTGTGTGTGTGGACTGGTAATCCCTACGGTATGGGGACAAAATGTCCCCACAAAGATGGCAATATCCAAATTTTTGTCCTTGTGGAGACATTTTTTGGTCCCCATGAGGAAAACATCTTATAAATCACACTAAGTGATGTTTTTGAAAAAGTAAAATGCAGAATGTCTCCTGTGATGGGTAGGTTTAGGGGCAGGGGCAGTGTAGGGGATAGAAAATACGGTTTGTACAGTATAAAATGCACTACGCCTATGAAATGTCCCCACAAAACATGGAAACACAACATGTGTGTGTGTGTGTGTGTGTGTGTGTGCGTGTGTGTGTGTGTGTGTGTGTGTGTGTGATTCCCGGTTTATTGGCACTGTCAGGCATCTCATTTGTTTGTACTCTGGCTTTTTGCCATAGCTGCATATTAAAATCAAAACCAAAATTTCCATTTTCAGATCTCTCACGTCATTAATCATCATTCCCAGATGATTTTCACACTTTTCACCTTTTGTGGCTTATCATCACCACCAAACTCATTTAGACATACCATATCTTTCCCTCCAAGGGACCCTCGGCAGACCGGGTAAGCCGGCATCAGCATCACATTGCACATACAGTGCCTCGGGCGGTTCAGGCGGAAAATAATTCATGTGGAAATTCACCCTTTCATATGCCAGCACACGGCCCTCTTATGCCTGCCAACGATGAAATAAAGATGAGTGGGGTTGAGATAATTAAGCCCTCTGTTACCGCCTCTACAGACTGATTGATGTCTAGCTCATGTCAGGAACAGAAGCAGGAAGAAGGGGTCCACATGTCCAAGGTTGCAGCGGCTATTTGGTTGTTTATGCGTATGCGTTCCCTGCGTGAAACATGCCTCTAGGACAGAATCAATAATTGTGGCCAGTATGTTCAGACATCTGCTGCTAAGATATCAGACATGTACCTACATGTTTACTTCTGCAATTTTAATAACCTGCAACATTTGTGCAATATTTTGTTTTGACAGGATTTTAAATGAGCTATTAATCACGATAATGCTATGCGATTGTTATGCTACAATCTGTATTTCAAATGTTTAGCTGATTTTTATCCTGAAACCTAAAAAAAAACAAACACATTACAAACATCTTCATCATTCTTACAGTAATATTAGCTAAAAGAACAATTGAATTAATACATACATTAATACTTAATCTATTGCTATTCTAGTCTATGCAGGAGGAGGCTTCCCCCAACTGCCCAATACAGTATATCTCTATATCCCAAAACATTAATATAAATAAAATGTACAGTAGATATAGTATCATCATATTATTCTATAACTATTCTGTTTACTCTTATTATGTCTTATTAACATCTCAATAATAATACAATTCCCAATTACTAGTGAAAAAATGTCTGTGAGGAAACCAAGCCTTTTATATTTTATGTTCTGTAATAACATTACATAATAGTTTATATTTTATATGTCCCATCCAAACAGTAGTTGCTCTACTGCTGAGTCACTTAGCTTTCAAATTGATAGCTGAGCGAAGATGCATTTACTGGTCATGCGTTTCATTCGCTGCACACTAAATTATCCGTTCTCCCTGCATGGCTTTGTATGATGACAGGAGCTTAGTCATAACAACCGAGACCTTGTTTACCATTAACATAAGGGCCATCCTAATCATGGCATACTGTCAATTCTTACAAGGTTATTGTGGATGATTAGATACATCAATGGTTGTCACATTCAGGTTGTATTTAAGCACAGGACGAAGAAGATGAATCACAAATAAAACCTTTAGTACTATATAATCTGCAAGGCAAGCACAGATGAAGGCAGGTAAATGCCCACAACACGTATACATGATGAGACCGGACAATTCACAAATGAAACAAGAGAACTTGCATACAGGGAACAAACAAAAGGAAATAATTAGATAACAGTTGAATAGAATGACTTATCCAACGGCTAGCCATAGAAACTAGTAACAAATTCAGGGAGGACAGAAAACAGAACAGTATCTGTGAGGTATCTGTGACATCACGCCCCCTCACGGCATTGCGTGACCTGACAGTCCAATTTAGGGAGGAGGCTCTGGAGGAGGATGAGGCATCAGGGAAGATGACAGACCAGGGTGTAGATGATGGTGGGTGGCCAGGATGATGTCCCACAGCGAGTCTATTGAGGGAAGAGGCAAGGCTGTGATCTTCTCGACCAAGCCATGGGGATTACTGATGGAGACGCAGCCGATGGTGGTGGAGCCCTTAGGCACAGATGGAAAGCAGATGGAGCCAAGCGACACTGAAGGCTTTCGAGGCCATGACAGAGCTGCAGTGACGACCTCTTGAGGTGGAACTGGTGTACTAGAGGGCTGAGGCGTAACTGGAGCGACTGAGGTCCTCGGCAGAGCCGGAAGGAGGGCGCAGCCAGAAGGATATGTTGGGATGACGAGACAGAGAGCAGCAGACGGCTCATGGGTCCATGGTGTAGGAGGGGCAATGTCTGACCCAGAGGAAGCCAGTTATCCGAGGAAGCCCTGTGGAGCTATGAGGCCGATGGTCCCTGGTGGAGCCGAGGGAAGGAGAAGCCAAGGGGAAGGAGTAAGGGTGACAAGCTGAGGTGGAGTGAGGGGATCCACTCGCCCGCGAGGAGCTGGATAACGGAATCCCGAGGTGGATCCACGTCACAGAGGGGAGATAGAGAAGGAGCAGAGGGGCTGATGGGTGGGCAGAGGAACTGGCTGAGTTTTGAAGCAGGACAGGGAGGCTGGGTGGGGACTCCAGGTATACAAAATACTTTGTGCTGGATGGGACCAGCAGGGCTAGAGGCTAATCCAGCAGCTTACACTCTGTGGCGGAAGGACTCCTCTCCACACCCTTGTACTCCACAATAACTCCCTCGGGGGGACATGATTTTGCCGGCTCAAACACCTGGTCAGACGCCTCACATACATCTATCAGCCATAACATTATGACCACTGACAGGTGAATTGAATAAAACAGATTATCTCTTCATCACGATACCTGTTAGTGGGTGGCATATATTAGGCAGTAAGTTTACATTTTGTCCTCAAAGTTGATGTGTTAGAAGCAGGAAAATGGACAAGCATAAGGATTTGAGCAAGTTTGACAATGGCCAAATTGTGATGTCTAGTAGACTGGGTCAGAGCATCTCTAAAACTGCAGCTCCTGTGGGGTGTTACCGGTCTGCAGTGATCAGTATCTATCAAAAGTGGTCCAAAGAAGGAACAGTGGTCAAATTCAACCCAGGCTCACTAAAATAAATAAATAAATTATATTGTGCAAGGAACTGCACAGAAACAAGTCTTTATTAATCATTAATTTGCCCCTGTCCCTCATAGTTTAAATGAATAAAAGTTTATGTTTTGCTTTACACTAGCATTTATTTCAATGAGCCTATGTTGAGTAAATATATACAGTTACATTCACTGTTACTCATACGATTTCAGTCATACCACCCACCCCAAAAAAACATATTCAGGAAGAGAGAAAATGCATGAAAAAAGTGACTACTTTCAGGCCTGTTCCATTTATTGGTGTTTTTTCTTTTTTCTTTTTTAAGTAGTAGTAGAAATAGCCGTGACCTCTTCTTGATTTGTGTTTCTCTCACCAGAGGAACATTAGACATTAGATTTGACAGACAGCATGATCAAAAGCTATATCATGTCAAATTGGCAGTCCAAACGCAATTTGTTTAATGGAGATGGCTCACAGGCAGAGCACGGCGAACGACACCAGCTGAGACTTTTTAATTAGCCAATGCTTATATACTGATTATTACCTGCTTTGCCATTCTGAATCTTATATATATCATATATCTTATATATATCAATATATATCAATATATATATATATATATATATCAATATATATATATATATATCAATATATATATATATATATATATATATATATATATATATATATATATATATATATATATATATATATATCAATATATATATATATATATATATATATATATATATATATATATATATATATATATATATATATATATATATATATATATATATATATATATATATATATATATATATATCACTTTCTCCTCAACTTTCTAAAGTAATTCTATTAATTTAGCAGTCAGGTTCCAATATTTGCAAAAATAAATCACCAGGAATTACAAGTTATACCAGGGTGGATAATATTTTCAATGAATTAGAGGAACAGTTCCCAATTTCATTAGAATTTTATCATGTTCCCTGAAGTGAGAAGTTCCCCGGGAAAAGAGCGCTCAGGTGACACACCTGTAATAGGGGGAAATTAAAGGCTCTGTCATCTTGAACATTGTCATTTTCTTTTCTTTGACGCTCTCAATATCTGCCGCTGATGCCCTCGGGATGGTGAGATTTTGGAGGCAGGGATGAGAGGTAATGATGCGGTGACCCTCTACCGATCACATCTCGGTCTTAAGAGCCAGTGAAAAATCTCTGTATGGTGGAGTAGATAGCTAATGGGCTTCACACCTGCATCTGTCTGTCTTTTAGACAGGAAAATAAACAGAAGCTCAGTTTGTTGGGTGTGTAATAAAGAAGCAGTGCCTGTCTTTTACTCTTAAGGCTGACAGAACAGAGATATGAAAGCATGAACAATGGCTTCAAGCATCTTCTGGATGAACTCTATTTAAGGGAAACCTCTAATCGTAATAATGGTGTTGAGAAAATGCTTTGATTTTTTTTGGAACATAGTATTTAAACGCTTTGTTTAAATCTGGGCTCTTTATTTATCTAAATTAATTAATCCTTTATCTCAAATTAAATTTATCATTGAAAAAAATAATTGCTTTTCAGGGCTTTTTTTCACTTGAGACTTTCTTTTCAACAGTCTTTGAAGAGGTCATCCACCCCAATGCTGCTCCATGGGTATAACAACCATTATGTAATAGTTAGATGTTCTCAAATTTGATTTGCCCAGCAGTTTTACAAGATTCCTGACATAGAATTAAACAGCACTGCAACGTTTGACTGTTTGTCATTCCATTTATCTGTGTTCACAACTGGACAGACCATGTGCGTGATACCAAATTTTGTCATAAAAATCAGTTACGACTACACTCTTAAAAATAAAGGTGCCAGGAAGAACCAAAATGGGGTTTTCACTGCGATTTTTGGTTCCCTAAAGAACCGTTTCGTGAAAGGTAACCATTTTATTCTAACCATTTTACAGTCTAAAGAACCTTTTTACATTACAAAGAACCTTTTGTGTAATGGAAAGGTTCTTTGGATATTAACGGTTCTTCACGGAACCATATACACTGCCAAAGAACCATTATTTTTAAGAGTGTAATGTGTAAATGTTATTTCACCTAATAAATATTCCCGAACCAAACAGATATAATGTATTCAAGGTTTATAATTTAGCCATGTCACACACCTGCCACCCCCTTTAGATCATTTCTCCCCTAGCACACACACGTCTGGTTCACTATCTTTGTGGGGACTCGTCATAGCCATCAGTTTGAACTGAAGCCATATCATGGCAGCTCTTCGCTTCATTTCTGTTAATACAATGGATATATGTTAGAAAAGGTAATGCATCTTATTACTTTCATTATTTATTTGTATACTATGGACTGTTGAATGCTTGAATCTGGAGGTGTGCAATTATTTTCAGGGAAACACACGGCTAAAGTAGTTCCAGGCAGCCCTTGACCGCATTACAGTTGCATTATGTCACAGTTATGTTCTGTTTTTTCCTTGGACGTTCAGTGTGTTTTAATTTGTCACATGCCTGTTAGTTTGTGCTGTCGTTCTGTTTCCTGATCACATGTTCCAGTTTCCCACCACTCATCTGTCACCATGGTAACCCTTGTTAGTTAGTTCTGTCCAGCGGTGTCTTGTCTATTATCTCATTTGTGTTCCCTATTTAAGTTGTGCTGTTTCCCTTAGTCTTTGTCAGATCTCCATTGTGTATAGTGTCTTTTGCTACCTGCCTGTATTACCTGTATACCTTCGACATTGTATCTGCCTGTCTTCGTCTTCCTGCTTGCGAACACCGTGACACATATCACTTCGCTAAATGATTTAAGTTATTTCAAAGGTCCTTACAACTTAGAACAACAAAATAACCAAAACCCACAACAACACAGAACAAGCAAATACATATGGTAAACAGTAGGATAAAAACGACAAATTATACATACTCTCTTTCTCACACTTTTTGTCCCACGCAAACGTACACACATACAGTACGGACACACAGTGTGGTCAGCACTGCTCAGAAGATTTTATCAGTAAGATAGTTGAACAACTTAAAAGCTACATGACATTTCTCACTAGTGAGGTAATAACGGCGCTGTTCTTGGAGCAGATAAACTTACAGTAGACGCTGCTGCCAAACACTTTTGAGAGACACACAGACTCTAATAACTGCATTAATAACTGCATTATTCTGCAATCAAATGCTCAAGTGTCCATTACTAGCTCTAAAATTACATTTTGGAATATGTAACAGAGGTTTGAAATGAGATGTGTAGGATATAAATCCTACAGTGTCTTGTCAAAAACATGATTTAAGGTGTGGTAACCGTAGTATAGGCGGAATCATTTTATTAAACAATTTTATTATTAGCAGTTCTTGCTTAACAGCCATTTATATAGCCGTTGTGTTGGTCATAGTTGGCTTTCCCACTGGTTGATGCCCTGACATAATTGGTGGGCAGCACAACTAAACAAAAAAGAAAATCTGATCCCTAATGGGATGTGTTGTTACTGTGATGCCATTCTAATTTGACATGGATTCAGTTTTTATAGGCACAAAAAATTACATTCTGCATGGGAGGGAAAGCACTTCAATATTAAATGCAGCAGCGCATAATACATCCCAGCAAGCAATTTTGCATTTAAAAGATGTCTAATAGGCGTCCAAACACAGCCAGGACGTCTAGGCTAAAATAAGGTAAAATTTGGGTCGTCAGTGAAAATATAATAGATGTTTAACCATAGCCCGAGAATAATAATATTGTTCAGATCATTAACAATATTATATCATAATATGAACAAGATTATCAATGCATTAATTAATGCATCCTAGAATGTCTTGCATATATTTTTAATATCTTATTGTATCATATAGAACAATGAAATTGCTCAGTTTTTTAAATGTATTTTTTATCACAATTTTCACCCTCTTGTCTACATTATATCTCACAGGGGATAGAACATGTTTCACCTACATTGGTAGGAGCGGTGTTACTGCGTAATTGTATGAGCTTTACATTTCCTCAGCTTTTGCCGCATTACTGAACAATCCCACATTGCATTGTCAATGACCACTGTTGCTCGTGTCATCAGAAATCAGCAAAACCTGGTGTGTAACTCAACCCGCTATACAGACAAGAATGATACCTCAAATCATTATGTGAGAGGTGTACCAGGGGTGAAAGAAAAAATAACTAAGACAATGCATTGCCATCCCATCTGCCAGTGTCTTGATTTGGTGCCCTAGATATTGACATTTTGTTATTTATGTTTTTTTTTTTTTTTTTTACAGTATATATGACTACTTTGTGTTAATGCAACTGTTTTGCATATTCATGTACCTTGAATTCACAAAAACTATGCATGAGCTCTTGCTTTAGTATTGCCGCCCTAGATAGACCTCATGACACTCCTTTGCCATTCTATAAATAATTTCCTAGATCCAACCCGAAGGTGTTCTGTTCGTTTTCAAAGTGATCATTTCATGGTGGAATTAAAAAGAATAAATGAATCTAGGCCTATTACTACCCCCAATAAAAGAAATAATTTAGCATAATTTGAAAAAGAGCACTAATATCACTAACAAGCTGTAAATACTTTACTTAAGTGTGAACTGAATGTATTGCTTTTGGACACTGTTACAATTGGACAATACAATGAAGTTGAAATGTAGTATATATAACATGTAATAAATCAAAATATAATAGTACTTTGTATAGTACTTTGTACTAGTCAACACATTATTTGTCAAATAATATTTGTCAAAGATTATTAAAACAATGATTTGAGTGCATTTTAAGTTATTATTTTAAGTTATTTGTTTTAAGCAAATTATTACAAAGTGCACATTTTAAAATCATACAGAAATTATTTTACAAGATGTAAAAAATTTTTTTTTTAAAAAGTCAGTGTCCCCAGAGTGTGTATGTGAATTTGTAGCTCTAAAATGCCCCACATATAAGTTTTGATAGCATGTAAAAACTGTCACTTTTTGAGGGTGAGAAAAAAATGCACCATTTTTGTGTGTGTCCCTTTAAATGCAAATGAGCTGCTGCTCCGGCCCCCTTTCAAGAGCTGGTGTTAGCTGCTCCGGTTACCTCACACAGACACGCACTGAAAAGGTCAGAAACTATTAAGCCTTTTATCAAACTGTCACTAGCCTGTGAGTAAGCCCATTGTAGTCCCTACCAGCCATTTGTTGTAGTCCTTAGAAAGTGATTTCTTAAAAAGAAACTATCTCCCTTTGCTTCGAACTTTGAGCGTCGTAACTTTTCTTTGTTCATGCTCAAACAGCAACATTACACAAGTTAAAAAAGTGAAATCATAATCAACCACCCCTTTAAGAAACCTAGTCATGAAAGTGTGCTCTCTTTATATACACTTAAGTGGCCTTTTTTTTTTACTATTATATTGTCAAGTAGGCTACACATTTAGGCCACGTCCACACGAAGCCGGTGCATTCCCTATCCGATCATTTTTTTTCCTCGTTCTAAAAAAATTCCGTAAACACGGCGTCGTCTCAAGAAATATCTGCGTACACACGAAACCACACGAAACCACTGAAACCGACTGAAAACGGTGTAGTATTTATGCCAGACCAGTACGGGGCGCTGTAATTCTGCCACAGATATACACTATACACGGAGAAGAAGACTTTAAGCATGCGCATAACCTTGCGCGCTGTATACGAACCAAGAAGAAGAAGACGAAGATGGCGAACGCAAGCCGTTTGACGCAGCCGACACGTGATGTGATGACATCATCGTTTCACAAAATATACGGATTGGCTGTACACACGAAACCGCAAGGGTGTCGTTTTCAGATTTATCCACTTTAGGACCCGATTTCAAAAAATAGCGGTTTCAGTCTCCCAAAACGCCGGATCCATGTGGACGAAACGGCAATACGAGAAAAAATGTATACATATACAGTGAAACGCGTCTCCGTTTAGAAGGGCCCTTATACTTTCTGGAGTCAGGATGTTATCGGGATGTCACTGATGATATAGAAATCTGCTCCAAAACAGCAAAACAAACGACTTGACGACTTAACATGACTACCAGGTAGTCTTTCCTTGTCTAAGTGGGAATTTCATGATTGGAACTAACTGCAAAGTGGACAAGACTTTATGCTGATTGGCTATGTGAGATTAAGAACGACTAAACAAGTACTGGGAAATTTGTCAGGCCACCTCAACCATTATAGCATAACATTTGCACGAACGAGGAACTGCTCACAGTTCATTGTCACTTAAATTTCCCCATTTAAATATTAGCTTTTCACATTTGCATCAGTGAATCATTACACTGTCTTACATCAAACTGATTTGTAGCAGCACTGTACTGCACTTAGCTAGAGTACTGAAGCTCCATTGTTTTACTAAACCGCTTCCATTCATGAATAGCACACTTGATAAACATAAATCATAGAATGAATGCAAATCCAAACTCGATTGGTGAGTGCCATAGTGTGCACCCTTGCTTTTATAGATCCTTAAAATATAGCATTCAGCCTTTGCTCACTGTGCCCCCTGATGTTGACAACGCTGCTGCCCACATCCAATCCACTTCCCAGATCCACAGCTGAGCGCCAGATCCCATAATCATAATCATGAGATTAACGGTCATATTGTCACTTTCACTTAGCCTTGTTTTGCACCCATAACCAATTTTCTCTTTCCGAATAATTTTTGAACTGCCTATTATCATGAGCTGGGAGGTTTAGGGATGGAAATCACATGGACATTCAAGGGCACATTTCCCAAAACCATTAGCGCACCAATCTACAAGTGTACGTGGATGCTAATATGACAAGGTGGTTAACGAATATTAAGCACGTAATGGGCTAATTCAAGTCTGGCAGAGCTTGGGAGAAAGGTGCCATTTGTTTTGCCTGTTTGGTTGTCAGAAAGATTGATTTGGACAGAGTTGTTGTAGAAATTGTACTCAAACGCTTTCAGAGGAAGGTGTCTATCCATTAATGTTAGATTTAACATTATTTCAACATTGCATGTATTCAGTAAACAGAGCCTTGTCGTTTTTTTGTGTAAGGTTTGTGTTTTACGATATCAATAGTGGTGATGAAGAATGCAACCTGATGATACAAATTAAAAATGATACTAAATGTCAATTTTAAACAGTAAATGATTCAGTGTGTGGAGTTTTTTATTTTTTTTATTTTTTTTTAAATCACTGAAAATACTACTTTGGAACAGGAAATATACGCGTGAAACTGTCACACATGCATGTGTCTTTTTGTCAAACCCAGTACAAAAATGAAATGCATCTATTTTTACATGTTCTCAGGAAAATGTTAGTATTTCTTGCCTGTGCAAGACATTGTTATGCAGTTGCTAAGGTGATCTGAATCATTTAGATCTGTGCCTCTGTGCCACAATATGCTGGATTTGACCATAGGTCTATGTAAGCCCTTGAGAAAAAGAAGTGAAGTGTTTAATTGTAAGTTGTGCTCTGCACTTGCACTTGTACTTGCACTTCAATCTTAAAAGTATATATATTTTTTAAAATACAAAAAAAAAAAATGAATCAAAATATAGCTGCAAGCAGCAATTATCTGGGCCAAGCACAACAGAAGCAAACAAGGAAGATAGCAGCAGACCAACTGCAAAATTGAGTAAAGACATTTTTAAGCAAAAACGTTGAAACCCCACATAAATACATTGAGTTATATAGAGACATTTTCATGCTTTATTTTCATTATAGTGCCACCAAGTGGCACAGTTCCACTGCTTTTTGTGTGTGTCCTCGTGCCCCCATACATAAGCGAGTTTGATTGCATTTTTTTGCCACTTTTTATACAAATTTTGTCATTTGACCATCAGCTTTTAGTCAACGACCTATGATTTAGATTTTCCTATGGTGGTTTCGTCTCGATTGGACTTACGGTTTCGAAGAGATTTAAAAAAGTTGTTTAAGTGCTATATCACAACATTGCACAAACCATAAGACAAAACCTAGCATGTTTGGTATCGTTGGACTCGAATCCCATGAAAATAAGTCAACCACATTTTCTCAGACTCTTTCAGGGCATCGTGCTGATAACTAATACCAAGTTTTGTTACGATACATTCATGCATTTGTCAAATAAAGCATTTTACTACAAATTCAAAATGTCCGATGCCCAAAATGGCCGATATGGGAAAACTGGATATCACTCGATATCATTTATTCACTTTTTATGATTTTTGGACATACTGTTCAGAAGTTATAAGTGCAAATCTTATCTCTGGACCACTAGTTGACACTGCGCCAAAATGCAGCATCTAGCCTCAAGTCTTGCTTGCGATGACCAAGTTTAGTCTGAATATGATAAAGTGTTGAAGACTGAACACTTCAACAGAGAGGAATTCTTTTATTTTCAATATTTAAAAATGTTTGTGTGCTGCTGCATGTCCCTGTGTGTGTAATAAGCAGAGTGTGCATGCGTTGTGCACCCACCTAAAGGTGCATATTACTAACGCGCCCTTTTAAACAACACCAAAAATACTGTGCTATTGACTTTAGGCCAGGTTTTTGTTGGTCAATGGTGCAGTCAATTTCAGCCTGCTCAAAATAGCAACACGCCAACAATGCGCCTAAACACACCTCGCTTTCAGACTAGCAGAACAGATGGGCGTGAATTCATATGCTATTTAAACAATGTGGCCCTGGACGTGAAAATACAAAAAAACACTTGCGTCGTGCCTGGTGTCGCATTGTGCCAGGTATGATGAGGCCCCAAGTTTTTTTTTGCACTCTCAAGTTCTACTTATTGCATTTAATACACATTTAAACTATAATACATTTTCACTTAATTGTATATAAACATGTAATTAAATGTCCAAAAACATTATATTCAGTTAAAAATTAAGGAAATAATTATACAATTTTGTAAGTACACTTTGCTAAAGTATGCTAAAAGAGCTTATGGTATTTGTTTGCCTGGTTCATTGTTTTTTAAATCATTAGTTTAAATACTCATCCAAGTAGTTTACATTTATTAATTTAACATATGCTTTTATCCAAAATGACTTACAATTGAGGAATACAGCAAGCATTTAATCTTCAAGAGGCAAACAAACACGAGAAGTGCTCAAAATACAGTTTCAGACATTGCGATTCCCAACCACGTTCCTGAAGGCCCATCCACAGTGCACATTGTGCATGTCTCCTTTGTCTGACACACACACACACACACACACGCATGCACGCACGCACGCACGCACGCACACACACACACACACACACACATCAGATTTTGGAGTCACTACTAAGGAGCTGAAGACTTGAATCAGGTGTGTTTGATTTAGGAAACATGCAAAAATTGCACCGTTGGTGGGCCTCCAGGAACGTAGTTGGGAACCACTGGCTTAGAGTACCACAAACTAGAATAGGGGGGATTAAAGGAAAGTGAGTTTTTTTTTTTTATGAGGTTAAGTGCTCATGGAAGCAGATGTTTTCGATGTCTTTTGAATGTTGTCGGATTCTGCATTCCGAGGAGATCATTCCACCAGCAAGGAACAGTCAACAAAAACGTTCTGGAGAGAGATTTAGTGCCGTCGCTCATTGACCGATTGTAGGCTTCTGGTAGGGATGTAGAGTCGTAAGAGCGAGTGGAAGTATGCGATTGCTGAGCCTGTGGTAGATCTGTAAGCGCAAACCTGCATGACCGATCTGTCTTATAAATGTGGTCTTTGAAGGATAGCTTGTCATCAAAGGTTACTCCAAGATTTCTGACTGACCTTGATGGGGTGATTGATGATGAGCCTAGCTGGATGGTGAAATTGTGGTGTAGAGTCAGATTGGCAGGGAAGACGAGAAGCTCAGTCTGTGCCAGGCTGAGCTGCAGGTGATGTTCTTTCAGCCATGCCGAGATGTCCGCCAGACAGCTTGAGATTTGTGCAGCTACTGTGGGATCATCTGGTTAAAATGATATGTGTCATCAGCATAGCACTGGTAGGAGAAGCCATGTGTCTATATGATGGGGCCCAGTAACGTAGTGGAAATATATAAGAGGAGGGGTCCAAGAACTGAACCCTGAGGAACGCCTGTGATCAGTGTATGTGCTTTGGATAGCTCAGGCAACCCTGATAGACCTACCTGTGAGATAGGATTCAAACCAGTGGAGTGGAATTCCTGTGATGCCCAGTGATGAGAGGGTGGACAGAAGGATCTGATGATTCACAGTGTCAAAGGCAGCAGATAGATCCAGGAGGAGAATCAGCTTTCGCAATCTGCAGGGCTTCAGTGACCGAAAGCTGGTTACACTGAGAGAGGAAAGATGAAACGTGGTTGAAAACAACTTTCAAGTGTTTTCACTATGAATGGTTGCACACCTCTCTTCCACAGCTTGTGTGATCTAAAGTATAATTTGTCTGTAGCAGTTGTGCAGCGTGCTGAAGTTTAATACTTAAGGTTTGTTCCACAACCTTTAAAATGCGTTTTTTATCTTTGCACCTGCAGTCCTAATGACTATCCATGCATGTATTCCAGACAGACTCAAACACCGATGCCTGTTTTCGAAATGGCCTCAACAACAGCAGCATGCGTTATTATAATCCTTTTATACTGCCTGGTGATCCAATTAAAATGATTAAGTGTGCTGTATCCTCCCTGGTTCCACTGTTGTAACACTCACTTCTAGTCAGGTACTGAGGTGCTAATGTCATCCACCCGCACGGGCGTAAATATCATATCCCCGACAAGCAGAAGACAGCTCCACTGCTGATATTAAAAAGGCTGCTTCTAAATTCTTTGCCTGTTAGGTAAACTCCATTTCCTTTTTCTCTATCTGTGTGCCTCCAAGCTGCACAGCAATCTGACTCATCCACTTTATCCCAGCAGCGAGGGGAAATGTCAGTGCTCAAATAGTAGCTAATTAGATGATGCTGTCTTGTGGCACCAGCCATCTCCCCCTTCATTTGAGGGTATGAGGGAGCTAGAGAAGTGTGAAGGACTGGGGAAATGTAGACCCATTCACTGACCCAAGAGTCAGATTATAACTACAATCCTCTCTGTACAAACCTACAATCCTCACTGATTCATTTGTATCAGACTGCCTAGTGCTTGTTGTTTTCTATATGGACAATATAGTGTTACTTAACATTACTCAACATGGTGTTAACAAATGCTCCGTTTAAGTCAAGTTGGAATAATTGTGTTTACAAGGTGAGTGCACAGGAACACTACCACAATGCTTACCCGTGTTGACTAGGGAATCATGGAAGAAGCCAATGGACCCACTTTATATTAGGTGGCCTTATCTACTAAGTATTAAATGTAAAGTAATACTTTGATACAATGCACTTATTGTGTAAATACATGTTTTTACATTGTACTTTACATTAAAAACATGACCTGCATGTAATTACATCTGTATAATTACACTGTTGACACTTCCCTTACACCTAACCCTACCCTTAAACTTACCCATACCACCACACCTGTCCCTAACTTTACCTGTATCCCACCTCAATTTCAGCAAAATATGAACACAATAAGTACATTGTACTTTTTTTTTGATGTAAGTATACATAGTAGTTAAGGCCACCTAATATAAAGTGGGACCGCAAATTGGTATTAGTCAAAATATATTTTTTTGCTATGAATGTTGATAGTACTTTGTCCTATCTTCGCCACCTCCTCTGGTATCAGACTATATTGCATCTAGTATTACTCAACAAAAAATACTTAATTTGTGGTAAGCATGACTAAGATTTATTTTGACCTCAACCCATAAGAAAGCCAAAGCTTGAAAGGGCTTCAGTTGCTCTTTATTTAAAGCTTAAACATCCTCATATTTTATCAGACATAGCAATATGCTAACGTCAACTGTCAATCTCATGGATTTTCTGCTGCAGTCAAAAAGTTCAAATTTATTACAGTAATTCCCCTAAACTGGTTCTAAATTATCGGGTTTTTTTTTAAACGAAAGCCATTGAAATTAATAAAAAGCAGGTCAACAACAGTAAATAAGTTATAAGTACATTTTCTGGGAAGTTATATTCATCCTTTTCAAGAACCCTCGTCCAGGGTGAGCCAGTCGGTGGTCTGTAATGATGAATTGATTTGAACTTTCCAATATTCTTTTTGAGCTGTAATTGCCTCAGGCTGTTAAATCCACATTCAATCTGTTTACTTTAACTGTCACATCGTTTTTTTGTTTTGTTTTTTTTTTGTATTAAATGCTACCGAATTAATTATATAACCCTGCACTTTTGAACATCATAGCACCTGAATTTTGGAACCTAGTCATTTTGGCTTTGTTTAGAAAGGCATTTGACTTAAATCTGTTTAGTTGTTTGTAGTCTGAACAGCAAACACATGAAACCAGAGAGCCAGAATGCATGTCTCAATCTGATTAGATTTATGTAGATCGCTATGTAGTAAATGAGTCAGCGGTTTCAGGCATACCATATGTATGGATGTGTAAAATGTCTCTGACACTTTCATTCTAATGTGCCTTGTGAGCTCAAAACCCAGAGAGATGTCTTGATAGACATAAGCCTTGGCAATTTCTTCTGACATATTTGTTCACTCTGTTGCTGCATGAGATGGTATTGGCATTGTGCTTATGCTTTCATCATTGCTATAGCAACTGATGGTTATTAAAGGGATATTTCACCCCAAAATTAAAATTCTGTCATCATTTATTCAAGTTGTTTGCAGTGTGAACAAAGCCATAGATGTGTTGAGAAATGCTTAGAACTCAATTTCAGCCTATTATAAAGGAGGTAAAGCACAAAGCGCCCTACCTACAACTGATGGTCAAAAGCCTCCAGCAGTGAGGAAAGCCTCCATCAGCTCTTCATACCTCCAGTCTAAAGCCGCTGGTTGATGAGGCACAGCTGACTTCCTTCTTCAATCAGCTCTTTGTCAGTCGAGCCATTTCAATGATTATCCCATGAGGAACCAACCAGCAGTATGGATAGAGGTCCATTAAGGCAAAGCAATAAGCTCTTTGGCAATATGTCTAGAGCTTGTTTTAATAGCTGTTATTAAATTCAATTCACATTTGATGGTTTTCAGGACATGTAGTAATAAGATTGTACTTTTAGTACTCCATGTGCTAATAATAGCAAGCTGTCATTTTGCAAGCACTTTTATCCCAAGTGCCTTACAATCAGGTGCAGCCCCCCTAGAGTAGGCTAACTAAGGGGTAAAAGTTTTGACCTGTAATTTGATGTAATTATGATGATGGCTTCTGGGCTAAAATCAGAATTCTTGTTTTTTTTTCCAAATACACTGCATTTGGTAAAATAGTTGGATTACACTTTATTTTGTTGGTCAATTTAGACATTCTACTAACTAAGGGGCTGTTTAGACATCACTGTTTTCGTGGATCCGTGTGAATGGGGTTAATTTTAACAATGGTGTCATCTGTATGCGGAAAACTCAAAGGAAAAACTGATCCATTTTAAGCATATCATTGCCATAACTTTGCAACTCATATCAACTAACTCTTATTAGAGTATTGGTAGACTGTTAGGCATTAGGGTTTGGGTTAGTTAGAATATGCTGTAACACTTTATAATAAGTATAGTGTAATAAAGTACTTACAAATCATTAGTAAACTATTAGTTAATTCATTTTAATTAATAGTTTATAAACTGTAGTTAATACATTAGACTATATTCAAGTAGTTCTTCATTATTATTCTTGAATAAGCTGAGTTAGATAATGCTTTGTTAACAACTTATTAACTGTTATCACTTTAAATTAGGTCATGGAAATGGAAAATATGCATTAAAGGGATAGTTCACCCTGAAATTAAAATAAAGCCATCTTTTACTCACCCTGCTGTTTTTCCAATGCCATATGTCCTTCTATCTTTTTCGGGCCTCAAAAGCAGAAATGTTAAAAAGTGTCCTGCACGCTCCTCCATATAATGGCAGTGAATGGCAATCAGCTAAAACTTTACGAAAATGATACAAAAGTATCACGAAATGGTACAGTGAGACTTATTGGGTTTTGCACATTGGGTTTCCGTGTTTTATAAGGACTAGAAATAATGAGTTGTATACTGTATCAAACTGTATATTATTTCCCCTTAACCTACCCTTAATCCTTACTGAAGTATTTGTATGTAATTCATATTGACAGCATTATTTATTCATTTATTTATTTAAAATGGTTATGTTTAGCTTTGGTGATAGGCTTAATATATTTGTAAAAAAAAATTAATGAACTCTTAATAATAATGCAATTCATCTCCAATAAAGTTAGGTTTAAAGCACTTAATTTTCCGTAAAAAGTGAGAACTATTTACAATTAATATGTTGTTAATAAAGCATTATTTAACTCTTTACATATGAGCTAATTAACCAATAACACTTTGCTAATTACAGTCACAATAAATAAAGAACTCACTATATGTATATAGTCTATTAATGTTTTAACTATAGTTTAAGGATGGAAATTTATACAGGTTTGGAGCAACTTGAGTGTGACTAAATTATGACAGTATTTTCATTTTTGGGGGAACTATCCCTTTAAGTAGACAGTCTACTAATCAGGGACGTGCAGAGAGTTCTTCATAGGCAGGGGCTCAAATGTGAAATAGGGGCAAAATCTAAACAAATTTATTATACTAAAAAAAATAAAAAAACACACACACACACACACACACACACACACACACACACACACACACACACACACACACACACACACACACATATATATATATAGCCTATATATGTATGTATATATATATATATATATACATATATGTTTGTGTGTGTGTGTGTGTGTGTGTGTGTGTGTGTGTGTGTGTGTGTGTGTGTGTGTGTGTGTGTGTGTGTGTGTGTGTGTGTGTGTGTGTGTGTGTGTGTGAAAAGTTTAAATACTACATTTTAACTTTTATTTTTGATTCTGATTTACGTAAAATTACAAAATATGTAAAATATAGATTTTTAATTAAATCAACACATTAGCGTTAATTACTGATGAAAAAAAATGTTTTGGTTTGTTTGGGGGGAATGCTTTTCTCCCGTAAAGTCACAGACACTCTCTGAAGGAACCATATGTGGCTTGAGAGCCTTTCAGAACAGACTGAGGAAAACCAGCCAGTGAAACACACGCAATGCCTCAGACCGACTTATATGAACAAATAAACAGAAGTTTTCCGACTTTTGAGCAGTTTGTTAGTATTGGACACATTGTCCTTTTTTATTGACCACAAATATTATCATTGATATTGGTCTGAGAGGGGCACTTTTGATTAATTTTGAAAAAGGGCAGGGGCTCGAGCACCCAAAGACTGCTCAGCTTAATCTTTAGAAATCATTTACTCTTGGCATTCAAATTCATTTCATAGCACCAATCATAGACAAACAGTTTTCATTTTAATATCATATAAATAATAGATTTCTCCCTCTCTGTAAGCAATGAATCGTACCCTCCCCCTGCTTTTCAAATCCTGTGAGCAACATTTTGATTTAATTTCAATTGCAATCAGACACTGACAGCCTGTTTTGGTGGATGTAAATCATACTTCTGTAAATGGAGGAAGCTATTATTACAGATCAGATCAGTTTTTCTCAAACAGGGGTCTCAGCAAAATTCTCAGACAGGCAGAAGTGATGTAAAAAGTGTTTGAAATATGTCATATTAAAATAATTGAAATGTAAACATTTAAATTTTCTAAATCATATTCCTCTGAGCTCTTGCTCACAATTTGTTATTCATTACATTGCAGTCTATGTACTAATTATCTAGCCCACTCCTGTGAGTTTCATCTCATATCCGGTTAGAGGGGGGCTTTCTAATATTATCATGAACAATGTGGGTCCTTGGAGTCAAAAAGATTTAGAACCACTGGATTAGATTTTTTAAACCTTTTGGTTCATGCTGTGTGCCATGCTGCAGTTGATTTCAGGTGGAGAAGATTTAAAATGATAGTATCATTGTTTGTTGTTGTTGTTTTTTAGGCAACTATAGCTGCGTTTCCACCGCAGGAACTTTCCCCTGGAACTAAGAACTTTGGGGTGGTACTCGGTGTGTTTCGACCACAGGAAGCAGGGTCTAAATGAAGTTCCGGGTAAATATTTCCCCCTCAGAAAGTCCCTGCTTGAGAGGTAGTGTTTTTTCAAAGTTCAGGGACTTTCAGGGGTGGGACTTGGGCGCTGAACATGCTGATTGGTTGAGCTCACGCAGCATTTTATTTCAACCGGCAAGTCTTTTGCGAGGTTCGTTCTTCGTTCAGTAAATATCAGTCTTGCTCTTTCTATCCGATGGCGCGCGTTCGTCTGAGCCATCGGTCAAAGTCCGAAATGACTGATACCATACATTGTCTGCAACAGATTAAAGCTGTGCTGGTTTTTCTGGTTATGTACTGGTTTACTAAAGAGGTAATTAAAAACAGCGAAAAGAGACAAGCACTGATACTAAAGTGTATTCTGAAAGATCATAAAGCTAGATTTAAAATGACAGTGTCGCACAAAAATGATTACTCGCTACGTTACAGGACTAATAATTTGCCCAATCTTCACGGTACTTTAGACCGGGGCTGTGGGGTGGGGTGGGGGTGTTGGGGGTGGGGTTCCTGTAAAAAAGTTCCTGGCACAAATTGTTCCGGGGAATTTCGGTGGAAACGGGGCTTAAGTTATATAATCTAGCATATGGAAATGTCAGTAACAGTGATTTATTGCTCAGGGCTGCACTTATTTTAAAGACATGAGGGCATTTGGACTCAAATCAGTTTGGAAATGTATTTATTTATTGGCTACATTTTATTTTGATGGTCCACTTTAGACATTCTACCTACTATGTTTAGGCATTCTACTAGCTAGGTTTAGGTGTTACGGTTCACGTTAGTAGAATACGTTGGTAGCAAAGATGCTTACATGCTCTGAAAAAAAAGTGTAAAAAAAATGTCCTTTTAAAGGAACTGCCCCAGTGACAAGCTTTTGTACCCCCAAAGGCACAGTTTTTGCTAATTTTTTCTGAGTGGATAGTCAGTAGAATGTCTGTTTGGAGAGCATGAAAATGTAGATATTAAGCAGACAGTCTACTAATACTCTACTGAGAGTTAATTGACATACAGCTATGTTCACGGAGGAATTGCCAACAGTAATGTTGGCAAGACAAGACTCCAGTCGAGCCACGAGTTCATTCAGCAGCTTTTATATCTAGGCAGATACTGGGGCATTTGAGTCGTGTAAGTTCGGTTATAGAATGCGGTTGTCACTCCCGTAAATAACTAAATGTATGTGAATGTAACTGTACCAGACTCAAATACAGGATTTACAACCATATTCTGTTGTGAGAATGTGGCCATAGTGGCAAAGTTACTTATAATAGAGATTTTTTTACAGATTTAAAGTCAGGTAGCACTTTATTTTGATGGTCCCTTTTGAACAATCTGTTAACTTTAAGTAACTTTGCAATTACGTGTCAACTAACTCTCATTAGAGTATTATTAGACTGTCAGACATTTTACTAACTATAAGTAACTTTGCAAGTACATGTCAACTTATTCTAACCCTTACCCTAACAGTCTACTATTACTCTACCAAAACTCTAATGAGAGTTAGTAGACATGTAGGTGCAATGTTATAGTCAGCAGAATGTGTTAAAGGGACCATCAAAATAAAGTGAAACCAAATTTCAGATGTATTAGGGCAATTAAATGATGCCATATTATTTTTGTATTTGCATTTACCTACTCCTTTATTATCTGAGACAAATTCTGTAGTTCTTAAAAATGAATTTGTTCTGCATTTGTCAAGGCAAATAAAAATGGCTGTGTTTACTTAGAAGCATTTTGACAAATGTATTTTTGTTTTTTTTGTTTTTCATTTTCACTTGATTATCACTTGAATATTATATCCTTATTAAAACATTCTTGTGGGAGTTCAAGTACAGACACTCTTTTGTCGTCTAACAGCAGCACTTTTTGAAAACTAGAGGCAAGAGAGTATTTCTCCCACGCACACTTTTAGCATCTACTGGATTCCCCAGTTACCAGTTTGTAGGTGCTTTTATTTTTGTTTTGGGGGATGTTGTCAATTCTCTGCAGGCCATTTCTGCAGTGGAACAAAAGGCTGCATCATGGTGCAGCACTCAGCTTTAAAGCAGGTAATTTCAGCGTCGCTCAAAGGCACAGCAATAAACTCTGTCTAAATATTCAAGCCCACAGATGCTTTTGCTATTTCATGGACTCCGGAGGTTCAAAGACGATCTCAACAACAGATTCCTAACTTTGATTTTGTGCCGTCATGCTACTTTGCTTCTTCAGATATTAAAAAAGCACACGCTTTCATAGCTTTCATACCCTCTGGCTCATGAATACAAACGTTTTCTCCTGCGGATCAAATAACAATAACTGTGACAAGTTTCATATGATTTTCCATACTCTACAGCATAACTGTCATCATCTGCCATTTTTTCTCTCGTTGGGTGGTCAATAAAAATGTTCTGCTGGCATTTGTTTGGAAATGCTGATTTTAGCCAGTGACTCACAGGCAGATTTATAAAAATGTAAAAATGGGCACACCATCCACATTACTCTTTGGCCATGAACTCCCTTTCCGGTGTGTGGGATCTGTTAATTTCCAGCAGCCAAGTAAAGGATGTTTTACACAGTGTTTGATAGGCCACCTCTTTTGTGTACAGCTGTTTTGCATGCAGGCGGTGTGGAACGCCTCAATGTTAGCGCAACAAAGGCTGCTGCTGCTTCGGCTCAAAGCTGCTTCTCTAAAGAGGTCATTTCTGTAAATATTACATTCAGTGTTTCATGTAAGTAAAACTAAGAAGAAATATTAAATCATTTCTCCATTATTTCTGTATGTGCTGTGTCCCAATTCAAAGGCTGCATCCTTCAAAGGACACGTACTCCTAGAAATAAGTCAACATTTGAACTTCTTTTAAGTTTTATTTTTACATTTGTATCATTATAAATTTGAGTAAGCTGAAACCCAATTTTACATTTAAAGTGTAATTCTCCAATTTCTCAACAACAAAAAATAACAATAATAATAATTCACTGCACTGGCACGCAATGAAATCTGGGTTAGGCACGACCGTCTGTTGTATCATTGTCGTTGTATTCATTTCACAGAAAACAAAGGCTGCATTTTGAAGGATGCAGTGTCTAAATTGGGACCCAGCAATAGTGTTAGTTCTCAAAAAAGAAATAATTCTTATCTAGGCACCATAACAATAAATTATGTATAACTATGCATTAAAATGTAGATATCATTTCATGCTGATATCTCTCATATTGTCAATATTAATTCTTCAAATGTGTGTACATAACATTATATAGAAATAATTCCAAGAAAGTATGAATAAAAAAAATGAAAGAAAAGAAATTGAGCTCCATTTATGCTTATTTTGCAGAGGAGATGAGAATAGGGTGGTCATACTTTTTAGTAGGTGTCTTTACTATGTACTTACATTAAAATAAAGTTAGGTACAATGTACTTACTGTGTTCATATTGTATTTCAAAACACTTTTGCTGCAATTGAGTGTAACAATATCGACTATGATAACGCGCTTGTCGAGAGGCGCGAGACATCTGGCCGTTTGCCAGATGAACAGACATCCTCATTGTGGCTACATGAGGTAGGACACGGGTAAGGTAATTACATGTTTAGTGTTATGGGTAGGTTTAAGGGTGGGTTAAGGGGTAAGTGACGGGTCAACAGTGTAATTAAAGTAATGCAGTGTCCCTCAAGGCTCAGTGCTTGGCCCCATCCGTTTTATCCTCTACATGCTCCCCCTTGGCCGTGTCATCGTTCGGCATGGGATTTATTTTCACTGCTATGCTGATGACACTCAACTTTACCTTAGGACAAATTCATCATCCTCTGTTGACATCACACCATCCACTTTGACCACTTGCCTGGATGAGATAAATGCATGGATGAAGCAAAACTTTCTACAGCTAAACAGCTCCAAGACTGAAGCGATCCTGGTCAGCACTCAACTTCAGGTCCAGAAATCCGTTATCACCAGTATTGCTTTCTCTGATCAGGACATTCCATTTTCCAAATCAGTCAACAACCTGCGGGTCAGAATAGAATCACAACTTATTTTTGAAGCTCACATTAAACATCTGTTTTAGACCTCCTTCTTCCACCTCAGAAAATGTGTCCTATACTAACACTGGCAGATGCGGAAAAGCTTGTCTATGCCTTTGTCTCCTCCAGGCTGGACTACTGCAATGCGCTCCTTATCAGGCAAAAATCTCCAGAAGCTGCAGTATATTCATCAGATCAGCGCTGCTAGGATCCTGATGAGGGTGTGCAAATATGACCATATCACCCCCATTCTCAAATCACTCCACTGGATTCCTGTCTCACTCAGGATTGAGTATAAGAGCTCCCTCCTTACTCACCAGTGTATCCATGGTGATGCACCCACCTATCTCAAGGAACTCCTCACCACACAAACATCCACACGTAACCTCCGTTCTGTTTCAACGTATCTTCCAACACGATCTCATGACAATGCGTATAAATAGTACGAGTGTGCAATCTCGTAGAATGTATACCCCAAAATTAGTTTTGGCGTGCATATGATACGCACTTTATGGCGTGTATATGACACGCTTTTGGGTAGGGTGAGGGTGGGGGTGTGGGGGGTTCGTACATATAATACGCCATAAAGTGCGTACCATATGCACGCCAAAAACGGCGTACCATATGCAGGGCAAAACTCATTTTGGCGTATACATTCTACGAGATTGCACACTCGTACCATTGATACGCATTTTCGTGAGATCGGGCTCTATCTTCTCAAAACTCCCAGGACCAAACTCTGTACTACGTGCAATCGGGCCTTCTGCTCAGCAGCCCCCAGTCTGTGGAAAGCTTTCCCTGACCACTTGCGGATCCAACAGACTGTAGATGCTTTAATTGTGGTCTTAAAACCCACCTTTTTAGCAGAGCTTTTGGTTGATGTAATACTTAAGTTTTTTTTATACATTTTTTTATCTGTAGCACTTTGAGATTTTGTTTAATATAAAGTGCGTTACAAATAAAATGTATTTATTATTATTATTATTATTATTATTATTATTAATTAATTAATTACAGCTGTAATGTAACATGCAGGTTTTTTGATACAAGTATAATGTAAAAACATGTGTGTGTATAATAAGAGCATTGTATCAAATGAGGCCAGTCAAGTCCCTCCACACCAAACTCGCTCATCCATGTCTTTACGGACCTTGCTTTGTCCACTAGTGCGCAGTCATATTGGAGGAGGAAGGGGCCATCCCCAATCTATTCCCACAAAGTTGTGAGCATGGAATTGTCCAAAATGTCTTGGTATGCTGAAGCATTAAGAGTTCCTTTCACAGGAACTAAGGGGCGACGCCCAACCCCTGAAAAACCACCCACACCTTAATCCCCCCTCCACCAAACTTTACACTTGGCACAATGCAGTCAGGCAAGTACCGTTCTCCTGACAACCGCCAAACCCAGACTCGTCCATCAGATTGCCAGAAAGAGAAGCTTGATTCATCACTCAAGAGAACACGTCTCCACTGGAGAGTCCAGTGGCGGCGTGCTTTACACCACTGCATTCCACACTTTGCATTGCACTTGGTGATGTAAGGCTTGGATGCAGCTGTTTGGCCTTGGAAACCCATTCCATGAAGCTTTCTATATACTGTTCTTGAGCACAACGTTAGGAGGTCTGTAGCTATTGACTCTGCAGAAAATTGCAGACTTCTGTGTTGCATGTGCTGACCCCGCTCTGTGATTTTACGTGGCCTACCACTTCGTGGCAGAGTTGCTGTTGTTCCTAATTGCTTTCACTTTTTTACAATACGACTGTTGACCGTATAATATTTAGGAAATTTCACAATTTACACAGGTGGCAACAAATTCCTGAGAGTGACCCATTCTTTCATAAATGCTTGTAGAAGCAGTCTGCATGCCTATGATTTTGGAGGGGTGTCCAAATACGTTTGGCAATATAGTGTATATATTTCTAGCATGAAATCCATAGTGTAACTTGTTAGACTGAGTGACAAGTATTTTGCCAATAATCTTTAGTCCACTAACAACGAACTGCTACAAGTTCAAGTGTTTACATGATGGTTGTGGTGAAGTACGCATTATAGAGATTTCTACAGCTCAAGTACCCGCCTGCTGTGATCCTTGAGGACACTGCTAAAAGTGAGGTGACATCTCCTACAGCACTGTATGGGCACTGCATGTGTGGGAGTGTGTTTGAGATGTATTTTGTACATTATTTTGAGTGCCATGTAGTCAACGGCACTGCAGCCTAGCAAGCACTTTCTGCACTCCTAGTTTTTCCATAGCCATGGGCACATGTAATGAATTGAAGTGACAGTGACCATCGTGTGCTGTTGGAGAAAGATGCTTTGCAGCTCTATACACCAAATCTTACCCTGTCTTTCAAAGTCCAGTGATTAGAAGTGTCTGAGAGTGCAGATCCCCATATTTTCAGGTTCTCATCTGGGTTTGCTTCAGAACCCTAACATTCCCCTAAAATCCATGGGAACTGGTACTGTAGGTTGAAAAGACCATTGTAAATTGAATATTGACCAACTTTAAATTCTATCCTAATTATTATTACATGCCTTCATGCTTCAGCAAGTAAAAGGCCTTTTATTATTTTTAGTCTTAAAAATGTCCACCATTAGGTTGTAGTATATGTGCCTTTTTGCAGTGAAATATTAGATGTTTTTTAAAAGTAAAATATATTTTAAAATATATATTTTATATTATTAGTAATATTTCAAGATGAGCACTGAAGCAAATAATGTTACTTTATTATCTTACAACTTTTTTAAGGAAAAAACTAATGTATCAAATATGATACATCAGGTTTCTGGGGAATGTTGATTTGTACATCTCTCAATCATCATCGTATTGCATGGCAATATATGGTTTGCCTAGTCTGCTATACTGTTAGAAAGATTGTGTCACATGCCTTTCCTGTCTCGTGTTGCACATGTGGTGTTTTGTCATGTTAGGCCATGTGCTCTGTCATTGTTAGATCCCACCCTTGTTATCTCGTTATTGGTTTATTTGCCCCACCTGTGTTCCCTCATTCCCAGCTTGATTTCTCCCCTTTATAAGTTCCTGTGTGTTTGCAGTCCTTGTCGGATTGTTGTATTGTCTACGTCTCCCAGTCCCCTGTGTCGGTATGTTCAGTTTATATGTATTTCTAGTTTATGTATTTTTCCCCCTCGTGGGTTTTGTTTTGTAGCTTGTTTTGTTTTATATTAAATCCTATTTTCTGCACTTGAGTCCTCGCACCTGTTTGTCCTTTGTATGTTAACGTGACAGATTGGATTGATTTTTATGAAAAAATAATATAAGGATTCATCTTACTTTTTGTCCATGTAAACATCAGCATAATTTCTCAGTTTGGACCTCTGAATAAAATCGTGGATTTTATTCCACGGTTTATAAAAATGGTTTATTTTTATTATTTTTTCTTGAGTATGAACCTCATATTCTTCTATATCATATATAAACCATAAAGTCTGATCTATCGAATTATGATACTCAACAAAAACCCATGCAAACGTTTTTAGATTTATTTTATTTATACTTTTTTTTTTTTTAGGTTCAATAAACTTTTCCATTACTATATATATATTTGTATCAGACTATTATTTCATATGTCAGGCCTTACAAGATTAAACATTCACTTGTACAGAGAGTCTAAGAATGGTTCTATGAAAGTGCAATACATCTCTGCCTTCTGGTGCATCTATTTCTGCTACAGTATGACTTTCCTTATCACACCTCAATCTGTCATCAGCATTCAGTGGACATTAGACCTTTGGTGGATCACTGGATTGATAATGAAAGACAGAAAATGGAGATTGCATTTAAACCAAGGACACAGTAATAACGCATGGAAGGCTGCTGCCTGAACCTTCATAACCCCTGTCAATAGAAACACGGCCTGAAGTTTATTCCTTGATATTCAATCCAGATGCAACAACACGTCTCAAGACCTCATTTAGTTCCCCATGGTCTGTTCCCACCAGAGAGGGCTACAAGAGCAGCACAATACCAATACGCTTGAAAAGAGTTAATGTGCAAGTCTCAGTAGAGAATCCAGCAAGTGCATCTGTAAATAGTTCATCATCATGCTGTTTCTTTATTTAAAAAGTTTCTTTATTTCAAACATTTAACCCAGACCAGACCACTGTCATGAGTGTGCAAATGATTACAAGCTAAGATTGTATTGATTGTATTGTATCTAGGGGGAACTCACACTAGGTGCTCTAAACCGTGCCCGAGCATGTTTGACCCCCAAAGTCTGGTTCGCTTGGAAGAGGTGGGCCAGAGCGCGGTTCGCATGCAGTGTGAATGCTAACCGTGCAAGAGACAATCGCCCTCGGGCACGGTACAAGGCAACCGTGCCTATGTGAGTCAGCCTAAGTTTAGCATTCTCATGAAACTGAAGATCATTTGCTCTTTGAAAGTGCAGTTAGTGATTTAAAAAAAAATGCTGTTGAAAAGTGGATCAGACCAAGCACCAAAACACACTTGTAGCCAATCAGCAGGGTGGGGGAATTTCCACCAAGGAGGCAAGGGAGGCAGAGCCTCCTCAAATAAATGGATAATAAAATATAATCCATATTACAAAAATACAAATGCAAATATTACAAAATGTGTTTTTCAAAAGTAACACTGTCCAACAGTTTAACCCGCAGGTAAAGTTACAGCAGGATTCCACAACTGTATTGCCTCCCCTGAGCCCATTGATTTTTAACAGACCCCTAAAGCATGTGGTGGGGGATGATTGAGAATGAATGGGTGGAAGTCACGTATGATTGTGTAATGGAGGCCAGCTAGTAGTTCCTGTGTGAGTAAACCTCACTCCTCTGATCTCAAGAGATGTTCTAGCGACTGATGCTAGAGGTTGCAGCCTTTAGTCTCCTTGTTAGAGCGTCCGACTCTCATGTCGGCAGACCTGGGTTTGAATCCTGCTTGGAGCGGGCAGGTTCGAACAGGACGGGTTACATTGGATATGATTGGTTATTGGTTATAAATTATTGTTTTTTTGCAATAAACCCCAATTCTTGCACTTTTGTGTCTTCACATATCGGTCTGAATGAACAAAATAATGGCCTTATTGGGAAGACTAATTAATAAGTAATTAAACAACTCACCACTTAGTTTTCACCGCTTTATGTCACGTCAAAATCAAACTTGTAATGGCCTGAAAACATGATGAATGTGTTTTGTTTTTGTGGGCTATCAGCTTGGTGAAATCAAAGGTATACATCGTTGTGTCTGTGGCCAGTGTTTAAACCTTCAAAGAATTGGTCTGGCTGACAATAGCCTGAAATCCTTTGACAAACCGCACTTGACCTTTATTTATATAGCGCTTTTTACAATACAGATAATTTCAAAGCAGCTTTACAGTGATAACCTGAAAATAATGCAACAAAGTTTGTTTCGGCTATACAGCTGCTCTGGTGAAAACAGTGATGTCATTGTCCATCTCAGTTCAATTCTCATATAATGGTGTCAATGCAGGCAGAACAGTAATATAGTTGAATATTTAGTGTCCCCAACTAAGCAACTTTCTGTGGCAACTAAGCAACTTTCTGTGGCAACCAAAGGCCAAAGAAAGTGGCAAGGAACCAAAATTCCATCTGGAGACAGAATAGAGAAAAGAAACGTTGGGATAAACCAGGCTCAGTCAGGGGGCAAGTTCTCCTCTGGCCAACGAACAAACAGTGTATGATTATGATTCAGGCTGCATTACAGGTCAGAAGTCAGATTTGATTGGAATATCCAGAATATTTTTCCAATTCCATCTGGTTGAAGATTGGAGTCGTCACGCCAGTGACGGGTTTGTCGAGGTTCACTGCCACTGGATGACATGTCGTGCCTTCACAGGGCAGAGTCTTGTTGTAGTCTACACAATGTCTGCAGACACTTCAGGGATGCGTTGGGGTCATGTCTAGGCGCTGTTCCACCATCTGATCTGGATACGGCTTGGATCCAGCTGACTACAGTAAACCTTGGGATGAACAGAGAGACTAATATTAGCGTAGATGTCATTTGTCTTATGATGTAACGAGTACGTCAGGTGTTATAGAAAGAATTCCCAGTTCCGGCTGACCTAGTTCATGCAGCCTAAAACAATCATTTAACTGATTTGAATAATGCAAATTGTTGTGTATGCAATAGTAAATAGATGTTTTTAGTCTAGATTTAAACTGATAGAGTGTGTCTGCTTCCCGAACAATGCGAGGAAGACTTTAGGTGTCTAGGTGTTAAATAGGACAAGGATCTACAGCCAAAAGTGAACAAAACTTTTTGCAATGGTAGCGTTCGTTCACACAGTTCCCAGTTTCCTGCCCTGAGCAACCTGGCAAGATATGCTCTTTGCATCCTGTCCACGAGTGCACCTTGAGAGATTTAGCACATTTAGCATCTGTGGTCAGATTTTGGAGGAGATATGTAGACTACTGAGTCAGTCAGTGACATTCTGTTCTTGCATGGATGTAAAAAAAAAAATTACACTCTAACTAGGAAGCCAACAGTTTATGTATATTTGAGTTTTGTATGTTTTTTTTTTTTTTTGTGACATTTTTTACTGTGTTGACAGCATAATGATAAGACAAAAATAACATACAATTAATGTATAGCCAATATTTTACTGGCTCAGTCTCTCTATCTTTAGGGGAAATTTTAATGTGAGATTAGTCGGATTTAGCAGTTTGGTTGGGGGAAGAATAAAAAAATCATTCTAAGCAAATAGCGAGTGAGCAGAGTACATTTTAAGCTGGTACAGGCGGATGTGGAATAGAACCTAGCGGGAGTGGGATGAAAAAAACAGTCCGGCGCAGACCTCTAGCTGTGCATCTGCCCATCTTGTATGTAGGTGTTGCTGAGGGTGTCCAGAGTGGTTGTTAGTGTTACTAAGGTGTTCTTGGTGGTTGCTAGGATGCTGATATATGGTTTATACAATCTCATGGCAATTTAAAACAATTTTACGTTTTGTCAAATTGATGGTGGATAATTTGAATTAATTCATATGATCACATTCAGTGCCAGTTGTGAGATGAGAGGTAGACCTTCATGCTTACTTTTCATATGCTTTCATAAACATCTCCTTCAAAGGATGAACTCAGCAGATCATGCCATCTTCACAAAAAAAGTATAATAATAATAATTTAAAAAAAAATAATTAAATAGCTGATTCATGGTTGCGCTCAAGAAGTTAACTGAAATGTCACAAGCTGCCAATACGGGCGCTTATTCTAAACAGCTTTTTGAAGAGGAAAAAAAGTGATGAATTTTAAATGCCTGTGCAATTATAACCACTAATCAATAGCACAGCATAATTTAATGGAAATCTGCCCTTACCTATTCAGACATCATTATTATCATCCCTCTTGTATTGGAGTTTGGGTGAAGATACATACAGAATATGGATCTTAAAAATAAATTGCTTCACCTCTGAAATGACTGAAATCCTGGTTATATTTTTTCTTTGTTGAATAATCCTATTACTCTGATACATGTGGCATATGAACACTGTTTAATGTTGACTGTAATGATTAGTCTGCCTGAGACAGATATTTATGTGTTAGCTCTAGATTTATAAAACTACAATGCTTTAGCACCATGTTTCTGATGGATTCTGGCATTTGTGAGACGTGGAGTATATGCTCATTTTTAGCATTATTAAAGTGCCCCTTTTATGCTATTTTAAAGTTTCCTAATTTAGTTTTTAAGATCTCTAACAACATGTTTACAATCATCAAAGATCAAAAAACTGTTTCATTTTCTCATAATATACATTGCACATCACCACAATGTTCAATGATTCTCCAACGACTCAATGGATGAATCAGTCTCTCTAAACCCCTCCTTTCCACAAGATACTCTGCTCTGATTGGTCAGATGGCCCAGTCTGTTGTGATTGGTCTACCGCGTACAGTGCGTATTTGAGGCTAAACAGCCATTACCTTGGCATTACCGGCTCTGTCCGGAGGCTTCCTAAAGCTCAGCGATTTAACACATTAACGATGATGCTGATTTTGTATCAATCAGGTGCGAATGTGAATCGACGATGAAACATTGGAAGAACTAGCTATTCAACCCGAACCTTGAGCAGGAAGTTTCTCAGTGATGCTACTCAGTTTGATGTACATTATGAGATGTTTCAACTGTAAAT
This sequence comes from Gobiocypris rarus, assembly GCA_023029165.1. Classification (NCBI taxonomy): domain Eukaryota; kingdom Metazoa; phylum Chordata; class Actinopteri; order Cypriniformes; family Gobionidae; genus Gobiocypris; species Gobiocypris rarus. The sequence continues at coordinate 10,100,024 of CM040920.1, forward strand.
CCTCACCATCAACATTAACAAGTGTGCGTCCATCAACAAACCTCTGTGTGTGTGTGGGCATGTTTTGTGAAATATCAGGACACAAATGTGTATAATGACATGGGTATGACATAGGTATTACAAAAAGAGGGTGAAATATGAGGACGTTCCCCATGTCCCCACTTTTCAAAATGCTTATAAATCACACAGGATGAGTTTTTTTTCACAGAAAGTAAACTGCGCAGTCTCCTGTGATGGGTAGGTTTAGGGGCAGGGGCAGTGTAGGGGGATAGAAAATACGGTTTGTACAGTATAAAATGCATTACGCCTATGGAATGTCCACACATTTCACAAAAACAAACATGTGTGTGTGTGTGTGTGTGTGTGTGTGTGTGTGTGTGTGTGTGTGTGTGTGTGTGTGTGTGTGTGTGTGTGTGTGTGACTGGTATTCCCTACGGTATGGGGACAAAATGTCCCCACAAAGATGGCAATATCCAAATTTTTGTCCTTGTGGGGACATTTTTTTGGTCCCCATGAGGAAAACATCTTATAAATCACACTAAGTGATGTTTTTGAAAATGTAAAAATGCAGCATGTCTCCTGTGATGGTTAGGTTTAGGGGCAGGGGCAGTGTAGGGGATAGAAAATATGGTTTGTACAGTATAAAATGCATTACGCCTATGGAATGTCCCCATAAAACATGGAAACACAACGTGTGTGTGTGTGTGTGTGTGTGTGTGTGTGTGTGTGTGTGTGTGTGTGTGTGTGTGTGTGTGTTTCTAATTTATTGCAGTGCACATGTGGGAACTGTATCAATAACATCACATATGTTAGCCGACATTAACATGAATGACTGAAGTAAAGTTTGCAAAACAAATCTTGCTCCATCCTTTATCTTTACTCAAAGTAGGAAAAATGACAGACTATCTGTGACACAGTTTTATGTAATAGCTGATTTACAGAAGTATTTCAGTAAGACAGTAATAACATGAGTTAGCCAGATACCTACACAATACGAAACACAATGCGCACACAATAAGTGGACGGCAATATGCTAATGTTTCATCTCGACGTCACAATGAAACGGTTTGTGATGCATTAATTGACTCAGAGTCAACTCTTACTTTTGGGAGACAATAGGTGTACAGCAGTGGTCTCAAACTCAATTCCTGGAGGGCCACTGCTCTGCACAGTTTTGCTCCAACCCTAAACAAACACACCTGAAACAGCTAATCAAGGTTTTCAGGATTACTAGAAACTTCCAAGCGGGTGGGAGTTGAAGCTCGTTCAAACAAACTAATAGCCCCTTACAGTAAATGAATTATAATGCATTGTTTCTATAGTCTGACACATCTAGACACATTAATGCAGACCTACTTTACAGTTCAAGCAGATCAGAAAAATCACCTTTTTTTTTTTACATGATAGAAGCATAGATAGAAGAGGTGACATTTTACTTGTCTTGGTATTATTTAATAATGTATGTGGCGATTATGCTCTGCTGATCTTTGAGAAGAGCAACCCTGCTGTTTCAACTGGCCGACACCAGATCCAATATGTGGGGCACTGTTAATGACCCCATTACTCTGCTCTGATGGCTTCTATGGGTTTGATGTAGCAATGGTGACAGTGTTGTTTATCCAAGCAAATGGGCACATTGAGTCTAGGTGTAATCACTCTCCTCTGAGACCCTGACCAATAGACAGCGGGGCGGAAAGGCAAGGACGAGTTTTTATAGTTTCATTCGTGATGATATACCAAATCATTACCGAGATGTGGCCGCTGGGGTCAATTGCATTGCATGGCCTACGTTTAAATTCAGCACCTGAACACAGAATAATCACAGCGATTGAATGACCCAAAATGACTCTGTGGTGCAATGTACGAATCTCCATGCAGGACTGTTCAAGGTAACATCAGGGGGAAAAATGGCCCTGCAAAAAACACATACCAATTCACTGTGGTTTAAAGTGATACTCTATCCAAAAATCATTTACTCACCCCAATGTTGTTCCAAACTCATATTCTGTTACTTTCCTGTTTATTATTGTAAGGCTGCTTTTTAAAAAAGTTCTACTGTAAAGAGCAATATCTAACTAGAATGTACATTTCCTGTGGTGCTTGCAGTGGCACAACTCGATAACTGGGCGGCTACCCTACACTGCTGGCATGTTTTTAACAAGACGCTAACACGATTAGCATGTTTCCTAACATGTTTTTAACAAAATGCTAACATGATTAGCGTTTTTTGCTAGCATATGATAAACAAAATTACCATGTTTGGCGGCTACCCTACACTGCTGGCATGTTTTTAGCAAGACGCTAGCACGATTAGCATGTTTCCTTCCGTGTTTTAACAAAATGCTAATGTGATTAGCATGTTGTTTAAATTATGCTAATACAATTAGCATGTTGCTATTATGATGTGAACACAGTAGCATTTTGCTAACATGATTTACCACATTGCTAGCATGGTTTACCATGATTTGCCACATTTTAGTATGATTTGCCATGATTCTAGCATGATTTATCATAACTTACCAGGATTTACCATAGTTTATCACAATTTTCCACATTAGTATGATTTATCATGACTCTAGCATGATTTACCATAGTTTACCATGATTTACCATGAGTTACCACATTATAATATGATTTACCATGTTTCAAGTATGATTTACCATGCTTTACTACATTGTAGTATGATTTACCATTTTTCTAGTATGTTTTATCATGATTTACCACATTGTAGTATGATTTACCACGATTTACCACGTTCTAGCATGATTTACCATGATTAACCCTGTTCTAGTATGAGACAGTGATTGGTTGGCTGAGTAAATTTAGCCCACCCCCTTGTCTCTATGACACTGATATCCAGAGTTATGGTCAATACAAAATCCCTATGCAAGCTACCATAGTAGGAAAAACATACGTTGCATGGGCTGTCCCTCACCATAGTAAGAAATTTGGGCAGCTCTTGTGCCCCAGGGGTAAAAGTTACACCCCATTGCGACGTATATTCTTACAGAGCCTGCCAGCCTTTTTAAATGTGGTAACCCACGAGTTTCTACGAAATCCTCGCTCTAAACTATAAGTGGTCAATATCTCCCGCAATGTTAAGGCTATGGGATTTTTTGTCTACTTTTTACTTCTTATAGCACACCGTTCCTCAATAATCTGCACGATTTGACGCCTCATTCATGGGTCTATGACAACTGGTGTGAGAGAACAATAGTGATCCGTTGCCTTTGGCAAGAACCACTAATAAAGATGTTGACTTGACTACCATTTGTATAGAACACAAAATGAGAAATTATAAAGACTGAACAGTCTCCTTTTTCCCATAGTTACCGAAATGGTTTTTAATTGCCATTTGGAGAATGACATTTCAGAACCAAATTAAATCAAATTGCACTAAATTGGTTAAATGTGTGTTTCAAAGATTAACCAAAGCGTAAGGGTTTGGAACAAGTTGAGGGTGAGTAAATGATGACAGCATTGCATTTGTGGGTGAAACATTTTTTTGTACGTTGTTTGGACATTGTTGCAAGTGAGCAAGGACAAACAATCTGTATAATGAAATGGATTTGTTTTGTTCTAAATTAGTGTTGCTTTAAGTGTCAAGTATATATGTCTTTCACCTAGTTCAGCTTTTAAATATTTTCAAAATAATTGTATAAGGATTAACATTAGCAACACTCCATTAACATGTAGTAGCCTATGTGTTGAACATGTTTGGGAACTTTTACAGAATAATGAATTTATGTGTGGTCGGGGTTGCCAAAATGAAACTGCTTTTACCCCTCTTCTCAAATGTGCTGAGGCACTGAATTCTGAACATTGTTATTAAAAATTCAATTTTACTAAACTCATTTAGTGAATTTTGCATTACCTCTTCACACCTACCTGGATATATACATAAAACATGTTACCGAAGGCCTCTTGGGTCTGTTGTGATTACATTTATTTCCCAAAGACATCAAACCTGAATTGACTTGTGCTCAGTGCCTCAGAGGACATCTGTATAGGCCTACTTACATGAATATTGATTTGACCAGGTTGTTACGCACATGTAAAGCAACTCCTCAGAAGCCTTGGAAACCAATGAGCTTTATTGCACTCTTAGACCTTCAAACAGTTTGCAGTAAGTGTAGTGTCATAATGCACTGTGTATATTTTCTGCACTGGAATATCACCTGCATATCACCTCAGAATTTTGACGACTCTTGGACCACATTTATGCTTTATGCTAGACATCTGCAACCAGTACCTAGATGCCCTATGCAGAAATACATTATGATGCCCTTTGATTATCAGATTAGTCTAATTTTAAATAAACACAAAAAAACAGAGATGAAAAATTAACTTAAAGCTACACTGTGTAACTTTTTTAGTTTATTCTTAGCTAAAAACAATTAGTTCTTTCAAAAATATATGTGTTCATTAATTTATATTTACTTCTTTCAAGTAATAAAGTATTCTCGTAAGTGTATAATATGCCATTTCAAAATACATACGGGGGAGGGGTTCGAATGCGCGTTGCCATGTTGCCCCTCCATCTTGAAAGCACATTAGCCAAAGAGGGACATACCCGTAAATTCAAGCTTCGCCTTTCTCGTTTTAACACTCGATGGTACTGTGTCGAATGTGAAGAGGGGGATTGTTTGAGACTGATATAGCCTACAATGTAAACTTTGCATCACGCTAGGGATGTCGTACAATATACAGAATAACGATAGCACCGATAAAAGTTACTTTACTAAGATTCGCTTGCATTTGTCTGGGAACCTGATCGCTGATGTTAGCAATGAAATGGTAAAAAATAACGAAAAGGTAAAACTATTATTCATTTTACATAGATGTCATAACCTACATGTTAACTGACAAATTAAATAACTGCAAATTATAATCGTTTTCTAAAGTAACCTCATCACTTGATCGAACTGGAAGCCATATTAATCTTGGACTAAATCAGCCACCGTAGGTGTTAAAACGAAATCCGAATTGAGAGGAACAGAAACTAATATTCACTAGATGGTCATATACCTTTTCACCGTTAGATGGGGGAAAATATCACACAGTGTAGCTTTAAGTAAGAAATTTACTTTTGCTATGGTTAAATAACTATTCAGTGATATCTTCCAAATATTTTAAAATTTTGGCGCAATTTTTTCTAAATAACGTTGATATGGCAACTAGTAAATACACAAAGATTCGTCATCCTGGCATGTGTGGAAAGTTTTAGTGTTACAACTAACCCCGCGTTAGGTTGTGCCCCGCGCTCCACCTACTACATCCATCCATCCATGATCTTAAGCTTATCCGGGGCCGGGTCGCGGGGGCAACAGTCTAAGCAGAGACGCCCAGACTTCCCTCTCCCTAGCCACTTCCTCCAGCTCTTCCGGGGGAACACCGAGGCGTTCCCAGACCAGCCGGGAGACATAATCCCTCCAGCGTGTCCTAGGTCTTCCCCGGGGCCTCCTCCCGGTGGGACGTGCCTGAAACACCTCCCTGGGAAGGCGTCCAGGAGGCATCCGAAATAGATGCCCTAGCCACCTCAGCTGGCTCCTCTCGATGTGGAGGAGCAACGGCTCTACTCTGAGCTCCTCCCGAGTGACCGAGCTTCTCACCCTATATAAGGGAGCGCCCAGCCAACCTACGGTGAAAGCTCATTTCGGCCGCCTGTATCCGGGATCTTGTCCTTTCGGTCATGATCCACAGCTCATGACCATAGGTGAGAGTAGGAACGTAGATCGACCGGTAAATCGAGAGCTTTGCCTTACAGCTCAGCTCCTTCTTTACCACGACAGACCGGTACATCGACTGCATTACTGCAGAAGCTGCACCGATCCGCCTGTCGATCTCTCGTTCCATCCTTCCCTCACTCGTGAACAAGACCCCAAGATACCTGAACTCCTCCACTTGGGGCAGGAACTCTCCACCAACCTGAAGTGGGCAATCCACCCTTTTCCGACTGAGAACCATGGCCTCGGACTTGGAGGTGCTTATTCTCATCCCAGCCGCTTCACACTCGGCTGCAAACCGCCCCAGTGCACGCTGAAGGTCCTGGTTTGAGGAGGCCAACACGACATCATCATCCGCAAAAAGCAGCGACGAAATCGTATGGTCCCCAAACCGGACCTACTACACAGCTGAAAAAATGGCTTTTAATAAAAAGGCTGACTATACTGTGTCACGGTTATGTTCAGTTTATTTCAGTTCCTGTCATGTCTGTATAAGTTCTCTTTTGTTTCCATGGCTACTCATTTGTTAATCATATTCAGGTGTTCAGGATTTAGTCCCTCATTTATTTAGTTAAATATCCCGTTATGTTTATTCGGCTCACGTTACGTTTACACGTTGAAGGAGTTGTTGTGATCATTGAGTTTATTAGTAAAGTCATTTCACATTCATCTCATGTCTTGTGAGTTTCTACAACAAAGCCTTTACATTTGTGACATACTGTTGACAAGCTGTTGTCTTCCATTTTGCCCAATAGGTAGGAAACACCCATAAGTCATAGGATCCAGCGCATTAGGCAGTGGCTAAAGGCTGCAAAGAATCGTAAATATGGAGAGAAGCCATTCTGTCAGTTTTATGTTATACATGGCAAAAAAGTTTAAATGATTTATACTTTAATTTGATTATACTTGCAAAATTCAAACACTATATGGTAGTGTTCATAAGTGCACGGTAGTGTATAAGTGCACAATTTGGGATGCAACTTTAGAATAAGTATTTGAATGTGTTCAAGTGTGTAAACAAAGTGTGAGTTAACAGTATGGAAGCTAGTATGGAGTTGTTGCAGTGACAGGAGCAAGTGTGTGCTTTAAAGCGAACATTAATATAGTTTATGCCCTTGGCATTAATGTCTAATGAGATACCGTCTCATGAGACACGTGGGTTAGTCTGCTTCTGCCTAGTCAAAACACTAGCCACAAGCATAGGAAACATAAATAAACCAAGAGTGTGTATGCTAACATCTCTCTGGAGTCCCAGTCAGGCAGATGAAGTGTCTTTTAGTCCTGTAGAAGAGCACTATCTTTATGTTGAGTTTGTTTTCTGATAGTCCCTGACCTCTATTCACTCTTATCAGACTGGCCAGACTGACTGTGGCCTTTTTAAGTCTGCCCTAATGGCCTCTATTCTAACTGTTGTGGCTTCACAAAGAGCCAATACATGTATCTACTACAGGGAATTGCAAGAGTGGCAGGACTTTACATTCAGGAGTGTTCATGCTGTTCCACCACAATAACTCCTTAGTGTTCCTTGCTACCTTTTAAGACATGAAACATCATAGCTGTTCTTCCGAGGCTGTTGAGTGACTTTTATGCCACCTTCTAATATACCTAATATCCTAACTTGTGTATTTGCATACTATTCTATGTAATGTTGGTATAAATAGTGTGAGAAGTGGGTTTACGCTGAAAATTCCCAAAAACAAAACATGTTGGACACTTCCCACACCAACACGTTCTCACCCCCAACCCTTGGCATCACTTTGTAATACTTTTTTTTTCAGTTGTTTGCCTTATTGAGGATTATTATATATTTTTTTAAATTGACTGACTGAAAATAACTGATTTAAGTCACTTTAACACATAAGATGTAAAAAGAAAAGAAAAATAAAATATAAATATGATTTCGCTCAACCTAGCTGATCGCTTGGAAGAAAAATTCCATCCTTCTGTCCTTTTAAAGGGGTACTTCAGCGCTGGGAAGATAAATGTGAATTTAAACTGGGTCATTTATGTAGTAGAAATGTGAAATCATTTTTTATTTGGTGCCTTCTAGAGTGAGAAAAGACAGAAAATGTATTTTTGTCTGATGTGGATGAAAGACAACAACTCCCAGAATGCCCTATGAGGCCACCCCCAAAGCCATAGCTACTGGTTATCACTTCTTGCCTACCATGACACCGCCCCCACCGTCATTTTGATTTTCATAGTAAAAAAATAATTGAGTTCAGTTCGAGAATAGACACTACAATTAAAAACTTTACTTATCTTTTCAATAAAGCCGAATGAAAGTCACGGCTCAAACGCAGCAGGAGTCAGACTTCATTCATCACGAGAGCGAAGAGCTGAGCAGAGCTGAGGTAAGCGCCGCAGTCTCAGGGGGACATCAGAGGGGAAAGTATGATAATTGGAACATACTACTGGTATTACTGATACAAAGCTTAATGCTAATCGCTGAAGTAACCCTTCAAATGTCTGTGTTAAATGTGCATGTTCGCCACATTTTGTGAAGCCGATGGCTTTCTTAAATGGTACCTTGATTTGTTGGCGAACAAATAATATATAGCTTTACTCTCCATAGTTGCTAGATTATAGTAATGATTTTCCCCAAGGATGATGAAGAGAGATGAAAAAGATCAAATTACAACAATACCTGACAATCAACAGAACAAAATTGTTCAATATAATTATTAAATTGACTAATATTTATGTTAATGAGTTAATATTTCATGCTTATAAGAATAAACAACATGCTAATGTAAAAATGTGCTTCATCTAATTTGACGCTAGTGCTGTACAAAGTTGCTGCCTACTTAGAAGGGCATATGTACTAAGACTGAACTTTTAAGGCACAACTGCTTTAGAACCTGATTAACTAGAGGATTGAGGCTATGTAGATCAGCCAATAGTTAAAATATGCTCATAAAATTAGCACAGATGCCTGTTTGCCCCAGTATGCCTGTTTGATGAATTTGTACCTATATAATAATAATATTCTTGTTTGGAATATCCTTTCTCTCTAGGCTGTAAATATTTTTAACCAGGAACACTCAATATGAATGTCTAATAAAGGTTGGTTTAAAGCACTTAATGACATTTTCCCATTTTCTGTGACCTAATCTAGTAAAAACTATTTACTCCTAATAGCCAATTAACAATTATTTACTATGAACAAATTCAACTAATAATTTAATTAATTACAGAGACAATGAATGAAGAACTCACTATTTGCATATAGCCTATTAATGTATTAATGTAGTACTTTATTACTGTATACTTATCTAGTGTTAGCCAATTATATATATATATATATATATATATATATATATATATATATATATATATATATATATATATATATATATATATATATATATATATATATATATATATTATATATATATATATAGTTTATTTGGATTGGATGTCATTTGCACTGATGCAGTCGATCAATTTTTCACATCAGCTCACGTTATATTTTTACTTGTAAAGGCTTACACTGTATGGCTGTCTCCATTATGTCCTCTGTAAAGAGACATAAAAAATGACACATTGGCTACAATGAGAAACACAAAGAGAAGATGTTGAACTTTCTTTTGCAGTCCCACTGAGTCACTGATGTAATTAATACCCTTAATTAAGCATCGACATGGAGGTTGAGGGCCATCTAACTCAATGCTTTGTGATCCTGAGTTCACAGTGCAGCTTCTCATGACTGTTTCTGCCTGTTTGATTCAGATAATCTGGGCCTTTGTGTGGTAAAACTCATCATCTCTCCACATTGTGGCCGTGTGTGCCTTTGATTTGGATTTGCAGGTGTTGCCGCCCCCTCATTCACTGCCCACACCAACCGGAGAAACTCAACAGGGTAGATGGCACATTCTCACAGAGACCAGCATGATGTTTCATCTCAATTTCATATTAGCACTGAGAGCTTGATATTCAAATGGCCATTCACTCTCGCTGTAATCAGACTGTTGCTTGTTCTGCATGGCAACCGTTCCGTGAAGGGGATTTGAAAATGACAGACAGAAAAAAGCACAGAAGCAGATTAAAAAATAAATAAATTGTCTTTTGATTTGCTGTGTCTGTGTATCAGCATCAGTAATACTTACCTCTATGAATACGGATGAGAATATTTAGGAGGATTTAATCTAATACAAAAAGTTCACTTGCATAATCTGTTCATGTTTCATTGTTGACTTTCTGCTAACTGAAGGGAACTATGAAGTTCATTTTACTTATAAAGTACATTTAAAACAGCCACGAGACTGCCCGAAGTGTTGAACAACAACAACAACAACAACAACAACAAAAACACAGTCAAATCCAAATATAAACACTTAACCCTTAATTGCATGACTGTTTCTGCAATTATTTTTACATATTCGGGTCTTTAGCAACTCAGATATCTAACAGGGATCTCTACCTGTCGCAATAATATAAAACTCTACTGAAATTAGAGTAACAATTACAGAAGAATAAAATAAATAATGTTTTGTTAGCTTTGGAAGGGTTTGGTTCGAGCAGATGTTTTATACCATCATCACTGTCCTGGTCAGAGTTAATTTGCCAATACATTCGTCATCTCAAACATATTCTCAAAACTATCATCTTCAAAATCAATATTTTAATCGTTGTCAGCTTCTTCACCAGATCCGCCATCAAGTGGCAGTGACACTAAAATTAGATTGCGTTCAGTACTTGCTCTGCAGTAAATCACTGAGCCATTTCAAGTTTTGCAGATCATATTTATTCTTTAGTTTTCTGTCTGCAGTAGCTATGAGTGAAAAGTCACTTCACCATTGTTTATCAGACATTGCCACTTGTGGAGAAAAAAAAAGTGAATTACACTTATTCTGTCATTAAAAGATACAATTATTGTTGTGCAGAAAAAGAAAAAAAGTACACTCTTACACAGCTCGGTTTTTTACAAAAACATTATGGAAAAACAGACATTCTTTTATCACTTTATTCTTTTTTTCTTGTTATATTGTTTATAATGAATTGATTGAGGAAAACTAAGAAGGTCGATGTCTAACTTAAAAAAAATAATGAGGAGGAGGGTTGTAAATTAAGTCCCGGGTCGCTAAATATCCGTGGTATGCATTTAAGGGTTAAAGGCACAATATGTAATTTTAGCCGCTAGAGGACGCTTATTCAAAACAAAGGTGTAGCTTTATTACGCCTTGATTATGCGGAATTATGGGAGTTGTTGTCTTCACCTTTGCAGCCGGAGGAAAATAATCAAGCGGGACTCCGGCAGAAATCATATTCACGGATGAGGAAATGTATTAAAGGTTTATTGATGTTACTGTAGTATGAAGCAGGGTGAGGCTGAAAGCTGTTGGAGCGGAACGTGGCCGCTGGAGCGATTTCTAATGAGAGTCAAGCACTGTAGCTTTTATCATGCCGCAGACGACCACTTCCACTTCTTCCAGTCATGTGTATGTGGGGTAACACAGCACTGTTTTATCATATTAGATACATTTGAGTGTGTTAAAAGTTGTTATAATGCTACTCTGTGTGTTTGCTCAATGCCTACTATGAGACACTTGTTGCACACTCTAGTAAGCAAGATCAATATTAGGCATGGTAAAACATGCTACTCGCTGTAAATCAAGAAAACGAGATTTAAAAATTAAGACTAACTGTGTCAAACTATATAACAATGATTAGTTTTCTATCAATTAATGTATTCAAATTTGCGTCATTGGTGTTTCCATGGGTTCTACAAAATAACGGAAATCAAGGGTAACGCGGATTTGATGTCATTGATAGCCAATGCAAGGACATGGTCGGTGTTTTGGTTAAAATAGCTTAATTTCCACTGGAACATTTAAACATTCTTGGAAACATTTGGGATAAAGTAGATATGTCAACATAATATCATTGTTCTAGTGGTTTTTGGATATTTTTGGATAATACACAATAAGAATACAAGTTGAAACACACACACACACACACACACACACACACACACACATGTTGTGTTTCCATGTTTTGTGGGGACATTCCATAGGCGTAATGCATTTTATACTGTACAAACCATATTTTCTATCCCCCTACACTGCCCCTGCCCCTAAACCTACCCATCACAGGAGACATGCTGCATTTTTACATTTTCAAAAAACATCACTTAGTGTGATTTATAAGATGTTTTCCTCATGGGGACCAAAAAAATGTCCCCACAAGGACAAAAATTTGGATATTGCCATCTTTGTGGGGACATTTTGTCCCCATAACGTAGGGATTACCAGTCCACACACACACACACACGCACACACACACACACACAAGTTAGTAAGCCAGGGAGAACACGTAGACTTTTAAAAGAGACTTAAAAATTGTCAGGGAAGGTGCCACTCTAATCTCTAAGGGCAAGATATCCCACAGCCGTGACCCAACCACAGAGAAAGCTCAATCCGCTCTACATTTCATTCTCGAGTTTGGGACTAAAAGTGTCACAGCCGCTGGCTGCAACACAAAATAAAGTTGACAGGATCTAGATGCAGCAGCTAATTTTATTAAACTTATTAAACAAACTCAAATCCTGACAAAATACTGAAGCGCCACGGGACCAAAACAACCAACAGGATAGAGACAAGGACAGACAGTGAACTGAAAGAAACTCTGGGCTTAAATACAAAAGCAAACCAATCAAAGAAACGTGAGCCACCTGTGACAACTTAAGCCATTAGTAACCTTGACAACCAATGAGAAACGGGAGCATGGGAAATTGGATCAAACTGGGGCCTCATTTATAAAATTTTTCGTAGATTTCATCTTAAAAGTGTATGTAAAAAAATCTGATTTATAAAACCATGTGTACGCCAGAACCTGTGCAAAAATCCCTTTATAAATCACAGCCAGCAGAAGATTGTAGGTGTGTTCTGCATTGGCTGCGGCTGGATGTAACCGATCGGCGAGAGTAGCCGCATGCAGGCGGGGAGGAGCTGCAAACGGAAACGTGAAGTCGGACACTTTCTGCTTCCCGCAGTGACGCTTGCGCTGTGTTTGCATACTTTAACACAGCTGAAGTGAAATAAATGCAATATCTGTCAAATACACAGATGTGTCAGAAGACATTTTCATTCAATACGGCATGCACTGCTTAATACAGAGCATCTGTTTGTACAAGAATACAATTTTATTTTGATAAACATGACAATATAGCATCGCGACTACATGAAAAGAGGTTTTACCGTTATAAAAAAAATGATTTGTGAGCATTAGTTGAAACATAAGGTTTTAGAATAAACATGAAACGCACATGATTGTTTTAATGCGGTGAATCCGGCCAATCCTGGAACAAGCGTCATCATCAGAGCTCATGCAGCCACCCTGGAGAAGCTGCGCAAAATGCACCAGCCGGCTGCTCTCGAATCGCTCTTGCGATGCTTTGATGGCATACGTCACTGTCACATGTCGTCGGCGCTGCCTCAAGTCGGACAAAATTTCTAATCGGCATGCACTGCTTTAAGTCAGTCACCGATCGGTCTGCGATGCTGCATCAAGTCGAACAAGCCTTGTGCGTACATGCATCTCCACCCTGTTTCCTCCCCAAAATCACCATATATGGAGCTTACAACGCCTAGTTTTACTATGCATAACCTCATCTGCATATTATTTCCATGCATATTCCCATCCATGTTTAACACTGTCAAAGGTACAAGACATTGAAAAATATTAAATACTGATTATAAATGCCATTTGTGCTTTACACATTACATTGCTGAAAATCATCAAATATCCTTTTTATGTTTTAGAATAAATATATCAAAATATCCATAAAAACTAAATTGTGTATATATATATATCTTTTTCTTCAAGTTGTATCCTTTAAATACAGTGGTATTTTTCATATTTTTTTGAATATCTTTAGACTCTGTGTCCATGCAGCTGTGGTTGAACAGTAAGCTGTTATTATTGGACCTATTCAAACCGGACAATGGACCATTAAATCACCAGATCCTGCAGTGTCTGTAATATCAAAGTAGGTGTGCATCACTGATCATCGTTCTCGCTCATGTTTTGTCATAACATGAGATCTGCGGTTTAGTTTAAAGAGGCATTATTGGGATTTGCCTATATTTAATCCTTGCTGTCATTAAAACTTGTCACAAGAAAAGTGATCAAAAGTTGCACATCCACATGTTTATCTTAATTTATATAATTTGTGTTTAAATTCTGAGCAATGACTTTATGTAATTTCAGTGCATATCACCAGTAATGAAACTTGAAACATTCATATAAATGTGTATGAATCAAAATGAAAAACAGTTTTAAATTGTTCTTTCTTCATTACTTTTCTCACTCTACTAAAAGAGTTTGCACGCATGGGTCAGAGTTTGAGTGCGGTTTGCATCCCGTCAAGTTTTCATGTTTTTATAAATCACAACTTATGCGTCAGAAGTGGCGTACACCTCTTTCAGGGTCTGTTTTGTGCGTACACAACGGTTATAAATGAGACCCCTGGTTACGTGAATTCTGGCTTTTTACGTCAAATCTGTGCTGCGTTCCAATCCACTTTTAGACACGCTCTTGCAAACTTCCCTAAGCACTTCCTCGGGGAATCCCCGCCGCCATTTTGAAGTGCGTTCCACTTCGTGAAGTGGACAAGTGAAGTTTACATGGACAGTCTACTTCATATGTACACTTCAGGCAGCTTCATATACTACAATGCAACACGATTAAGACACATCGCGTTTCATTTACCCCACCACAAACAACTCTATGATATTTTAATTATTTTTAAGAACATTTAAAACAACCCAAACACACCTATATATAGTATATATAGAATGCTGCATTAAACAATTTCGCAAAGGAAAATAAATAAATAAATAAATCAACTCCATAGTGGATTCCAAGTGATCAAGGGCTTAGGACGTTCCAGTTCAGTCCATTGCAAAGGTTCTTGACAGCGATTCATAGCGTGTTTTTCAGTTTTCATGTTAAAGACTCAGTTTATTGAAGTATCTGTGCACGTGTGGACTAGGCCTCAATAACCAAGCAGAAACTGAATTAATTAACAAACTGAAAGATTAACAAAAAATCTCAAATATGAACAGAGAAACAGAGAAAAAAACTAACTCAAAACGTGATAAAAAGAAGGTTCTGATCACTTGATCTTAGACTTCTGGAGCGGGTATAGCGAGCGATGCAGCAGTTCAACTAGATAGATGAGAGCTTGGTTATGGAACGATTTGTATAAAAATAAGATAATTTTAAAATCGATTGTGAATTGAATAGGCAGCCAATGAAGAGCCCTCAGAATTGGAGGGATGTGATCGATTTTATGACTTTTCTGTAGAAATCTGGCAGCCGCATTTTGGACCAGTTGGAGGCGAGCAATTTGAGGTTTAGAATTACCGCAGTATAAAGAGTTGCAGTAATCTACATTAACAGCCATCTCTAAAGTTTTATCAGTTAGAAAGTATTAGATTTTGGACAAAAGACGGAGTTAAAGATTCAATTACAGAGGAGATATGTTTGTCGAGTTTTAAAAACTCATTTAAAAGAACACAGGTTACGCACAAGCGAGGAGCTAAAAGCAGATTAGCTTTCCAAATCAATGCTGGCTGCCTGCAAATTGTCATTGGGACCAAAAACAATCACCTCGGTTTTATATTAATTTAAAGATGAAAAGCTGATACATCATTCAAATTATTTTTGAAAAGGACAACAAAAAAAATCGTATTCATGAAAGATGGCCATTTGAGACTCTGTGGATTTCCATCAAGAATTAGGAAATGGCCAACAGCTTTCCTGATTAAACTCTGTAATTTGAGTTGGATTTTATTTAATTAAGGACAATAAAAAGTTACCTTAGTACGTGTACTACTTTTAAGTGTGTGGAATTGTTGTGGGTTAGGAAAAAAATATGTAATACAATAACAAATGTACAGATTCCCTTAGCAGTAGCTCTCTCACCAATACAGAGATAAAGGGGCGTTTTCCTGAACATACCGTTCTTTGAGTAGGATGTGTTGCTTGCATTTAATGGGTGAGAAATACCCCTTTTCCACAAAGGCAGTTTGAATGCTGGTTCAGACAACCCAGGCTCATTGGAAATACGTGACTCTGCCTACATTTTTGCAAACCCTGAAATATGTACCTCCAGGTACGTTTCCCTGAACTTTTCGGGTGAAACGTCCACTAGAGACGCTAAGTGGTATCAATTTTTCTCAACCCCTTCCCTAAACCTAACCATTTGTTTATTATTAAAAAAATAATAATAAAAAAACAGGATATAACAGGCATATACGACTGCAGGCACAATTTATTTAAAAAGTACAAATATTCCAAGTGTCTCGAGGCCAAACAATTGATTTTTGTAAAGAAAATCCCCAAAAGCGATCAGTGTTGAGTCCACTCGCCGAAGATCATAAAATACATTTGAAAATTGCCGCCGTTACGTCAGCTTTGACAGCATTGGCTGTCGTATGTCTCGTGACCAATTGCGTCATTACGTCAGCTTTGATTGAGCGTCACGCTCAAGAGTTAAGAGTATTATTTGAATGAAATATGATGAGTGGAGTGTGTTCACACGGAGCGGCAGACTGGATCATCGTTTCAGCGATTAAAACATTAAGATCAACTCACAGGGTTCCTACGGGGTTTGGAAAAGTATGGAAAAGTATGGAATTTGATTTGAGTAATTTCCAGGTCTGGAAAAGTATGGAAAAATAAATCAGAGTATGGAAAAATATTTATGTTTCCAGACTATTGTCCCTATTTCGTTTTCTAAATATAAAATTAACAATTTCTAAATGTATATAATAAATATATAATGTATACAATCAGGGGGTTAATGTTGATCGTTTTTACACCTGATCTGCTGGAGTTTGGGTCTGCAGTGATTGGTTATGTTGTTAGGCAGCAGTTGCCATCTCAGCGCCCCTACCTCAAACTGCTTGACTAAAAACCACCATGTCTTTCAAAACCAGACTTTATTATAATAACACAAATTAATATATATATATATATATATATATATATATATATATATATATATATATATATATATATATATATATATATATATATATATATATATATATATATATATTTTTTTTTTTTTTTTTTAATTTGAGAGATTTCAGATCCTTTATAAAAAGGATTAGTTCACCCCAAAATGAAAATGTCTTAATCATTTACTCACCTCAATGCCATCCAAGATATCCATGCCTTACTTTCTTCAGTGAAATTGTTTTTTTCCGAACAACCAATTGAGTTGGCATGAGTTTGGATGGCATTGGGGTGAGTAAATGATTAGAACATTGTCATTTCCGGGTGAACTAGTCCTTTAAATATCTTCATGTTCCAAGATTTCCAAGATTAACAAAAGTCTCATTAGTTTAGAATGACATGAGGGTAAGTAAATGATGATAGAAAATTCATTTTGGGGTAAATGAATAACCCTTTTAAAAAACTGTGCCTGATTTAGCATTTTGATCATTAAGATCACAAAAGGCAAAAGTTTAATATAGGATTTCTAAATATTTTATTTATAATTAGCCTATTGGTTAAAGAGTCTTTACTAGTTCCCTTCGAGGAACTCACACTGCGTCGAACGACGATTTGGGGATGCTCCTAAGCATCAGCGAATCTGAAGTCTGAATAAACACTAGTCCAATCCGATTGGTCGTGCGTGATGGCGTCATTGTGACGGCATACCCGGAAGTATAAAAGGGGAGCGCGTAATGGCGGCAGTTATTGCTCTTCAGCATAGCGCTCTCTGTCAAAATTGTCTGTCTATTTACTGTTGTTTGTCCAGTTGTGCAAGTGTGTGAAAGAAGTAGGCGAGAAAAGCAAGAGAGTTTAAGCAGTGTGTGCATCCGTGTCCCCACTACATTTCGGGCTCGGATGCACACCTGCTGTGTGCAATGCCAGGGTGTTCAGCACGCTCGGGCGGCTCTCGAGGAGCCGCTTGTGAGCGTGTGAGCTGACACTCAGGCTGCTCCGCTCTCGGCTGGCCGTGTTCGATAGAGGCCGGCCAGCCTCGTGAGCCCGTGGATCGGTCCCGCATTCGCCGAGGCGGTGCGGCGAGACCGGTCACTGGGCTCACGGATGGACTTGTCAGCGAGATTTGGGACTGCTGAGGCATCTTCCCAGTCTTTGTCTGTCAGTTCAGATGTTCTCCTTTCCGTGTGGAAGCCGCGATGCGGCTTCTTCCCCGGGCGGAGGACCCGATGCCTGAACGGTCTGATTCTGGGGAATTAGACGTGCTCAGCATCGGGCAGTCGGGTTATAACGAGCTCGCCACTTCTTATATGCAAGACTCAATCTCACGATTGCCGAGGCAGCGTGCAGGTATGGGTCTGCTATTAAGGTGAACACGCGATCGGTGTGCATGGAATACTGGTTGACAGCCTGTCATTCAGACCATGTTTCACCGTGATACTGTTTGGCTTTTTCTCGGCGATGAAAGCCAATTGTATTATAGGTTGAATCACGTTGAGGCAACGTGTGGTTTATGAGTCCGTATAAATACAATAAAACAGTGTCGTCTGAGGATTATGGCTACATTTAATTCTGAGGAATTAAATAATATATGATCTGACTTTGAGGAGTTAGATATTCAGCCTATCATTCAGACCCTGTTTCACCTTATTGTGGCTGTATTTAATTCCAAGGAATTAAATTAAAATATTATCTGACTTTGAGGAGTTAGATGTATTTTTATTCAGCCTATAATTCAGACCAGGTGACTTGTCTGGATATTCATCTAGGTGGAGCCCTCCTGAAGTTGATGTCGTTCTCGCCGCCTTGTGGCCTGCGGGACACATCAGTTTCAGGCAATTGCTATTCCCAGTGTCCGCCCTAGCGTGCGGCCCTGTAGAGCTGCTCCCTTAGATGAGGCTCCCGCGAAGGGGCAACTGAGGTTGCTTCTTCCGGCGCTCTGGGAAATCGATGTGGTAATCCCGCCGTCTATGGCGCCGGTCCACATCGATTTCCCGAACGCACGCGCTGCTCCAGCCGCCTCTGAAAAGACCTGCGGCTGGGCAGCTCGCGCGTCCGCACACAGAGGCTCGTTCCCAACTACTCCCTGCCGGTCAGCCGCTTCAGGGGTTGGGGGCGAGGCTCGTAACACCCGACGCCCCCTCTCCCGGGTCGGAGCGATCGAGTCGCCTCCCTGTGGAGTTTTCGGGAATCGATGCTGTGCTCCGCCATCTAGTATGCTTGGGCCACATCGCTTCCCGCGCGACGCGTGCTGCACCAGCCGCCTCTAGCAAGACTTGCGGCGGTCCAGCTTAACGCGTCGCACACCGAAAATCTTCCTCGATTTCGCCCTGCCGGTTAGCCGCTTCAGGGGTCGGGAGGAGGCTCGTTGACACCCGAGGCCGGCCTCGAGAGGCTGGTTCCTTAGCAGATTATCTTGGCGCAGGGTTATGCCTCCGGATATATCTGCAGGTTCAATGGAACAGGAAGTTCACTCCCGTTGGTAAGGAGGCCACAGAATGTGCTCCTCCGCCAGACAGGGGTCCGGGTTTTACAGCCGGCACTTCATAGTTCCTAAGAAGGATGGCGAGTTGCGTCCAAACTTTAGATCTGAGGTACTTGAATCGTTCTCTGAGGAGATTCAGATTCAAGATGCTTACAGTTCCTCCGTTGTGATTCAGATCCAGTCTGAGGACTGGTCTGTCACGACGGGTCTAAAGAGGATGCAGACTTCCTGTATCCATCCTTCTGTGTCACAGGAAGTTCCTGAGTTCGCTTTTGGGGGCAAAGCGTGCCAATATCGGGTTCGTCCATACGGCCTAGCCCTTCCTCTGTGGTAGCAGCAGTTCGGCATTGAGATGTCGCCCTTGGCTGCTCTCAGTGCTTGGGGTGAGACTCTACACGCAGTAGCGTGTTGGCGCCTTCTCAGAGAACAGTGTTCCTGGGAGTCGTATGGGATTCTCTACGTTGTGGGCACAATTGTCTCCCGCACGTATTGAGTCCATACGGCGGTGGTCTCTAAAGTGAAGCTAGGCCACAGCATCACTGTAAAGCAGTTTTAAGGACTGCTGGGGCTCATTGTGCGGCTCGCGTCCAACAGAATATCTTTTGGCCTGCTGCATGAGACCCTACAGTGGTGGCTGGAAATCAGGGTTTTCCTCGAGGAAAACCGTTCTGTATGATCAGGATAACGCGCAGATGCCTTCGTTCCTAGTCATATGGAAGAAACCTTGGTTTCTGTCCCAGGCCAGTGTTGGGACCATCACGTTGCGGAAGACCGTTTCAACGGATGCCTCCCTCACTGGCTGGGGCGTGGTCATGGCGGCCGTTTTGCGAGAGGTCTGTGGGGGACCCGGCATTTCTCCTGGCACATTTACTGCCTGGAAATGCTGGCGGTCTACAAAGCTCTGAGGGCTTTTACCGGACCTCCGCGGCCACCATGTCCTGATACAGAAGTAAACCAGGTGACTTTCCTTGAGGGGAAATCCATTCTGTATGATCAGGGTAACGCGCAGTGGCCTTCGTTCCCTAGTCATATGGAAGGAACCTTGGTTTCTGTCCCAGGGCCAGTGTTGGGAGCGTCCTGTTGCCGGAGATCCGTTTCAACAGGCGCCTCCCTCACTGGTTGGGGCGCGGTCATGGGCGGCCGCTGCGAGGGCCTATGGGAGGGCCGTCATTCCTCCTGGCAGTGCCTGGAGATGCTGGCGGTCTACAAAGCTCTCAGGAGCTTTTTCCCAGACCTCCGCGGCCAACATGTCCTGGTGCGGACAGACAATCGTCTGTCGTAGCGTACCTCAATCATCAGGAGGTTCAGGTCGCGCCTCTGTGCAGACTGGCGCATCTAATCCTCCTGTGGTCCCAAGGAAACTGTTGTCCATCAGGGCAATGTATGTCCCGGGGTCCAAAATCAGGGAGCAGACATCCTGTCGAGGCAGGGGCTGAGGCCCGGGGAGTGGCGGCTCCACCCAGAGGTGGTGGAGGCCATATGCAAGAGGTTCGGCCCAGTGGAAGTGGACCTGTGCGTCTCGAGAGACGTCCCCACTGTCCACTGTGGTTCTCCTCACGCATCCAGCCCCTCTGGGGTTGGATGCCATGGTGCAGCGTGGCCGAGACTGCGTCTGTACGCATTTCCCCCGATTGCTCTGCTCCCGGGAGTCCTGGAGAGGGTCCGTCAACAAGGGGTCAGCCTACTTCTGGTAGCACCCTGTTGGCCGACCAGTATGGTTCTCGGATATCATAGCTCTGCTGGCAGGTCATCCATGGCAGATTCCTCTGAGGAGGGATCTCCTGTCTCAGGCGGCGGGTACAATATTTTACCCCCGGCCCGAGATTTGGAACCTTTGGGTCTGGCCCCTGAGGGGGCCAGGTACCTAGAGGCTGGGCTGTCGGCAGAGGTGGTAGAGACGTTACTCAGTTCCAGGGCTCCGTCTACAAGGAGACTGTACAGCCTCAAGTGGAATGTATTTTCCACTTGGTGTAGAGAGCGTGAGGTGGACCCAGTTAACTGCCCGGTGGCTTCAGTGCTGGAGTTCCTCCAAGATCGCTTCTCTGCGGGTCTAACCCGTCCACACTCAAGGTGTGCGTGGCTGCCATTGCGGCTTTCCACACTCCTACGGGTGATGGGCCTTTGGGTAGGCACCAGTTGGTTGTACAGTTCCTCCGTGGGGTTCGGAGGATGAGGCCTGTGGCTCAATCCAGAGTTCCAACTTGGGATCTGGCAGTGGTTCTCGGAGGGCTGGCTGAGGCCCCTTCAAGCCATTGGAGTCGGCTGAGCCAAAGAACCTGACCCTTAAGGTGGCTTTTCTCCTCGCTATTACCTCTCTCAGGAGAGTGGGTGACCTCCAGGCCTTGGCGGTAACGCCAACTTGCCTGGAGTTTGCCCAGGTGGAGTAAAGCCATCTTACACCCTAGGCCAGGCTACGTGCCTAAGGCCCATCAGGGGTGGTCAGGTCTTTGGTCCTACAGGCATTCCATCCTCCGCCTCACGTGGCGGAAGAGAGGCTTCACCTGCTCTGCCCGGTTAGGGCACTCAGAGTGTATTTGGAGAAGTCAGCACAGTGGAGGAGGTCCCAACAACTGTTGGTGTGTTTTAGCTCACCCAAGAAAGGATTGCCTGCGTCTACTCAGACAATCAGTAATTGGATTGTCAGGCGATAACCATGGCTTATCAGGTGCGCAGTTTGCCTTCACCTATGGCCGTGAGGGCTCATTCCACCAGAGGCATGGCCTCTTGGTGGCCCTCCTTTCTGGGGTCCCCTTGCAGGATATCTGCGAGGCGGCGGGTGGGCTACCCCACACACTTTCATTAGGTTTTATAGCCTAGATCTCCCTACGACGCCTGGCGCTAGGGTGCTCCAGTCCTAGCTGTGCCCGGTCTCGGCTTCACACTAGGGCAGGCGCTACCCTCGGTGTGGCCTAGTGGGTACTCGTTCCCCAAATCGTCGTTCCGGCGCAGTGTGAGTTCCTCGAAGGAAGCGGCTCGGGTTATGTATATAACCCTTGTTCCCTGAGAAAGGAGCGAGCACTGCGTCGCGTCGCCACACCTCGGCACGCCTGGAGCGCATGCTTCAGAGCAATAGCTGCCGCCATTACGCGCGGCTCCTTTTATACTTCCGGGTATGCCGTCACAATGGCGTCATCACGCACGACCAATCGGATTGGACTAGTGTTTATTCAGACTTCAGATTCGCTGATGCTTAGGAGCATCCCCAAATCGTCGTTCGGCGCAGTGCTCGTTCCCTTTCTCAGGAACAAGGGTTATATACATAACCCGAGCCGTTTTCTGTACCTAACAGCCAATTAAGCATTGTCAATTGACTTTAGCTCTATTTTCTTATTTTCTGGTTAATTGTACATGAACGTCCCTTCTGTTTCTGTAGGGTTTACAGTTATTTAAATGTTCAAAATTACAAATATGAATAACATTGCACTGATTTAGCATTGCAGTTTTGATAAAATGCTGTGGTTTGAACTTGACTGGGTTTGGTGTTAAATTGACTTCTACAAGCAACAGTAGCTAAAATTTAACATGATAGCCTACATAGAGGTTTTGACTCAGAGTGTAACATACTTGACGGTGCCGATAGCATTGTGGTCGAGTGCGTCGTCATGAAGTGCTGTTGTGCTTCGGGAGACGCGAGATCGAGTCCTGCCTCATGAACTTTTCCCAATCCCGCCCCCCTCTCTCCCACCATTTTACTTCCTGTCTAGCTACTTTCCTATCCTAATAGAAGACAAAAACGCCGATCTAAATCTTTAGAATGTAACATACTTGTTAGCAGTTGAATTTTAAAACAATTTATCAGAACAAGTTAAATATAGTCGGAAAAATATGTTGGAAAGTCTGGAAATTTGAGTCTGGAAAAGTATGGAATTTTGAAATGAAAATTCTGTAGGAACCCTGAACTCTGTTCTTCACATGAAGATATCGTATGACTTCAGAAGACTTGGAATGCAACATATTTAATACTTTTACACTGTGTTGGTCAGTTCTTGCAATAAATACCTGTGACTGTACTTTTAATTGTCTGTTATGTGTTTTATTGTTGAGAAGTGGGTACGTTTAGGGTAGGAGTGGGGTTAGTTGCTCCAAAATATAACAGTAGCCTTTAAATATTCATAAAACCATGTCTACTTTTACAAATGCAAAGAATTAAATGTATTTCAATAGGACTTAAAATTTGTGCTTACGCCACATTTTTCTTGAATTGTGCTTCCTATTGAAAAAGTGCAGGGAAACGTACCTGGAGGTACATATTTCAGGGTTTGCAAAAATGTAGGCAGCGTCACGTATTTCCAATGAGCCTGGATTGGGTTCAGAGCCTAGTTTCAAATCAGTTCATTGTCTTTCGACACCCAAAGCACCAGCTCTGAACCAGGAAAAGTGGTTCTTAAATAGCACCAAAACATCGCTGGTCTAAAAGTAAGAACCGCTTGCGTCAGGGGCTGGGGTTACTGTGACCAACAAGACAAACACAAACTTGTGACCGCCATTTTTGAAATAGCAGCTAATCGAGCTAATAGCAGCTTGATTGTAATATCCGGCTATACAAATTAGAGTGAGCCGCACAAACGTGTTGGATTCGCCCGTGTTTGGATGGCGATGTAGGTTCACAAAGCCATGTGCATCAATAGTAAAGCAACATCTGCCATTGTTGATGGAAGGCTTGTTTGAGGTGTATTGGCGCTGTGCAGGCCGATTAACATATGAAATCAAAGCATTTGGAGAGCATATGACTCCTTGTGCTTTGGATGTCATACGCCGATCGGTCTGCGCATCTTGAACAAGCCTGGTGTGTTTGTGTTTTCCGCTGCTACGCTAGCGTTGCTGGGAAAGATGAGACATATACAGTGACGCAAGACCTGGCTCTGGGGTGGCTTTCTAGCCCGTGGAAAGGCAAACCGGTTCTTTAAAGGCTCGTCAGTCGAACCAACTCTGAACCGGCAATAGCACTAGCTCTGAACTAGTACCTGGTTCATGCTGGTGGAAAAGGGTTAATTTTTCCTCCTATAAAGATTATAGCCGTGTTTCCACTGCAGGAACTTTCCTCAGGAACTATGAACTTTGGGATGGTACTCGTTGTGTTTTGACCAGGGTCTAAATTAAGTTTAGGGTCCCTCAGAAAGTCCCTGCTTGCGAGGAAGTACTTTTTCAAAGTTCAGGAACTTTCAGGGGTGGGACTTGGGTGCTGAACATGCTGATTGATTGAGCTCACGCAGCATTTTATTTCAACAGGCATTTTTTCAAAAGTTTTTTGCAAGGTTCGTTCTGGGTTCAGTAAATATCAGTCTTGCTCTTTCTGTCCGATGGCGCGCGTTCGTCTGAGCCATCAGTCAAAATCCGTAAGGACTGATAACATACGTTGTCATTTTAAATCTAGCTTTATGAGCTTTCAGAATACGCTTTAGTATCAGTGCTCGTCTCTTTTCCGCCATTTTGTTAATAGCCTCTTTAGTAAACCAGTACATAACCAGAAAAACCAGCACAGCTTGAATCTCCTCCATACTTGTTATTGTTGCAGACAGTGTCGCACAAAAATGATTACTGTCCGTCGCTGACTGTGAGGAGCAGTCACGCGCAGTCCTATGTTACCGGACTAATAATTTGCCCAATCTTCACAGTACTTTAGACCACTGTGGAAACGCAGACAGTAGCAGGTCTGGGGAAGGTTCCTGTAAAAAGTTCCTGGTACAAATTGTTCCGGGTAATTTCGGTGGAAACGGGGCTTATGACTCAAGAATACAGAAGAAAAAATTAATAAGCAACATGATGCTTTTAAAAATAGAAGTGAGCTAGCAGATTTTATGAGTGGACTAAACGGAAATTTGCAAAGGTCGTTTTCTGGAGGTCCGTTTAGATAACGTACAACCTTTTAAATCCTTCTCTTCCTCTCCAATGTAAAGGCTTACTGCTTTATTTAAAAAAAAAAAAAAAAAAAGTATATCTACAGCTTTAGAGGAACTCATCCATCTCTAATGTGAAGGCATAAAGAATCATCTTTTTACTTCTTACAACACATAATTTTTCCTGTGCTCAGTCTATGTGCACGATATGACTGAACTATAAAATTCTTCACACTCTTTTTACCACTTCAAGCACAAACGGCAAGCATATGTCATTCTCCTTGGACCGTTTAGCTCTTCAAATTGTTCTTCATTTTTCAAATGACTGCTGCCGTATTGATGGAGCATTTTCCTAGTCCACTGAACAGATGTCTTTAATGAGTTTGCTGAGCTTAAGCACACAGACTGATATGGATTCGCAATGCATCATTTCAAAGACCCAAACTATAAAATTCACAAGATAAATTAGTTTATGGTTATATTTTTTGAATAAATTAACACAACCAGTGTTGGTTGTGAAACATATCTCAGTACATCCAACAAAACTGTTACCTAGGGCCTCAACTCTATGTAGATTTCTTCCTTAGACTGTTAGATAGATTTTGCTAAAGGTTTTCAGATTTAAAAAACCAAACATAAACCTTACAAAATGATAGGTAGCAAAGTAATCCCCTTTTGTTCTATGGGAACACAGTCCAGGTGTAACGATTGTCTGAAGCTCATATAAAATCATGACCCTTTGAGGCACTGTACTTCAAAAGGACATGACAAATAATCCCTTCTCATTTATACAGTCAAACCAACATTTATTCAGACACCTTCAACATTTTCTCACATTATCACAGTTTATTCACTACAGTTTTGAAAATGGTAATAAAATATGACAAGAAGAGGTAAAACAAATTCATCTAGATAATTTCAGATAACTGATAGAAAGGTGGATTACAATCAACCAATCAGCTGTCAGGTGAAGTACACAAGTAGA
Organism: Gobiocypris rarus; assembly: GCA_023029165.1. Classification (NCBI taxonomy): domain Eukaryota; kingdom Metazoa; phylum Chordata; class Actinopteri; order Cypriniformes; family Gobionidae; genus Gobiocypris; species Gobiocypris rarus. The sequence goes on from CM040920.1 coordinate 10,126,019, forward strand.
TAATACCAATGTAGGTCAACCAATTACCAAGCAATACTTCATTGTGTTCAGTCTGTGGTGTAAAAGGTTGCACCCACTAGTAAAGATTTTTGTAAGCGTGTTTCCGTCTCAATTTTTCAATAAGAAGGAAGCAAATCTGTTTTGACCCTTTTGGTTCTCTCAGGCTGCAAAACTTCTCGTCCAGGCCCTTGTCATTTCTAGACTTGACTATTGCAGTGCTCTTCTGACTGGTTGGTAAATGAGTACCATCATAGACTGGCACAAAATCACTTTCCACAATGCTTTTCTTCCTTGCTGGCGGAATGATCTCTCTAAACCTATCCAGACAGCAAAATCCCTGACACTTTCAAGAAACAGCTGAAAACTCTATTCTGTGAGCACTTGACTACATCCTGCTAAATATATATATATATATATGTATATATATATATATATGTATATATATATATATATATATATATATATATATATATATATATATATATATATATATATATATATATATATATATATATATATATATATATATATATATATATATATATATATATATATATATATATATTCTGTGCGTTCACTATTCCTCAAATCCATGTGTTCTACTGTAGCTTGAACTATTATGAACAGTGTCTGAAACTTTGTAACAATAGCAATTTTGTTGCCTCCTTAAGATTAATTGCTTGTCTTATTCCTCATTTGTGAGTCGCTTTAGATAGAAGCGTCTGCTAAATGAATAAATGCAAATGTAAATCCCTGGTTGTAAATGTGGAAACTTTAGGTTTGGCCTTTGAATGGGGCTTAATGATTAATTCTGGTCTTTTGTCAGAGACTACAGAGACCACTTTGAATGCAAGAGCTGGTTTACTAGGAGGCTGCATGCTTTTTAAGTGGTGGTAATTTGCTCTGAGTGCAAAATTTGGGTCATTTTAGGTGGTTCATGAGTGTTTTCATGAGTGTTTTCTGCTGGTGCGTCCCCAGCTAAATTGAAGGTGTGTGTGGTGCAGATTGCTACTGAACATGCTACAGTTGATGGAGTTTCTTTAGGAAGGTATTTACTTGTTTCATCTATGGCAGCTACATCCTGCTAAAATCCATGAGGTCCCTGGTCACTGTAACATTTTAAAGGGGTACTTCAGCCCTGTGAATATGAATCTGTATTTAAACTGGGTAATTAATGTAGTAGAAATGTGAAATTATTTTTGAATTTGGTGCCTTCTAGACTGAGAAAACACAGAAAATGCATTTTGTCTCATAGGGATGAAAGACAACAATTCCCAGAATACACTTTGCTGCCCTCCTACTCTAGGCATGGCTACTGGCTGGATCACTTGCCCACCGCGTTCATTTTCATAAAATCAGTTCAGTTAGAGACACTACAATTAAAAACTGAACTTGTCTGTTCAACATAATGTGAGTGAGCCTGAGTGTCACGGCCGTCATGGCGCAAAAACACAGTAGGAGTCAGATTACATTCATCACATAAGCTGAGCTGAGCGCGTGCATTCACAGCGCGTGATCAGTCTGGCGCATTTTCAGTTCATGTCTTTGGAAGCTTAACATTCATAGGAAGTTCATATGAAAACACTCACTTTGCTCTCCACCGCTCCGTTTACATGAATCTCCCCGAGCCGAGCGCTGTTAGTGCGATGTTGAAAACATGTGGAAATAGCGCCTCCTGCTGGCTGTAGTCTTTAGCCTCTGGCCAAAAACTCCTCCGATGACACAAAATGACAATATTTTCCAGAAATAAAATACATAATTCTCTCATCTCAGGGTGATATGAGGGTGGAAAGTACGAAAATTTGAATATACTCCCGGGTTTCTACTGATACAAAGCTTAATGCTAATCGCTGAAGTAACCCTTTAATTTAAGGTGACGTAGTTGCTAATAACAGTAAATTATGCATAATTACAACAAACCCTAATTAACTAATTGATTAAGTAATATGTAACTGTGGTTATGGGTTTTTGAATTAATTTTTAATTAGTTAATAGTCATGTGCCCCAACAAGTAAAGTCATAACATAATGACACATTAGTAAATCATTAGCTAATGATTAATTAAAGCAGACAACTGGAAGTTGAAATGCATGGCTTTGACCCATTGTGGTAATTAACACATTAATTTACATTATTAGTTCATATAATATGTTTATTAAGGAATTAATACATTATGACACATTTAACTAATAACAATGTAATTATTACTTAATCTATTAATCATGTCGAATCTTCATTAGTTGCTGATGCAGTAATCATTAATAAATGGGTTAGTTCACCATTAGGAACACATTAACTCATTATTATCTGTGCATTAGTTAAGCATGAATTAATGCATATTAGTGCACCCTTATTGTAAAGTGTTACCATAAACCTGAGAAAGGTACAGTCAGATTAGTATGCATTGTGACACTGTTTCTGTAATCATATATATATATTTTTAAATACATCATAAGTATTACATCAAAGTTGAGTTCATTTTTTAAAGTTTGATTTTTAGTGGCATTTCAGTCTTGCACTTAATGAGCTCTCAGTGTTGTTTTGTGTTTGTCACGTCAATAGTCTCTGCAAGTTGATTATCTGCCATGATTTCTTCTCTAGCCAGTGCCTCAAAATGACATTTCAATATCTCTTCACTAAGAACCGAATTACCCTGAGAAGCATCCATCTATTGATCGGCATTGTATTACATTTTTTCTTTCGTTTTCCTTCATGCTGTTAGAGAGCTTTGAGTTTTACAAAAATAAAAGTTTATCTCTTCTAGACACTTTTCAAAAATGACTGAACATGAAATCCAGATTTACCCAATTTACTTTCTTAATATACCTTCCCTGATCTTATTGTGTTCAATACATCAGTGCATGTTATCCTAAAGAAAAAAAAGTTTGCCTCTGTAATCTTTCATCAAAATATAATAACTTTTCTTCTAAAACTACTTTCCATTTTATGCCGCAAATCCCTCTTATTTGTCAGCCCATTTTTTCCAACTGACTGCCTCCTTTCTGCTTTATAATGCCCATTTTTCATGGTCCAATGAATTCCAAATGGATAATATCAAGTCCTGCCCTACCCTTTTCCTCATTGAATATCCTATTTTACTAAGAATTAGCTTTTGGAAGTAAAATGGGTTTTAAATTGTGTTTTAAAGAACAAAGAATCTCAATGTTTTCATCTTAGTTTAACAATCAAAACAGGTTTCCTGGTTTAATAATGGCAACGCAGATGGCAAATTTGGTAGTGTTCTCTGTTTATCTGTTTTTAGTATGTTGTTTTATTGTGATTCTACAGATTGGAATTTGTTAAAGCTACAGTATATACGTTTCTGCAAAGATATATGTATTCCCACTATTACTCGCAAGAAATGTAATATTCCCCAATATGTATAGTACTCAACAACTGGCAGAAGATCTTTTACTGCAGGTTTGAGAAGTCTGTCAGCCTGCCATTAAAGGAACACTCCACCATTTTTAGAAATAGGTCTTATTCAACATCTTTCCCACATTTAGATATGTGGGCAAATGCATTTTTTGTCTCAGTGTATGCATTGTTTTGTTTGACACTGCTACTTGGCCGCAGAGATATCATGCACCATATGAAATGTATGTTGAAGTTGTGGGATTTCATGTGTTGCGTATCACTTTTACTCGGGACATGCTAGCTGGCAACATAGGATTCCATTCATTATGCTAAGCTCGCGGCGACCCTGCCAAACTAAACCAATGCATGCACATATCTAAATATAGGAAAGAAGTTGAATAAACCCTATTTATAACATCTCTCCTACTGCCTTCATATACTCCTACTTTTTTTAATCCCAATCATCCATTTCTCCCTCCATACCTCCATCTACCTCCCTTCCAGCTTTTACAATCTACGAGGAAGTTGGTAGAAGGCTTTTCAAAGGACAAAACATCAGGAAGGCCTCTGACCCTGATCAGGTGTCCCTCTCTTGCCTGAAATGTTGCGCAGACCAGCTGGCTGCCATTTTTTACTCAGATATTTAATAAATCATTAAAACTAAGGTCCCATGCTTCAAGCAATCTATTATTATCCCTGTTCCTAAAAAAAGCTTGCATCTCAAGCCTGAATGACTATAGACTATCACTGTAAAAAAAAAAAAAAATCAGACCTCTCCAACTCAAACATTTCTAGTGACTGATCACATCTAAACATTTTCAATTGGCCTGAATTTCTGTGAATTGAATTTGACCAATTGTGGCGACAGTCTGTTAAAATGGGCTCAATCAGAAATAATATGTTGAGCCAATGAAACAATTTAGTTTTCCTGCATCACATCTGGCAAATGACAGAACAGAAGTTGGTTAATTATATAAATGATGATGAGACTGCCAGTCAATGTAGATTTTGCTTTATCTTTTATTTTGCATTATGTTAATATATTCAGCTCTCCAGGACCGCTTAAATTTACTGACACGAGCAATACAAAAATTAATGGAAGAATAAGAAAATCACAAGCTGGACTTGTTTGATATTAAAAGGCAATGGAGAGACTGAGAGGCTGACACCAACTGCAATCTAACCACACTGTGTTCTGCGGTCGCATTGCACACATATCAAACAAATTACATCTCAGAAGTTGATTAGACATATATAACATAAGGGAAAATAAAATGAATGGCTGCCATCAGATAATTTTGTGGAAACAGCAAAAAAACATGATAATGAAACCAATAAATGCATGAACTCGCGATTCTACAAAATGCCTTTTAAACTTTATACCGGGTCTTGAAGCAAAACTTTGGAGAATAATAATTTTGCTCATTACTCATTATATAATGTCTTGAAACTTGTGACAATGAATGTCTGTATTCTCTTGGGAAAGCACAGGCTGGTTCGGTTCCGCTCGCTCTTGGCGCATCCACATTTGAATTCTCACACCAACGATTTTCCTTAGGCACATTTTGCGCATGCAAATACAGTTTTTTGGACAAAGGACGAAAATCAGCCAACACAGATTTTTCACTTCGACTTAAAAGATTGACTAAGAACTATTAAATATGTTTGGTGAATATACATTTTTATTTCAAGCTAAGACCTTAAGCTATGATTAGTACAATGCATCTTTTTGCTTGGGGATACTTATTTGGAAGTCATTTATTGAGCCAATATGTAATTGTCAATATATTTATTTATTTATTGCAGTGTAGTGGCTTTAACCTCAGTTGTTATGAAATGCTTTAAGAGGCTGGTATTAGCATACGTGAAGGTCATTTCAGCCTCACTGCTGGATCAGTTCCAGTTCATATACAGGTCAAAAAGGTCTGTGGAAGATGCACTGAACATGGGAATGCATTTTATTTTGGAGCAACTCAACTGTCTGGGGTCTTATGCACACATTCTCTTTGTGGATTTTAGCACAGCTTTCTATACAATTGAAAGACTATCCCTGATAGTCTTCAATTTAAACTCAGTCAGCTTATTGTACCATATTCCATCTGTAACTGGATTACAAACTTGCTAACTAATAGAGTGCAGCAGGTGAAACTGTGGGTTTTTACATCCAGCATTGGTGTCCCTCAAGGGTGCATGCTCTCCCCCCTGTTATTTTCCATATATACAAACAGCTGCACTTCCTCAGATTCTACTGCCGAGTTCTTAAAATTTGCTGATGACACTACAATCATTGAACTTATCTGGGATGGAGATTGGTCATACATAAGCAGTAGGTGGACCTGCTCTCCTTGTGGTGTAGATGCAATAAACATCAGCAAGACTGTAGAGAATATTGTTGATTTTAAGAAAAACCCTTTCTGTTTGTCTCCACTCATAATTAATGGTTGTTCAGTGACCAGCACTGAATTCTACAAGTTCTTTGGCACTACCATCTGCAGGAATCTGAAGTGGGACAGGAACATTGTCCATTTCATCAAAAAAAATCTCAGCAGAGGATGTACTTCCTCCGCAAATTAAGGAACTATAAACTGTCAAGGGAAATTCTTTGCAAATTCTACAGGGCTATGATTGAATCTGTCCTGTGTTCATCATTTACTCTTTGGTACAGCTCTGCCACCCAATGGAAAAGGCACAGACTTCAGTGAGTAGTTAGGATGCCAGAACGCATTATTAGGTCTGACTTGCCCTCACTTAAGGATCTGCACTTGTCCCTGTGTCGAGAAACAAGAATTGTTAGTGACCCCTCATGACCTGCATACAGTCTTGTCAGACTTCTGGCTTCTGGAAGGTCTTGCAGACTGGTTAAAAAAGAAATGGCCAGATTTCAGAATACAAATTCCTTGTATTATTTGCATACTTGGCCAATAAAGTTGATTTGATTCAATTCAATTGATAATTATGAAGATGACAGTTTATATTTGATAACAAAGCCAGACTTTAAGAAAATGCAACACTATGAAGATAATGTTTCAGGGTTACCAGTTTTTAAAGAGAAGGGGAAAAATACACCACCAGCGCCTTTGGACCTAGAGCAGTAATACATTAAAGGGCAGTCTAGACGACTGATTAGACTCTAATTAGAGTATGAGCTGATAGCTGGGTCTTAGCCTCAAGAATCACATTGCCTTTAGGACCAACAGTCTAAGACGTGTCGGACATAATGACTTCTCTACTCTTTCGAGAGATTGTGCACATGCAGGCACGATTATGTGAGAGTATATTTTGCTGTACTAAGCTTTATAAGTCACCTTTATTTATATAATGTTTTTTTTACAATACAGATTGTTTCAAAGCAGCTTTACAGTGATAACAGGAAAATAATGCGACAATGATTGTTTTCCATTGTAAAAATCATTAGTTATTCATTTAGAGGCCGTTTCCACAACATTGTTTTCATTGTCTTTCTTTACAAAGTGACATTTCCAACTAGTTGCCTGGCGTGCATAACGTCGTTTTTAGTCGTTTTGTGGATCCGTGTGGACGAGGAGCGTTTTGATAACTTTGTCATCTGTACAAAAGTTCCCATTTTTAGTACATCGTTGTCATGTAAACATACCCTTAGTTTATTTATCTACGTGTGATGTTGTCGTCCAGCTCAGTTCAGTTATCATACAATGGTGTCAATGCAGGCAGATCAATAATATATTGTTGAATATTAAGTGTACCCAACTAAGCAAGCCAGAGGCGACAGTGGCAAGGAACACCATCAGGTGACGCAATGGAGAAAAAAAAACCTTGGGAGAAACAGGGACCAGTAGGGGAGCCAGTTCTACTCTGGCCAACAAACAAACATTGTATGATTATGATTCAGGCAGCATTACAGGTCAGAAGTCAGACTGGGATTGGAATACTCACAATATTTAATCCAGTTCCATCTGGTTGAAGATCGGGTTCATCACATCGGTATGGGACTGGTTTTGTCGAGGATCTGTGCCACTGGCTGTCGTGTTGATGAGGCCTTCACGGGGCAGAGTCTAGTTGACACAATCTCTGACATTTCAGGGATGTGTTGTTGTCGTGTCTAGGCGCAGATTCTTCATCTGATCTGGATACGGCCCGGATCCGGCAGACTACGTTAAACCTCGGATAAACAGAGAGACTAAAATTAGCATTGATGCCATGCTTCTTATGATGTAATGAGTGTTATAGGAAGTGTTCATGGTTCTGGCTGATCTAATTTATGCAGCCTAAAAATCATTTTACATGATTTGAATTATAGAAATTGATAATGTGTTATGTGTATGCCAGGTTAAAGAGATGTCTTTTTATAGATTTAAACTGACAAGAGTGTGTCTGCTTCCAGAACAATGCTAGGAAGACTTTTAGGTGCTAAATAGAAAAATGATCTACCACCTGTGGTTTATTTTTGATATTCTAGGTATTATCAACTGGCCAAAATGTTGAGATTGCAATAGATGTGAAGGACTATAATGCATCAAGAGCCTGCTCAAGTACTGGGGAGCTTTGTAAGTAATTTGTAGGCACAATTTTAAAGTGTATAATATGTTTAATAGGGATACATATGCATTATACTATAATATACTAACAGACTTGGGTGTCATCCCGTCAAAACATGATCGCATTTCAGAGCCCAAAACAAATAGAATTTGTCAGCTATTTGTCTGTAGTGTTTTTAAGGGTCGATAAACATGTCACGTTTCATGACCCTGAGGAGTTCACTTTACTCCAAACCAAGGGTTTTAATCAAGGAGAAGTCAAATTAAAACTCAACTGGCCTTGATTAATACAAAAGTAGACAATGAATCTGTGCCTGTATATTGTGTCAGCGATTAAGCATTGAAACCTTCCTGAAGCAGTGTCCCTTAATGCTCAGAAAGACAAAAAAATCATTCTTTTATGATGTACTGATCTAGATTTTTATCTAAAAATTAATTACTGGCTGAATTAACTGGCTTTAAGATTATTGCAAAATTAGAAAATGGGTTTTCATAGTCTGCACAAAGAGAATTATGCCAAGGGGCTGGCTGTTATGGCCAAAATCATGATGGTATGATGATTTTCTATTACACTAACAGTTTCCTCACATTGTTATCTTTGCTGTAAATTTAGTGACAATAGGAATTACCGTAGCCTATACTAAATAATCGTGTGGCCATCATTTGGCATCATTTGGCATTTGGTCCTGGTTTTAAATAATTCAGTTAAATACTTTACACATGAAAGGTACTTCTTCTCATTTGATTATTTTTGTTTTGGAACTTGATGGAATCAAATGGAAATGTGTTCTATATTAATGCAGCAAATTGTGAGACAGAACTCCACTCTTGCGATGATCATCATACCACCCAGTTTTACTTGTGACTTCAATGTTATTTTATTATCTTAAATACTCGGTTTGCATCCTTTGTACACATCTTAAAACTCCAGATCTGCCTTACCTGCAGAGAATGAATGTATGTGATGTAACCTTTGGACACCAGTGTATCACAATGTACAGTTAAAATTATTGACTTCTTACTCTTTCTCAAAGTTTTAGTGACTATTGACTGGACATAACCAAACATAACCGAATTAAGGGTGTGATGTTTTCCAAATCACCACAGTAATGGCTTATAAAATCTAAATGTGTAAAACTTAAACTATGAAACTATCTTTTGATGTGTGTGTTTGAAAGAATGTAATAATGTGAGTGAAATTTGTCAATGAAAAACACCCTTACAGCGTTAGGGTGTTATTATAGTGGTCTCTAAATACGGTTTGGATTTCTTCTCTTTGTCGTCCACCAAAACGTTTCAATCTTGTAAATGAGAATTCTCCATTTAAAATGCTTTTAGCCAGGCACAAAACATTATCGGAGTATGCTGGAGCTGCCAAAAACATAACCAAATTATGACTGAAGCTCCTAGATTCAGAGCCATTTTGTCTCAACCACAGAATAGGCCTTTTACTCACTTCACACAACTCAAAGAGTCATCAAAAATGAAAAACCTCTTCAAAAATATTGCAGTCTGCCCATCCTTATCCTCTTTTATATAAAAATGGTGGGGGGCATTTAATGCTAACTTCTCTTCACTGAACACATATTGAAGTTTTTGTCACTAAATAAGACAAAAAGGGAAGAGACCCACTATACAGGAATTGCACATGTGTTTCTTATACACTATATTCTAACAGCCAGGCTGTATTTCAACACCCTTAACAGCAGTTACAATGTTCATTGTTTCTGCTCAATCTCTTTGGTTCTTTCTAAAGTACCCAAGCTTATCTTTTTTTTCCTTTCTTTTTTTCTGTCATTTTGCAGCATGTGAACTGATGACACAAGGGATCCTGGCTTTGGTCACGTCTACAGGCTGTGCCTCGGCCAGTGCTCTACAGTCCCTGACAGATGCCATGCACATACCACACCTTTATGTCCAGCGAAACGCTGAAGGATCACCCCGTACCGCATGCCAACTCAATCCAAGTCCTGATGGAGAGCGATACACCCTCGCAGCACGACCTCCTGTCCGTCTAAGCGATGTCATGTTGACACTGGTTGGTGAGCTGCGCTGGCAGAAGTTCATCGTCTTCTATGACAGCGACTATGGTAAGTGATTGCGACAGAGGAAATCCTGCTTTTGTGAACAAAATAAAATAAGTCTTACCTACAATTTACAGATTACATACTGTTGAACATTTAATGCTGAGCATTTGATTCCATGTGATTACTAGTTATTGGTTAAGGTTGTATTCACACTAACTATTAAATCGCTAGAGCAACGTGATCTCATAAAAATACATGAGTATTTTTAGGTAAAGTGTGATTCTACTACACGTACATTTACTTTTGTTTTCACACACAATAAAACATACAATACTGACTTATTGACAGGACAAACATGTACAATATTGACATATTGACAGCACTAAAATGTAAATTATTTACGTATCCAAGTGTGAACGTGATACCAGCCACCGGCTCCCATGTATTAATATCAAAATTGTGGCATTAATATTGTTTATTTTATATCCAATAGTCAATACATGTTTTCAGTCGCATTTATTAAATGCATTTTACTAAGTTAATCTACCTAATATAAAATAACAGAAATATAAAATAACATTTTGCTCTGTCCGTGACTTCTGCTACAAACTCATTTCGGATGACTAGATAATGTTAAAAGAAGACTGCATTTTAAAACCTTAAGATGAATAGCATTCTTGCCAAACATTTTGTAGTATTTAGCTTGTTGTTTGCCGTGAGACATAAAAAGGCGTTTTCCACTGGCGATCACAAGATACACCAAAACACAACATCAATTCACAAAACACAACACTTTATTCGTTCGCTGTAATCCAAATCGTTAGAATCCATGTTTGCGAGAAACAAATCCAAATTGAGCCCTTTATCCAGAGATCTTCATCTCCATTAGCCTTCCATTAGTCTTCATCTCCTCTCAGTAGAGCGACAGTAAACATCAAATCTTGCGCTCGTTGTGATGTGAATTCAAATTCAAAAAACGCGCCCTCATGAAGCGTTACGACATGATTTATGGCAGTGGTATCGAACGCTCATTGGCTCTCGCCTGCTTCGTCACAGATTTTGACATGCCGTGTTTCAGTCGACTTGTATTTGAAATGGGAGATGCGCAACTTCACGGAGAGAAGCCGGATTAATATTTTCATTGTTTAATAACTTACATTCTGCTCTGGACCTCATACAAAACTATTATATACCACCAGAGAGGACTGCGACTTCAACACATCTTCATTTGAACTACTTTTGGTACCGCTTTTGACTTTTTGTAATAAATAAATTATTGTGAATACACTGGTCTGTATGTTATGCTTTCATCTATAACAGTAAGTTGTTTTGATAAATGCTAATGGGTAGGTTTAGGGGTAAGTGTAGGATTAGCCGTTCAAAATATTTTTTTAATGCTATATTGTTACCAAAATCGTCATTTTCCAACGTTTTACCTTTTATTCTCTTTATATTCTATATTAAATTGGTATGTTTAGGTTTGGGGTAGTGTTAAGGGATCTTACATTAATCAATAAAATGGTCAAAGGGAAATTATATAGATATCTTTATGATATAACAAAACAAAACAAAACATTTGTTTACCAGTATAAAGTTTTTCTTAAAAAAAAAAAAAGATTTCATGATGGATTCGTAAATATTTAACGTTTTTTTAGCTGTAAAAATTTAATAATACTACGTTTAAATGTTGCAAATACTTCTATATTATACATTTTAGCACTTCGCCAAACGTACTAAGACGTACGTTTTGTCTCTTTGAAAGTAACATATTAATACCTACGTATTAACGATGAAACCAGGCTGGAGTCTCTGAGTTGTTGGTTTGTAGTAACATGGCTTTACTGTTAATTTGTTAAGTTGAGCTCTGGTAACTAATGATAAATTATGTTTTATTAACAAGTTCAGGAGAAACTTGTTCAAATGATCTTTCCAATCAGCACAAGAGGAGGCATATAGCCGACTAACCTATGTTCCTCAACAGTTTTTCTACATTTGGCCCCACCCTGAATTCCCAACATGTCCGAAATCGAGCTCTTCCCTTCTTTTATTCTTAGAAATTCCCCTCCGCCTAAAATCGTCGTCTGTACCCCGGCGTTATCTCCGGGGTGTCAGCCTATCCAAAGTGTCCCTGACATTCTCTGACTACCATAGAGAAATGGACAGTTAAATGGTAAAGAGAAGCCCTGATTAATTCAGACATTCAATTATCACATGGACATAAAGCCCAACTATACAACCTGTACACTTCCCTGCAGTCTGTCAATCCTTCTAAAACCAACCGAGCGAGTAAGGCATGTCGAGCCCATGCTCGCGTCTCAGGCAATGTCGACCTCTTCCCGTGAAGGAACGGGCCTCCTCCAGCGTGGCCCGCAGCAGGCCCTGAGCAAGATAGGACCGCGCCTCAGTTTCCATCCCGGCTAGCTCCCACTCTCCATCCCGTCTGCTCAGCCCCACAGCTCAAATCCTTCTTGTTTTCCATCCCTGGTTGAATTGTGCAATTCTATCAGTTTCTACACCAAAATAGTTTGTTCAGCGTTCCCCTACAGATGGCACAAATTAAACAATTATTATGTTGGATCAAGAGGCCAGAATATTATTATAATTATTATTATACTATATTTAACAGAGATGTTCACTTTCATATGGAGTCTGAGTCATGTCTTTAATGCTGGAGTCAAGTCTTGAGTCTTTTGTCACAATTCCATTCTGTTTCCAATTCCAATTGTTTGTGGCTGGTTTGAGTACGGAAATTGCACAATGGCCTTTTACATAGCAAAATACTATGTTTTCTAATACATTTATATTATGCACGGATTGCTTCTGACAGGGTTGCATGAGCACGCTGGGCCATCTTTTGGACAGTTAGCTTGGGTTGTCAATTCCCTTTCCTGGCTGCTGTCCCATGTTTGTTCCATCTATTTGGGGGAGTACTCTAGTTAAGGCCAAATTCCAAGCTCGGAGCCCTCCCCTCGGACAGCACACCAAATAAGCACACTCTTTTACTCTATCTGATTATTTGTAAGTGTAAACTCATTAACAAATGAACCTTATTGTAAACTGTTACCTCAATAGCATATACTGTAGGCTCTAACAGTTTCTAAATAGCATTTAAATCATGTATGATTATGCATGTGTCACTTTCAATCTTTGCAAGGTATATATGAAAAAAATGTAAGACGTTTGTAAAACAGAACACAATGACCTCAAAAGAACTCTCAAACTGTGGGAAACTTTCCTTTCTTTTCCATGAAAATTTGAAAAATAAGCTTTCGTGGTTAAAAATTATGAAATGGCATTATAATAATACAGTATTCATCAAGTCAACCCAACACTGACATACTAAAAAATAAATGTTTGATCATAAAGTATATGTACCAGCATGTCCAACAGAATTCCTTTTGAACAGTAGGCAAACTTTCCCTAGCTACATACTTTTTTTACTATTGTCCTCCAAAAAACATCTCAATATCAGTGTCTGATGAGCAAAAGCATATAAAATGAGGGGAAGAAATGGGACATTTATTCAAATTAAGGCTTTTGTTGGGCTTTATTGGGAGCAGATGGGGCTGGAGTATGGCGGTCCAGGGCCGAGCTCAGACCGGACTCCAGCTGACAGCTGAATGATAATGATTAAAGAGAGACCTTGGATTTCCGTGCTTTTTCCCATCTCTCCCCTGTGTCTCCCTTTTGCTCTTTCCCTTCTCAAGCTCACCAATCACTGTCACACACCATTTCCCTTCCTCCCTCTCTCACTCTCTCTTTTACACACATACACACACACTCTGTCCTTTACTCCGAGACATCAAACACACTCAAGAACAAACGCACAGAGCCAGGCCTCTGAAACATGTCCCGCTCACTTCCTGTGAGGCTGCGATCTGCTCAGTTGTGTGTGCGCGCACAATGTCCCTTCCAAACCTCAGCACAGCAGGCTGGACCAAGTCAAACCTCTGTCCATTTGGGAATTATGACCATTTGAAATACAATATTTTCTGTATTTGTTTCATCACCAACGAATGAATAAGAAAAGACAAGAGAAATACGAACAGCATGGTCTAACAAAAGTCACTCAGGCGTCCACACAGTGCCATAACCCTCACAGTTTGTTGTTGATGTATTCCAACACTTTCTCTCACACATGACTTCATTGCTCTTTCTTCACAGTAGGGTCCTTTTTTCAATGGCTGTCATTCACTAGTTGGCTTCTGTGCTTCCTTTGGAGTAGATGAATACCGTCCTCATAGACACCTCCTGTACAATGTCCCATTTCTCGCTGAAACGCTCCTCTTGTACTCTTTGTGCAGCCAACATTGAGATACCCCATAGTTTTGTAGCCTGCAGCCTGCAGCCTTTTTCCGGAGGTGCACCATGGTCTTTATACAACCATAAAAGCAGAAGCCGCCGGAATCTGGAATTTCAATTCACAAGGCTATTCTCCTACATGCACTGAATATTATGCAGTGCATGCCAGACCCAACAATACTGATGGGTTACAGTAGGGTTCCTTAAATCTGACACTGGACGGCGAATGTCTTGCAGAGTTTAGCACCAACCCTAAACAAAGAAACTTTAGCAAGCTAATAAAGGTCTTCAGTGGGTGTTTCTTAGTTGGAAGGCTTGCACTTCCCTTTTATATGCCCTTCCCTCGCTAACTTTTGTCCATCTTGTTGACTTGGATAATTAGCGTCACAATCGTGTCACATTGTTGTACATGGCGCTACCTTAAGTGTATATATGAGTTGACTTTCTCATATATGTGTGTGATGGCAGTGTGTAAATTGAGCTACCCCTTCCACTAGTTTTACTGAGATTTTTTATCCTGTGCGAATAAGTCGTTAATATTACCGAGGTTGTGTAGTAAAATTACATTACTCCATCTACTCTTGTAAAACTAATCCCATCCGAATAGGATTTAAAAGCTAAGTGGAACACACCCGTAGCATTAAATGCTAGATTGCTAGATTACTATCTTACTAGAAACACTACATTTAATTTTAAAACACTATAAACTGATTTTCTTTTCTATTTATGTTTCATGTTTCAGATGTTGAAGTATTGGTAGAGAAATCTCTAAAATGTGGTAACATCTAAATTGATTGATCTAATTAAAAAAATTGTATTGGCACCAGCCATTGCCAACATTTTTTATCGTATTCACAAAATGTTCATGACCCCCAGGACATTTTTTGTTGTATGTAAACAGTCAATAAATCAAAAGAAAGAACAGAGCTTCTTCTTAAAAAAAAAAACTCTAGTGAGTAGATTGAGTCTATCAACACCCCTATTATACCTTTCTGGGTTTGACATTTCATTCAGTAGGCAGTTTTGATTTATATGCCACTGAATGTTTGATGATCATGTTAGCTTTATTGTGCACAAGCAATCTTCTGTCCCCTCCTGGTTTATGCAGATATTCTTCTACTAGTTTTTGGATCCGGAGAGGCTGTACTCTTTCAGAAGATGCGTAACAGTGCCCCCTAATGATGTTTTATCAACAAAGTTCAGGAGGAACACGTTCAAATTATCTATCCTACCAGCAGGAGAGGGGGCCTATATATACACCGATCAGGCATAACATTATGACCACCTTCCTAATATTGTGTTGGTCACCCTTTGGCTGCCAAAGCAGCTCTGACCCATTGAAGCATGGACCCCACTAGACCCATGAAGGTGTGCTATAGTATCTGGCACCAAGATTTTAGTATCAGATCCTTTAAGTCCTATAAGTTGTAAGGTGGGGCCTCTATGGATCAGATTTGTTTGTTAAGCACATCCCACAGATGCTCGACTGGATTGCGATCTGGGGGATTTGAAGGCCACGTCAACACCTCAAACTCGTTGTTGTGCTCCTCAAACCATTCCTGAACCATTTTTGCTTTGTGGCAGGACGCATTATCCTGGTGAAAGAGGCCACAGCCACTAGGGAATAACGTTTAAATTAAAGGGTGTACATGGTCTGCAACAATGCTTATACTATAGGTGGTACGTGTCAAAGTAACATCCACATGGATGGCAGGATCCAAGGCTACGCCAGCTTGCTTTCTTCCTATAGTGCAAGTGTTCCCCAGGTTAGCGACGCACACACACCCAGCCATCCACGTGATGTAAAAGAAAATGTGATTCATCAGACCCCAGGCCACCTTCCTCCATTGCTCCATGGTCCAGTTCTGATGCTCACATTGGTGATTTTGATGGTGGACAGGGGTCAGCATGGGCACCCCGACTGGTCTGCATGCTATGCGATGCACTGTGTATTCTGACACCTTTCTATCAGAACCAGCATTAACTTCTTGAGCAATATGAGCTCCAGTAGCTCGTCGGTTTGATCGGACCACAGGGGCCACCCTTCACTCCCCTCTTGCACCAATGAGCCTTGGCCGCCCATAACCCTGTCACCGGTTCACTACTGATCCTTCCTTGGAACAGTTTTGATAGATACTGACCACTGCAGACTGGGATCACCCTACAAGAGCTGCCGTTTTGGAGATGCTCTGACCCAGTCATCTAGCTATCACAATTTGGCCCTCATCAAACTCGCACAAATCCTTACACTTGCCCATTTTTCTTGCTTCTAACACATCAACTTTGAGGTCAAAATGTTCACTTGCTGCCTAATATATCCCACCCACTAACAGGTGCTGTGATGACGAGATAATCACTGTTATTCACTTCACCTGTCTATATATTTACACCGTTTTCTGCATCCCTTTGCCACCCCTAAATGCCCATAAATACAGAAAAGAAGGTATGGCTACTGTATCACTTGTGTGGGTGCTGAGGAGACTGACAGAAAGTGACAAAGCCTATGGCAAAACAAGATTCAAACCACAACTACAGATATAAAACTTACTGAGAAGTTATTTGTGGTATAAGTTTTGTTAGACATTTTTCTTACTCTTAGTGCAGCATGCGGCTTGACAGTTCATGTGGAATTGATCACAGGTAACAACAGGGATTCCTCAAACAATCAGATTCATCCGTGAAGAAATACAGTACAACTGACATAAAAGAATGACTCAGCGAATATCATGTCCTGCAATGTTATGTTTCAACCACTGATAAGCCAAAGTTCCATAGTTCAGTTTTAAAATCATTGAATACATTAGATTACACCAGTAAACTAAGAGGGGGATTTACATGACACCGTTTTTAACGAGTACTTGACAACCAAAACAAAAAAAGGGATATGCATAATATACAGTGTTTTTAGTAATTTTCACTTATCCGTGTGAATGGGGATTATTTTGACAATGTTGTAATTTGTATGCAAAACTTCAAAAGTCTTCAAAAACGCAAAGGATAAACTTTTTCATTTTTAGTACATCATTGTTGTGCAAACGTACCCTGAACAATTACACAGCTTACCACTTTTTACAGTGAACAAATTTATAACTGACTACTTCACAAATCAACCTTATTACATTAGTTTGCACCAACAAAAAGTACTTTTTTAACAGTTGGATGTGGTAAATTCCATTATGGTCTGTTACCACAGTGCACAAGTTCCAATATGACATGCAGTTCTCATTTGAATGTATAGAAGGTCTGCAGTGTTTAGTACATACAGTATTATAATATGAGTTTCTTGAACACTATTGGGCATGGACATGTTGACATTTATTTTCTTTTTTCTGCTTTTGGTTTAATTAAAATCAATGTAGAAGGTACACGCACCACAAACCTGAACTGGATGACAGGACAGAGGTTGGTAGAGTTATTTATGAGCTCAGATTAGATGTGCTGTTAATTGAAGCTTGTTTCCGCCACAAAATAAAACATTTACAAAGACTTTTTATTTCACAATTGTGAGTTTACATCACACAATTCTGACGTTATAACTCGCAATTGCGAGTTTATATCTCACAATTCTAAGAAAATAAGTCAGAATTGCGTGATATAAAGTCAGAATTGCAAGTTTATATCTCGCAATTATAAAGTCCAATTCTGAGGGGAAAAAAGTCTGACTTTTCTCAGAATTGCAACTTTATATTACGCAATTCTGACTTCAGAACTCGCTTTTGCGACTTTATATCACACAATTCTGACTTTATTACTCGCAATTGCAACTTTATATCACACAATTGACCCTTCACTAAGCCATGCCCGAAAACCACCACAGGCCAATCGTTGCTTAGCTACCGTAAATAGGCATGGAAGGTCTGTCAAGCTTTCGCGAGCGGAACATGCCGAAGCATTGTCCTTATGGATTGTTCAAATCTGATACCCAACGGAATCCTATACATTTTGACAGGGGGTGGAATTTTTTCCCTTCCCCAAACCTAAAACCCAAGGGGAGAAATGAATTATGTAGTAACGTTCTGTCGATTTGTCCTACCTTGTCAGATTGTCCTACCATAGCGCAAAAAAATTAGCTGTAGCTATCGATCCATGCTACCACATAAAAAATTCCTACTGCGTCTTAGCGTATGTGACTAAGGCCCCATCCACACGAAGCCAGAGCTTTCCCAATCCAATCTTTTTTTTCACCTTGTTTCAAGAAATATCTGCGTACACATGAGAGCATTGAAGCGATGTACTATACATGCCAGGCCAGTGTGTGGCGCTGTAATTCTGCCACAGAAATACACTAAAAACTGAGAAGAAGAGTTGTGGCAGGTAGGGGTGCAGCAATGGTAGGAGGTGATGCAAAATTTGCACAATAAAATAACAATAAATACATTTGCAACTTACCAGATGTGTTTTATTAACGCCTACACCTACCCCAACCCTAAAACTACCCTTACAATAATGCAAGTACAGTAATTAAATGATGCAATATTGATGTGCGCATGCCCAGTGCCCGTATTTGTATCCCGATCTAGTCTTTTGCGTTTGGGACGTGGTGTGATGACATCAGCGTTTCACAAAATATACGGATTGGCTGTGCACACGAAAACGCAAGGGTGTCGTTTTCAGATTGATCCACTCTGGGACCCGGTTAAAAAAAATATTGTTTTCATGGTCCCAAAACGCCGGATCCGTGTGGACGAAACGCTGATACGATACAAAATGTATACGTACAGCTAAACGCGTCTCCGTGTGGACTGGGCCTAACTTACCTGAAATAATTCAGTGTAACTTTACTAAGGATTCTTATTGGGGAAAAGATTTCACAGTGCAAAATACCCCATCAGATTGTTGTGGATCAAGCAGCGTGGGAGAACAAACATATAAGCGTAAGAATGTTGCAAAGTGGTCAGGCTAATGTATTGTGTTTATTCCTCAAGTCTTATGGATAAGCTGTTTGATTTATGATTATTAGATTGTTTTCTCATTTTACTTACCCTGCTGTGCATGAACATAGCTGTTCCTCAGTTTGTGTGTTTCCCATTTAAATGGTCAGCGTATGAGGCGGCTTCTGCTTGCGCTGGGACCTAAAGGCTTTACTTTCACTAATCGGTTGCATGCCGTGGATATATCCCTCGAATGCATACTGCAGTCCCTTTTGTCTTGCTCTCTCATGTAGTTCACCTGTTTGCCAAAAATGACTAATTATCTCCTTGGGAATGTCTGACACCGGCACTTAATAGATGGGCCATGCGCGAAAGCTTGACAGGCGTAGCAACAGTAACTAAGGAGGGCGGGGCTTAGCGAAGGGTCAATTCTGAGAAATTGTGAGAAAAATTGTGAGAAAGGTCTCAATTACCTTTTTTTATTCTGTGGCGGAAACAAGTTTCAATAGCTGTTTTTAGTTGCCACAAAAACAAAACGAAACCCCCCTGAAAAATAGCCCACCAGCAAAAAAAAGAAAATGTGCCCTTTTTGCATTTTGAAACAGTGTAGTACTGTTATTTTCTTTTTATTGACAAAGGTCCGAAACTGCACAATGCTCCCACACAATGAAATATAATCTGTAAACTCTTACATGCAAAAGAGAGAAGACAACAAACTTTGACCAAAGTAAAACACCTTTCCCATAATTCATAACAGAAGACTGATAATGTTTTCTGTAGTCCAGGAGGACAGTGGATAGTAAAGTCACTGAACTGAGTTCAAATGATTCCCCATAGAATCTCGCCGGCAGCTCATGCATATACAGTGTACGTTGGTTGGAGCCCTCCATATGCACAGCTCATTAGTTACCTTTGCTCTGAGTCTTGCATTAGCTATTTATGCCCCACTGCTCTGGTGTTTGAAGTAAACACATTGTGGCTGACTATGGATTAGTGGTAGCTGTAAAGTTCTTAAGATGACCTGTCATACATTTTGAGAATCACGAAATTGGTTCCAAAACAGACAACATCCTGTGAGGATGCACATAAACAAAAAAAAAAAAAAAAAAAAAAATATACCACTGGCTGCATGTATGCAAGATAGAAATCCTCATAATTTCCCTAAAACAAAATGGTACCACTTTCAACCAGAATGGCATCCCCCTATTTCCAGTCCAAGTCTTTGGGAAGTTGTGTAAAAAAAAGGTTTTTATTTAACATTGATGGAGCTTTTGTATGACAATAAATCATACAAGTGGTTTGATTGTTTGATTGTTTGTTTGTTTGTTTGATTGATTGATTGATTGATTGATTGATTGATTGATTGATTGATTGATTGATTGATTGATTGATTGATTGATTGATTGATTGATTGATTGATTGATTGATTGATTGATTACAATTTTTATAAATGTGTGAGTCGGCAAGGGGGGCCTTTTACTTTACACACAACAAAATATTTAACAAAATAATAATACTTTAGCCAAAATAATGTTTTTTTATAATGTCTAATACATGCCCAAAACATTCACTTTAGCAAATGTGGTACTATTTTCTGTTTATTTTGATCAATAAAATATTTTTTTTGATAAATATACATTAAAATCAGTTCATAAAAAAACCCCAGAAACAAAAATATTTAAAAATGTAAAGGATTCAATTCTGAAATTGAATGAGATCCCACAATCATTTAATATAGCTTTACAGTAGTAACAAATAAATAACAAAATACATTTTATTATATGATATGATTAATATATTATTAAATATGATGGTTTCATTGTAATTCTATAGGAGGACAACCAATGTGATATTTACCATCTGAATCTAATCAGGTCATGTTAACAAGTGGAAAAGTCAGGCAGGTACTGATTGTGGTACTGATTCCATCATTGAAAATCTGTTGCTTTAATTAACTTGAACAATCATTAACAAGACCTTTGTCTCAAAATATAGTCAAAGTTTATTGATTCTTATTTGCTACATAAATCTACAACATTTTTAAAAACATTAAATATTAGATCAAACAAGCTTTTTGTAGTCCTCAAAAAGCGATTTCTTTAAAATAAAGTATCTCCTTTTGCTTTAAACTTTGAGCGTCGTAACTTTGCAGATGTTGTTCATGCTCAAACAGCAACATTACACACTAACTTAAGTTAACAAAGTGAAATCATAATCAACCGCCCCTTTAAGAAAAGGGCTAAGCTGAATTGTGTGCAATCTAGTGGTTTAAAAGAGAATAAAGTCAAATGTGCCTTTTACCCCAGTGCGCCTTTAGGTCATTTGATAAGATGGGCAGCACTATACTTTACTAATATGCAACTTTCAAAAAAAGTCATGATGCAAACACTTTTACCATAGTGCATGAATGATAAATAATACATTTTGTTGCTTGAATCACAATTAGTACCATTTGTATGGCTTTTCTGATGTAGTAAATTTGCTTGGTATTCTGGTATTGTGTTGGAGCGTTTAGGAGTCATGATAAAAGAGCTCATCGAAGCAATCAAAAATGGCATTACTGCTTTAGCATTTTTAGCTCACATTTATTTGCTTTTTTTCTATTGGTTAGGTTTAGTGTAGTGGGCACGTTAATTTCTAATGTGATAGATCATTTGAATTTATTCAAATTAACATACCTATTAGTGTCACTTGCCAGACTTTTATTTAAGAAATGGCATGAAACATAACGCATAATAATTCTAATACAATTTTGCCATAGCCACGTTCAACTGTTTTGGAGAAAATTAAGCATGCTATTCAGCTGCAGTCACTGCACGTTTGAAATATGATACAAGCACAATATAATTTTGTAAAAAAATACCCACAAACATATTTTTTTTTTGTCCTGACACTGGGTTGTTTAATAAACCTGCATCTGTAATGGGAAAAATGATAGTGCCTCTTGTATAGATGTGTCACCCAAATAGCGAAGTGAATTTCACAGATTATGTAAATGCATCTCAAAGATGGTGGCATAACTGTGGCAAACGTGGCACCATGCATGATGCAGTGGGAATGTGCAGGAAGAGCTTGTCATTAGCTTTTTCCTAATCTGTTTTAAAGGTTTTTTGCCGTTTCCCCCACATGATAGGTTTGTTTAGGCTTTGTTTGAGTCTGCATAATGCAGTTCATGATATGATTTGTCTCAACAGTTTATCACTGTGAATGGGGTGACATTTGAGTAATTTCAGTAGGCTGATGGCAATTCCACAAGCAGGGTTTTCTTTGCAAAATTGCTCTAATTACTCGTAAATGAATACATCGCACACCACGTAAATGAATGAATTGCTCATTGACACCCTTCACTTTTAATCATCTTTAATTCTTAATTAGGAGCTATTTCAGAATCCACTTACATATTGTTTGACAGTTCATGCATATTTAGGCAAATATGTATATAGGCAAATTAACATAAAAAATCAGTACATACAAAACGACTCAATTATGTGGGATGAGCCACAGCTCAGGGCACTGACACTGACATTTTATGTGTGCTTAAATGGTTAAATTTTTTTATACTAAAATAGATTGTATATACCAACCCGTTCTCACTCCCAAGGCATCAAAATCTGAAGCCTTCAACGTCACAATGAATACACTAAGGCATTATTTTTTCGACGCGCAGGGTACTCCATTGATTTCAATGAGAAACCTTTGGCATCATACACAGACGCATTGGGCATGGAAATTATTGTTATTGTCATGGTGAAATTATATATTGGGTTATTGCCATGTCAGAGTGTGATTCTCAATTTAATCACCCAGCATAATTGTATTTACATTGTATTTTATTTACGCTATTTAGACACGTTTGAACATGTAACCCAACCCCATCCCATCCCTAAACCTACCCATTTGTGTATTATATGATATAAAACACAGGATATAACAGGCAGATACGACTTCATGCACAAATATTCCAAGAGTTCTGAGGCCAAATGATTGATTTGTGTGAAGGAAATCCCCAAAAGAGATCAGTGTCTCCATCCACCGAAGATCGTGCACACATCAAATTTCAAAAATTGCTGCCCGAAGGAACGTTACGATATGTTTCATAGTGAAATTGCATTGGCTTTTGTATGTCTCGTGACTAATTGTGTCCTTACGTCAGCTTTAATTGTAAAATGTCATTGGCTCTTGTGTGTCTCGTGACCGACTGTGTCATCCTCAAGAGTCAGGTTCACCTGTTTTATTGTCCACTAGCTGAAAATCATAAGTCACCGATCCCATAGAAGAAGAATAGCACGGATGATATCTCAAATCATATAGCTTTTGAGGCCTCTCC
Source organism: Gobiocypris rarus (assembly GCA_023029165.1). Classification (NCBI taxonomy): domain Eukaryota; kingdom Metazoa; phylum Chordata; class Actinopteri; order Cypriniformes; family Gobionidae; genus Gobiocypris; species Gobiocypris rarus. The sequence goes on from CM040920.1 coordinate 10,149,417, forward strand.
TAAGTCAGTAGGACAAAAGGTTCACAAAATTACACTGAAATATAATTAGGGTTGGGGATTTGTAAGTATGAGCAATAGTGACAGTGATGCTTGCCTAAGTAACCACCACTAAGACTACATGACAGATTAAATGATGACTGAGTGACTAAATAAGGGAATCTATGGTTGTACGCCACAAATTTATTCATTTTTTTTTTTTTTTCACTATAATGGTTGGAGTTGTCAACCTCTCTGCCTATGTTGATATGTCACATCACTTCTTAAAGCTTAGCAGTTACTGATTCACCCTGAAATACCACTGCCACATTTGTTTTATCTTCATACCCCTTTGTCCCCATGGACTTGTTCTATGAAGGAGGTACAAGCTTGCCCATCTGGTAATCATGTCCAATTTTGCTCCTCACTTCTGGATCTTCCCAACACATATTTAAATCCCATGCTGTCACTGCAATTCCTGGCTTTAAATCTTATCTACGGTATCTTGCCCCTGGTCAAACACATTCTTGGATGAACTGGGAACTCTATTTGGAAAACAAGAAGTTGGGACAGGTAGAAGTTCTGTTCCACTTGTCCCTCCAGGTGATGTCATGTCCAGACTGATGATCCCTGTCCCCTGTCACTCAACAGACAGTGATCCAACTTGATCTTATTTTCAACTGCAACATTGCGCTATCAATGATCTGTTTCACTTCTGCAAGTGTCAGAACACTTCATTGTCTCATTTCAGCAGGTCCTCTTTCTCCTATCTATCCACATTATAGTCACTCAGACCCACAGACCCTCTAGTTTAGCAGGACTTTACTATATTCCCTAGTCAACCATGTTTAACCATGTTTGTCCTGAGCTTTCCTATCAACAAATAAGGTTTAGAGCTATGGTTATTTATTTTTTGGGGAAATTCAATACAATTTGGACCCACTTTATATTAGGTGGCCTTAACTACTTTGCACTAACATTTTAATTAATAATTTTATACAATGTTGTGTACATACATGTCTTTACATTGTACTTACATTTTTAAATATACCTGCATGTAATTACATCTGTAATTAATTTCTTTGAACACACTGTTGACACTTCCCTTACACCTAAGCCTACCCTTAAACTTACCCATACCACCACACCTGTCCCAAACTTTACCCGTATCCCACCTCAATATCAGCAAACGTGTTTTGCAATATAGTATGAACACAATAAGTACACTGTACTTATTTTTAATGTAAGTACATGGTACTTAAGGCCACCTAATATAAAGTGGGACCTAAAATTCTAATCACCTCTAATTCCCCTTTGATTTTAGGGGTATATTCAATGGATCACTAAAAGACTTGATCCAGGAATTACTTACTTGACAAAGTCACAGTGAACAGACCATGTTGATGTTCTTTGATGGTCTATATCAGGGGTGTCAATTTTTAGTTATATAGACCTTGATTAGCCGGTTCAGGTGTATTTAATTGGGCCTGGAGCTAAACTCTATGGCCGTTTCTCAATATGCGTTCGAGGCATTTATCGAGAATGCAGTGATAGTAACTTTGTGCGGACTTGAGAGCCAGGTATCCCAGAATGCATGCTCTTTCAGGCGAGAATATATTTGAATTCGCGCTTTACTTATAAAGAAAGCGTCTATTTGAAAATTTGATCTGACGTTTTCGGACTTATAAGATCCAGTCAATCACTGGCCGTTCAGCGCTCATTAACCCTGGCGAGAACAGCCTTTCCTTGGCTAGTCCTTCTGATATTGCCGCTTTCTCTGATGCCTATGTAGTGGTTTAACATAATATTTCATTTTCATTCAAGAATTCATCTTTCTTTCGTGTGTATCTAACTGGCGATCTTTGGTCTCATGTATCTATAATTTGTTCCCTGGCAAATCGGTTTGACTGAGGGCAAAGTGAAGTTACTAGTGTATTTCTTGTATAGCTTGTTATATCTTTTATTTATACTTTTATAATGGCTATTATTCATCATTAGAGACGCGCTTGACATACACCGATCAGGCATAACATTATGAGGTGAAGGGATTATCTCGTCATTACAGCACCTGTTAGTGGGTGGGATATATCAGGCAGCAAGTGAACATTGTATCCTCAAAGTTGATTTGCTTGAAGCAGCAAAAATGGGCAAGCATAAGGATGACAAGAGCCAAATTGTGATGGCTAGATGACTGGGTCAGAGCTTCTCTAAAACTGCAGCTCTTATGGGGTGTTCCCAGTATTAAGGGGTCAGTGTCTATCAAAAGTGGTCCAAGGAAGGATCAATGGTAAACCGGCAATAAGGTCATAGGTGGCCAAGGCTCATTGATGCACGTGGGGAGCGAAGGCTGGCTAGTGTGGTCTGATCAAACAGACAAGCTACTCAAGAAGTCAATGATGGTTCTGATAGAAAGGTGTCAGAATACACAGTGCATCGCAGTTTGATGCATATGGGGCTGCATGGGCGCAGTCCAGTCAGGGGGACCATGCTGACCCCTGTTCACTGGTTAATGCACCAACAGTCAGCATCAAAACTGGACCACGGAACAATGGAAGATGGTGGCCTGGTCTGATGAATCACACCATCAGAGTTCTAGTGGAGTCCATGCCTCAATGGGTCAGGGCTCTTTTGGCAGTAAAAGAGGGACCAACACAATATTAGTTGTGTCCCCCACTTATAATCATTTCCAGGACAGAGAACGTTTTACATGTTTTTCCTTAGCTTAGTATAAGGGTTTGCAACTCTGGCCCTCAAGGTCCACTTTCTTGCAGACTTTAGCTCCAACCATAATCAAGCACAACTGAAAAAAGCCAATCAAGGTCTTTGGTCAAGTTTTTTGTACTTACACGTAGAAAATAATCAAATGTTGTCGTTCCCCAAAACTCTCGTAATACAATATTACATTCAAAACACATGGTAGTAAATGAGATGGGTGCAACAGAAGAGCATTAGAGAAAGGCTCCTGCATGCTCTCATAATTCAGGAGGTAATTTGTTGTCTCTAATTAAGCGTTCAATGAGCCCACGAGTAACATTGTGTTGACACCTGCAGCTCCAGTATCTGGCCTGTTTATTGTACCTTAGTGTTCTCTTTCACCCTTTGAAGTCTTTTTCTTATTTTTCAGACCTAATTGGCCAGGGAACCTGTGTGTAGAGGACAACAGTGAGATGAAGGGCTGCTTGTTAATGACCCTGGATTATTGTGGAACTCACACGCTTGTCAAAGGGAGGAAAAGTATCAACATGGACATTTGCCTTAGATTAGACAAGAACAGGAAATTTGACAATGACTAGAAGTGGTTCAGACAGTGCTTTTGCAATGCAATACTAGATTAGAGATAAGTATGAGCACTCAAAGATTCAGATTTTTTTTATGTGAAATTCTGTATTAAAATTGTGCTGAACACAGAACAGCGAGACATGATGAAATGAAATGTTTTGGAGATGAACGAAGGTCTTATGGGTTTGGGACAACATGAACTAATTCTTTAAGCATATCGACATAGAATTTTTTTTCAAAGACAAGTACCACTCATTTAAAATTGTACATCGACATACTGCACCAATATGATGTTGTTCATCACATGCTTCCTTGCTCACTTCTTAATTTACTTCTTAACTTTATCTGTCACATATCCTGCACACTTGTACCATACCAATGTCTAGCTCATCCTTCCAACTTAAGCATAATTGATTAATGGCACAGGCCTTGATTCTCGATTACTGACTGTCAGGTGTCTTCCAGAGAGGCTCTTTTAATGTCATTCATATGCTTTTTGGGGGGAAAAAAACGGTTACGGTTTCTTCTCTGCTGGATATACTAGTAATGAGAGTGGAGAAAGGTCTTGTATCTTGTCTCTTTGGCTCACTTAATTGAAACAGCGAAATTAGATAAGTATTAGGTGCATGATTGCTTTTTGGCTCACTCGGAGGGACCAAACAGTTGCACTAGTCTCATTTTAATCTGTGGTTGGTAGGATATGGTTAAAAGGGTTATCAATCTATCACAGTAAGTACATGCCACTTCACGGCAATAATGCAAAATGGTGCAGAATCATAGTCCTGTATCATAGAAATACATCCCAAGTGTAGTTTCTAGATAGTTATTCGATGTAGTAGAATAGTTAAAAAAAACTAGGTAGGTTTAAACGGATTATAATAAGTTTTAGAAGCATTCACTAAATATTTGCTAGATCTTAGCTGGCTAGCCACCTCTTCCTCCATAAACTGATATAATTTAGTTAGTTTTTTTTAATTGTTTTACCATTTCTCACCCTCTCTCTTCGTTGGTCTTGGTTAACTATAGACCCGATATAGTCTGACTATGAGTAACCCACTTCTAGTCAAAATAACCTTGATTTGGTTACATGTCGTTTTGGCCAAAATAACTTGTGAGATGTATGATATTCCATCATGTAAGCAAAGTCAACAGTGATTTCAAGGTGTTTGGTTTCATTTCATGTTCATTTTCTAGATGTCTATTCTTGGGCTATGATTAGACGTCTATTCAATTTTCACTGACAGCCCAAATTTTGCCTTGTTTTAGCCTAGTCGTCAGGGCTGTGTTTGGACGGATATTAGACGTCTTTTAAATGCAAAATTGCTTACTGGGTTACTGGTGTAGTTAAACATGTCATTTTTGTTTTGTGTTTTAAAGACTGGTATTTTTAATGTTTTGATTGATTAAGGCATTTGCCATGCTGTGTTTGCTGTTGGGCATAATATACTGTTGTTGGCGTTTCTGTATCCTTCAAAACAGCCCTTCTGAAACAAAACAGCCCTTCTGTATCCTTCAAAAAAAATCCTTCTTTACAAAACTAGCATTACATTGTGACTGCCCAAGCATATAGTTTAAATCATCCTCAACAATAACCAGTGCTATTGTGTCAAATGTGGTAATTGCAGCCTTGCCCTTGCTGTTGTTGAGTTGCTCAGAATTGCCCTTGCTTTTGTGCTTTTCGGTGCTTTATAATAGATATAACCTTGTGAGTTACCTCAAAGATAATCTCAAAAATCCAGATGTATGGATTGTTCTCACCCTAGAAGAACAGAAGACACTTGATGCTACTTTGGTTCAGCAAACTCCTGTACACCTTGCATAACAGTAATTGCCCATTTCAAAGGCAATTGACATACCATTTGTGGGTTGGAAATACTGTATACAAATAAGTGCTTCAGTGTGAATTCCTGCGGCTGTGCTGCATGCTAGGAATAAATAACCATGAGGAACAAGCATTCACCTTGTGAGGGTGAATCCAGCTTAATGTCATTAAAGGGGGTGGGGGGTTGGGGGTGAAACACTCAGTTTCAGTCAATCTCATGTCAATCTTGTGTATAGAGTAGTATTGCATCCTTCATATCTCTGAAAAGTCTTTAGTTTTATTATATTTATAAAAGAAAGATACGCTGTAAGTAAGATACGTAAAGATATGAGTCTTTCCGAATAAAACTGAGTGGCTGGAGGCGTATCGTGTGGGCGGAGCTAAAGAATAATGAGTGCACGCAGCATTTTGCGTTGAGAGCATCTGAAAGCTCTGACATCCTAAAACGTGGAAACGAAAACGTTAACCTAAATAAACCATGGCTATCAATCAGATTCAACTATACAATATGATCCAGAATCTGATCCGGAGGCTGAAATTGAACAGGAGCAACAGCAGGAAATCTTTATGTGGTATGTACTGTAACTGTATTTGCTTAGCGGCTTGTCAACATTTGTGTGCGTTTTCTCATGGTTTATGAGGATGATTTGGTTTATGGACTATTGTATGCGACTAAACGTTAGCAGTAGCAAGAGGAACGGTTTTATACGTCAGACTAGTGTTGACATAGAAAAACAATGGAATAGTAGCGCATTTGAATGAAGAAACATGCTTTGTGTGAACCGCGCCTAGGTTTAATATGAAATAAATAATTTAGTTCAACACCTATAGTGGTCAGCTAAACAATTGTAACGTATTTAAACACACACCATATATTGAATGCTCCATTGATAAATTAACTATACAAGATCGTGCTGATGTGTACTCACACGACGATAGACAACAACACACAGACATTTGAAGCAGTTTTACTCAACGTCTGCTTGCAATGCACGACCGCGAACCTTTATCGTTGGGACCGCTCCATCAAAAACACACTTCTTTGGTGGCATTTTTGATTTCGTGAAGTCCTGTGACTGCACTGCAGCCGGCCATCCGGCGCGCGCACCATTCCGGGAGAAGAGCCCGTACAAGGAAATTCCACCCCATTTGACGTCACACAGACCCATACTCGAAAAATAACTTTCCGAAACTTGTGAGAAACCGGAAGTATTTTTGACACAGAAATGCTCCATCAAACGCCCAACTTATTTTTTTAAACTTTGTCAATGTTTAACATGGGAATCCAAGTCTTTAACAGTGTAAAAAAACTTTATGCATGAAACAGTATGCATGAAACAGCAACAATTTTCCCTGCAACAATTCCATAACGCATCAATCCATAACCGACAGACTGCATAATAAAAGATTAGATAGATTAGCTTAATCCTCATTAAAATTAAACTTTATATTATTTGGCCTTAACTACTATGTACTTACATCAAATAATAAGGACAATGTACTTATTGTGTTCATATTGTATTGCAAAACACTTTTGCTGATATTGAGGTGGGATACGGGTAAAGTTTGGGACAGGTGTGGTGGTATGGGTAAGTTTAAGGGTAGGCTTAGGTGTAAGGGAAGTATCAACAGTGTAAGTATAGAAATTAATTACAGATGTAATTTCATGCTGGTCATTTTTAAAATGTAAGTACAATTAGTAGACAAGTAGTTTTTTTATTATTTAAAAACATTTAGGCCGATTATACAATGAATTATATGCCTATAATTAAAATGATTAACAGTCTTTAATATGTCCGGACACTGCAATAATATCAGTCTCAATGAAAAGTAAGGGCAGCTTTATTTCAAAAACCACTTGTTTAACACGAAATAGGAAAACAGATTTTCCACTGACTCGGCTTCATGATTTAAAACTGAAAAATAAATTTCAATATTGTGACGTGACATTATTCTTTATCACCAATTGTCAAATGATGGACAGCGGTTCACATTTCCTGTGATAACAAAATTAAGTAAATATTGAATACATTAGTAAATAAAGTGAAAAGTGAAACAAGTAGGCTGACTTTTATTAATGATCAAGTAGCTGATTTAATAAAAGAAGTGCTGGATAGGCTACACGGTGGTTTGGAAGACTTGGATTATCTATCTTCTTTCTTTCTTGCTGCTTTAAAGATGAAATGGTTAAACTTTTGCTTTTGCGCAGGCGCTGTGAGGATAAATAGGGCAATCAGTTCATAGCTCTGCTTCAGCTTTGCGATACCCTCACGAGAGACGACCAGAATATCTGACATGCCAGAAATTAATCCGACCATCCAATTGCCGATCGGGAGAGGTTTCTTGCCTCTTGTTTCCCCCTGTACACTGCACGAACACCTCCCATCAAACGACGCATGACAAAGCTGAAAATCAGCCCAATCCAAAAAAGAGTTGCACATGTCAGAATTCGCCTCGAAATTGGATGGAAATCGCACAGTGTATGCCCATCTTAATGGAGAAGCATGTGTTCAGGAAATGTCACGCCCCTAACTATAACCGCGAGTGTCATTTAATCACGATACTTGTCAGAAAATTATGGTAATACAAACAGTAATCGATCACAAACCTATGGTTAATTTTCCTAAGGACAGCCTTACAAAAGTGAGAGCTTACAAAAGCTACAGTAAACACTATAGCAACACTAATGTTGGCTAGCAGGTGAGCAGAGGAAAACAGCTTTCCATGTTGTTTACATCATAACAGCAAAATAAAACTTTTAATTTAAACTGTTAATGAAAAATTAAACTACAAATAATTAGACAAACTTTTAAGTTGTGATCTACAAACAACCGATTTTGATGACAAAGTGGGAACTGCTCCATTTCAGGAGAAACGTGTATGCGTACCCTGCATTGTACTCTCTAGGTTCTGTAAGCTGTTCTTTGTAAAATGTGCAGCGCACAGGTAAAAACTGAGGTTATAATGTTCAGGAACAGTGTTTGAAATACATTTTAGCCACTTTAATGGCTCGTTTCCACTGAGTGGTGCAGTGTGATTCAGTACAGTACGGTTTGGGACTGTAAACCATGATCTGGCTTGCGTTTCCACCGCCAACAGTAAGATTATGATAGGCGTGGTGTAGCGATCAACACCATTCTCACGCAAAGAAGAACGTGACACAGTTAACAACAATGGAGGACATACAGCAGATCTTGTTCTTGCTTCTCGGCATGTGGCTGTTGTCACAATTCAATTCTATTCAATTCAAATATATTTGTATAGCGCTTTTCACAATACACATTGTTTCAAAGCAGCTTTACAGAAAGTGCATTTTATAAATGTACATTGTAAAATGTTAGAAAAAGTTAATCAATCATGTATTATTTTAGGCCGCTATAACAGCGCTGGCGTTGAGTCGTCTCTTCACAGGCGTCGAGTCGTCTCATCACAGGTGTTGGGGCATCTGAAGTCTCCATGAGAGGCTGGATACAAACTGGAGCTGACGAACTATTTACCTCGGGACTAGTGTCCCGAGATAATAACAGAAAAGCAGATGGGAAATAGAAGAAGACAAGCTTTGTTTGAGCGAAGGCTGCAAGGAAAAACACAGCTGAAATATCACACGCAAGTGACGATTCTCTGTCAACCAATCAACGGTCTGCAGTAAGTCTAGCTCCACCCTTTAGTACCAGACTACTGTGTTAGGTACCCCAATGGAAGGGTGACAAAAAAGTGGTATGGTACGGTTCGGAATTAGGATCCCATTTACAACTTCTGACAATGGAAACTGCAAAAATTACATACCGTAATGAAATGTACTGAACCGTACCGCTTGGTGGAAATGAGCCATACTCTAAGTTCGTTAGACTTAGGAAATAACTAATTTGTTTTGGAAAAGGGGTGGAAAGACAGCTTCTCTTTGACATAGCAATAGCTCAACCAGGCCAATATTTGTTTTTGTTTTTTCGTATTCTGTGGGAGATGATTATTTAAATGAGTAACATTGTGACTTCATAAAGCCTGGAAAAATGCTTTGTAGTCCAAACAAGTCTTTCGTTGTAGTTCTTGGAAAGTGGATTATTTTAAATAAAATATCTCCCTTTTAAGTGGACTCTGAGCTTTGTAACATTGTAGATCTTTGTATGCTCAAACAGCAACATTACACACTAACTAAAGTTGAAAAAGTGAAAAAGCCTAATAGGACCCCTTTAAGCCACATGTATGTCTTGAGTAGCCTGCTTCAACCTATTGAGCAATCACTTAGAGGTAGATTGGTGGCTCTGGTAAGGGAGGGTAGTGATTGGCATATGTACTCCTGACATGATCCTGACAGATCTCAGCAATTTCTCTCTGTGTATGTAAATGTGGCCAATGTCTCAAACTGTTCTTGGATTTGTCCAAGATTTCAAAATGCCAGGAAAGTCAACCAAGACTGATGCTGCGTTCCAATTCGCCTAGTTATACTACGTCCTAAAAGTATGTACTCTTTTTTGTGAAGAAAAAGTACATACTTTTGAGTGTGTAGCAGAAGAGTATGCAAGCTTTGGTACATACTACTTTGTCATCTTTAACGGACTCTGTCGCTTAGTTATGTCAATCCCATCACTGTTTAAACTACCCTGTCAATCATCGTCACAGTTCAAATTCTCCACATTCAGTTTAATTTCCTACCGTATGGGAGAGAAATGTAGTAGTAGCACGTTGATTTGCCATGTGTGTATCTTTAATGCAGAGACTTTCCTTGTGTGTTTGCAGTTTAAATATGATGCATTTACAAGTTAATGGCCAAATGTGTCATTACAAAAGTTCACAATGCTGCATTTGGGACATACTAATTCTATTTTCGAATACTATTTAGTATGGATAGTGTGCGAATTGGGACCCAGGGTAATTGAATGTGGGTGGTGTCTTCGATTATTTTATAGTTCTCCAGTGTTAATATCGTTGACGAATAATTTTTGTCATAACCTTTTTTCACTGACAAACACGAGACGAAAACTAAACAGTTTTGGATGACAAAAACTGTGAGGAAAATCTACTGCAATTTTCATCAATGAATAATTTATTGTCGAAATTAGCACTGCTATTAACACTGTCTACTGTATTGTCCCATTTGTATCTATTTAAATTTCTCCTGGGGAATCTTAGGAGAAAAATCAGTGAAAAGGTTTATACTAATGAAACATATAATTGGAAACTCTAGCTGAAAAGTCTAGATACCTGGTATCTGGATACCTGGTACCTGTCCATCAGGTCTGTCTAATAAAGAATCACAAAGCCAGTTAAACAGTTAAAAAGGGTAGAAAATGCTTTAATCTGTAATGATGTACCATCTGTTCATCAGCACCACGGGCAACAGCAATTCGCCAACCATGTAGGCAAGTGGACACCTGCACCAAATTAAGAATGCTCAAAAATGAGTACAAAAGGAAAGTCCAAAGACAGTTGCTGGATCACAGCACATACACTGGTGGGAAGCTTCTAACCAATCTATCTTTTCTCACTTGTCCTGTATATCTTACACCTGGAATACAGAGTTTCTCAACTCACATGTTTTTAGAATTCTCTTCACTTCTCAGCCTTCACAGCTGTATTCCTGCACCTCGATTTATTTCTGCTATGTGAAAATGGAAAATACACCTGTTGAATGCAACTCCATTATCAGGCCTGTGAGAATGAATGCAGCGGTGTTGGGTTTGTTATTCTATAGAACTGCCACTTTAAGCTGGATTACTCCACACAAGTTCTGGCAATATTTTTGCCCCAATTTGCAGTCTATGAGTTGATGATACAGTAGCTGCTGGAAGCCATAGCCAGTCAGTAGAATTCGGACTTGAGAGATTTGAGATGTGTATGATGGGCAAATAAACTTTTTTTTATTGCTTCAAACTTTCAGACAGTGGTGTAATGTAACGAAGTAATAATACTTTGCTACTGTGCTTGAGTATTTTTTGGGAGAATCTGTACTTTACTTGAGTTTTTATATTTATACTTTTACTGCACTACATTTCTGACATAAAATGTATAATTGTACTTTTCCCCAAAGCATTCTCGTTACTTACTACAAAATACATTAGTTGCTATAGCGACTGACACGTGAGGCTGTGCGCTGCTCAGAGCGGGACACTTCAAAAACAGATTTAAAACATAGACAACAAGACAGTATGTTATACACTACAGTACATGTTGTCCTATCACTATACATTAATTCATTTGCTGCCTAGATGCTGTATTAATGCCATCGAGGCTGAGAGGATGCTAACATTAGTACCTATAGCAGTTTAAACAACGTGACAAAAACACACGCAAACCTGACCCAAATGTTTAATGTCATGTTTGTTAGCATCTATATGCATTATTTTATATCCATCTGGACACTTTCATGCAGTCGTTATGCAACGAAGTGGCATATTTTAAGCTAGTGACATGATAATCAAACTGTATCCTCATGCAGCCAACAGAAACATATAAACAAACATATACATTTATTTTTCAGGCTGGTGGTGGTGGTGGTGTAATGGTGTGGGGATGTTTTCTTGGCACACTTAAGGCCCCTTAGTGCCAATTGGGCATCGTTTAAATGCCACGGCCTACCTGAGCATTGTTTCTGACCATGTGCATTCCTTTATGACCACCATGTACCCATCCTCTGATGGCTACTTCCAGCAGGATAATGCACCATGCCACAAAGCTCAAATCATTTCAAATTGGTTTCTTGAACATGACAATGAGTTCACTGTACTAAAATGGCCCCCACAGTCACCAAATCTCAACCCAATAGAGCATCTTTGGGATGTGGTGGAACGGGAGCTTCGTACCCTGGATGTGCATCCTACAAATCTCCATCAACTGCAAGATGCTATCCTATCAATATGGGCCAACATTTCTAAAGAATGCTTTAAGCACCTTGTTCAATCAATGCCATGTAGAATTAAGGCAGTTCTGAAGGCGAAAGGGGGTCAAACACAGTATTAGTATGGTGTTCCTAATAATCCTTTAGTTTAGAGTGTATACTGTGTCTAATTTCAATGCTATGACTTTATGTGCGAAGATGGCCATCTTTAAGGATGACTGGATTTATATTAAACCGTAACATTTTACAATAATAGTCTATTTTTAACATACTTCGTACAATAAATATCACATACTTTAAAACTTTTACTCAAGTAATATTCTAAACAGACTCTTTGTGCGTATTTTCTTCTCTAGTTGAAACTTGCGCGGAAGACACATTTGTAGCGAATGTCACGCATTCGTGGCAAACACATCGGCCACTTCGCGTCATTTGCGCCGCCCAGTGCAAATTTGCGTCTATTCACGTCTTTGTTTGCAATCTACTTGGGCTAATAATAAATAAATTTGCGTTTGGTGTGCACACACCATTACTGTTTTTGTCAATTAAGTTATGTTTAGTGCTTTGAAAGTACAAAACTCACAATGCACAATACAGTTAATGTCTTGTTTACTTGCTACTAAGTTGCTTCTAATGCTATGCATATCTGTATGATGCTGCCTACAGTTACAAATGTGTGATATCTCACATTCCATAACTCTCATTAAATGCAAATCTGACATTTGTTTTGTAACCTGCCGCTAAAACTTTCAGTGGGTAGAAAAAACTGTATGTAGAGATCTCGGGGTGCACAAGGACGCATGCAGTTTGACAGCAAAGACATCTGTTTAATGACCATGTAGATCATACCATATTTATGTAAAATGGATTACTTTGACCATCATTATGAGGGAAGATGGATTATTCATGATGGCATCCATAAATGTATCTGTGCCCCGCATGGACAACCTCATTCCAAAGCTTGGTCTTCACCATTAAGGTGCAGTCACATTAGAAAAATGTAGCATAAAAAGTTACATTTTCGATTGTCAGTTACGCAGAGATGTATAGAGCACTGCCCACAGAGAAGCCACTTTCAAACCAAGCTGCTTTCTGTTGTTCAGTGTGGTGCATTTGCATGACCAAAGTGAAATCTGCATGGTTAACAAACACAAAACTCCAAATTTGATCCTCAATTTCATAGAGTAATTGTAATGGGACTTTTAGACAAGAAATCACAAAACCACTTCAGACCTGGAAGTTGTGAAAGGCCAATTTTCACTACTATCCCAGCTATATCATTGATCATCTGGTCTATCCTCTGCTGTCTTCCGAATCAGAGCAAATGAATGGCAAGTGAGATACCTTACCTTGGCATTCCCTTGGCATTCCGGAAAGGGCAAGTTATAAGTTTCTATAAGTATGGAAAGGACACAGTGTGTACATTCAATTTGGGCTTAAGATCTGAAATGAAAAGGAAATGAGAAAGGGGAGGTAGAGAGTAAACTAAGAAGAAAGGTTACATTATTCAAAGAGGACCACAGAAGGACTTATACACTCCACTGCAACATGGAAGCAAATGTCCATCATTTCAGCAGCTTCTGATGCTGCACATGAATAAGGAATCTTCAGATGCTACCCCAACATTGCTCTTAGGGACTAACACATTTATGTGGCACATATTGCAGCCAGATTGTCCCTTTTAGTCAGACACCAGATGAATTCAGATTGAAAGTTATATCACTTCTGTCACAGGGTTTGTGAGATGCATGGTGCAAATATTCTCATAAATCCCACTGGAGCATGAAATGGCTGACATGTTTTCCTGGGCTCCGTTTCCAAAAGCATCGTAAGTGGATCGTAGAACCATTTCCGCCAATGGTCTCTGCGATCAACTTAGTTCACAATGTTTTGGGGAAACAGCCCAGGACATTTGAAATAGAGGTTTGCATGGGATAGATTTTTAGTCCCACTTCAGCAAGATTGTGTTATAGCCTATTTTCTGTTATAAAAAGTAATATTTTTCCTGCTTCTACCTGCAAGTTTCCCGTTTTTTCCCGCTCCTACCAACAAAAGCCTACAGGAGGAGGAGGCCTATGTGGATTTTCCAACACGATCTCATGACAATGCGTATAAATAGTAAGAGTGTGCAATCTCGTAGAATGTATGCCAAAATGAGTTTTGGCGTGCATATGGTACGCCGTTTTTGGCGTGCATATGATAAATTTAAGGCGTGTATATGACACGCTTTTGGGTAGGGTGAGGGTGGGGTGTGGGGGTTCGTACATATAATACGCCATAAAGTGCGTATCATATGCATGCCAAAAACGGCATACCATATGCACGCCAAAATGAGTTTTGGCGTATACATTCCACGAGATTGCACACTCGTACTATTGATACGCATTTTCGTGAGATCGGGCTCGGATCCTGTCTCATCTTCAAAGATTCCACTTAATAGACAAATAACACATATAACATTATGTACCTTAAAAACAACATAAATTTGAGTAACTTATTTTACTTTTAGATTTTTAGATTGTGTTGGAGTCCCGTGAGTCATTTCTTTCTCCCTCTTCCCATACGGACATATCAATTGTCCAAAATGTATTGGTATGCTGAACATTAAGAGTTCCTTTCACTGGGCCAAGCCCAACCCCTGAAAAACAACCCCACACCATAATCCCCCTCCACCAAACTTTACACTTGGCACAATGCAGTCAGGCAAGTACCGTTATCCTGGCAACCGCCAAACCCAGATTCGTCCATCAGATTGTCAGACAGAGAAGCGTGATTCGTCACTCCAGAGAACACGTCTCCACTGCTCTAGTAGTCCAGTAGCAGCGTGCTTTACAACCACTGCATCTGACGCTTTGCATTGCACTCTGTGATGTAATGCTTAGATGCAGCTGCTCGGCCATGGAAACCCATTCCATGAAGCTCTCTATGCACTGTTTTTGAGTTAATCTGAAGGCCACATTAAGTTTGGAGGTCTGTAGCTATTGACATAACACACATTTGAGTAACTTTTATTTCACTTTTAGATTTTGTTGGATTTCCCATGAGTCATTTCTTTCTCCCTCTTCCTATATGGACATATCAGTATCTTCCCACCCACACTCAGCAATCAAAACTTGTTCCATTCCACAATTTGTTGCATTGGCTCCTACAGATCCCACGGTTGTCAAAGTTATTAATAAAACATCACCAATATGTGCTTAGTGAACACCAGTTTTCAAAACCATGAGCACTACTCCTTCCCTCTGCTTTAATTACAGCTTCCACTCTTCTAGGAAAGTTTTCCACTAGATGTTAGAACATGGATGCAGTGATTCACTCCCATTTAGACACAAGAGCATGTGAAGTCAGGCACTGATGTGGGGTTTTGGGGCCTTACTCACTGTTCCTATTCATCCCAAAGACATTCAGCGAGGTTCCCCCCTGAGCTTTATGCAGGCCAGTCAATTTCTTCCATGCCAGACTCTGTAAATCATTTATATTTGGACCTTGCTTTTGTGCACAAGGGTATTGTCATACTGGAACAGAAAAGAGCCTCCAGAATTGTTGTGACAACGTTGAAACGGCACAATTAATAATTTATAATGTCATTGTTAGGTTTTAGCATTAAGATTTGTCCTACTAAAAATACTGGATTAACAAATAATAATAATAATTATTTTTATTTTTTAATTAATTGTTTAATAGTTTGGTTCAGTGATTCTTAGTCATCCTATCATAAATAGTTTCCTTTCTGAAGGAGTGTTTTCTGCCTCGATTTTGGAGCAAGGTGCCCCAATTAGCTTAAAAAATAATGCAGTTTCTTTTTTTATTATTATTATTATTATTTTTTTTTTATATAAAAAACATGTAGCTTGAATTATTTTCTGTTTTATAATACAGACTGAACAGAGTGAAAGTCATGTGGATACAAGTACTTACACAGACCACTACAGGAAATTAATGCCTGACTTTTTCCAGGAACATGCATGCCCTCTTAGCTTGGTTGCCTCCAAGCCATTTGAAACAAAGTGTTTTCTTGAAGAATGCATTGGGTCCAGTGCAACAGCAGTAGCCAGATGTTTGCTGGGAACACTTATTAAATTCACATCTCACATCTGAATGAATGGAAATTAGTTGAATCCCCTTGATGGGAAGTGTATGCTATTTTCAGTATGGTTATTTTTATTTTTTTTTTGTTCCATTTAGTGCAGTTGCATTCTGAATATATTCTGAGAATTTAATTAAATCTTATGGTTTCCTTTTAACACACACTACTTTTGAAATTGCCTTCCTCGTTGTGAAAGGCAGTGTATCTGTGCTGGCTGCTCTACTTAGATGTATTACTGTGTCATTTAGTTGACCTAAGAGCCTTAGTTTTTTTTTTTTTTACTTCTTTAGATTAAAATTAACTCTTATTGCTTTATTATGAGGAGCTGGTATGGCTTTGCAGTCAAATTGCACAGAAACAAATATCTTTCTTATGACATTCTGAGAGCACCTTTTGAAGAGAAATCCAGACCTCATTTTATTAAATACATTTTGCTGGTCTACATACAGAGGGAATAAAGACAAAAAATATTATGTAATGTGCTGTTCAAAACTACTAAACACGCAATGCTAGTCTTGCTACGTTAAGGTGTTCCAAGCACAAAAATGTGTTCATTAAGCCCTCGTCTAGTGATCCCAATGCTCAAAATAGCAATTAAACATCTAAAAGTATCTTTATTTGTTGACTTCGGAGAGGAAATGATCTCACTCGTGTTGACTGACAGAACCGACATGTGCGCCTCAGTCAGCGCATGATCCTGATATACACATATACACTGAATTATAGTATTTCAAAATATCTGTCTTGGCGAGTATTCTCGGAAACATATGTTATGTCTTATGTGAATGTCTGGTTAACTGTTGGGGAAAAACATCTGATGTGAAACATTATTTTAGATCCGTGTGGTTGGCAGTAGGTCTTATACGTATACTTAGGAATATATACTTTTCCTATAGATGTCGATTTTGACTTGTTGTGTGTCAAATTTGGTGTTATTACCAGGGATTGTAAGGAATGGTTGCTGGGTGATTTTGTTTTGGAACCTTCAGACAACTTACTTTGCTGACTCGATCAACTTCAAACAGGTGCAGAAGAGTATTTAATTATATATATATTTTTTTGTCTGATTCAAACAAATCATACAGAAGTTTTTTTTTTTTTTTTACAGAGAATGTAAAATAACAATACATAATTTTTGAAAATTTGCTCATTGCGACTAATTTTGCCAGCATGGGTCACATATATTTTTGGTCATCATTTATATTATGTTTTATAATGTGTCAAATTGTAAGTTTGATCTATAATTTTGAATACCACACTTTTCCAAAACAAGCTACACAATTTGATGTATTATTCATCTCAGAAGCACAAACTGTGCAGGACGGGTTACATGCCATTTGGATATGCTCAAATCGCCAACCCACATTATGAGTTATGGTAATAGTGATGCTAGCAGATACCGCTAACTACATTACAACAACTTTTTTAAATACATCTCTCAGCTCTTCTGAAAATGCTTGTCCTACTGGGATCAGATATTTTTATATATTTTATCCAGTTGTCTTTTACACCCACTAAATGAAAGCTTCCAGCCTGTGGACTTTGATCAGAAACAGAACTAACTTTCTTTCTTTCTTGCTTGCTTTCATCTAGCATTACCCTACATTTCAATTCATCTGTTGACCGCCAAATCTTAAATCCAGAAGGACGTATGAGTTGTAACTTTATGCTGCATATATCTGTTTGGTTTTTGAAGTTTGCCCAGTTTTGATTTCCCTAATGTTACAGACTCCAGTACATTTTACAAAACTTTCTGGAGGCAGAATCATTTCTCATGATAACATATCAATAGAATACAAATGTAATGGAGAAGAAAGCAATAGGTACATAAATGTGATGGTTATGTGTTTCCTGGCCCCGTTCTGCCTATTTTTCTAGATGTAAGGTTACATAAAACTTTAAGATATTCAATATGCATACAGGCGCTGGAAGCCGTTTCATTCGAGGGGGCTGAGAGTTGGGTCGGAAAATGAGTGACGTCATTATGTTGTCGCTGGCGACCAGACAGGTGTTGAAGTAGTAGTATATCTGGTTTGCGTGTGTGATTTCCTTTCAATTTTTGTTATTTTATAGGAAAAAGAATGT